>OZ004717.1:48184004-48810542 GCA_963924515.1 Vespertilio murinus | reverse complement strand
TCACGGGCTGCCCCGGGCTCGGTGTGAGGCTGCTTCTGCTTCCACGTCGAGGCGACGGGGAAACGTGGGGCTGTGCGGGGAGCGCTGTCAGAAGCCAGCTTTTTGGTAACCATTTCTGCCCACCTAGGCCTGGCGGACGGTGTGCTGTGCACGCTTCGCTCTCTTTATTGTGGATTGAGTTTTCTCTTTCTGGTGTTTTGGGTCTTGTTTTAAAGTGTGTGTGTGTGTGCTTCTGTATGCACAGCTTTGTACACATGCATGGTTGCACATGCGTGTATGTGTACTGTGTGTACACGTGTGATTGTGTATGCACATGCGTGTGTGCACCTGTGTTCACACTACATATCCATCCTGAAAGGTCTAACTCATGCTTCAGACCGGAGGCGTGTGCCGTCCTCTCCCGTGTCCCACACCGTGACTTACAGTGACGGCCGTGGGGCTGCTGGAGTTCCTCTGTCTGTTGCTGCCGCCGGTCTTTGCTGTCGGAGGGTTTTGCTTCCTCTGCTGCTCAGAACAAAGTGCGTCCACTTGCAGGCAGATGGAGAGCCTGTGCGTGGCCTTGTCCCCTGGCCTCTTCCTTCCTGCCCGCAGAACCCGCGGGGGTGAGAAGCAGGTCATCTCATCACGCCAGCTCTCCTCTTCTCCACGTCCTGTGCGCGTGGCAGGGGCTCCGAGCACTCGGGGGCCTGTTCAGAGAGCTACTTTTTGTTTCCCACTCTTACATGCCATTTAAGAAGCCATTTGAATATACATCAGAATTCTAATGGAACTGATTTCTATGCAGTCATGCCCTGATTCATTCGTGGTGGGGAGGGGGTGGGGAGCTAGAGCCATTTACTTTTTTGAATGAACAGAAAGGCTAGTTTCTGCCTCATCAGCGCAGCCTATGAATGTTCTATTTCACCCGTTCTGAATGACGACTCCCACATCAGTGTAATGTCTTGGTTAATGGGTAGTTATAATTTATATTTATAGCCACTTTTACACTGGAAAACTCAGGCCCTAAATCCTACCATTCTTTATCATCAGTGACTATATTGTACTTCAGGGAGAAACGTCCTTAAGCTTTTGTAACTTTGCTGGTGATACAACAAAATAGGAAGAGATTTCTTTTTAGTTGTTAATCTAAGAACAGAATTTAACAAGTAACGTTTAGAAGTTTTATACCAAAAATGGAAAGTAACTTTATGACATTGAGAACTTAGCTATTGAAATGCCTTCTTTCAGTTGCATTTCATCAAGAAAGCTAATTATATCAGAATATTATTATAGATGTAAACATTTTTAGTAAACATGTTAAAATTTCACATGAAGTTGATGATTTTAAAACATCTTGTCCCTAAAAGATAGAAAACACGTAACTATGTGAATGAAAGTAGCTGTCACCGACTCGTGCTGTATGGAGGGTTTGCCCTTCCCCTCCACGCCGAGCCCTCTCGTTGGGTCACGTGGTCGCTGGGCACGTGAGCTGTGCATTGGCCACCACACATTCCTGGACATGGATGCGACCTGAGCCATTGGCTCAGTCACAAAGGCACCACAGTCTGCAAAGTGCTTCTCCAGATGAAATGAAGTTACAAGCCCTTCCTCCCTTTTCTTTTCCTCCAATAATTTCATCATCTCAATGGGCAAAAACTGCCACCATGTCCCTTAAGGTTGGGAACAAGGCAGGGATGGCTGCTGCCCACTTCCACCACTCTCACTTACCATAGCACTAGAAGCCCTGGCCACAGCAAGACGTAATGAAAGGCAAACACGTTGGAAAGAAGTAAAACTGTCGTTATTTGCAGATGCCGTGATACTGTATATAGTCAAACCCTAAAGATTCCACCGAAAAACTTCTATCATTTCTGCCCTAATAGGTTCATTACTGTAATCTATAATCTTTTCTTTTGGAAAAACATCTACACATCATTTTAGGATGTTTTCTCTGAGCCGCCAAGTCCTTGCATTGGGACTCACCTATCCTGTTTCCCCGAAAATAAGACAGTGTCTTATATTAATTTTTGCTCCCAAAGATGCACTAGGTCTCATTTTCAGGGAATGTCTTATTTTTCCATGAAGAAGAATATGGTACACATTTATTGTTAAATGCAAATAAAGGAAATTTATTACCTGTATATGGTAAGGTAGTATGGTAGTTCTCAACACAAACCAGACAAACTGTGAATCTTACACTATCAAGAATTTACTCATTTATTCAATGACAATCATGTCATCATCTTCTGGAACATCATCATAACAATCCAATTCCTGAATTTCCTGGTGAATTTCTTGTGACTGCATTTCTTTCAGAATCAGTGGACCAAATCTTTCATGTTTAGCAATAGCACTGTCTTTAAATGAGTACTTCTTGTCAAGGTAGCCTGCTCGCAGTGCATTTGCAATGCAACTGTCAGTGATTTTCTCCCATGAATTCTTCACCCAAGTCACAACTTCTTGCAGTTTAGGTTTCACCAAGTTTCCACGCTGATTTCTCTCCATTCACACAGCAGTGAGGTCAGGACTTCACGTAACGTCACTGGTTGCTAGACGCCAGTCGGGGTGGCCCTAGCGACCAGTTTATGGTAAATTAATTTTCATTCTGAGACAGAGTCTGGGGGCCTTATTTTCGGGGGGATGCCTTATATTTCACTCAGAAGGAAACCTGTAAGTAGGTCTTATTTTCGGAGGAAGCCTTAAATTCCCGGGAAACACGGTAGTAAGAATGGTGTAGTTTTATTTTATTTTAAGACATTAATAAATTTACTAGTTTCAACCATGGGAGGAAAGTTTACCTCTCTGGCCCTTAGTGCTGGCCTGAGAGACTAAATAAGAATATATATTCTAAACATTCTCTGCTTGCATTTGCCATTAGTCATGGGGACTCCTTGTTTTTGTTATAACCATCTTCCAGGACATTAACCAATATGTGAGTGTGGATTGCTGAGTGAATTAATATAGACTTCCACAATATGGCTACATGAAATATCAGTGATCAGGACATTCTTTCTGAGTGGATCACTGAAGCTCTGGGTGCCTGCTGGTCTGGATTTGCTGGTACACTATAACTGAAACCCAGGGTCAGTTGCTGTCACAGTGAAAGCAAACTTGTGCTACAGGTGCTGGTGAGAAGGAAAGTGGTTTATTCAAGGGTCAGCCACCTGAGGAGATGGTATGCTTTCCTCCCAAAGCCAATCTCAACATCTCAGTGCAGGCAGAGATTTTTATTTTTTATTTTTTTAATTGAGTTCAGAGAGGAAGGGAGAGAAGAGTGAGAGCTAGAAACATCAATGAGAGAGAAACATCAATCAGCTGCCTCCTGCACACACCCGCCCCCCCCCCCCTTCCTGGGGATGGCCCACAACCAAGGTACATGTTCCTGACCGGAATCAAACCTAGGACCCTTGAGTCTACAGGCTGACACTTTATCCACTGAGCCAAGCTGGTTAGGGCGACACAGAGATTTTCAAAGGAGGGAGGGGAACAGCAGTAATCGAGGGAGGGGGTTGAAAGTTCTCTGTTTGCAGACCAGCATAGTCCATTGAAATGGATCTTGAAACTGGTCAGGTGATGGTCTGGTGTGCATCATCCTGGTCTTTGTTATCCTGCTTTTATGTCATCTTGATTCTTCAGTTGAAGGACGGCAAATCTTCCAGAGCTGGAATGACTAAGGTTGCAGTCTGTATCTTTTGAAGTTAGTCCCTAGGATTCTTATACAAATATGTTTTTTATCTTCAACTTATTATTTTTATTTTTATTTAATTACATATTAGGCAGAGTCAGCATTTACAAAAACAGTATCAAAAGAATGGTGGTGGGTTATAATTCCCACTGTTGCAACATTGTGATCTAATGAAGGAAATATGTCAGTCCAGAATTTTATATTCATCATCTTTATTACATGGTATGTTTTCTTGCCCTACAGAGCACAGCTCTCTCCGATTGATTCCTATATTTGGATGATAACTGTGTGTAGGAAATGTGTTTTGTCTACATGGTGTCTGAATGTATTAATGCAGGAGTGGAATTCAAGGTTAGATTTTGCTGCTGCAGTTGAGGTTTCTGAAGGTGGTTGTTCCAGTGAAGATGAGATGAGCTAAGTCTGGACAGTTAAAAAGAGTCGAGTTGTGCCTCAAGGAAACTTGTTTTCCTCTTAATTTGTTTTCAACGCTCTCAAATGCACATGTCCATCCAGTGAGCAAAATACAGCAAAGCAAAGAAACCAACCAAAACAAGTTTGCCAGGTTTGTCACACTTCCCATTTTTCTTTTGGGACTTGGGGAATTTCCAAGAAGTAGGTGACTCTTTACCCTCAATGTTTTGTCTTTCCTTGCAACTCTGGCCACTGAGATCTCACCTGCATTTCCAGTCTTGCCTCATTCTAAGGACAGATCTTAACTCAATCAGAAATAACTTCAAGAACTAAGAGCAGTTAAGAGCACAACATATGACATACCAAGCAAAAATTATGATTATGCATTTATATATTCTCAATCCTCCCGTGAGCCCTACAAATTTGATGTCATGTCCCCCAAATGCAAATGAAAAGAAATTATTTCTCAACTATCCACTATGTTTATTTTGAAAACTTTGAAAAAATACCAAAGGGATAAACAAACTCAGGAGGCAAATTTGGTATCTCCAATTGTCCCAGAGAAGCAATATTTTAAAACAATGCTGAAAACTGGGATATATTTCAAACAACCACGTGTGTGGATGGATGTCCATGGTAGAGTCTTTAAGGGGGTGGGGGAAGGTTACCTTCAAATACTAGTTTGTAGATTTAATTTATTTTTTATCAATAAGATATTACAAGTTTGCAATTTAGCACTAAAGGATGCTAGGTAGAGGGGAGAAAGTTGGGGGGATAATGGGGGACATCTAGAATACTGTCAACATTAAAAACTAAAAGAGAGAGAAGGAAACATCTTCCTCCTTGTAATTTTCCAAACGGCCTCTGGCCCACTGCTGCAGAATGAGGAACTGAGGCGGCCACCTGCTGACGTGTTGTGCAGCCGGAGGGTTTATTCCTTAGAAACAGGGTGGGTTCTGACCCAAGTCTCCTGTTCTGCGGTGACTGCAGACCAGTGTGAGGACCTGACCTTCAGTCACTGGTAACCGGGAGCAGCCACAGTGGTTTCTTGCAGTGACAGTGAGTGCCCATCCAGCTGGGTCTGGCTGGTTATGTTCTCAGGAGCATGAACATCTCATTATTTAGGGGTAGGTGGTCCCGATCCTTTTTCTGCCAGACCAGAGATGATCAGACAGTTCAATAATGGAGTGTAAGACACGAGCAAACCCAAGAGAAGGTCCTCCTTGGTGAATAAAAGATCACGGAAGCGCGTGTCTGTTTCCATCTGCAGCCCGTGTTGCGTGTTATGTGTGTGAAGAAGCGCTGTGTGTGCAGGTCACTCTGCACGTCGCTGCAGGTGGGATGCTTGCTTTTTGCATTGGCCCAGAGGAGGGTTGTCTGTGGAAGTTTCAGCATCAATAAGAAAGGTCATGGAGAGCTCGCTGGTTTCACACTCTCATCTGATGCCACGGTAATCATTAGGAGTCGCCATTGCCTTGTGGGAAGAGGTGTTACGTTTCCTTACTGGCTATCTTTTCAGCTCTCTCCTACCATCTATATATTTACTTCACTTACAGTTTGCATTCAGTCTGTTTTACGAGTTTCCGGTGGACAGCGTAATGGTAAGGCGATCACATACTTTGCAGTCTTCCCCTGGCATTCCCAGTGCCCACCTGACATACATATTCTATGAGGCCCTGTGCACGAAATTCATGTATGGGGCGGGAGGGGTGATGGTGTCCCTCAGCCCAGCATGCACCCTCTCCAATCTAGGACCCCTGGAGGGATGTCCGACTGCCCTCTCACAATCCAGGACTGCTGGCTCCCAACTGCTCACCTGCCTGCCTTCCTGATTGCCCCTAACTGCTTCTGCCTGCCAGCCTGATCACCCCCTAACCACTCCCATGCCAGCCTGATTGATCTCTAACTGCTCCCCTGCCAGCCTGTTTGCCCCCAACTTCCCTCCTCTGCTGGCCTGGTCACTCCTAACAGCCCTCCCTGCAGGGTTGATTGCCTCCAACTGCTCTCCCTTGCAGGCCTGGCCCCTCCCAACTGCCCTCCCTTGCAGGCTTGGTCCATCTCAACTGCCCTCCTCTGCTTGTCTGACCCACAACTGCCCTTCCTTGCAGGCCTGGTACCTCCCAAGTGCCCTCCCCTGCTGGCCACCTTGTGTCCACATGGGGGCAGGATCTTTGACCACATGGGGGCAGCCATATTGTGTGTTGGAGTGATGGTCAATCTGCATATTACTCTTATTAGATAGGATAGAGGCCTGGTGCATGGGTGGGGGCCAGGTGGTTTTCCCTGAAGGGTGTCCCAGAGCAGGGTACGGGGTTCCCTTGGGGCATGGGACATCCTGTGTGAGGGGCCTGTGGTGGTTTGCAGGCCAGCCATACACCTCTCCCCACCCCCATTGACCCAAGCAGAGGTACTGGTATCTGCTTGCTCTCTGGCTGCCGCCATTTCTGTTTGGATTTGTTTACCTTCTATAATTGAAACTTTGTAGCCTTGAGTGGAGGCCAAGGCTGGCAAGGGCAGGTGGAAAGCTTGGCTTCTTCCATTGCTTGGGAAACACAAGCCTCCCTCCTGCTCTCTGTGGCCACAGCCATCTTGGTTGGGTTTATATGCATACTCGCTGTGATTGGCTGGTGGGTGTGGTTGGTGGGCATGGCTTGTTGGTGTAGCGGAGGCATGGTCAATTTGCATATTACTCTTTTATTAGGTAGGATTATATTCCTCACGCTGTACTTGACCTGTAACTGCCATCTTGTCCTTCTTAATCCCTTTGCCTTCTTTTGTGTAGCCCCCAAGCCCTCTCCTCTGGCAGCCTGGAGTCTGTTGTGTCATTTCTTGATGATGTTAGAGAAGGTGTCTTGATTAACAAATAACAGTGACATTAAGAATGGTCAACTCAAGGTGCTGCATAATCTTAATGACATTGACCTGTTTGTTGGCCATGAAACGAACTGTCACCATAAATGGTAGGTCTCATAGCTCACCTGATATTTTACAATTAAAAAGAATTTCTCACTTCTCACAAATATGGAAAAATAGCTTTTCATGCTAAATGACATAAAAAGAGAACTTTGAGAAAAATCAATATTCTTTTAAAAATTATTTATTTTTGAAAGTATTACATATGTCCTCTTAATCCCCCATTGTCTTCTTACAGCACCCCCCACAACCCCCAACCTAGGCCTTCAGCCCCCCTGTTGTCTGTGGCCATTGGTTGTGCTTATATGCACACACGTTCTTTATTTGATCTCTCACCTGTACCTCCTTGCCTGCCCCCCATCCTCCCCTGCCTTCCCTTGGAGGCTTGGCAATTTGTTCGATGCTTCTATGTCTCTGGATCTATTTTTGTTTATTTTTGTCATATTCTACGAATTCATTTTTTATTATTCTAATTCATTTGTTTTAAAGGCTAAGGTATAAATCTAATATTTTTTTGGACCTTCTATTTTCTGATTATGTACTTAAAACTTAAGTATTTTATGGTCTTTCCAGTGGTATATAAATCACGGGATTTATTATTAATGGTTTTCCCTTGACTCATAAATGTTGTTGCCAGTAGCTTGGCACCCACGAGTAACCTAGCAACAAGTCAGCTCTCCAGCAAACAACGTGTGCAGAAGAGAGAGTTAGAATTCGGGATATCAGTGCCTGTGTACTCCTCAGTCAGGCGGGAGCGGGGCTTCTGATGGGGGGCTGCTTGGCAGTCGGAGCTGAGTGAGTTTCCTCGTCAGTAACGCACTGGCCACACTGAGGGCATTCAGCCCGCAGGGCGCCTGCCTCGGACCACACCTCTGCCCGGGAGCTGGGCGAGCAGGGGAGACAGGGTGAGCCAGGTGTCGCTGCCCAGTGGGGAGGTGACTGGGTGCCGTTTCCACTGCAGTCTTCTGCTTTCGGAATGAACGCTGTTCTACTTTCAAGGCATTGTGCTTACTACAGTTTTGCACCTTCGGGGATCGATTTATTGAAAAATATCACAAAATATTCCTCCTCATAGTTGTTCCACATGTGAAGACGTTGACATTTTTAATATGTTTCCTTTAATGGAATCCGCTTCTGCTACAGCTGTTCTCCAAGAGGGCCACTCCCTGTCGGGGCTGCAAGGCCACGTGGGAGAGGTCAAGCCTCGGGGAAGCCTTGCTTCTGGGCCATCACTGACAGGACCAGTGCCCTCGGGCACTTGCTGGCTGTGCCCTGGCACACCCAGAGCCACCCTCAGCCACAGGCCGCTGCTGCGCCTCCAGAACCCCGAGTCCCGGGAAGCCCGAGGCAGGGATGGCTCGGCGGAGTGCCCTGAACATAGGCGTGCACTGGAGACAAGTCATAGAACGCAAACCAGGAAGCACCACCCTCTGCTGACCATTCCCCCTCCCAGGAAACGCTGGGTTTTAAAACTCTAACCTAAATGACTCTGGCTTGCTTCTGCAGGCCCCGCCGGGAGTGCCAGGTGACTCTTACCTGGCAAAGAGGAGAGTAAACCCAGGAGACCCTCGGGGGAGGCCATTCCCCAAGGTCACCTGATTGTCTGTGTTGGGAAAGCCGCCCGCCCACGTTGTGTGGATCGAAGTGACTTGCCTTAACCGTGAACGACACTCCCTGCATGAGAAACGGCCACCTGTCCTTGAAGGCAGCTCGCAGCTGGGGGTACACCTTTTGTCCCCAGGATGTGGGGACAGCATCTCAGCCGGGTGCTCAGGACGTGGACAGCTTCGGCGGCAGCTGCCCGTTCACCTCTCCTGCCAGCCGGCGCCGGGGGCGGGGCGGGGGGGGCACAGTGCCGTCCTTTATTCGGAGGTTGAGTTCCCAGAGGGCGGGGATGATCCTATTTGTGATCTTAGCCAGTATTTACCTCCGTGCCTTATAAGCAGTCTGAGTGCAGCGAATGAGCCGTCTCCTTTTCATTAACGTTTGCAGGTGTTAGACATACCTGCGGATTGCATTTCAGAGCCAGACCACAGAACGTAGTTAAAGAGGCATAAACGCCTCAAATCGCTGAAAAGCGGTAAAACCTGAATGACAGATGCCTTTGGAAAGGAAGTGACGCTTAGAGGTCCACGCGGACGGACGGGCCGGGACCCTGAACCCCGTGCTGGTGTGACTTGACCCCAGGGGGCTGTTGTCTTGCAGGTGTGGCTGCAGAAGTACGGCTACCTGCCCCCGACGGAGCCGCGGCTGGCGGTGCTGCGCTCGGCCGAGGCCATGCAGTCAGCGCTCGCGGCCATGCAGCAATTCTACGGCATCAACATGACGGGCAAGGTGGACCGGAACACCATCGAGTAAGTCCCGCGCGCGCCCTTGGGCCCTGAGCCAGGCCCCCTCTTCCAGAACCCGAGCGGCCCGCCACCTCCAACGGGTCACTTGTTCGGGGGCTTAACTTTGGAGCTGAACCCCTTTCCACTCAGTCCCGTGAGATGTCGGAGTTGCTCAGCTGATGTTAGCGCCTCATTTTCAAAAAGGGAAAGAGACTGACGGGTGGGGGTGGGACAGTCAGGGTGGGCCCAGCGCAGCCAGGACAAGAGGGGCGTCAGCGACCTGCGGGCGGGCGGGCACAGGGGCACATCTGCTCCCTGCGGAGCCGTGCCCAGCGGCCACTTGAAATGGACCAAACTGGAACATTGACCCCACAGGAGGGGGCGGCTGTCCCAATGAGGGCCCCGGGGAGAGGGCTCAGAGAGCTGGTGTTCAGCCCACTGGCCTCCCACAGGGACAGTCGCCCCAATGAATTAAGTCAAGGAGGGGTTTCCCGGAACAGTCTGTCCTCAGTCCTTCACTCTGGAGCGCTGTCTGTCACCCACTGGCTGAGGCCGCACTCATCCCTCCAGCCGAGGGGGCTCCCCTGCGCCTCCCGGGCCGCCTCCGGGAGGGAGGCCGGGCAGCTCTCGGCGGCCTCGGCGCTTCCCGCGGGCCCGGGCCTGGGCCCTCCCAGCGCCTGAAGGCAGGTGGCTTTGAGAGCAGAGGGGAGAGACTCCTTCCTTCCTGGAGCCCCTGTGGCTTGAGTTCTTGGCACAAAGCAAAGCTCGCTCACAGACACTGTGATCATCCCCCGTCAGCGCCCACCGGGAGAGTGGGGCACGCTGCCCTCTGCTTTTTCCGATACAGAAACCATCCGCCCGCAGTGCACCGGGTCACCTGGACAGAGCCCATCTCTGTGGGCCGCAGGCACAGCGGCAGGCACTGCTGTGTGCGGTGGCTTAGGGTGCACCTGCAGAGGCTGTAAACTGCCCTCTAATCTTAGACGCCTGGCAGGATCAGTTGATTTTAAATTAAATACTCACGCCCTCCTTCCGCAGGCAGACGTCAGTACGCTCCGTCTGTAATCCTTAGGCACCTAAAGCAGTGATTCCCGAGGCGGTCACCTCTGTATCATGCTGGAGAAATGAGCCATTTTCACACCACAGAGGAAGGTGTTACCTTAAATGGCGTACTATATCGCTTTTATGTTAATCAGCATTGGTGTTTGAAAGGTAGTAATAAATATATATATGGAAATGAGCCCATTGTCATATATGTCAACAGTTCTTCAGATGATGGGTTTCTTAGCTAATTTAGGGAGAAAGCTCACTTAAGTTTCTTAATAAATGGAACCATTTTGTTATGAAGACAAAGGATATAGTTAGCAAGGAGAGAAGGACATGGCACGGCAATAATGAACGTGAATGTAGTACGTTTTTACAACGTTAATAGCAGATATTTCTAAACTTTAGTTTACCTTTTATGTGTCAGTGCTGTGCACTGAAGTTCGGTGGGATGGATATCATGTTCAAGGTGACTCCCCCGCCCCTCCCACACACGTCCGCGCCCCTTTCTGTTTCTTTCCCGGGACGTTCGCCACCGGAGGGGAGACCCCAGGCTATCCGGCAAGCAGAGTCTGCACCCTTGTCACAGGCATTCACCGGATTTGTCAAAATGGCTTTTGGGTGCAGCTAGCATTTTGTTGCACAGTAATTTCCTGTTGACCTGGAAGTGGCTGGGGCAGCCAGATCCCCCAGTGGCCGGTGACACGCTCACAGGAAGGCGCTGACCCGAGCTCAGCGCCGGGGCCTCCTCAGCGCCTGCAGGAGCTTCAGAGCGCACCGGACCCCGCCCGCCGGGCCTGAGGTGTTCGCCATGCTGCCGTCCTGAAGCGGAAGCCCGCGTGCCTCCGCTTCCCGCGGGCAGAGGGCAGAGTGCCCTCTCAGTAACCTCCCAGGGAGCAGCGCCCCTGACGCCCCGGGCCACAGCGGCGGGCGTCACTGTTGGTTCCGTGAAGGTGGAGTAGTCTCCCCCTGACCAGCCCTCACCGGGGCTCCTTTGCTGGGAGCCTCCAGCCGGTGTTAGACAGGCCTGTCCGAGCGCCGCTCTTGCACGCCGGCACCGCCTGCTGAGCTGGTCTGCGTGAGCAAGTCCTCGGCGCCGCTGGACAGTGGCGCCAGCGCGTGCAGAGGCCCCGGCGGGTCCGGAGCCCGCGCCTCCCGGCGGCCATGCCTGGCCCTGGGCAGGGCCCGCAGGCTCCCGGCCCGATGCCCAGGCCAGGCGGACACAGGTTGGGACCCACAGAACAGCCTGCTGCGCCAGTGGCAGCTCTGCGTGGGGAGCTGCCTGTGAGGCGTGTGGGTTCGCGGCGGGAACAGGGAGGAGATGGCGATCCCGCCCCGGGCTGCTCTCCACGGGGTGGCGGGCCGGGGGCCTGCGCGGCCCGGGAAGTGGGGGCCCGGGGCCCAGGTAGGGAGGTCTGCACCCGCGTCCTTCCACGGGTGTTCCATGGCGGAACAGGAGGCCGGCCTGTGCTAGGGGAGTGCTCCTCAGGAAGAGGAGGCCGGGCAGCGGAGAGGAGAGGTCCGGGGGGTGGGGGGGGGGCAGCAGAGGCTGCGCTGTGGGTCCTGGATGTGGGACAGCAGGGCCGTGGGACCTGCAGGTCCTTCAGCCCAAGCATTGGGGTGCTGTGATTTGGGGCTGGGATTAGGCACCGGAGCAGTCGGGGCAGGTCTGGGGCAGGACAAACACCGTGTGTGCTGGGACACGGAGAGTGCACAGGACAGCAGGCGTCTGGATGGAGACCGAGTCCGCGGGCGGGAGCCCTGGTCGGCGGCCTGGCCCACGGCGTGTGAGCCCGGGAGGACTCGGCCTCGCCCCTCCTCTCCCCTCACAGTCACTGCCCCGCGTGCTAAACGCTCAGAGGTTCGGAGGATGGAGGGACCGGGATGAGTAACTAAGGGAACAGCACTTGGAGCGTAAAGTCATGTGCCAACGCCGAGAACTCTCCGTGGAGTCCACAGAGGTGCCCCCCGCCGGCCGGGCCGAGGGGCTGGAGCGACCCCGGTGCAGGCGATGCAGTCACCCGCTCGCCGCTGCCGCCTTCAGCCTCGTGGATGATTCCTGGGACTCCAGGGCACATACTGAAAATGCATTAGATTCTGATGACACCGAATCCCATCTTGTCAAATTCTATCCCACCACTCGCTTCAAAGTTATTTCCCCCCTTAGAGCGTTTCCTCAAATACGCTCCTTAGCTAAATATGGCCGCGTGCATTCTGCTTTAAATACATCTGCGCATCTTAAATAATTTGATGCTACTTATTATTTCAGAACTTTCCATGCAGGAGGTAAGGGTCAGCACTTGCCAGAGGAGCGCTATAATTTGTTGATGTGATTACGAAACACCCAGAGATAAAAGCCACTTCCCTCGCCCTCCCCCACCAGTGGTGCCTGGTGTCGGCTTCGGGTCCAGACCTTGGCCTCGCTCCTGTAACGCAGAGGAACGGCCTGCAGGCCCCTCCGCGCTGGGTGTGGCTCCCGCCCGGCTCCCTCCCCGCGGGCCTGGGCACAGGCCAGGGCCCTCCGAGGCCGGCAGGCCGGGCACTGCAGGGACCGCCTCCGCTCAGTTCAGGTCAGCCCGTCCCGAGCCCACAGCCTGCGAGGAACAAGCACTCTCAGGACATCTCCGTGGGCTTGGGGACCGGGATGGACACATGGTGGTTCTCCGAGCAGCTGTTCCCTCGGGCGGGGGAAGCGCGAGGGCAGACAGGCCTTGGCCGCGCTCCTGCCGGGCCCAGGGAGGGGCGCCGGCCGGAAAAGCGGTCCGGTTCGCTGCTGCAGGAGCGGGCTGTTTGTAAAAGCGATTTATCCTCGTCATTTATTCCCGCAGACGGCGTCGCTGGCTGCTTCTCCCTCTCACCAGTGCAGACATTGTTAGGTATTTGGTGAACTACAGCGAACGCTGATTCTTCTTGTTTTATTTGTCCCATCACCACTCATCCCCTCTGTGCCCTCTTCCGCCTCCACGCACCCGCCCGCAGCCGCCCGCCGCTGTCCACGCCCGGGGCTCTCTCTCTCTCTCTTTGATCCTTCCCGATCTCATGTTCGGAAGCCTGCTGGACCATGAAGAGTCTGCCCGGCTCTGTAATCATTGAATTAAACGGGCTCGTGAGCAGTGGAGCCATTTTGAGTCACTAAAGAAAAAGTCCTAAAAGTCATGAGAATCCTCGTTGGAGAAGAAGCAAGAACAAGGAAACAGCAGTAGTCAGCGAGTCTCCAGGACAGCAGACGCCTGTCCCTGTGAAATGTTCAGAATTTACAAACCGAATACAGCATCTCATTGCCGTAGTATAAACACAGTGAGCCTCACGTGTGTGGTGCTAACCTCAGATCCAGGAAAACCAGTATTTAAGCATTGACTGTGGTTCTGGGATGGCTCTTACTTGGGAAGTAGGATGATAAAGTGAAAAGGAAAGGCGGTGACGGCACATGTTCTTAAACAAGTTGTCTGTGTGTGAGGGGACAGGAGTAGCGTGCACCCTCTTAGCTCCCGGATTTAAGGTCACGTCACGGATTTTAAACATTGTTGAAGGTTAGCTGGAGGAGATCTTACTGAGAATCTTTCCGAAGTCTCATTTTAAGACACTCAGTCTCCCACTGGCTCAGAGTAAGTTAGAGAGAGACAAGTGTCTGAGCGCTCTGAGCTGTAGGCTGGTGAATGCAGATCCCTCGGGAAAAACAATGTGCTTCTACTTGGGCTCAAACGGAAAGGAAGTGGGCGGGTTCCGGCTTTGTTTCCCGGGCTCCCCGGCTTCCTCGGCTTCCCCCGGGAGAGGCGAGGCTGGTCAGTAACGGAGGCCTGTTCTTGCAGCTGGATGAAGAGGCCCCGGTGCGGGGTGCCCGACCAGACCAGAGGCGGCTCCCGGTTCGGCGTCCGCCGGAAGCGATACGCGCTCACGGGCCAGAAGTGGCAGCACAAGCACATCACCTACAGGTACGCGCAGGCCGGGCCCGATCCGCGTCGCAGCGGCTCCCTCAGAGGTCGGCAGCGCCCGCTGACACGGGGACCGGGTGAGCAGTGGTCAGAAGGCCCTCGGAGAGGGCGGCCTGCCCTGGGCCCGTGGCTCTGCGGTGCCCACGCTCCCTGCGCCCGGAGGCACGGCTGCGTTCTGAGGGCTGTGGAGCCTTCCCAGACCCATGGTTTCTTCACCCGAAAGACCCAAGGCACCCGCAGGTGCTGCCATGTGGACAACACGCCTTTGAACAGCTAATTGGCTGTCAGTGTCCCACGAGGGCAAACTGGTTACATGGCAGCTCCTCTGCAGGAAGCCGCCTGCCGGTCTGGGCGGCCGCACCTTCGCCTCCTCCAGCAGGAGGGGAGTCCGGGGCTCACCCACCGCAGGGCGCTGAGGGTGCCCTGTAGCACTGCAGCGGGCGAGCAGCGGTCCGCGTCGTTTCAGCTGCAGCTCCTACTGACGCCCTCTTCCTGTGCTGGCTGGCCAGCTTACGCCTTCTCTGGCGAGGGCTCTGTCAGACCTCCTGACAGGAGGGGAGGTGTCAGGGAGGCTGACCCAGGAGGCTGAGCTGACCGCTGGGGGTCCGTCCCCCGCGCCCTCCTCCGCCCCCCGTCCGCAGGGCTGCCGGCTGCTGAGGCAGGCCATCCGGTCTCCAGCGAGGCAGTGCCTTTGTCTAGGTCTGTTCTTGCAATTCTATCAGCTTCAGCCTCTTGTACTTGGCCATTCTGTGGCCGGCACACAAACATTGCTGTCTTCTGGAAAATCCGACGCCTTTATCCCGCAGCGCACGCTGTCCCTGGTAATCTTCCTTGCTCGGCAGTCAGCTTTGTCTGCAATTAAGGTAGTGGTTACAGTTTTATTTTGGTTAGTAGTGTGGTGTGTTCAGCCCTGCACTTTTAATCTTGCAGTGTCTTTATATTTAAGGTTGGTTTCCTACTGGCAGCATGCCATTGTGTTAGCTTCCTAACGCTCTCTTCCTTGGTGGTACTGGCCGTCCCCATTGCACGTGGTTGGTTACCCATATACTTGAATTAGAATCTACTGTCGTTATGACTCCGCTGCCTACTGCTGGCGTTCTTTGTCTTCCCTTTCTCTGCCTTCTGTGCTTTTAGTGAACATTTTATACATTTCCCTTTTCTATTACATATCAGCGATGCTCTTTAAACTTATTTCAGTGTGGTCCTGCCGTGTGGCTCAGTTGTTGGAGCTTCGTCTGTACACAAAAAGGCTGCTGCCTGCCGCCTCCTTCCCCTGGGAGCTCCGTGCTCGGCACTCGTGGCTCTTTTTGCCGTTGAAACCGCCCTCATCACGTACCCACACCACCGTGTCTGTGATTGTCTGATTTTGTTGTTCCGTTTACTGCTTCTCATCCAGACAGCGTAGAGGTGCTGAAGAAGCCTGCTCGCAGCTCTGTCTCTTGTCCAGAGCAGTGACCCGGGGCCACAGGTTAGATAAACAGTTGGGTCATCGCGGGGAACCGCATGACAGACAGTGAGGCCTCCAGGAGGCAGGACACCCTGGGTGCGCACCCGGTCAAATGTGTCGCAAGCGCTGGCCTAAGCATGGGGCGCTGCGATCCCGTGGTGTGGGGAGGACATGAAAGACGACTGGGAAAGCGAACCTCGAGAAAAGCCGAAGTTTCCGCATGAACCGCGTGCCTCTTCGGCCTCACGCAGGAGACCCGGGGTAGCAAGCTGACGAAGGTGGGCGGTGCCCGGTGTCGGCAGCCCCTTTCCCAGTGGAGTTTAGAACATCACATGGAATGGGCTAAACTAAAGCAATAATAATAATAATAATAATAATAACATTAATGAAGTAAACGAGATCAAGTCAGCCCACAGTGAAATGCTGCACCCTCTCCCTGCGGGCACCATCCTCTGGCTCGGGTGGCAGTGCGGCCACTCCCTTGGCACTCACTCCCTCACGCGTGTCTGACCGTTAGTGCGTCTTGGCAGCGGTGTCCCCACAGTGTGTCCCGAATCCAGGCATTTCTGTGTCCCCACCGGGCCCGGCCCAAAGCCTGCGACCCCGTGGTGTCCGCCTGCACTCTCACTGCCTGTGAATATGTTACTTTCCCCATGACAGCCATGCTGTTTACTTAGCCCCTGGCCCTGTGTCCCTTCTCTGCTCCAGCTCCACCTTTAGGTGGTGCCCTCTCATCTGGAACAAAAGCCAGGCCCCATAGCCCTGTCTTGTCTTCATGCTGCCCTTCTGGCCCCTGGCCCAGCACCGCCCCCTGCTGGCCAGGCTGCGTGTCACTGTTCTGCTTGCTGTTCCTTGAACTCCCCACTGTCCCCACCTTGGTCTTCACTTTTCATCTCTCTCCCCGGGAACTCCCTGCCTACTCTTCCATGTGTTTCCTTCCTCATTTTTTTTAAATATAAAAGAATATATACCATCTGGGCATAGTGACAATTGGGTTAAAAATATAGTTTGCATATAATTTTTCCACTGGGAAATGTATCTGAACTATTTTTCCATGTTGCCAAATGCCTTAAAAAGACAAAACTAATTTTAAGTTCAGTATATATTCTGACATGCAATGGAGACACCATCATTTAACTATAGCTCCATTATCACAAATCATTTAGATCCCTCTTCTTTTATTATTGCATTGCAATATGTGTTAACTTGATTATTATATCTTCCTTAGTGTATTAAGATAGCTCCTTGGTGAGATTTCATGGGTTCCTGGCTGTAAGACTTGATTGAAGGAGTCTGAGATTTAGTTATGCTTCTTGGGAAAGTTACTCATTGCTTCCCACAAAATGATATAAACTTATACTACAACAATATCAAATATGTGTACATACATTTATTTCATTCATGTTCTATTTAGAAATATATAAAAAGAACTGAGAAAAGATAAATATCTGATTAGTGCAAAGTAAATTGAGAAAATATTTATACTTTTTATCTTTATTATTAGCATCAAGACAAATAAACTAATTAAATAATGCCCAAGTTACTTCTTTAAATTTATAAAATTGTTGAATATTTGTAGTTAAAAACTGTTCACTCACACTACCTATGTTAGCTAGAACAGGTTATGTATATAATAAGAAAATAATAGAATATTAGGAACAGTAATTAATTGACCTTTTCTTTTAAAACTGAGAAACAGCTGTCTGCAGAACTGGTGGCCCCGATTGCAGAGGCTGGCGAGGTGGGGACCCCGCCTGCGCCCCGGAGTCATCACCCGAAGATCCGGGCTTTTCTCTCGGCTCAGAGGGGCGGCACCTTCCCACCTTGGCAGCCCTCCCAGCGGGTCCTGGAGCCCTGCCGCCCTCACTCCGCAGGGACCCCACTCCAGCCGGGGTGGAGGGTGCGGGGGCCTGTGTAGTGAGCTCTAGCTGTGGAAGCGTAGATTTTAGTTCATTTCTCCTCTTTGCTATTTTACTCACTAAATATTCAGATCAAAATCTCTAAGTCGGACCATTTGGAACAAAGCCATGGGCGTTCTCTTTTCTCTACATTTCAGTATAAAGAACGTAACTCCGAAAGTGGGGGACCCTGAGACACGCAGAGCTATCCGCCGGGCCTTCGACGTGTGGCAGAACGTGACTCCCCTGACGTTCGAGGAAGTGCCCTACAGCGAGTTAGAAAACGGCAAGCGAGACGTGGATATAACCATCATTTTCGCATCTGGTTTCCATGGAGACAGCTCTCCCTTTGATGGAGAGGGAGGGTTTTTGGCACACGCCTACTTCCCTGGCCCAGGAATTGGGGGAGACACTCATTTTGACTCCGACGAGCCGTGGACACTGGGAAACCCGAATCATGATGGTAAGTAAGCACACCATTCTTTTCACAGCAAACACCTCTCTCCGTTCTAGCTTTGGAACGCCCAAGTAGTTCACAGATTTAAGGTATTGATTCTAAATTAGTTTTTAAAGTTATAAAACAACGTGTGAGGCTTTCCATAACCGTTAGAATAAGAGTTTTTAGGGGCCGCTAGGTAACGGTGGTTTCCACGTGGTCCCCGCAGGAAGTGAGAGGCCAGGTTTTGTCGGTGTCTCTTAGAAGACTTCCCAGCACGGAAGTCCTGGGTGCGCCACACAGCCTCGCTTCCCACACTCCGTTCCAGTGTTTCTGCTGGACACTGAGCCCTGGCTGACATTGGTTCTGTGGCTCCTTCCTGTTATTTTATTTCCTGTCTTCACCTTTCTACTCTGTAACTATTGCCCTTTCTCCTCTTCCCCATTTCCTTTGGTCTCCCAATGTAATACAACTACAAAAGTTGTTATTTTGTATCATATCCTTCATTTTGTATTATATCCTTTCTTGCCAATTTATTTTGACACATTTATCAGTTTTCTAATCTTATGATTAGTCAGATATGCAAAAATACTGTAAAAATAAAAACCTCAATGCTAAAAGAACAGTTACTTCAAATATGGAAGCATGGGTTTCTTCCCAACAGCAACCCATCTTCTATTTTATTTTTAAAAACATTCATGGGATTTGAAGGTCCTGGGGTTACCAGGTTCCAAAGCAGCCATCTCTCCAGTCCCTGCGAACAAAATGGCCTCTCGTCTTTCTCCCCATGTGGCGGAACGCTGTGGAAATGCAAGCATGTGTTGTTTTCATAACAACTAAGCAGCTAGTAACACTCTTACTTTCTCTTTGATGAGGTAAGCCCAGCCATCACACCAATGGTTGTTGGTTCATTAGGAGGTTTAGTTAGCTGGATAATACCTTGAGCTTTTAGAACATGCAGGATTCAAACACTGTATTGGACTATAGGATGGATTAGGTCGAGTTAAACTTAAAATAACGTCAAATTCCAAAGAAAGAACATGTAATAACTATTCATGTTTTACTCCAAAAATATCTAGTCTTACTCAAAATCATGTTTTGAATTATTTTCAATTGGATTATTGGCTCTAACAGGAGATTATGGTTTCGTTGTTAAGAACCGGTTGGAGACAAAAGATGAAGATGGTGGGAAACATGCAGTAGAGTGAAAAGCAAGAACTTGGGGCTCAAACTGCCCGACGTTTGATCCCGGTCCCTGGCGCTGGCCCAGGAGCCTGCCCGGGCGCCGATCTCTGCTTCTGTGTCCGGGCGAGCTCTGCGGGCCTGAGTGACCTCTCTGAGCCGCCAGCAATGCAGCCCGAAATATGGGAGCTGGCCTGATGGATTCGTCACGTAAACTGGGTTTACTTTATTTTTGTCAAAACCCCACAAGCATTCTAATGGACTGGTTCAGATGTCTTCAGTTGTTAAAATTATTTTACAGAATGAAAATTTTAGACATTAGAATTTTACTGAGACGGTCAAAACTGCCTGTGTCTCCGAGAGAGAGACTTTCTTAAAAACTCTGAACAGAGAAAGCTGTGTTTCACTCCGGTAAAGAAGCTGCTATGGAGGGAGTGGTGCTCGGGAGGTGCCGCTGGATAAGCTTTTCCAGAGGCCCCGCCGGGAGGGGGTGAAGGCTTTATGTTGGGGTCACACCCCTGGCTTCCGGAGTCCCGTCTCTCCGTCCAGCCCGGGAGAAGCGGAGCTGCGGCTGCAGTCCAGCCAGGGTCCACTTCCCTTCCGGGCTGAGCTGGACCCAGTCAGCGTCTGGCCAGTCCCTGGTCCACTGTGCGACCACAGGCCCGGCCACACGGGACAATGAGCAGCAAGAGTCCCTGCGTCCCCAAAGCGCAAGAGACGGAATTCTTTTGCTCAGGGATTCAGTGTCCCAGATTTCCCAGCCCCGTGGCCACGCCTGTCTGGCCATCCACTCTGCCCCCCGGCGTGGTTAACAGGCAAGTACCTACCCAGCCCCCCGCGTGCCTGGGCAGAGCCCCCCTTTGTGGCCCTGGGGAGTGTGGGTGCAGCTCTCGGCTGCAGCTGCCGAAGGCCCCGTGCCTCTCCCCGTCAGTAATGGCTCCTGGCACACGGGGCCAGGCCTCACACAGCTCCTTACATCTGTCTCTGAAGCTGTGTTAATTTGGCTTTGTGGCCTCATAAATTTAAAATTAAAATTATTTTTAAAGTCTTCTCTGAAAGAGACGGTGCCTGTCGAAGACCCCCAGGTTCCTTTAAAACACTGAAATAAGAAAGCTGCAGAAATCCTCTAGGTGTGTCCTTTCTCAGGCATCAGACTGTATTTTTGAAAAGAGCAAGTTTTAAGAATAAAAACCCCGTGGGGGCATTTGAGACGCTGTGGGAAACGGGACTGTTGCAGGAGTGTGTGGGGTCGGTCCCGTGCTCACGTGCTCCCTGTGGCGGGGTTTCCCCGGAGCACGTGGGGGAGTTCCGGAGCTCGAGCCGAGTGTCCGGCGCAGCCAGCGGCCGCTGACTCGGTCCATCTTGACACATCCCGTTGCCTCTGAGCTTATACTGCCCACACATAACAATGTTCATAAGTGGACCTATTATTGAAGTCCTAAACAAAACAATGACTTAATATTTAGCATTATAATTTGGAGAAAAATATTGTTTTACTGGTCAAATAGGAATTTTTTTTCCTGTGAGTTTAAAGGAAATGCCTTTGCAAAATAATAGTGTTTTGCATTGTGGGATTAGGGGGAGTTAACTGACTGTTCACGATGTAATCCCATCGAGATTGGTGCTAACTGGGATTCCGCCTGTACCGGACACCAGCACGGCAGGAAGGGTGAGCCCGGGAATAGATCCTTTATCAGAGGGCTGCCCCTGGCCCAGAGTGGGGGCTGGTGGGTGTGGGGAGTGTCAGTGTCTGTCCATGCAGATCCCAACTCTAAGATTGCCTTTGGATCACAAAAACAGGAGGCAGAATTCTGACTTCTTCACCGATAAGCATCTCTTCGTTTAGTCCCCGTGCCCCTGGTTTACTTCCCTGGAACGGAGATTTCTCTCCGGTCACTGTGTCTAAGCACTTGTCTTAGAAAGCAGAATAGCCGCAATTTAGCAGAAATGCAAATGGGGAGCCTCTGGGTGTTCCACGCGGATTGTTCAGCTAATGACAGCAATTTGAGTCCCATCAACCTCAAATGAGATAAACAGTGTCGAAAGCTGCCGGTAACTCTTCATTCATTGTTATCCACCTTACAATCTATTTGCTCACAGTCATGATACCTCTTGAAAACCCAACCTAAAGCCCATTAAGTAAATTATGCAATTTTTACATTAAAAATCCTATATAGCCGAAACCAGTTTGGCTCAATGGATAGAGCATCGGCCTGAGGACTGAAAGGTCCCGGGTTTGATTCCAGTCAAGGGCACGTAACTTGGTTGCGGGCATATCCCCAGTAGGAGGTGTGCAAGAGGCAGCTGATCGATGATTCTCTCTCATCGATGTTTCTAACTCTCTATCCCTCTTTCTTCCTCTCTGTAAGAAATCAAAAAAATATATTTTAAAAATAAAATAAATAAAAATAAAAATCCTATATAATAAAGAGGTAATATGCAAACTGACCATAACACCCTCACAAGATGGCTGCCTAAGACCAGGCCAGCAGGGGGTTAGTGAGGGACGACCAAACAACTGAACAAACAGGTTGTGTGGAGCGACCATACGGGCAGTGGGGCAATAAGGGGTGACCAGGCCGGTGGGGGTGGAGGCGGGGGCAGGAGCAATTAGGAGCAATCAGGCTGGCAGGGAAGGGGCAGTTGGGGGCAACCTAGCCAGCAGCAGGGGGCAGTTAGGAGTGACCAGGCTGGCAGGGGAGGCAGTTAGGGGCAATCAGGCCAGCAGGTAGCAGGGAGGGCAGTTAGGGGCAACCAGGCATGTAGGCAGGTGGGCTGTTAGGAGCCAGTGGTCCAGGGTTGTGAGAGGGATGTCCCTGGAAGGGTCCGGGATTGAAGAGGGTGCAGGCTGGGCTGAGGGGGATCTTTCTCCCCTCCCCCTGTGCACGAATTTCATGCACCAGGCCTTTAGTAAATAAATAAACACACACACACAGTCCTACTAAAAATGCCTTTTCTAAAAGAGATTTTGTGTGTGTGTGTGTGTTTTTAACCTTTTATGGAGTGGATAAGCAAAGCAGGCACAGTAATTTCCAGTAGAAAATGTTACTGTGATGTGATTTTTGAAAAGTATCCATTGCCTGAATGTGAGATGGAAATTTTACCTCTGGCAAAATGTTAAGATTCCTTCTGCAAGTCATTATCATATTGTTTCCTTGGCGACAGTATGAAGTTTAAAGGGCACTATCCATGTAAACAGGCTTGTCACAAAGCCCCTTCCTAATCAGACAGGCATCTCCCATCCTAGGACCTCACTGGGTAATGCTCAGCAGAAGGCTCCCTACGGAAATGGCGTAGAATTGTGGCAGAGAAGCGTCCAGAGGCAGATCTGATTGTACTATGTTGCAGTTCTAGTGACAAAAAGAATGCATGCCTTTGGCTGTGTTTATTGTCAGAAAAGTCCCTGCCAAAGACATGCTCTAATGGTGTCTGTTTAAACCCAGGAGAAGAGAAACGGCGATCTAGATTTCCTCTGAACTGTCAAAGCACGTGAATCTACCACCTTGGTGTGATGGTTACATGTGCTTGTCACTGGGCTGGGCTACGGAGTGCGCTGGTACCTGGTAAACACCTCCGGGTGTGTCTGTGTGGGTCTCTGGGAGATGCGAATTTGAATCAGGAGATGGAATAAAGAAGATGGACTCTGGCCAATGAGGGCCATCAGCCCGCCAGCGGGGGAGGGGGGTGCTGAAAATCAAGAGAGAGGTTTTTTCTTTTTATATTGATTGAGAGAGGGGGGCGGGATCTGGTTCCAGTTACTTATGCATTCATCGGTTGATTGCATAAATAACCAGGGATAGAACCGGCAACCTTCTGGTGCACAGGACGACGATGTTCTAATTGGCTGAGCCTCCTGGCCAGGGCTGGAACTTTATTTTCAAAGTTGCCAGAGCATCCCTCCTCCCCAGCCAGTGAGCCCTGTCAGCAGGAGCAGCCCTGTGCAGCCCCGGTGGACTGCAGCTGCCAGCAGTGGACACCCCGAGAACGGAGCCCGGGCCTGGGCGCCCCACGATGTGAGCCCGTGGTTCCAGAGGCACGCCCTGGCCTGAGAGAGAGCATGGCCCCTCAGCCCGCTCTCCAACCTCTCATTGGAAGGCCATTTGACCAGAAGCAAGAGGAAAGGAGGAAAGTCCAGAGACCATGAACAAGCATCTCTGCTGGCTGTTGTCACCTCATTCGAAGCTGTGAAAGGAGAAAGGATAAAACGCAAATAACATGAGGGCCCAGATGTAATGGGACATTCAGTATGTCCCCGGTGCCATGTGAGTTCATTTTATGTATTTAACTCATGTGTTACAACGGGCTTATCAAGTAGAAAGGACACTTACTTTCATTTCTCAAGGAAATTGAGGCCCCAGAAGGTTGGGGACTTGCCAGCGTTTACCTAGTTAGCAACAACGGCAGCAAACGAAGCCATTCCGGATCCTAAAGAGCCAGGGAAACGGAATATTACTTTCATTTTCAGGAGAAAAGTGTATCGTTGAAAATATCTTCTCAAGTGAACCAAGAAAACAATATTGGAAACAACTCAGAATGCCCGCTGGGACTTGCTGGGAGCAGAGAGAGGAAGGACATTATACTCTAAAGCCAGGCCCGGTCGGTGGAAGGAAGGCTGGGTAAGGGTTTCCAGGAGAGCACGCGAAGGTAAAATGATGTGAAGCTCAAGACCATGTACAGGAGGCACAGGGGTCAACCGAGCTGATGACTGATGGGTTCTCCTGAAGGAGGGGAGAGCGGAAAAATTAGTGACAGGGATAAGCCACCACAGAAGGGCAAAACTGCCTTGTTCTAAATTCAGACCAGTCGTATGCAGTTCAAAAGAGTCATTGCATTCATTGTACAATTAATATAATCAGATCCATAAATATTGACACATGCTGGTTGCCAGGTGCCCTGAGTTGGCTCTGACTCCTGGGGACCCTGGGAATGGTGATGAGACAGATTAGGAAAGATAAAGATCAAGGATGACTCTTCACCTACAGCCACACAGGAAACTACCAAAAAGCACAGATGCCAGGAGACAGCACAATATTTTGAAATGCTAAGAGAAAATAACTAGAATTACCAGACAAAACTATAATTTAAGGATTAGGATAAAAAGAATGAAAAATGAGAAAACTGGCCATTCATTTAAGATGTATAAGAGGCTTTCTAAGATAAGTAGTACAGAATGAGGAGGAGCCTGTAAGAAGCATCTTCAATGAAAGGAAGAATTAAAAAAAAAAAAAAAAATATATATATATATATATATATATATATATATATATATATATTTTATTGATGTTTTACAGAGAGAGGGATAGAGAGTTAGAAACATCGATGAGAGAGAATCATCGATGAGCTGCCTCTTGCACACCCCCTATTGGGGATGTGCCCACAACCAAGGTACATGTCCTTGACAGGAATCGAACCTGGGACCTTTCAGTCCGCAAGCATACGCTCTATCCACTGAGCCAAACCGGTTTTGGAGAAAGGAAGAATTTTGATAAAAGAAATTAATAAATATTTTCTCTACTAGCAGCCCTGTGCGCGAATCCGTGCGCCAGCAGCTCTCTGCGGGCCTGGCCACGCCGTGCCCGCTGCCTGCCCAGAGCTCTCCGTGGTCAGAGGCCCGTCCGAGACCAGGCTACCAGGGCGAGGACACAGCATTCCAGTCCCAGCCTGGCCAGAGCTCTGACTGAGGCCAGGCGTGAAACGGCCGCCTCATCAGTGCAGTAACGAAGCAAGCATGCTGCCAGGCCGCGCACGCTAGGACTGGGGACTCCTGTGGGGCTGAGAAGACTGGGTACCTCCATCTTGTGGCTGTTGACACTGACATCTTTGTGGTGGAGTGACAGTTAATTTGCATGTTACCCTTTTATTAGATAGGATAAGATAATAATGTGTAATCTGTGCAGTTAAAGAGAGGCAGAGCTCACTGTACGGTGATAGCAGGTAAACCAGGGAAGGAGCAGACAGCATTACATTGTTCTTAAAGTCTTATATTGTTCAGCAGTAAGGTTAAAGAATAAATCTTACATGTTTTAAGTGGATGTACTCAATCTTTAGAGATAATCAATAAAAAATATGTTTTAAGGAGAGTATAAATTTAAAATGTTAAGAAAAGAAAAATAATGGTATAAAACAGAAAAAGTTAAAAAATAAGAATAAAATAATTTTAAAATTCCAAATAGATCATTAACCTCCATGAATGTAAATAGACGGAACATGCCAGTTCCAAATCAAAGTTCCTAAATCAATAAAAGCAAATCCCACTGTGCACATCCCCCTGTCCCAGTGAGTGTCCACGAGGCCTGAGGTCGAGGAGCAGGCACCTGTGCCCGCCCTGGGGGAGGAGGAGGCAGAGCCCAGACTCGCAGTTTCCGTGGCTGACACATTGGTAGTCTGGCCAGACTCTTACTCTTGTTCACCAGCAGTCTTTTCACACCAGTATTGTTTCCAACAGCAAAGGAAGGAGAACCAACCACACGTCCGTGTTAGGAGGTTAATATATACTGATTGTTTATAGGAACATACGGAAAATGTGTCACAACTGCTACCAGCAACAACATAGATCCGTGGTCGGCAAACTTAGGCTCGTGAGCCACATGCGGCTCTTGGGTCCCTTTGAGTGTGGCTCTCCCACAAAGTACCACGGCCTGGGCAAGTCTATTTTGAAGAAGTGGCATTAGAAGAAGTTGTAGTTTAAAAAATTTGGCTCTCAAAAGAAATTTCAATTGTTATACTGTTGATATTTGGCTCTGTGGACTAATGAGTTTGCTGACCACTGACACAGACCATTCTGAGAGAAAGATGGTGAATAAGAAAAATTACAGGAGACAAGACACCATGATTCCATTTGTTCTGAGGTTCAAAAACAAGGGCAGTAAAAGACACAGGCACGGAACCGCTCCCTCGCAGCAAGGGGGAGGGTCACGGCTTCGGGGAAATGAGCAGCCGGGGGAGGGGGCATGGGCTGGGGACCAGCGGAGATGGGGAAAGGTTTCCAAAGTGAGATGAGATTTAGGACTGTGTTAGTATTATGCTTCATAATTTGCATAGAAGCCAGGAATGTCATCTTCCATGTACCAAATAGCACATAACTAGGGTCCATCCTCAGAAATGGGTCTTGCGAAAAGTACAGAAGCCCAAAGTATTATTTGATCTTAATAAAATCTTACCCGCCAGGAAGTTTCCATGCAAAAAGCAAAAAGGCATGTGAATTAAGAATTGAAGGAAAAGTATAATTTTGGCCACGCGACCATGGCCCTGTCACCTGTGAAGACATGAGGACATGCCCGTCGGGGACAGGGCTCGGGACCTCGGCACCAGCCGCCTGGCCGGCAGGCGCTGCGGGGGCGGCCCCTGGCTCTGAGGCCTCTATCCAGGCTGTGAGGTATTAACTTTGATGGCTTTTCAAATGGATTATCCACCCTTTTGTCTTTTTAGAGTTTTAAATTTTCCCTATTAAAGTATGCAAATGTGTTCTTTAATTTATTCAAACACTGAATGTGGTTTAGCAGGCAGCATTTTATCCCTTTAGTTCTTCAAAGTATTTGATGTGAAATAATTGGTTTTCTGAGTTCTCTCAGGCAGCAGTGCCTTCTTATCAAAATTTTAGGAAATGCACTCAGTAAGGTTATAAAGCCTTTTGAAGAATATATAAAACTAGAGGCCCAGTGCATGGATTTGTGCACAGGTAGGCTCTCGCAGGCCTGCCCTGATGGGGGCTGATTGGACTGGGGCCGTGCCAGGGAGGGGCTGCAGGAGGATGGGAGGGGGCAATTGGGGTCCTGATTGGGCCAGTTGTCCACCACAGTACATGTCATAGCAACTGATCGTTCCAGTAGTTCCACTCATTCTTCTCATCCCATTGTTCTCGTCACTTGACTTTTATAAATATAGACTAGAGGCCCAGTGCATGAAATTTGTGCATGGGGGGTCCCCTCAGCCCAGCCTGCACCCTCTCCAACCTCAAGTGTTGTCCGACTGCCTGTTTAGGCCCAATCCCAGCAGTCAGACATTCCTCTGACAATCCTGGACCTCTGGATCCTAATCGCTCACCTGCCTGGTAACCCCTAACTGCCCCCCTTCTCCCCCGCCCCCTGCCGCCAGCCTGATCGCTTCTGCATGCTGGCCTGGCTGCCTCCAACTGCCCCCCCTCCCCCCCCTACACACACACAAGGACCTGGTCACCCCATGCAGCCTGCTTCTTCAATTCTTTGGTCATCCCTCAATAACCCCCCTGCAGGCCTAGTTGTAGGCAGTCATCTTGTGAGGCCATGAGGATTAATTTGCATATTGCCTCTTTATTATATAGGCTACTATAAAGAACTTACTGTATTTCAGTATCTTAACACAAAAATCAAGTCAGTACAATTATATTCACAGCAACAGTGGCGACCAGATTAATTTTACTTTCCTGGTTTCTGTAATTGAATAAATTATAGTTTGAATCCAACTAAGGCATACGTTGGTGGCGGTGCATTTAATGAGTGTCCACACACTCAGACACCGTCCCTTTGTAGTCGTGTGACGCCTTCCTAGTGGCTGTGGGCACTGGCATGATCGCTGCCAATGAGCAGAATGTGGTGGTGATGTTGGGTCATACTCAGAACTCAATCTCTCTCTCTCTCTCTCTCTCTCTCTCTCTCTCTCTCTCTCTTTCTCTCTCTCTCTCTCTCTCTCTCTCTCTCTCTCTCTCTCTCTCTCTCTCTTCCTCAACACATTAGCCTCAGAG
This sequence comes from Vespertilio murinus, assembly GCA_963924515.1. NCBI lineage: Eukaryota > Metazoa > Chordata > Mammalia > Chiroptera > Vespertilionidae > Vespertilio > Vespertilio murinus. Next base: position 48,782,566 of record OZ004717.1, on the reverse strand, counting down.
CCCTGTCACTCTGTTCTGTAGAAGCCCAGGCCACATGGAGAGCCAGAGCAGGGACTTCTCCAGTGACCAGCACGCGGGAAGGGCACTCTGGCCTCGGCCTCCTGGAGGCACCCCGGCCTTCCAAGAGACACCTCATGTATAACTAGAATGTCATTCTTGAAGTTTTTTACAAAAAGTAACTATTAAAAATGTATTTTAGGGCTTTCAAGTATTGACACTCTTAAGGACATAGAAAATCTTTCGTTCTCTACCTTTTGAAAACGAAGGCTGTGTGGCTGCCTCCGGGACTGTGTGGAAGTCTGCCCGCGGGGCCGGAGGGAGCTGTGGAAGAGCAGCCACCTGCCAGGAACCAGGCAGCCGAGCAGCCTGCCGGGGAGGCTGTGGAGGTCCGGGTGCTTCTGGGAAATGGTCCCTGGAGAAGTGCCTGCACAGGAAGTGATGGGCTGGGCGAAGGGTCACTCCTGCCAGCCACCGAGTGACCGGGCCCCGCCCTGTGCGGCCGGAAGGGAAGCGGCAGCGATGCCTGCAGCTGCGTGGCCGACGGCAGGCCGAGGGTGGGAAGGGAGGCCGCAGGGAAGGCGGTTACGGAGGGCAGTTTGTAGCAGGTGACCCGCACTGTCCTTAGTAGGGACCCCTGTGGGGTGTCGCCGTGGTGAGGTTCCGCACGCCCCAGATGAGCCAAAGCCAGGTGCCCTGGGCGGACACATTGGGCTCCGGGGAGACTTGGCTTTGCTCCCGGCTGGCGTGCAGTGGACAGGAACCTCTTCCTGTTGTGAAAGCGATGGCAGGGACACTCCTGCGAAAGGCCGGAGGGCGTGCTGGCCTCGGCGTCAGCACTGGCCTCTGCCTCCCCTGTGCCCGCGGCCACGTGACGCAGGTGTGGGCTATGACGCTTACTCCAGACGTGTGTTTTTGGGGAAGGGAAGGGGTAGTAATTCATGGACGGTCATGTTCAGCACAGAAATGGGACCGGGTTCAAACAGACCTCAGTCCGAGGTGCTGTGCCACTCTCCGGCTCATCCAGTTTTCTCCCAACTTTTGTTATTTGGGGGTAGCCACGCCACCTCAGGGGGTCACTGTGAGAATCCCCTCCTGGGCCAGGCGGGCGCCCAAGGTGCTCGTTTCTAGTCCCTCCGAACAGAGCCTTCGCCGCAGCGGCTCCCGTGGGCGCGGCCTGGACCCACATGCTGGTTATGGGTTCCGTCCCAGTCAGGGTGCAGCCGCGGCACCCGGCAGATGTCTCTCTCTCCCTTCCTGTCTCTCCACATCAATGGAAACACGTCCTCCGGTGAGGATTAAAAATGAGGGTGAGAAGCTGGATAACAGTGGCCAGATAAGAAGGGACATCTGTTCCTCTCTCTCACGTGGGGCTTCGCCGCCCTCGGGGCAGACGGAGAGGGCGCAGAGGAGGCTTGGTGACGCCCAGCCGTTGGCAGGACCCACCAGGCGTGCGTTCCCAATAGCACCCCAGGCACCCTCCGGCACCCCGGCCGCCCGCTATGGGTGCCGGGTGCCTATGCTGGAAGCCCCTCCGACCGCACAAGACGGGGTTTGCTGGAATGTTCTGAGAGCCTCCCCATGCAGACACACAGTTCTCACCAGGGCTGTGACCCCGCGTGTCTGATCCCTTCACCTTCCCCCTCCCTCTGGCAGTCATCCATCTGCTCTCTGCCTGTGAGTCCGCTCTAGTTTGTTGTGAGTTCATCCTGCTCTTTAGATGAGAATCGCACCTTCGTGAGGAAAGGAGGTGGCAGTGGCTGAGGCCTGGGCACGGGGTTGGTGCCGGCGCCTCGGCACTGTGGGGGAGAGCGCGGACTCAGTCCACACGCGCAGGAGATGCGATGCCCGCCACGCGTCAGTCAGCGAGCGGCGCCTCTGCCCCAGCCGCAGAGGGAGGGCTCCAGCCACGCAGACTGACCCCGGCAGGTGGCGTGGCCAGGGCCAGCCGAGGCGCCGCCAGGCTCAGCGGGAGGCGGCATCCTGGGAACAGGCGCAGTGCAGGGAGCCACGGCCACACGTGGTTTGCTTCGCAAGACTTTGCCGCATGTAGAGACGACGTGAGACGTGCCTGACTCGCTGAAGAGCAGACTTCCTGCCACACCAGAGCCTGATGGAAGCAGTCAGCTCTCTGGTGTCTACCCGGAGCTCCTGGCGTGCAGGCCTGAGCTGAGCACTGTGCTAGGAATTGGAACCGGAAATGCCCCGTGTGCCATACCTTGGAAAGACGTAATGGTTTTGGAAGACCTCTTGGATGGGTATTTGATTTCCTTATATTTTAAATGCCAGAAAATGTCATGGTATTAGTGAGGTTATGAGAAACTCAAAACTCAGGTTGGCAGTGAGTTGAGGGGGCTAGGGAGCCAGAGGAATGAGGTGAGAGAAAGGAGACGGGGTCAGCAGGGCCGCTGAGAGGCCAGTGTCTGAGCAGGCTCATGAGATGACACATGATAGGATTCCTCATAACAGTGTTTAGTCCTCACCCAAGGACATGCTTGAGAGAGGAAGAGAGAGAGAGCGTGAAACATTGGGTGCCTTCTCTGCATTCCCAACCCAGGATCAAACCAGACCAGGTACATGCCCGACCAGGACTGAACGGCACCCTCAGCTCACGTTCCTACGGGACAACGCTCCAGCCGACGGGGCCCCGGCCGGGCTGCATCGTCATGTTTCGGTGCTTGGGGGATGTGTCCTCCAGGCACAGGCGTGAACACGCGTGGGTGGGCGAAGGAACCGGGATGACCGTAGACGTAATTATGACAGGAGGGTGGTGGTGAGGGCGTGATTGTTCACTGGGCGCTGCGGGGTCTGAGACGAGCACGCGAGACGGAGATCAGAGGCGCCCGAGGCCCCCCGGCCGGGTGGCCCTCCTGTGGGAGCCGAGCGCACCCTGGCCGGAGCCCGCGGCCAGCACAGGGCTCACCCCGGAGCCTGTGGCCCGCCGCCCAGGACAGCGGCCGCGCTCTCACCTCTCTAAAGCGCATCCCGCCACGGCAGCTGTGTCCAGGGGAATCCAACCACAGGCGAGCCTCCTGTAGACGCCGGGCGGTTGTTCGAGGATGAGAGCGGCTGTGCTGCCCGCGGCAGCGCCCCGTGGACAGGGCGGGGACACGCTCCCAGCCCCGCCGATGGGTCAGCGCCGCGCCTCGCCTCTCCGGCCAGCAGGACCGCAGGCCGTGCCGGACCTGAAGGGCGCCGGTCCCTGACACCAAGGGCCGGTGCGGTTACCGGTTTCTCGGTGGTTCTCTGATTGGTCCCAATGTGCACACCGTGTGTGACTGGGAGAACGGAGCCCACAGGCACCCGCGGGGGCAGAGGGGTCCGAGGCCGGCCCGGGGCCAGGCTCCACCCTGTTCCTGGGGCAGGAGCGGGTGCTCAGGCCGGAGGTTGTGCGGGTGAAGGGAAAAACAAGACGTCAGTTCGTTCAGGCCCCTGGGACTCCGACCAAAAGCAGGCAGGAGCACCCCCAGGTGTCTGGGACCCAGCGCTGAGCTCAGGTGTCGCCGGGTCTTCCCGGTCCCAGGAGCCACGGCCGGGCTTGGTCCCTGGTGGGTCCTCGGCTGCTGGAGAGCCGGGCCTGGTCCGTGGGGTGCCGGCGGAGGTGGCCCGGCCGTGAGCCCGCAGGAGCACCTGCCGCCACACTTCCTGCCGGCCCGGGGGCCCTGTCCCCAGTGTCCTGTGATGGAGGTGAGTGTCTGGTCGGAAGCCCGGATGCTCCTGCTCGAGTCTGTATTCTGGTCCGACACCGAACCGCCGGCGCTCCTTTCTCCGCCGCCTTCTCCGCGGTGCAGGCCCGTGGACACGCCTGAGGTCTGCTCCCCGCGCTGCACGCATGCACACACGCTTGTGCCCCTCCTTCCTAAGTGCCTCTCCTTCCTCCGCCTGTGACTGTGTGACCCCAGTAGCCACATTGCATTGGTTTCTTATCCAGAGTAGCATCTTTAGACAATTTCCTATCTTCCTGTAACAGCAGTCCTGTGCCTTTAAAAATACATATTTTTATTGATTTCAGAGAGGAGGGTAGGAGAGAAAGATAGCAAGATCAATGATGAGAGAGAATCATTGATCGGCTACCTCCTACACCCCCCCCCCCCCCCCCCCCCGGGGATCAAGCCCAAAACCCAGGCATGTGCCCCGACCAAATGTCAAACCGTGACCTCACGCCAGTCAGGCCAGCCCTGGGCCTTTTTGTTTTCCCCTGCCTGACTTTGACCTCCGATCTTTAGAACTCCTCCACAATAGTCCGTGAAAGCAGACCAGTCCCGTCCCCGGGCATTTCCTCTGGACCACGTCCCCTTTGTCACCTGTGACCACAGGTGCTGGCTGACGCTGTCAGCGCTGCAGCTCCCTTGTCTGAAGCCAAGTGAGAGTAGCTGCCCCTTCGGTCTCCGCATCCTCGGTTCCCATCCCAGTCCCCCGCGGGAGGCGGGGAGTCCGGGGTGGGGGGAGGGAGGGGCTGGCGAAGGGCACACAGTCAGCTGTGGGCGGGAGACCTGAGCACCTGGCGGCCGTGACCACACTGTCTGTAAGCGACACGCTGTGAGAGGAAGGGAGGTCCTCCGGGAGTGGGTGTGAGAGGCGATGGCTGTTGCTTCGCTCCGTGGGGGGACCCTCTGGAAGCACAGGTGCATTAGGCCGCCCCTCTGCGCGTCTGCGGTGGCAGTGTGCCGTCAGGCGCACCCCCGTGAGGTGGGGAGGCCGCCGCTCGGGGGAATGGAATTCTGCCTGCACACTCCGTCTGAGGAGCCTTCTCCCCAGAACTACCTGCTCACGCCCTCGTGGGCACTGGCCCCCGCTCCGTGCGGGGCGGTCGGAATGCGCACTCTGCCCTTGGGAACCCTCAACATTTCGGTCTTTAAAGAGGATTTGCCAGAGAATGGGTGCAGTCCGCCGAAGGAGCGGTGGGCCCACGCGGCGGGCCGTGCCCCCGGGAGGCTCCGCAGAGAGGGGGACGATGGTGCGTCTCATCGCCTGCGCCCTCGCCTCCAGCACTCCGCACACCGGGGGGGGGAGGGGGGGGAGACGCCCGGGAGACCACTCAGAGGCCTGCGCACTGCCCAGCACGTGCCCGGGCCGCAGCGACCCGCACGGGGAGGGAGGCGACTGGCAGCAGGAGGAGGTCCCGGGCGCCTGGCTGAGGCCTGTGGACTCACCTGGCGGCAGTGGGAGCGCAGCCCTAACCCCCGTCCCCTCGGTCCCCTTTTGGGATGGTCATTGAGCTGGCCCCTCGGTGCCGGGCATCCTCCCCGGGCAGCCCGCACTGCTCTCACCAGCCTCGGTCCCAGGCTGCTCCGATGGCCGCAGAGCATCTCCGCTCACGCCCTGGCTCCATGACCACTCACGTTCCTGGGCCACATCAGGGTGTGGGAGCTGATCTTAAACCGATGTTAATCACCTCACCTCGGCCTTGTGGAGTTGTCGCTTCTGCCTTACGGGACATGCATGCCATGGCGAGTCAGCCACGGCCTCTCGTGCCTGCAGCCCCTGCTGCTCTCTCTCCTGTCCCGTTCACCTTGGCACCAACCTGGTGCGGTCATCGCCCAGCGTGGCCTCCCCTCGGGGCTGAGCTGGGGAGAGGCACTCCCTACAGTGACACCATCTGCCTCGTCCCCGAGCAGTGTGTGGCTGACAGCTCTCCGCAGCCCCTGCCCCCGGGCGCCAGCCTGCTCGCATGCCCCTCTCCTCTGCCTGCGCTCCACCGTCTCCACAGGCGTGACCTCTGTCTCAGCCCGTGACCTCTGTCTCTGCCCGTGACCTCTGTCTCAGCCCGTGACCTCTGTCTCAGCCCGTGACCTCTGTCTCAGCCCGTGGCCTCTGTCTCAGCCCGTGACCTCTGTCTCAGCACGTGACCTCTGTCTCAGCATGTGAGCCTCAGAGTCTGTCTTAAGGGCACAGGCTCCCCACCCAGCAGCCTGCTCTGGCAGCGGCCCTCCTACCCTGTGAGGGGCCAGCTGCTGTCAGCGGATGAGGGGGCTCACTCACATCTGTATCAGGAAGAAAGCAAAGGGGCGGGCATGACGCGAAGTGGGCCGGTGGGAAGGCTCTCCTGTCCCTCTAGCTTGGGAGAAGGAAGGGCTGGAGAAGTGAGGCAGGGCTCGGGGAGGCGGGCCTGGCGCCGAGGGGAAGCCTCTGCCTCCTGCTCCCTGGCTCCTGCGCTGTGGCCTGCACTCCCCGGGCCCCCACAGCCCTGCCTGCGGCAGCTGTGGCCACGGCCAGGCCCCGCACGTGAGCCCGCGGCGGGAGCACAGCTGAGCCAGCGTGCGTGCGGGACAGAGACCATGGCCCGGGCTCCCTCCCAGCCCGCCCAGGACGCTGGGCTCTTCGTGGGGAGACGGGGGGAGGGGTGAGGGGGGTGGGCGCTGGACCCCAGGGGCGAGGCCATGGGAATGACGAGGACTCGCCCTCTGGAGACTCGGGAAGTGCCTTTCCTTGCAAGTCACCAGAATTCCACTTGCACGGCGTCTCAGACTAAACGCTCCTGGAATGAGCTGCTGGTGACGCTGCCCATGCTCACCTCCACCAAATGAGCCAACGCTCATGCGCGTGCGCGCGCGTGCGCGCGCGCGCGCACACACACACACACACACACACGGGCACGCGCATACTCGGGCACGCGCATACATGCGCACGGGAGCAGCTCGCCTGCTCTCTCCTCGTAGCTGCACTCTACTAAGCAGCCTGTCATCCTCCTTTCTAAAGGCACCCGATGTCACTGCTTCCCTCGGCCTCCTCCGCTCCTGCTTCAGGCCGGGTCACCCGCATCTTGGCACACGCTGCTCCTGGTTCCCAAGGGCACCCCAAAGCCCTGGTCACTGTCTGTCCTGGTTCAGCGGGTCCCTGCTTTGCTCAGAGCATGTAGGGCCCCGCCACTCAGACTGAAAGCCACCTGTCACCGTTGTCCAGAGCTCAGTGTGTGCTGGCTACAGGTGCCTCCGACTTCCCGGCCTCTGCCTCTCCCCTACCAAGTCACCGTCACACCTGTACGTCCCTTACCATGCTGCTGTGTCACATTTGTACGTCTTCCCTCATCATGTCGCTGTGTCACACCTGTATGTCCCCTCATCATGTCACTGTGTCACACCTGTGTGTCTCCCCTTACCATGTGACTATGTCACACCTGTACATCTCCCCTTACCAAGTCACCATGTCACACCTGTATGTCTCCTTACCATGTCACCGTGTCACACCTGTATGTCCCTCCTCATCACATCACTGTGTTGAACCTGTATGTCCCCTCATCATGTCACTGTGTCACACCTGTATGTCTCCCTTTACCATGTCACTGTGTCACACCTGTATGTCCCCTCATCATGTCACTGTGTCACACCTGTACGTCCCTTACCATGCTGCTGTGTCACACCTGTATGTCCCTCCTCATCATGTCACTGTGTCACACCTGTACTTCTCCCCTTACCATGTCACTGTGTCACACCTGTATGTCCCCTCATCATGTCACTGTGTCACACCTGTACGTCCCTTACCATGCTGCTGTGTCACACCTATATGTCCCTCCTCATCATGTCACTGTGTCACACCTGTACTTCTCCCCTCATCATGTCACTGTGTCACACCTGTGTGTCTCCCCTTACCATGTGACTATGTCACACCTGTACATCTCCCCTTAACAAGTCACCATGTCACACCTGTATGTCTCCTTACCATGTCACCGTGTCACACCTGTATGTCCCCTCATCATGTCACTGTGTCACACCTGTATGTCCCCTCATCACGTCACTGTGTCACACATGTATGTCCCTCCTCATCATGTCACTGTGTCACACCTGTATGTCTCCCCTTACCATGTCACTATGTCACACCTGTACATCTCCCCTCATCATGTCACCGTGTCACACCTGTATGTCTCCTTACCATGTCACTGTGTCACACCTGTATGTCTCCCCTCATCATGTCGCTGTGTCACACCTGTATGTCTCCTTACCATGTCACTGTGTCACACCTGTATGTCTCCTTACCATGTCACTGTGTCACACCTGTATGTCTCCTTACCATGTCACTGTGTCACACCTGTATGTCCCCTCATCATGTCGCTGTGTCACACCTGTATGTCCCTCCTCATCATGTCACTGTGTCACACCTGTATGTCTCCTCATCATGTCGCTGTGTCACACCTGTATGTCCCCTCATCATGTCACTGTGTCACACCTCTATGTCCCCTCATCATGTCACTGTGTCACACCTCTATGTCCCCTCATCATGACACTGTGTCACACCTGTATGTCCTACTTTTCTATCCTGTTTCTTTCCAGTCTCCCTCATTTAGAATGTGACTTCTGTTAGGCTGGGGATTGTTGTGTGACACGTTCCCATCCATGTCCTCTGGGCCTAGAGCTGGGCCTTCAGAGTGAGGCACGCAGTTGGCAGTGAGGGAACATGGACCAGGGAGGGGAACCGCAGGCTGCTCCGTGGACTCTCTGTGCTCTCAGCACTGCAGTGCTGGGCTGAGATTTGCTCTGAACTAAAAGGATGGAATCAGCTCATCTATGAATTGATTAGAATTTGTAGTTATAGAGCAAATGTAATTACCATGACTGTGAGGCTACACAACTGACTCCCACATTCTAGGTCAGTAGGGAAAAGAGGAGTTCCTATAACAGCCTGAGTTCTGTGGTGCTACTTCTGCCTGGCACCATGCGGGTACTAGATTTAGTGGCTTGTCACTCAGTAAATTATGTCAGCATACTGTGCTGTGCACCTGAAACTAATGTAATATGATATGTCAACTGGAGCAGAATTTTTTTAATTTTAAAAAATAATGTAAGCAGGAAAAATCTGTATATATAATAGAGAAATATGCTAATTAACCAGGACGTCGTAACAGGCTGACCAGACAGGGGGAGGTTGCGTGTGCCGTGTCGGGCGGGTGGCCGGGGCCTCCACGCACCTGCACTGGGGAGGGCCTGGTCAGCAGCAGCCGCGGCTGCTTCAAAGCCGGAGAGGGAGGCAGGCTGGACTGGCGACTCGAGGGTGGGTGGTGCCCAGTGATTGTGAATCGCGTGCTGGGCTCCTGGTGTATAAATAACGACCGAGTTCTAGTTGCAGCTCCATAAACACAGAGTGACTGGGCACATGTCACACCTGTACATCTCCCTTACCAAGTCACCGTGCCATGCCTGTATGTCCCCTCATCATGTCACCGGAGCCTTCCTCACTCCTCTGCTGCCGTCGGGAGGCTGCCCACTCTCACGTGTGGCAGTGAGAATGGCTCCCGGGCTCACAGAGGGCTCCTGCACCGCAGGCTGTACAAGCAGGACCAGCGGGCGGACCTCTCTACGCAGGAGCGGCCATTTCTGCTGCTGCTGCTCTTCTTCAGCTCTCCTTCCTCGTCCATCCCTTCCTGCGTCTACATGCATGTGGCATCCTGCATGCCTCCCCACCCCACCCCCTTGTGAAATAGCACAGGCAGGACATCCAGGGAGAAAGCAGGTTGAAGCCAAGATGCCCCCATTCTCTTGGGTTCGTGTGGAGGACTCCGAGCTGTGCGGCTCGGCTCGGCTCTGGGTGCTCCTCACAGTCAGCCTTTCTTCTCGCCACACAGGAAACGACCTGTTCCTCGTGGCTGTGCACGAGCTGGGCCACGCCCTGGGCCTGGAGCACTCCAACGACCCCACGGCCATCATGGCCCCGTTCTACCAGTACATGGAGACCGACAGCTTCCAGCTCCCCAGCGACGACCTGCAGGGCATCCAGAAGATCTATGGTGGGTACCTGCTGCTGCATGCGGACTTTGGAGAGAGGAGGGGAGGGGCATAGAGAGAGAAGATCTATGGTGGGTACCTGCTGCTGCATGCGGACTTTGGAGAGAGGAGGGGAGGGGCACAGGGAGAGACCAGCTCCTCACTCCACTTACTGACTCATCCTCCGGTGGCTTCTGCCTGGAGATCGAACCTCCTGCCATGGATTGTCAGGGTGATGTTCTAACCAACCCAGCTACCTGGCAGGACTTTTATAATTTTAAAAAAACTAATTTATTTGAGTTATTTTCTGAATAACTCAAAAGTATAAAATTGGTTGTATTTTTTAAACCACTGCTTCTGCTTGCTCAACCCTGCAGAGGAGTCCAGGAGTTCCTGCAGTGCCTGCTTCTTTGAAATAGGTGTGTCGGCACACCGAGAGGGAAATGCTAGGAAAACAGTCTTACCTAATGGCAAAAGCCTTCAATCCATCAAGTTTTGTTGGCAGTAAGCCAAGATGCCTGACTAGACAGATTATGAGGAATTCTTCAACACGGATAAGAGTTTCTCACTGAGTTTCGTTGAGATGTGTAGTTAATAGTAAAGTGCTGATAACATTTAATGTTTAAGTTCAGGTAAAAATATGTGATAAATGACTATAACCAATAACAACGGTGAGAAATATAAGCTTTTCCTCTAAAATACTGAGGTTTTGGTGCAGACTCACAGGTTGTCTCTTGGGTTATGGTGCTGCTGTCAGACATTTCATAGACAAATCACCTTTGAAGTTGCAGAAAATACCCTTGCTGGTTGGACATGATGAAACTGCCTCAAAGGCCTATAATTAATGACTAGAATGAAAGTGAACGAACGAGGGCGTCGGCGTTAACACGTGGCTGGCTGACTCACGTGTTTCCTGAGTGCATGTCCAGTGCAGCGCAGTGGCTGTATTTATGGGGCTTGATCTAGAATGGGAGTGAGCTGAAGGGGAAAGGACGATCACACATGTCCACCATCACCCGGCTCCCTCTCGGCGCCTGGGCTGGGGGCACGTTGATCCAGGCCGCTAAGTTCTTGGCGCGCACCGCCTGCAGACGCCTGCAGACGGAGGGGAGGATGTGCTGTGCTGGCCCGCGCCCGTGTCCCCCGCTTCCACTGCTCGCCTCGGCTGGGCGGGCGGAACACCAGTGCCCAGGAGACTGCTTGCTGTTTTAAGTGGCGTCATTCCAGTTAATTAATCCTGTGTGCCTTCGTTAGTTCGTCCACTGAGATACCTCGGTGGTAAGCATTCTCACTGGGTTAAAACAGATTTGAAAAGCATCCTGTGTGTGGCTCTGATTTTCGGGGAGACTCACAGGGTGACGTTTCTGGGACACTGGACACGCTCAGTATCAAGGGAACTAGCAGGTCCTTCTTGGGGCCGAGTCAGGGGTCTGGACAGAAGGTCTGCAGATTAAGCAAGCAGGTCATTACTTCTTTCTCCCCTTTTTTAAATCTTGGAATATTCTTCATTTATTTATTTATTTTTAAAATCTTCATCGTCGAAAGTATTACATATGTCCCCTCCCTCTCCCCCCATTCACACCCTCCAGCCGGCCCCTGCACCATGTCCCAGGCTCTCACCGCCTAGCAGCCCGTGTCCATGGGTTGTGTGTATATCTATATCTAATCTATATCTATATCTATATCTATATCTATATCTATATCTATATCTATAGATATATATATATGGTCTTTGGCTAATTACCTTCCACCCACCCACCCTCCCCTGCCTTCCCTCTGAGCGTCCACAGTCTTTTCCATGCTTCCATGTCTCTGGATGCTCTGTTCATCAGTTTATTTATGTACCACAACTTCTCCATCCACTCATCTACTGATGGGCACTTTCCAGATCTTAAATTATGCTGCTATGAACATAGGGGTGCATACATTCTTTCTGATTGGCGTTTCGGGTTTCTTAGGATATATTCCTAGAAGTGGGAACACTGGGTCAAATGGGAGTTCCATATTTAATTTTTTTGAGAAAACTCTGTACTGCTCTCCACAGTGGCTGCACCGGTCTGCATTCCCACCAGCAGTGCACGAGGGCTCCCTTCTCTCCACATCCTCGCCAGCACTTGTCGTTTGTTGATTTAGTGATGGTAGTCATTCTGACAGATGTGAGGTGATACCTCATTGTCGTTTTAATTTGCATCTCTCAGATGATTAATAACTTTGAGCATTTTTTCCTATGTCCTTTGACCACCCATATATCTACTTTGGAGAAGTGTCTATTTAGGTCCTTTGCCCATTTAAAAAAATATATATTTTATTGATCTTTTATAGAGAGGAAGAGAGAGGGATAGAGAGTTAGAAACATCAATGAGAGAGAAACATCAATCAGCTGCCTCTTGCACACCCCCTACCGGGGATGTGCCCGCAACCAATGTACATGCCCTTGACCAGAATTGAACCTGGGACCTTTCAGTCCGCAGACCGACGCTCTACCACTGAGCCAAACCGGTTTCGGCCCTTTGCCCATTTTTTAATTGAAGTGTGTGTGTGTGTGTGTGTGTGTGTGTGTGTGCGTGCATGTGCGTGTTAAGATGCAGGAGATCCTTATATATTTTGGATATTAATACTTTATCAGATGTAGCATTGCCAAATATGTTCTCCCATGCAGTGGTCTCCCTTTTCACTTTGTTGATGGTGTCCTTTGCTGTGCAGAATCTTTTTATTTTGATGTAGTCCTATTTGTTTATTTCCTCCTTAGTTTCCTTTGTCCTAAGAGATGTATCCATAAATATATTGTTATGAGTGATGTCCTAGATTTGCTACCTATGGATCCTTCTAAGATTTTTATGGTTTCCCAACTTACATTTAAGTCCTTTAGCCATTTTGAGTTTATTCTTGTGTATGGTGTAAGTTGGTGGTCTAGTTTGCATGTCCAATTTTCCCAACACAATTTATTAAAGAGACTATCTTGACTCCATTGTATGCTCTTGCCTCCTTTCTTAAATGTTAATTGAGTATAATGGCTTGGGTGGATTTCTGGGTCTATGTTCTGTTCCATTGATCTATATGCTTAATCTTTAGCCATTACCAGGCTGTTTCAATTAAAGTGGCTTACAAAGTGGCTAACTTGAAATCAGGTATTGTAATTTCTCCAACTTTGTTTTTCTTTCTCAGCATTGCTGCAGCTATACAGGGTCTTTTATGATTCCATATAGATTTTTTGGAGTATTTGTTCTAAATCTGTGAAATATGCTGTTGGTACTTTGATAGGGATTGCATTCAATCTGTAGATTGATTGCCTTGGGTAGTATGGGTATTTTAATGATGTTGTTTCTACCAATCCATGAACATGGTATATTCTTCCACCTGTTTATATCATCTTCTATCTCTCTTTTCAATAGTTTTCCAAGTACAGGTCTTTTGTCTCCTTGGTTAAGTTTATTCCTCGGTATCTTATTTTTGTTGCAATGGTAAGTAGGATTGTTTGTTTAGTTTCTCTTTCTGAGAATTCATTATTGGTGTATAAAAAAGCCATTGATTTTTGGGTGTTGACTTTGAATCCTGCTACATTGCCAAATTTATTTATTAAATCTATTTGTTTCTTGGTGGAGTCTTTAGGCTTTGCTCTGTACAATATCATGTCATCTGTGAATGCTGAGAGATCTACTTACTCCTTTCCAATTGGCATGGCTTTTATTTCTCTTCTTGACTAGTGGGTGTGGCTAGGACTTCTAGTATTGTGTTGATAAGAGTGATGAAAGCGGACATCCCTGTCTTATTCCTTTTCTTAGGGGAAATGGTTGTAGTTTTTGTCCATTAAGTCTGATGTTGGCTGTGGGTTTGTCACATGTGGCCTTTATTATGTTGAGTATGTTTTCTCTATTCCCTCTTCACTGAGCGCTTTTATAAAAAATGGATGTTGGATTTTGTTGAATGCTTTTTCTGCATCTATTGATATGATCATGTGATTTTTGTCTTTCAGTTTGTTTATGTGATGTATCACATTTATTGATTTGCAAATATTGTACCAGCCTTGCATCCCCAGAATAAATCACATTTGGTCATGGTGTATGATCTTTTAATGTATTGCTGGATCTGATGTGCCAATATTTTGTTGAGAATTTTAGCACCTATGTTCATCAAGGATATTGGTTTGTAATTCTCTTTTTTTGTACTGCCTTTATCTCATTTTGAAATTAGGATAATGTTGGTCTCATAAAAGAGCTTTGAAGTATTCCCTCCTCTTAGACTTTTTGGAATAGTTTGAGGAGTATATGTGTTAATTCTTCTTTGAATGTTTGGTAAAACTCCCCTGTGAAGCCATCTAATCCAGGGCTTTTGTTTGCTGGGAGTTTTTATTTTTTATTATTATTACTGTTTCCATTTCATCAATAGTTATTGGCCTATTCAGGTTTTCTGATTCTTCCTGATTCAGTTTGGAATATTGTATTTTTCTAGGAATTTTTCCATTTCATCTATGTTGTCCAGCTTGTTGGCATATGGTTATTCATGTATTTTCTTACAATCTTTTGTATTTCTGTGGTGTCACATTCATTACTGATGTTATTTATTTGGGTCTCCTCTCTTTGTTTTTTGATGAGGATGGCTAATAGTTCATTAATCTTGTTTATCCTTTCAAAGAACCAGCTCTTGGTTTCACTGATTTTTGTTTTGCCTCTATGTTATTTATTTCTGCTCTCATCTTTATTATTTCCTTCCTTCTACTTGCTCTGGACTTTTCTTGTTGTTCTCTTTCTAGTTCTTTAAGTTGTAGGGTTAAATAGTTTATTATAATTTTCTTGTTTTTTAAGGTAGGCCTCTAGTGCTATGAACTTCCCTCTTGGGACTGCTTTTGCTATGTCCCATAGATTTTGGGTTTGTTGTGTGTTAATTTTCATTTATTTGTAGGAAGTTTTTTTATTATTTCTTTCTCGATATCATTGTTAACCCATTCATTGTTTAATAACATGCTATTTAGCTTCCAGGTGTTTGAATGCTTTGGGTGTTTTTACTGTAGTTGATTTCTAATTTCATTCCACTGTGATCTCTGTAGATGCTTGACAAGATTTCAATGTCCTTGAACTTGTAGAGACTTATTTTAAGTCCTAACATGTGGTTTATCTTTGTGAATCACCCATGTGCACTTGAGAAGGATGTATATTCTGCAGCTTTGGGGTGAAATGTTCTATAAATTTTAATGAAACCCTGATGTGTCCTTTAGGGTCACTGTTTCCTTGTTAATTTTTTCATCAGGAAGATCTATCCAGTGAAGTCAGAATGGTTAAAATTCCTTATTATGACTGGATTGTTGTCTATGTCTTTCTTAAAGTCCCCTAGAAGTATTATTTTTTTTTATACTGAGGTGCTCCTATATTGGATGCATATATGTTTACCAAGGTTATATTCTTTTGTTGGATTGATTTATTTAGTATGATGTAGTGACCTTTGTTGTCTCTTGTGATGGCCTTCCTTTTGAAGTCTATTTTTGTCAGATAAAAGTATTGCTACACAAGCCTTTTTTTTCCTTTTCCCTTTGCATGGAAAAAAAATTTCCATCCCTTCACTCTCATTCTGTGTGAATGTTTTGTTATGAGGTGGGTCTCTTGTAGATAGCATATAGTTGGTTCATGTTTTCATATCTATTCAGCTACCCTGTGTCTTTTGATTGGAGTATTTAATTCATTTACATTTAATGTTATTATTGATAGGTACTTATTTATTGCTATTTTAATTCTTTTTAAAATTTTCTTCTTTCTTGCCTTTTTAATTCTGTATGCATATTCTCTCTCTCTCTCTCTCTCTCTCTTGGTTGTGATTTGTGATAAACTACTTTAGCGTTTTTTTTTTCTTTTTTTTTTTGTCTGGGAAACTCTTTATTTTACTATTTATTTTAAATGATAGCCTGGCTGGATATAGTAAACTTGGTCTCAGATTCTTGCTTTCCATTTCCCTGAGTACTTCATGCCATTTGCTTGAGGCCTATAGAGTTTCTTACGATAAATCAGGCGTCAGCCTCATGGGTGCTCCTTTGTAGGTAACAGTTTGCTTTTCTCTTGCTTTAAGATTCTCTGTGTCTTTAATTTTTGGCATTTTACTTATAATGTGTCTGGGCATGGGCCTGTTTGGATTCTTCTTGTTTGGCACTCTCTGTGCCTCCTGAATTTATGTGTCTTTTTCCTTTGCCAGGTTAAGGAAGCTTTCTGCCATTCTTTATTCAAACACATTATTCTTTTATGCATCACCTAGTACACCTGCTATGCAGATATTGTTACATTTCACATTGCCCCAAACTCCCTTAAGCTTTCCACCTGTTTTTTTAAATTGCTGTTTATTTTCTTTTTGGTTCTCTGATTGAGTGATTTTTTTGATACCCTGTCTTTAAATTCACTGATACAATCTTTAGCTTCCCCTAATCTGCTATGTATTTCTTCCAATATGTTCTTTATTTTGCCATCTCATTCTTTATTTCTATTTTCATAGTTATTATAGCTTTTCTCATGCTGTTGAACATCTTACCATCATTATTCTGAACTCTACAGCAGATAAATTCCTATCTCCACTTATGTCTTCTTCTGGAGAGTTCTCTTGCTCTTGCATTTGGAGGTTATTTCTTTGTCTCCTCATTTTGGATGCATGTTTGGGTTTCTGACTATTAGGTAGATGTACTACACCTTTCAAGTTCTAGTTAGGACAATGTCAATCACTGTTTCTTTTTTTAAAATACATTTTTATTTATTTCAGAAAGGAAGGGAGGGAGAGAGAGATACATCAATGATGAGAGAGAATCATTGATCAGGTGCTGCTCCCCACATGGCCCCTACTGGGAATTGAGCCTGCAACATGGGCATGTACCCTTGACTAGAATCAAACCTGGGACCTTCCAGTCCACAGGAACACTCTATCCACTAGAGTGGATATCCTAGCCAAAACTGCTAGGGCTCAATCACTGTTTCTGACAAAGACTCAAAGCTTCAGAGACCACCTCCTCTTGCAGATTGATTGAATTTAGTTTGGAATAGCCCTCAGGCAATTGTCCACAGGTGTGAGAGTTTTTCCTCTCAGGGTGGGGCACTTGCTTCTGTCTGAGGCAAATTGTTATTCTCAGTCTCTTAATGGGACACAGCAACTCCACACGTGGGACAGGGTGTTTTCCAAGGTGAGTAACCTCTCTTCCCCCAGGCAAAACTGCCGACATAGCAATTGTCTGCATGAGAAAAATGACCTCCAAAGTGTGAAGCAATGATTTAGCCTCTGAAACCAGGATGTCTGCCTTCTGAGGTTTAATCCCAGAGCCTCCAACACTGGCTTTTGCTTGCACAACTACAGTGTACTCTGCCTTCCCTCTGCCGAAGCATAAGGTTTGTGGCTCCACAGGGAATTTTGTACATTGGCCCTTTAAGAGGGTGCCTGCATTAACAGCAATCTCTTCCTGGCAGAAAACAATCCTGCTGCTTTCCACAGCCAGATGTTATGTGCATACCCTTCTCAGTTCTGGTGCTCTCTGATGGGGGGCACAGCTTGGGGATTAGTCTGCAGAGTTCTCAGTGGCAACACCCCACATTTGAGATATCCCTATGGAACGTCAGTTGCTCTCTGTGGGCCCGGGGTCAGCCCTTTCGTGCCTCCGCCCCTCCTACCAGTCTCTATGTGGTCTCCACTTCCCAGCCGTGAGTATCAGGCCTCTCTCCAAGGAGTCTTCAGTTGATTATTCAGAGAGCTTTCTTATATTTAGTTGTAATTTCAGTTTGGTCCTGCATCATCCACTTACTCCACGCCATTTTTAAAAAATATATAATTTTATTGACTTCAGAGAGGAAGGGAGAGGGCAAGAGGGAGAAACATTAATGATGATGAGATAGGATGATGGTGGCTAGCAGAATGACAATGACAAAGAGAGTGTGAGTGAAGGAGGGAGCAAAAGAGGAGTGTGAGGTGTGTGTGTGTGTGTGTGTGTGTGTGTGAGTGATGGACAGTTAGAACCTTCAGGACATTCAGGGGATGGCAGGCCAGGTTATCCTAGAGGGAGGCCTCTGCTACTGCTGAAATCACTCCCAGGCTGGCTGTCTTGGCAGAAACATGACATCTCGAAGGGGAGAGCTGCTGTGACTAGGAGCCCAGCCTCACCACCACCCAGACTAGACTCAGACTCCATCCTGGGCCCGACAGGCCCTCCAGCCAAATGTCTGTACCTCAGCTGTAGACCCACAGACACAGACTTCCAGCCTCCCTGCATGTGGGCTCCTGGGGGTCCTGGGGTACACTCGTCTCCTGCCAGGCCATCGCATAGTTCCCAGCATCCTGCTGGTGATCCTTGAACTGTGCCCCTGCCAGCCACGCCTGCAGCGTCACTCCAGCCCCACAGCCCCTCGATGATGAGAGAGAATCATTGGTTGGCTGCCTCCTGCACACCCTCGACTGGTAGTTGGGCCTGCAGCCCAGGCATGTGCCCTTGGCCAGAACCGAATATGGGACCATTCAGTCTGCAGGTCGGTGCTCTATCCACTGAGCCAAACCAGTTAGGACTCCATTTTTAATCTCTCCGACACTGTTTCTTTGTAGAGACACAAATCCCTCGAGGAATGATTTGCATCTGCACCGAATTACCTGTGTAAACTTCGGCTTGACTCAGAGCCCTCTCTTTCAAACCCCTCTGCACTGATGCTGAAGGAGCCTTAATCAGGCGGAGTTCCGATTCTGTGTTCACATGAAGCTGTTCTAGCAGTTGGTCCAAGCATTTCCTGACAAGAGAATGACGAGTCGGGAAGAGGTTGTAAACTGTAACTGGAGACCTGGGACTAACTCGTTAATGTTAACTTTTAGGAATATTTGTGTAGCGACTGTCCCTCGAAATCCAGGACAAATGTTGGTGGCACTCACATGTGAGGTTCCAGTTTCCATTGTCATTTATTTATTATTTATGCACTACCTACTTCCAAAAGGGATTTGGAAGCAGCTTTTCCACAGGGACCTGTGGAAGCTCCAAAACGGTCATCAGAAATGGAGGAGGAGAGCCTGGCCAGCGGGGCCGGGAGGGCGTGTGCATCGGCTCTGGGCAGCGGCCGGGGTGCCGGGTCCGACGGTTTGCTGCTCAGAAATGCCCCATGTAGAGGCCTCTTGCATGTACCTCTGCGGACGGCGGGCTCTCGGGCACGATGTTCAGACCCCCGGCTTTAAATGAGCGGCGCTGTCCTCCTGTTCCCTCAGGGCCGCCGGACAGGACCCCTCCGCCGACCAGACCTCTGCCCACCGCGCCCCCGCACCGCTCCGTGCCCCCAGCCGACCCCCGCCGGAACGACCGGCCCAAGCCGCCCCGGCCACCCACGGGCCGGCCCGCCTACCCCGGGGCCAAGCCCAGCATCTGCGAAGGCAACTTCAACACGCTGGCCGTCCTCCGCCGGGAGATGTTTGTGTTCAAGGTAGGAGTGGGTTTCTCATTTCAAGGGCAACTCAAGGGTCTTCGGACTTGCTTTGGAGGTCAGTTTGCATGCATTCTAAGGCCACCTTCCCAGACCGCTCACACCCAAAGGATCAGAAAAGCGTCTTAAAAAACTAAAGGCCCCCAGGCGTCAGTGTCCAGCAGAGACTCGGCACCGTCTGTTGCCCGGTGCACTTTCGGTGGTGCCGAGGGGCTGGACTGAGGGTTAGGAAGTGCCGCGTGGGCACAGACGGCCAGCCCGGTGCACGCCGGCCAGGAGCTGCCCCGGGCGGCCGGTCGGGGTGCTCAGCGGGGCCTGGGCCGTGGAGCTGGTGGCTCCCAGGAGCCGCCCTCGCCCTTCACACACCTGCCGGCCTCCCGCCGGGCTCTGTGCTCACCTAATTCATTCATTTGTTCATTTATTCATTTATTCATTTATTATTTTTTTGTTTTATGCCACATTATCTTTTTAAAAGTTATAAGCTAAAACAGACTTTACGTTGTGATAAATGTGCTTTTTGAGGCCATTGGTTCTCAGATAATCACACTATATTAAGGAAAGTCACATAATATTGAAAAGTGAATCTAGAATAATACTAAAAAGTCATTTTCTCCCTCAATAGTTGTAAACTGTTCTTAAGGATTAATGAAAAATACATTTTATGTTATTTTATGTTAGCATTACAGTATTAAAATGGCCACATTTTTACCAATAGCATCCATTCAAAAATCAAGTAACGTGCCCTCATCTTTGGTGCTCACAGATCAATAAATAATGAAGTATTTTCCTGCTCACACAGGTTTTCCCATCTGCCAGGGGCAGTGCGTAAAATAGTTTTCAGGTGGCATTCACAGACAGAGCGCTCTGCCGCCTTCCCTGATGCCAGGCCGGGATGCCATAGACTGTGCGCCAGGCGCCTCTGTGAGGCCGGCCCCACCTGTGGCCAGATCGCTGGGTCACGCTGCAGGAAGCCTGGTAAAAAGCTTATGAGACATTTCTGTTCACGCTATAAGGCGCCGGGGGACAAGCGAAGGGCTGTGCTCCCAGCTTTGGCCGCCTTTTCACTCCCGTCTCCATCCCGTGGCGTCGCAGTGGTGCCTCCAGTGCCCGCCTCACCGCAAAGGGAGGCAGTCTGGCCCCTGAGTCTGTGGCGCTCTCAGCGGACACGCGGGGTTCAGAGCTGGTGTCATCCTGCCCACTCCCTGCTCTGCACACTGGGAGCCAGTGAGCCCTCGACTGACGGGCGGGGTGCCGGTCCCGGGTACTGCGAATGGAAGGTCAGGGCCCCCTCTCGGGGAGCACGCAGGAGCCGCTGTTTCCATTAGCGAGACGTGTGTGAGAACCGCCCGTGCTTCAAAGCGTCTCGGCCCCCCCCCCCCCCATTCCCTTCATCAAACTGAGCAACAGCGGTCGCCAGCCGTCCGGACCCCAGGGGCATCTGTGGCCTCGGACCACTGGCTGTCCACCACTGCTCAGGAAAGAGCTTCTAATCTAGACTCATAAGTTAGGTTCTGATTTTCATGGTCTCTGCTTTTTTCTAAGAATTACTTCCATTGGAGTTAATTTCTGGCAGGTGCTCCTTTCTTACGCTCCACCTGCCCGAAGGTTCTCACGTAATTTCATCATTTCTGAGCTCAAATCCGGCTCACGGGAGCAGCGGCCTGTCCCGGCGTGTCCCGGCGCCGTGGCTGTGCCCTCGGTGCGGCCAGGAGCCCGAGCTGCAGGCGGAGCAGCGAGAGCCTCGGCGCCCGCAGGAGCAGGGCCGGTCGCACTGGCCGAGACGCTGCGGAGAAAAGGCTACGCGGAGAGGCTAGTGCTCTGGGCGCCTTAGCGATTACCATTTGGTGCACTGAGAGGTCCGTGTATTGAGGGAGGAGATAGAAATATGTTGATGGCAGCACAAAGCAATAAGTGATATAACTCGGAAACACGGAAGATTTGATCGAAGTGAAGAGAGCGGGACCGGGTGAGACCTGCTCCCAGCTCCCAGCGCCGTGGACTCTGGGTCACTCACACGTGCCTGGGGGTACGCTCCTCCGAGCCCACGTCTGGTTACAGCGTGGATGGTCCCACGTCCACTGAGGACAGGAACGCCTGCCCAGGTCTGAGACCTGGGTTCTGTTTGCCTTTGTCCCTGACTCTGGTCTCACTGCTCCTGGTACCCACACAGGTCTGATGACCTTGACCTCCAATGGGTGTCATTCCCCCCAAAACCTGGTTTTCCTGCGGGACCCCAGGGCCGCCTGCTCCCCTGCCTTCCGCATCCGCAGACGCGGCCTGACTGCTCACCGTTTGCTGCTGACTCAGGCCCTTTGGTATTTTAGCGTCACCACCATTGGATGTCACTCTCTCTCAGGCAGCTTGAGTTTTCACTTTTTTCACTCTGAATGCTCAGCACAGATCAAAGCCTGTTCCCTCCTCAGCCTGGTCTCACGCTGGCTGCCGTGTCTCCTGTGAAAGCCAATTGGCCCTTCCTCAGCTCCCGCCTCCCGCCGCCCTGTCCCAGCCTCTCCCCCAGAACCCCTCGTGGTTTTGCTGTCACTGCCTGCACCCAGCCGGCCTGTCCCTCCTTCCTGCTCCCTAAGGAGTGTCCCTCGATGGACGGGTGGGCGCGCAGCCCTCTCCGCGCAGGGCTGGTTCTCTGAGCTCCGCTGGGCTGGCGTCTGGCTGGGCTCAGGGTCGCGGCGTCCCCGGTGGCCCGCGCTGCCCGCTGCCTGCTGCACGCTGCCAGGAGCATCCTTGCCTACCGGTTCCCAGGCCTGTTGTCTACTGATGCCATATGAATCGTTTTTAGGTTAAAAAAGACAATCTTGACATAAATAACCATAGCATCATCAGGCAGCTCTGTTTTCTTGTGGGAGAGGAAGCTCTCTGTGCAGCAGGAGGTCCCGGAGTCCCCGGTGGCCTCGCGGGGACGTGATGACCCTGCGCCCAGGCCGGGCTCCCGGAGGTCATGCCAGGTGCGCCCCCCGCCATCCCTCCCCCCCAGTGCCTCCCTCCGGGAGCAGAAGGAGCCCTTCCTCCTCAGTCACGTGGAGGACCGACGCAGCGGGGTCTCCCTAGCTCCTTGCCTCCGGACTGCACCCCTGCACCCCAAGATGAGACTGGACGAAAGCCAAGCCAGGAGCAGGTCCGGACAAAGCCCTCTGGACAAGCCCCGCCTTCCGCAGATGCAGGCGCTGCCTGGAGACCCGCGGGCGCCCAGGGAAGCTGCGTGGGCAGACGGACGGACGGACGGACGGACGGACGGGCGGGCGGGCTAGTGGGGAGCTGGGCTGTGGGGTGAGGAGGCAGCAAGAGCGGTGGTTCAGAGCCCGCGCTGTGCATGGAAGGTGCAGCCTCCCTGGAGGCATCCTGAGGCCAAGAAAAGGAAGAAAACTCGCCCACGAAAGAAGGTTCCTTCCAGCTGCGGCCGGCTCTTCAGACCAGGGCCTGGGCCCCGAGCCTCGCCGGGCCCCGAGCCTCGCCTGCCCCCGAGGGGCGAGGGCCGCGCATGGCGTCCCAGGAAGCCCGGGGGGCTCTGTGGGCAGTCCACCGCAGCCCCTGCAGGCTCCTGGTGGCTGTGGCCGTGGCCGCCAGGCTCGGCCAGGAATGGCTCAGGCCACGTTCAGAGGCCCGGTGACGGGGAGGCTCCATACAATCAACAGAGACACTAAGAACTGTCAGCAAGGGCGAGGAAGATGGTCCGAGCCAGCGTGAAAAGTGACATACAGCGTTTCCAATAGGAGTTTAGACCATGTAATTAAAAGCAATGCTCTTCGCCAAGGAAGTAAGCCCGGTCTCACGCTCCAGCCGCGCCTGTCCCTTGGCTGTGCTCGCGAGCCGCTTCCTCCCAGCACAGCCCGCTCCCAGCGTCCGCGCGGCTCGCTGCCATCAGGGAGGTTCTTGACCGCTTTATTTATTTTTAATTCTTCTAGATGTGCTTCCTATGCCACTTTAAAGCTTCAGGGCACTTTATATACCGTATTTGCCGGCGTATAAGACAATTTTTTGGCCCTGAAAAATACGTATTTGCCGGCGTATAAGAGACTGGGTGTATAAAACGACCCCCTAACATTTCCACTAAAAATACAGAGTTTGTTATGTACTCGCCGTATAAGACTACCCCCCACTTGGAGGCATATTTTTCAGGGCCAAAAAATCATCTTATACGCCGGCAAATACGGTATTTTGTTTAGGTGATTATCTAAAAAAGCTATAGACAGTATCCATAGCGAATGCAGACCAAAACTGTTTCAGGTGTGAGTGTCGTGCAATAAATGGTTTCCGCAGTGACAGTCCGTGCAGTCTCCCCTCTGAGCAGGCGGTGGCTCTCAGGTGAACAGTGTGCCCATTGCTGCTTTCTTGCCAGCAGGAAAAATTCTGCAGGCACCCAAACTGCCCGGGGACCTCAGTGATGTGGCAGTGAGTAGCGGACACTCAGTGGAGTGCAGTGCAAGCACTTGGGGCTTAAAGTTGGAGGTTATATGAAAAACAGTGAGACACGATTATGATGGATACGCAAATAAAGCATAGCAATATATAAAAATGTAAGCATCATGAATTGCATTGTTTGAAATGTGTGTGTTGACAAGGCATGGGAATTTAGCAAAATGATGTCAGGCAAACTGAAGACAGGGAATGTGAGTGGATTCCTAACTGTGTACCGTTGTGATGATGAAGAGACACTTACAGCTCAGAATATGGTGGTGTCAGAGCCTGGCTGGTGTTGCTCAGTGGTTGAACCAGGAAATCAGGGCTTGATTTCCAGTCAGGGCACATGCCTGGGTTGTGGGCTTGATCCCTAGTGTGGGGCGTGCAGGAGGCAGGCGATGGATGATTCTTCCTCAGCATTGGTGTTCCATCTCTCTCTCCCTCTCCCTTCCTCTCTGAAATAAATAAAAATATGTATTTTTTAAAAAAGATAACTGACAGTTGGAATATAAGTGATGGCGGAGCCGAATCATTTTCAAAAATTATAGGTGGTCAAAGATTCCTAAAGTTTCCATTGGAATCGTGCCAAGGCCGTGACGGGGCATGTCCTGTTCAGCCTGCCCGGACAGTGCGGTCAGCAGGTTAGCCTGGCCATCGGGATGTCCGCAGGGCGCCTGCCATCTCCATAGCAACGGCCTCTCGGGAGGCAGGCTGATGTTTGCTTTTCTAGTTGTGTTGTTTTGTAGGCACCAAGGTGAGCATTACTCAGTTTACTATAGAAAAGCTTTTAAAATTATGCAAAGTGTCAAGATAGTTGGCAGTTAACCCAGAGCGCTTTACTAATTTACTGGATTCAGCACGAAGTGGTGGGCGTAGTGCCGGAAGGGGCAGGCAGCGGGGGAGGAGCCGAGCGGGGCCGGACTCACCCTGGCCCTGCCGCGCCCGCCACCGCTGCCCAGGCGCAGGGCAGTGTCCGCGAGAGAGGCCTGCACCACTCTCCGCAGCTGCGCTTGCCGGCCCTGAGCCTGGCGTCTGAGTGACACTCCTGCTGTGGGAGCGCACTGGCCACGGGGGCAGCTGCTGCACTGAGTGCCCCCCCTGGTGGTCAGTGTGCGTCATAGCTATCAGCCAGTCACCCGGGTGACCAGTCACTAAGGCTTTTATATAGAGAGATGCCGCTGCCGCAGCTGCCATTTGGAGAAGTTTGCCGGCTCAGGGAGCGCAGTAGGCAGCAGGCTGAGGCACACAGTGTGTGGGTGGGAGTGAGGGCAGCAGCGAAGCTGTCCGAGTCCACGAGACCCTTCCCGCCCGTCAGCGCCCGCAGCTTGCGTGGTTGGCTGCAGGGACCGCCGTGACGTGTGGAGCTGTGTTCCTTAGCACCCTTGCTCCTGAGGGCTTTGCTTTTTAATTCTGTAATTCGACTAAGTGTCGGCTGGACACCAAATAAGAGTGAGGCCTTGAGCGTGACGTGATGGCAGGGCCGGGAGACTTGGCCGCGGGGTGGGGTGCCAGGCACTGACCACGCTGCACGGTGACGGCAGTCACAGGCAGGGCACAGGCGTGGGGCGGGCACGCAGGGCCGCACCGGGAGGGAGCTGTGTGGGCCTCCCCGGTGCCTGTGAGGACCTCACAGAGCTGCCCAGCGTGGGTAGAGGAGGAGACGGTGCCCTGCAGATGGAATGAAGTCACTTTGGACCTCGAGTCAAGAAACTGAGCAAGGAGCTCAGAGACACCGTTGGAGCCACGTCGCCGGGTCCTGTCTGCCCGGGGGAGCCGAGGCTGGCTCTGCAGATGACCCTCGGGGTGACCAGGTGGGACAGGGTTCAGAGGGCCGAGCTCGGAGAGCGTGGAGCAGACGTCAGCTGTGGAGACGTGCAAGCCAGCAGAGCAGGGACAGGCAGGGCCGAGGTTTGAGGATCAGCACAGCAAGGCCCCAAGAACTACCGCTCTGGAGCCAGAACTGGACCCGGACCAAAGGGCAGGCTTTGAGTTTTTTAAAACCAGGTCTTTTCTGTGAGCATCACAGGAGCTGACGCTGGGAGGGGCACCAGAGGCCCAGGCAGGAGGGCGTCCCTCCAGGGTTGGATGAGAAAACCCAAACTCGGGACTTCATGAAGAGACATTCCAACCTCGCCCTCCTCCATGTGTATAGTATTCACGGAAACTATTCAGGAAAAAAGATGCATCACATTCTTAACCTGCCCTGTCGGACAGGACTGTTACTGGGAGTTAATAATGGTGGCTGCTGAGCCACATCCCGCCTGGGACAGTGTGTGGGTTTCCTGGGCACATGACAAGCTCACACAGCACGGGTCTTCATGTCAGAACATGAAGCAAAGACCATTTGATCCTGAAACTGAAGCTCACAGAAGCTGATGTCAGAGCTGGCCCCCTGGGTGCCCTCAGCCATCACTCCTCAGTCAGATCCTGAAGTCCCTTAGGACAGAGATAACTTTATGTTGAATGCTGCAACTTTTCATGTAACTGGTTCAGATATCTTTACTGTGTATATCAATTTAAACCCCTAATAATCCAATAAACAAGACATCAAACAGAAGATCAAAAATAAATTATAGGATTAGAATTCTGAATAAGTATTTAGAGATTGGATATTTTGAACCATTCCATAAATTAGATTTTGTGAAAATAATGCATTATGGATATATGCCTTATTTCAGTCTTTATAAGAAAAAAAATCAGTATTAAAACACAGGAAAATTTATTTTGATATAATTATGGTGACAAAGGTAAAGAAGTCATTCCAAAGAATCCACATTTGTTAGTGATAGAATGAAAGCAGAATAGAAATGTGCTCTCTTATCTGGTCTTCCTTCATATCAGCGAACTAGAGGCCCAGTGCATGAAAATTCATGCACTGGAGGGGGGGGGTCCCTCAGCCTGGCCCGCTCTCACAGTCCGGGAGCCCTCAGGAGCAGGAGATGACCCTGTGACCAGGGGAAGGTGACACCCCATCACACCTCTGCTGTTGCCACTGCTGGCAGCTCAAACCATGGCCAGCCCTAGCTGGTGGCCCTGGGTGGCTGGGCAGCCAATATCCAAGGTTCGCCTGTGCCTCAGACCAGCCCTGGGTGGCTGGGAAGCTGACATCTGAAGCTGGCCTGCACCTCGGGCTGGCCTCGGGCGGCTGGGCCGGAGGGGCCTGGAGACTCTGGAGGCAGGTGCTTAGAGAGGACGATGTGCCTGGGAGCTGGACCAGCTGTGCCGCGTGCCTGCTGCCCCGGTGGGGCTGAGGGGACTGGGTGCCACCATCTTGTGGTTGTGGGTGCCACCATCTTTGAGAGGGGGTAATTATTAATTAAATAAATATTAATTATTAAATATTAGCATACTCCTTTATTTTTTCTCATTTTTAATAACTTAATTATTATGTGTGTACATACCTTCCCAATCCCCACCCCCTCACTCCCATACATGCCCTCCCTCCCCAGAGTTTTTTGTCCGTTGGTTATGCTTATATGCATGCATACAAGTCCTTAGTTGATCTCTTATCTCCCCTATATCTCCCTATCCTCCCCGCTGTAATTTGACAGTCTGCTTGCTTCTTTACTGTCTCTGTATCTATCTTTTTGTTCATCAGTTTATAATGTTCCTTATTATCCATAAATGAGTGAGTTCGTGTGGTGTTTTTCTTTCATTGACTAGCTTATTTCACTCAGCATAATGTTCTCCAATTCTATCCAGGTCGCTGAAAATGATAAGAATTCCTTCTTTTTTATGGCAGCATAATATTCCATTGTGTAGATGTACCATAATTTTTTGATCCAATCATCTGTTGACGGGCACCCAGACTGTTTCCAAATCCTAGCTATTGTAGATTGTGCTGCTATGAACATAGGGGTGCATATATCCTTTCTGATTGGTGTTTCTAGTTTCTTAGGATACATTCCTAGGAGTGGGATTACTGGGTCAAATGAGTGTTCCATTTTCAATTTTTTGAGGAAACTCCATACTGTTCTCCACAGTGGTTGTACCAGTCTGCATTCCCACCAGGAGTGCACGAAGGTTCCTTTTTCTTCCCATCCTCGCCAGCACTTTTCATTTGCTGATGTTGATGATAGCCATTCTGACAGGTGTGAGATGGTACCACATTATCGTTTTGATTTGCATTTCTTGGGTAGTTAGTGACTTTGAGCATGTTTTCATGTGTCTCTTGGCCTTCCTTCTGTCTTCTTTTGAAAATATTTTATTTAGGTCCATTGCCCACTTTTTAATTGGATCATTTATCTTCCTTTTATTAAGTTGTATAAGCTGTCTGTAGATGTTGGAGATTAAACCTTTATCAGTGATATCATTTGCAAATATGCTCTCCCATACAGTGGACTTTCTTGTTGTTTTGTTAATGGTTTCTTTTGCTGTGAAAGCTTTTTATTTTGATGTAGTCCCATTTGTTTATTTTCTCTTTAGCTTCCAATGCCTTAGGGGCAGTATCAGTGAAGATGTTCTTTTGGCATATGTCTGAGATTTTGCTGCCTATAGATGCCTCTAGTATTTTTATGGTTTCCTGTCTTATGTTTAAGTCCTGTAACTATTTTGAGTTTTTTTGTGTGTATGGTATAAGTTGGTGATCTAGTTTAATTCTTTTGCATGTATATGTCCAATTTCCCCAACACCATTTATTAAAGAGACTCTCTTGATTCCATCGTATGTTCATGCCTCCTTTGTCAAATATTAATTGAGCACAGTGATTTGTGCTGATATCTGGATTCTCTATTCTATTCCCCTGATCTATATGTCTGTTCTTGTGCCAGCACCAGGCTGTTTTGTAATACAGCTGGAAGTCTGGTATTGAGATCCCTCCTACTTTACTCTTCTTTCTCAGGATTGCTGTGGCTATTCGGGGTCTTTTTTTGTTCCAGATGAATTTTTGGAGAGTTCTTTCTAGGTCTGTGAAATATGACATTGGTATTTTAATGGGGAGTGCATTGAATCTATAAATTGCTTTGGTAAGTATGGACATTTTGATGATGTTGATTCTGCCAATCCATAAACATGGTATGTTTTTCCATCTGTTTACATCTTTCTCTATCTCTTTTTTCAGTGTCGTGTAGTTTCCTACGTATAGGTCCTTAGTTAAGTTTATTCCTAGGTATCTTAGTTTTTTTTTTTTTTTTTTTGGTGTGATGGTAAATTGGAATGCTTTTTTAGTTTCTGTTTCTGTAATTTCACTATTGGTGTATAGAAATGCCATAGATTTCTTGGCATTAATTTTGTATCCTGCTATATTGCTGAATTCATTTATTAAATCTATTAGTTTTTTGATGGAATCTTTTGGGTTTTTTATGTACAATATCATGTCATCTGCAAATAAGGACAATTTTACTTCTTCTTTTCCAATTTGGATGCCTTTTATTTCTTCTTCTTGTCTATGTCAAACAGGAGTGGTGAGAGTGGGCATCCCTGTCTTGTTCCTGTTTTTAGAGGGAATGGTTTTAGTTTTTGTCCATTGAGTATGATATTTGCTGTGGGTTTATCATATATAGCTTTTATTATGTTGAGGTATGATCCTTCTATTCCCACCTTGTTGAGAGTTTTTATCAGGAAAGGGTATTGGATTTTATCAAATGCTTTTTCTGTGTCAATTGTTATGACTATATGATTTTTACCTCTCAATTTGTTTATGTGATGTATCATGTTTACTGACTTGCAGATATTGTACCATCCTTGCATTCCTGGAATAAATCCTACTTGGTCATAGTGTATGATCTTTCTGATGTACTGCTGGAGCCGATTTTCTAGAATTTTGTTGAGGATTTTGGCATCTAAGTTCATGAGGGATATTGGCCTGTAATTCTCTTTCATTGTGTTGTCTTTATCTGGTTTTGGTATTTTGGTGATGCTGGCTTCATAGAAGGAGGTTGGAAGGGTTCCTTCCTCTTGAATTTTTTGGAAAAGTCTGAGGAGGATAGGTTTTAGTTCTTCCTTGAATGTTTGCTAAAACTGTGCTGTGAAGCCATCTGGTCTGGGCTTTTATTTGATGGAAGCTTTTTGATGACTGTTTCAATTTCTTCCAAAGTCACTGGTCTATTGAGATTCATCCTGATTGAGTTTTGGAAGGTTATATTTTTCCAGGAATATGTCCATTTCCTCCAGGTTGTCCAGTTTGTTGGAATAGAGTTGTTTGTAGTATTTTGTAACAATCCTTTGTATTTCGGTGTGGTCTCTTGTTTCTGATTTTGTTTATTTGGGTCCTGTCTCTTTGTTTCTTCGTAAATTATCTAACTCTACAACTCAAAGAATTAGAAAAAGAGCCACACAAAAAATCAGTGAGGACAGGGAGTGCCCGGGACAGCGCAGGTGGCCGTGAGAGCTGCCCACGTCCCGTCGCTGGTCGCTTGCTTGCCCTGAAAACAGTCAAGGGGCTGAGAAGCTGATGGTTTATGTGAAACGGTGGCTGGGCTCATGGCTGCCACGCTGACTGCATGTCCAGGGACTCATGGTAATCACACACGCAGACAGAGGCCTCTTTGGCCTCCTTAGGCTCCCAGCCACACCTTTGGGTGCTGCTGAGGGGGAAGGCGGACTGTGCAGATGTGGCTGAGGGACAGGCTCCTCGCAGGATCTCAGACAGGAGGTCTGCAGCGAGCTTCTGGGCTGCGACCTCTGTCCCCTGCATGCACATTGTGCTCACAGGAACAATCCCCACTATGTGTGACTAGAGAGAAGCCTCAGTGACAGAATAGAAAATCTAGGTATTACGGTGTTGTATTAGAGAGAGAGAGAGAGATGATTTAATGAACAGAATGATAGCAAGAAAATACTGCAGAGCAAGAGCGACCTACTTGCTGGTGTCTGTGTGTAGCCTCCTTCCTGTAGCCCTCATGGTGCCTGCAGGGGCGCAGCAGGCCTTCCCCAGAGGTTCCGGGGCTCCTCCTCCTTGGAGACCCCAGCCTGGGAGACCAGCACCCTTCGGCCCCTCCCCCCAGGAGCAACAGGCCTGTGGGCCTGTGGGCCCTTCTGTTTGGCCATCGCTGGATGTCCTGGAGTGAGAATAATCCCAAGGCTGTTCAGACACACCAGGCACTGTTCAGGCCCTTGTTTGGCTGCACAGCTAGGAAACGTTCTTGCTCACATTTATTCTCCTTTTGCTCATCAACAGTAAACTCTGTGTATGGGCATGTCCCTGGGTAGAAATGAAGCAGTAACACATGCTTTCCAGTTGCTACTGGTTGTGGCCCCCCAGCGCGCGCACACACACACACACACACACACACACACACTGGATGGGAGCCGTCACTGTCTATGGCAATGGCGTTGCTTGTTGAGGACATCTTTGAGCCTAAGGAAGGCACTTGCCTGCCGAGCTCCCCGTTTGAGTGCGTACATACAGCACAGCAGAGGAGGTGGGAGGCCCTGACAACCCCCTGTGTGGCAGCAGCCTCCTGACCCGGAGCCCCTCCCTCAGGAACCCCAGCTCCTGCTGAGGAATTGCTGGGGCTTCTGGGCCAGCCCACCTGCCTGTCAGGAGCGAACCTCTGGTCCCGCAGGCCCTGGCCTCCTTGTAGCCCAGTCCCCGTGTGTCCCTGGGCCCAGCCCCGTGGCCTGCCTCTGCTCCGCCCTCAGCTCCGAGCTGCAGGTGCAGAGGGTGCTGGCTTGGCTTCTCTGTGCCTCTCTGTGCTCACCGCTCACTGCTGAGGCTCTAGCACCTGTTTCCTCAGCCCCGTGGGCAGGTCTGGGGGAAAGAATATACCAAAGAGGAAGCTGAAAGCAGTGCTCCTTCGTGCCATTGAACCTCTGCCTCTGCCTGTGTCATGTGAGACTCTGCTGTCCACCGGCCACAGCATGACCCCTCATGGCGTGCTGGCTCGGGACACCACTGGACGCCGTGGGGACCAATGACAGGTCACCCAGAGGGCAGGCTTCCAGCAATGTCCTGGCCAGGGTGACGGCTGTGCTGAGTGTTTAAGGAAATGGAGGAAGAGAGAATGATGAATGGGCTCCCGGGAGGGGAGGATGAGCAGAGGGGTCGTGTCCTGCAGAGGCAGGGCTCAGGGCACATGGCCTGAAAGGTTCCTGTGGGGACAGCCCTGCACCTGGCCACAGAGCCGTGTCCCGGTCCCTCACCGGCTCTTCCTCTCTGTAGGGCTCGGCACCTGCCAGGGCTGCCAGGGTATGTCCCAATGGCACAGGGGGCTCCAGGCCCTGCAAGGCAGGGAGTATAAGCAAATATTCAGTGAACAACAGGTCAATGAAGAAAATAAACATGATGGATTTATAGGAAAAGGTGGAGGAGACTACTCAGATTCAGTGTTTACAAAGTTAAGTGGGATACACTGCCCTTGGTACATCAAGTCAAAAAGCCTGCACTTTTTCCAGCAGGGACTTAGTTTTTATTGTAAACTAGAGGTCCGGTGCATAAAATTCATGCAGGGGGGCAGGGTGGTGGTGCCCCTCAGCCCAGCCTGCACCCTCTCCAATCTGGGACCCCTCAAGGGAAGTCTGACTGCCTGTTTAGGCCCGATCCCACTGGCTGCCTGCCTGCCTTCCTGATTTCCCCTAACCGCTTCTGCCTGCCAGCCTGATCATCCCCTACCACGCCCCTGCCAGCCTGATTGATGTCTAACTGTTTCCCTGCCAGCCTAAATGTCCCTCCTCTGCCAGTATGGTCACCCCTAACTGCCCTCCCCTGCAGGGTTGATCACCCCAACTGCCCTCACTTGCAGGCCTGGTCCCTCCCAACTGCTCTCCCCTGCTGACCATCTTGTAGTGGCCATCTTGTGTCCACATGTGGGCAGGATCTTTGACCACATGTGTGTTGGAATGATGGTCAATCTGCATATTACTCTTTCAGATAGGATGACACATTTTTCTTTGGGTCAAAAAAAAGGGATGGACCCTGACTGGTGTTGCTCAGTGGACATGGCATTGGCTTGAGGACTGAAGGGTCCTGGATTCCCTCCTGTCTGAAATCAATAAATATGTACATAAAAACACAAAGGGATGGGAATTCTTGGTAGTGAGCTAAGGGCTCCTCGGTCAGTAATGACTACCTTGTCTGCATCTATGAGCTTTTGCTCCTCTTTCCTGCTTAATCCCCTTACCCTTTCACCCAGCCTCCCAGCCTCCCTCCCCTCTGCCAGCTGTGAGTCTGTTCTCAGGATCTATGAGTCTGTTTCTATTTTGTTTGTTAGTTTATTGTTCATTAGAGACATAAATGTTAGACTCAAAACCATAAAACTCTCAGACATTTCTCGTAACCATATTTTTTTCTGATATGTCTCCTTGGGAAAGAGAAGCAACAGGAAAAGTAAGCAGATGGGAGCACATCTCACTGACATGTTTGCACAGCCCGGAAGCCATCAGCAAATGGCCCCTCTACAGAGCTCTGTAGGAGCAAGTGGACAGGTGGGCAGTGGCCATGCCTGGAGGCTGCTCTCATGATTCTCACGATCACTTTGTTCATTCTCCGCGACCTGACACATTGGAGGGTGACAGAGGACTCCATGACACCTCAGGGAGGATGGGTGCAGGCGGGTAGGCGGCATTCCCGCCCCAATTGTTCTCTGGCTCAGAAGCTGGCTCCCTCCACGGGGAAGCGAGGAGGGGGGAGCTGTGCCAGGATGAGTGCTTTTAAGTTACCTTTGGAGCCTCTGTGGGTCAGCAACAGGGAGCCCCCGGGGTGGTGGGGGCAGGCGTCTTGCTGTCCGGGGTGTGCGAGGTGGCAGCCTCGGTGCTGGCCCGGCGGGACCAGGCAACACTGACGCCTCCTGTGCTTGGTTGCAGGACCAGTGGTTCTGGCGGGTGAGGAACAACAGGGTCATGGACGGGTACCCCATGCAGATCACTTACTTCTGGCGCGGCTTGCCTCCGGGGATCGACGCGGTGTACGAAAACAATGAGGGCAACTTCGTCTTCTTCAAAGGTGAGGCGTGCCCCGCCCTGTTCCGCTGTACCTGGGCCAGGTCCAGGGCCCTGTCACCCTCAGAGAGGTGACCGGCAATGCTGCTGGGTGGGAGGAACTACTTATGATGCCTAAAACACAAGTGAAGTGAAAGTTTAATTCTTTCAGTTATGTTTTTCTATGTGGTATCCATATAGAAGTCAAATTTATAGACTTCTTAGATTTTGCTTAAAAGCACCAAAAAATTAAAATGGATGGATGAATGAACGAATGATTTAAAAACCATTTTTCCTGCCCTGATCAGTGGTTCAGTGGTTAGAGCATTAGCCGCACACAGAAGGGCCCCAGGTTCAGTTCTGGTCAAGGGCATGTATCTGGGTTGCAGGTTCAATCCCATATGTGGGAGGCAACCAACTGATGTGTCTCTGTAACATCCATGCTTCTCTCTCTCTTCCCCTTTTCCTCTCCATCCCTCCCATTTGCTCTAAAATAAATGAAAAAATGCCCAGCCCATGTGGCTCAGTGATTGAGCGTCAACCCATGCACCAAAAGGTCCCAAATTTGATTCCCAGTCAGGGCACATGCCAAGTTTTGGGGCTCAATCCCCAGGATTAAAGTGGGGGGGGGGTGTGCAGGAGGTAGGTAGCCAATTGATGTCTCTCTAATCAATGTCTCTATCTCTCTCTTCCTCTCTCTCTAAAGTCAATAAAAACATTTAAAAGGAAAAAAATCCTACTTTAAAATCAATGGAATAAACCTTCCAGTGAGGATTAAAAACAACAACAAACCAACCAACAAAAAGATGCTACATAAGCAACACCCACCACTCAGATCAACAGCAAAGACTACATCCCATAGGAAGGAGTGACTCCTTTATGAGCAATCTCCTGGTTTATTGAAAACTATCCTATATAATAAAAAGGTGATATACAAATTGACCATCACACCCTCACACAAGATGGCTGCTTCCTTGTGCTCACAGGATGGCCCCCACAAGATGGCGAGCAGGAAAGGGTAGTTGGGAGGTGGGGTGCAGGCCTGCAGGGGAGGGCAGTTAGGGGTGGCCAGGCAGGCAGGGGACACAGTTAGAGGTGACCAGGTTTCTTTATGAAATAAGAGGTTTGGGTTTCTTTTTAAAAGATTTTTTTGGGTCACTTGCTGTTTTATACAATGAAATCTATTTCATTTCTCAGACTTTGCTTGATTTAGTCAGTTTATGTTAAACTAGAGGCCCAGTGCATGAAATTTGTGCACTGGGGGTAAGGGGGTGTCCCTTAGCCCAGACTGCACCCTCTCCAATCTGGGACCCCTCAAGGGATGTCTGACTGCCCGTCTAGGCCTAATTCCACCAGGCAGTCAGACATCCCTCTCACAATCCAGGACTGCTGGCTCCTAACCGCTAGCCTGCCTGACAGCCTGACCTCTCCCAAACCACTCCCCTGCCAGCCTGATCCATGCTTAAATCCTCCCCTGCTGGCCTGGTCTCCCCCAACTGCCCTCCCCTGCTGGCCTGGTCACCCCCAACTACCCTCCCCTGCAGGCCTGGGCCCCTCCAACTGCCCTGCCTCCCCTACAGGCCTGGTCCTCCCCCTGCAACTGCCCTTCCCTGCCAGCCATCTTGTGGTGGCCTTATTGCGACCACATGGGGGCGACCATCTTGTGTGAGGGTGTGATGGTCAATTTGCACTTTAGCTCTTTATTATACAGGATAGTTTACAGTAAATAGGAAATCACTCACAAAGGATTCACTCCATCCTGTAGGATGTATTCTTTGCTGCTGACCTGAGTGGTGGGTGTTGCTTGTGTAGCAGCTGAAGGCCTACATGCAGGGGTGAGCTCAGAGGACTGGCCTGCCGTCCCCAGCACTTGCTCTGCTCAGAACAACAATGCTCAGGTCTGTGGGGCCAGGCAGAGCCTGGCTGAGCCAACCCCAGGAGCCAGGTCCAAACCGATGGGACTGCTATGTCACCAGGATCCAGAGGACAGAAATGAGCTTAAACAGGCCACGAAAAGGATTCTGAACAACAGCAGCAGCAGCAGCAGCGGCAGTAGCAGCTAGCAAGTATCTTCAGGGCCAGCGTGTGTAGTGAGGGCGGGGAATGAAATGCGGTCTTTGGGACATTGGGGGTAGGTGAGGCTGAACTTTCAGGCAAAGGCAAGAGTCCTTAAAATTTATTCTGTCTTCTCGGACTCTCCCTTAAGGAATGGGGGATGGTCTGGCCTCAGCCGAGAGGACATGGGGTTGGCCTCAGCGTGAGGACATGCAGGGTCAGCCTTGGCTATAAGGACACAGAGCTGCCGTCAGACAGTGTTTCCCACGCTGACTGGCCCTGTGAGGCGGCCAGTTCCTTGCTCCCTGTGCCTTAGTTTCTCCATTGGGAAGGTAGTTAGCATTCTTCTCCAGGGATCAGCTGGAGCATCAGCTGGGATGTGTGGCTGCGTGGTGCCTGTTGGGCTCACGAGTGCCCAGAAGCTCTGCCCTCCTGTGAGAGAGGAGCTGTGTCTGTGATGGGGAAGCCCGCCCCTACTCTTCTTTGTCTCCTGAGCAGCAGGAGGAGGGGTACAGCCTGCTTCCTTGCTGGCGGCTGGCAATGTCCCTGACCCTGTGCCGGCTCTCACTGCCTGATCCCTTGATAAACAATTTTTTAAAACTCCATTTGACCCTTTTACATGTAGGAATAAGCATTTAATTAAAAAATTCTTCGTGGGATTCTTTGCTTAGTGTCTGGTCCCTCTGCCAGTCCTTCAACTGCACTGGAGCAAGCACCTTGAGTATTTCCGTCATTTAGTACACATCTCCCTCAATGATGGACTGCACTAGGCTCTTAGTGGACAAATATCGGATGGATGGATGGATGGATAGATGGGTAGCTGGATAGATGAGTGGGTGGGTGGATGGATGGTGGGTAGATGGGTGGGTAGATGGATGTATGATGGATGGATGGTGGATGGATAGATGATGGGTAGATGGATGGATGATAGATGGATGGATGTATAGATGGGTGAATGGATGGATAATGGATAGATGTGTGATGGATGACTGGATGGATGGATGGATGGATGGATGGATGGATGGGTACCTGTATAGATGAGTGGGTGGGTGGGTGGATGGATGAATGGTGGATAAATGGGTGGGTGGATGGATGGATAATGGATAGATGTATGATGGATGAATAGAGAGATGGATGGTGGATGGATAGATGATGGGTAGATGGATGGATGATGGATGGATGGATGGATGGATGGATGGATGAATGGATGGATGAATGGGTACCTGGATAGATGAGTGGGTGGGTGGGTAGGTGGGTGGGTGGATGGATGGATGGATAATGGATAGATGGATGATGAATGAATGGATAATGGATCTATGGTGGATGGATGGATAGATAGATAGATGAGTGGGTGGATGGATGGATGGTGGATGGATAGGTGGGTGGATGGATCTCACTAAAGAATTACTGGAGTACCTAATCTTTTATGCCTCTCCAGCCCCAAACATTATAAGCAAGGCTGTTTGTATTATTTATAACTTCTCTATCTTAATCAGACCTGGCCTTTTCCTCTACTTTCTGCCCAGTTCAGTGTCAGTAGGAGCAGCTTGTTCCACTTGCTCCTGACTATGGCAGCTCCTATGAATTCAGGAAATGCCTCCACCTGCCAAGGAGGCGGTATTTTCCTAGAGAACCAGACTGTTCAGTGTCAAGGTGATACAATTCACATCTCCTGTGTTTAAAAAAGGAAAATAAGTTGAGTATGAATCTCAAATACTAAAACCTAAATAATAGCAATTAAGTCACTGTTACTTTGTAGTGTGAAAACCTTTCCTCATCAAGATACAGAAGGAACTGTCTAACTGTATGTCCTTAGTAAAGACTGGAGAGTTAAATCTGTAACTCGAAATCATCGTTGAGTTGTTTTCTGAGTTCTGTGCCACAAATATGCAGGCAGGGTGTTGATTTTCCTAATTTTGTGTATAATTAGCTGCTGGGGTCTCATCTTGACACCTGACAAATGCTGGCTGGTGATTTTCTGCCTGCTTTGTTTTTAAAAGAGAATATAAGTGCATTTTTAACATCCTCTGGGTTTGCTCCTAGCAGGGAAAAAAGGGGGATTGATATCTTCTATAGTGGAAGTCTGATTGTTTCCCCCGGCACAGTGGAAAACACCCACAGTCCAAGGAAGTATTTGCAAAACACATTAAGAAAAAAAATGGGTTTTATACTATAACAAGAGGCCCGATGCATGAAGTGTGTGTGTGTGTGTGTGTGTGTGTGTGTGTGTGTGTTGTACGCACGCACACGCATGCATGCGTACCTGTACTGTCTCCAATTTGGGACATCCCTCACAATCCAGGACTGCTGGCTCCCAACTGCTCGCCTGCCTGCCTGCCTGCCTGATTGTGCTTAACCACTTCTGCCTGCCAGCCTGATCACTCCCTAACCACTCCCCTACCAGCCTGATCAACACCAAACTGCTCCTCTGCCAGCCCGATTGCCCCAAACTGCCCTCCCCTGCTGGCCTGATTACCCCTAACTGCCCTATCCTGCTGTCCTGGTCACCCCTAACTGCCCTCCCCTGCCAACCTGGTTGTCCCCAACTGCCCTCCACTGCTGGCCTGATCACCCACAACTGCCCTCCCCTGTAGGCCTGGTCCCCCCAAACTCCCCTTCCCTGCTGGCCTGGTTGCCTCTAACTACCCTTCCCTGCAGGCCTCATTGCCCTCAAATGCCCTTCCCTGTAGGTCTGGTCACTCTTAACTGCCTCCCCTGAAGGCCTGGTTGCCCCTAACTGTCCTTCCCTGCAGGCCTGGTCTCCCTTAACTGCCCTCCCCTGCTGGCCTGATTACCCACAAGTGCCCTCCCCTACTACCCATCTTGTGGTGGCCAAATTTGACCACATAGGGGTGGTCATATTGGGGTGTTGAAGTGATGGTTAATTTGCATATTACCTCTTTATTAGATAGGATTGTATAGGATAAGAATTTCCTGGCAGAACTGTCACCATCTCCTTTCTCACTCCCTGGCATCTCCTGCAATGCCTGGAAGCAGGCCGATGGAGCTTCTGTGTGCTTTTCTCATGCTCTCACCCCAAGGGACCTCATGCTCCCTGGTGGCAGCCATGACAGGAAACATGTGGAGGTTCCTCAGAAAATTAAAACAGAACTGCCTTAACCCCCGCTGTCCACTTCTGGGTATTTATCCAAATACTGTGAAACACTAATGTGAAAAGACATATGCACCAATGTTCATTGTGGCATGTACAACTAGAGGCCCCATGCACAAAATTCATGCACTGACTTTGGCCCTAGACCCCGCCCACCGCTATGGCCAGAGGTCTCTGCCACCTCTGCCGCAACCCTGCCCACTATGACTTTGTCCAGAAGGAAGGATGTCTGGTCTAATTAGCATATTACACTCTTATTATAGGTAGCCATGGTATACATACAAGCCAACTAAGTGTCCGATGATTGATAAATGGATAAATAAATGCTACTCAACCATAAAAACAGGATGAAATCTTACCATTTGCAGCAACACTGATGGTCCTAGAGTGCATTATGCTCAGTG
This sequence comes from Vespertilio murinus, assembly GCA_963924515.1. Taxonomy (NCBI): domain Eukaryota; kingdom Metazoa; phylum Chordata; class Mammalia; order Chiroptera; family Vespertilionidae; genus Vespertilio; species Vespertilio murinus. The sequence goes on along the minus strand of OZ004717.1, from coordinate 48,743,628 downwards.
AAATAAGTCAGAGAGAGAAAAACAAACACTGTATTATTCCACATACGTGTGCAATCTACAATGCAAAACAGAGCAAAAGTAATAGACACAAGCACAGGCTGGTGGCTGCCAGAGTGGAGAAGGGTTGGGAGTTGGCTACTTGGTGCCGAAGGTCAAGGAGTCCAAACCGCCAGTGACAAGCCAGCGGGCCCTGGGTGCCAGCAGCAGGTGACTGCATCACCGCCCTGCTGCACACTGGAAGGTCTCAGACAGCAGCTATGAAGAGTGCTCACTCTTCACAAGAAAGAGAAAGCTGTAATTAACTAGACTTACTGTGAGGCCCCTCCCCAGCTTATACCGATGTGCAGTCATTGCACTGTACAGACACTAATGCCAAGTTCCATGTCAAATAGACCTCAGTACAAACATGGGGTGTGGTGGAGAATGGCTTCTCTGGGAGGCGCTAGTGATCAGATCAGGCAGCGGGTGTCAGCAGGTGCGGGGAAGGCAATGGTGGTCACGGGAGCAGAGCCGCACGGGGTGTGGGCAGCCCCGGGTAGGGCATGCAGACTGTTGTCTGTGGGTCATTCCAAAGCAGCAATAGACGGACCGCTATGTGCCTTCTCTCTAGCACTTCGCATGCTTGCGGTTCTAAACACAGGTCAGTCACCATTCTCCGCCCCTCAGGACCCCCTCACGTGGAGGGAGGGGGACCGCTAGACAGGGCGATGAGGTTTAAGACTGCGGGATTATGAATGCTGATCATGAAGGGAAGGGGCTGGCCTACAGAAAGTGTTTTTTCAGAGAAGCGGTATGATGGGCTCAGCGTCTGAGGGCGGCAGGGTGCGGGAAATGCAGCCTTGGACCAGCAGCCTTGGGTCCCTAGACAGAGCAGCCGAGATCCTGGATCCAGAAGGTGGCACGGCGGCAAGCTGTAGGTCTTCCTTTGTCTCTTAGATTAGTCCCCCATGCTGATTTGGTTTCTAAATAGTTACCACTGTATCCACCTTCAGAAATAGCAGGGATGTTTCAGAAATAATGCCCAGGTTCCAGATGTGAGCGCCGCGGAGCCGCCTGTGGATCTCACGGCCACATTCGGATGCGTTGCCAGTGGGGACTCTGGTTGACGACCCCGAATCAGCGTTGTCATGTGCGCTTGCTTCCACAGGTAACAAGTACTGGGTGTTCAAGGACACAACGCTGCAGCCGGGCTACCCTCACGACCTGGTCACGCTCGGGAGCGGGATCCCCCCTCACGGCATTGACTCGGCCATTTGGTGGGAGGACGTTGGGAAAACCTATTTCTTCAAGGGGAACAGGTCAGTACGCACTCGCCTCGCCGAGGGAGGCGCTCAGTGGTGAGGAGGCCGGCGTCGCTAGCCTGCTGCAGGCATGTCCTGTGGGTGAAAGAGCTGGTGTGGGAAGATCAATTATTGAAATCTGGAACCGAAATGTTTTTAACATATTTGACAATAACAGGCGGCATCAGTCTTCCTCTACCAATGAGACGTATTTGTGAGCCGCAGTGTGCGGCCTGTGCCGTGTCTTCTCGCTGTGGCCTCTCCGGCCGGGAGCTGAGGAGGCCAGGCTACCTTGCTGCCCCAGGGGCAGTGCATTTTCTTATCATTTTACTTCCCTTGGTTTCAAAAGTTATTTTTAGCAAAAGCTTTCTTCCTTAGGGTATATATTTACAATACTTACCACTTTTAACATTTTTCATATTTTATACGTTTTTGAGAGAAAATATTGAGAAATTGAGAATGTATTTATCTTCACTTATTTCTACCTCCCATTGGCATCTTTCTGCGAAAAACTGGGCGCAGGAGCAGGCTCAAGATCCTGGACATGTAATTGTGTTACAAGCAGGGATCTCATGACAGCTCCTGACCGCGGAGAGAGGGGCGGAAGCGGGGCTCTGTCAGCAGTGCCACCAGCTCAGAGGGAGGCCTCCCTCCCCATCCCACCTGCCGCGGGGACTCGTCCACAGGCCCTGCCTGCCTGTCTGCCTGAGCTACTGCCGGGCCCTCGGACACACCTGACCCTCATAATTCAGCCGAGGGCGCTGTGTCCCCGCTCACCGCTCGGCGCCTCCTCACCACTCTGCGCAAGGCTCAATGGCCATGCTTCACGCTAAGCTTAACCTTGGAGAAGCTCAAGATGTTTCCAAAGAAAGCATAAAAAACATAGGTCCAGTTTGTTTCTATGATTGTGGATTACACTAGCGTCAAACAGAAAAGCACATTCACTTTTTCTTGTGGTGAGAACCTGGGGCACACCTGTGGCCTCGCTGTCCTGGGCCACCTCCCCCGGCCTTCAGGAGGCCCGGGTGCCCTCACGCGGGCGGCTGGTAGGAATCACAGCAGAACCTCCCCCGGAGCCCCAGCCCGTGGACAAAGGACCCACCACCATCCCGGCCCAGGAAATATCCAGAAAAGACCAGAAGATAATTTTTTCATGGTTCTAGCCAAAATGGCTAGTTCCAGGTTCATGCACGAAGAGTGTGATTTCCCCAAGCCTGTTGGTCAAACACTAGTCTTCCCCGATGGTCAGGGTGAATTTGGGGAACATTGTCAGGTGAATTTGGGGAACATTCATTGCATGTGGGGAACGGAGGACGTTAGAACCGAACAGGACTGGCTGCAACCTGCCTGTTGGCCATCCTCCTCCCACACAGGAACAGTGGATCCAGCTGAGGGGTGTGCTGTGATCACCACGTCATGCCTAGAACATTCCTTCTGCCCTGAAATAGGCGAGTTTACTATTGATCCTTAGAGCACCCCAGACATCAGCTTGTGAGGCTGAGAGCGTGGGGGGGGGCTCAGTCCGCCCTCCGGTGCCGCAGTTGTGTGACACGCTGGGCGTCAGAAAGTCCCGACGTTGCCTCTGTTTTTCTGTCCACCCACCCTGAGAACTCGCAGAACTGCTCTGGGCTGTGCACCAGGCCCTGAGCTCAGACACCAGGGCCAGACTCAGGGCTCAGCCCCTCCCCAGAGCCCCGAGGGCATGGAGGGCCCCACTCCCCGCTCCCCGATGGCCAGGCCCCGATCCCCGAGCCGCCCTTACCTCCCCTCACCCGCGCATTCCACCCACTAGTCCGTCCGGGGCTGCAAGAAACCATACTCCGTCCCTTCAGTTACCAACAGCCCCCCAGCCCTCCCCCGGGGCACAGCTGGCTCCCCCGTGTGCTGTGCCCTGTGGCGCTCCTCCAGCCGTGAGCCCACAGCAGCGGGTCCTGTGAACAGGAGGCCTGGCCACTGCTCCTGCTGTCCTGTGGCCCAGCCTCCCTGCAGGGTCTGTCTGATTTCTGATGCTGGCCCATATGCCAACCTCGGCCCCCTCTGCTACCTGCATCCTGGCCGCTGGGCACTGGGCACCAGGCTCGTTCCTGCCACCGCAGCTTCCGATGCCACCTGGAACGCCTTCCCCAAAGCACCCTGCCACGGCCCACTTCTACCTCCTCAGGCGTCAGCGGGCAGACCCTGTCTCTCAGGCACTGGGGGGGAGGGGGGGCTGGCCTGTTCTTGGGTCACGGCCTCAGCTTTAGCGCTTCGCTAGCTCCTTGCACCCGGGGCATCGCACCGGGGAGGCGGAGAACAGCTGTCCCTCCCGACACTGTGCCTCCAGCACCCACAACACTGCCAGGCCGCAGCGGGCCCTCAGCTTTGCTGAAGGAATAAGTGGATCAAGATTCTGCTTGAGATCATTTCCCAAAAAACTGTTCTGCTGCCTAAGGAAGATTTTCTAAAAATGCTCCCCTTTTGAGTTGTAAATGTAATTTTTATTAGCTGCAGCAGGCTGACTAAATATACAAGAACATACCCAGTTTTCACAGACACGGGGGAGGAAACAGAATCCGCGCTTTGGTCCCGCTGTCTCCCCGGGGGCTACGTCAGCTCTGGGATCGCTGCAGGGCCGGGGCAGGCCGCGAGGGCCTTCTCCCCGACGCGTGCGTGTGCTTTCTCGTCGTTGGCAGGTACTGGAGGTACAGTGAGGAAATGAAGACCATGGACCCCGGCTACCCCAAGCCCATCACCGTCTGGAAGGGCATCCCCGACTCTCCGCAGGGAGCCTTCGTGCACAAGGAGAACGGTAGGCACAGGGCGGCAGGCTGCGGCGGGCAGCACAGGACGCGCCTGCGGCTGCATCCATCACTGTGTGGGCGAAGGTCCCTCCCTCCAGTGAGGTTTCACGTTCTGCCCAGATGTTTTGTGACCTTATTTTAGTTTATATGAGAAAAAGGAAAGTTCTTTTTTAAAAGGGGGGTGTGGACACCTTGGACGTAGTGTCACCGATATCTGCATTAAAGTCCGTGTGACAGTAATTACACCGTGGGCAGGAGCTGGTCGCGGAGAAGGTAGGTGTCAGTGGCTGAAGCACAGGGCACGTTGAGCGTGTTATTTCCATGCGTGTCGTTAGCTGCGGGGGCCGCTCATATGCCAGGCCTGACGGGTTACCAATGCGCAGCGGCCAGAGTGGCCCGTCCCCGGGGCCCTCAGGGTGTGAGATTCGGCCGGTCCTGAGGGAAGCCAGCCAGGCAGCGGGCAGTCCACGCCCGATGCACATGTCACACTGAGCACTTCTCTCCTCACCCAGGGACACTAACTAGGACTAAACGGCAACAATGATGATTCAAAATTAAGTCCAACACAGTGTCCCGGAACAAGGGGAGGGGGAGAAATAGCACCCCAGAGCAGTAGAAAGAAGCCCCCGTCGCGTGATTGGCCATAGGACAGAGCAGGGAATGGGCCCTGTGGGTCCAGAACACCAGGGAAGTCTGTGCTTTCCCAGCAGAACAGGCCCACCGCCTGCGAGAGCAGAGCTGCCTTCCCCTAAGCTGAGCTCCATGCGGAGAAGAGCCCCTCCCTTATATTCAGGAATGAATGTTTTCACTCAGCAAAGAATAACGCATACTGATAGAAACACAGGCCTGGTGGGAAGATCACTGCTTACAAATGAGTGGACATGCAGGTGCACCCTCAGCACATCTGCGTCTCCTGGACCGGCCCCGCCCCGCCCCGCCAGCATCGCTCCACAGCTCGCTCTCATCTCTGGGGACCCGCCCGGAGTAGCCTCTTTCGATGCCTGATCCTTGCACTCAGTGTCCATGCCGCACCACCTCCCAAGGCGCTCCGCTGGGGCCGGTCCAGCTGTGCGCTGCGGGAACCACTGTCAGCCCCGCCACGCCCGGAGCAGCACCCCGGGCTGAGCTGGTGCTGCCGCGCCAACATCCGAATCGGAAGCTCTCAGGCTCATCCCCCACAGCCGCCTCCGTTCTCATCTCTGTTCACTCTCAGCTGTGGCTTCCTACCCTAAACGTTGCTTCCGTTGTGTTTGCATGAAAGAGCAGCTCAGATGATACAGTCAACGTGTTTGCATTTACCCTCGGACCCCAGGTACCTCTCTGAGTCAGCCCCTGCGGGTGGACACCGTTCTGAGCTTTGTCTTCCCACCTCCCTCCCTCCCTCCCATGTAGCCTTTCTCCCTCAGATTCTCTCCTAATGGTAATTATGCTTAAAGTCCCTAAAAGCCAGCTACATGTTTTTGAAGGCTGCATTAAAGTGGACTATGCCATCGGTCACACATCCTGGAATTAAGCCTGCACCTTGGCCAATGAGGTAGGACCGCTTGGTCACTTGCTGAGTGCCGGCCTCCATGCAGCGATGGTGCCTAGGGATTCATTGTCTCGTAAACTGTCCAACACACGCACCTCTTCCCTCACTTGTGGCACGTAAGTGAGGAAAGCATCGCAGCTGGCTGAAGCAACTTGTCACGATCATAAGAGCGGTGAGACGAAGCCGGAACATCCAGCCTCAAGAAGGTGCTCGGGTCACGGTCTCCAGAGAAGAGGAAACGTTGACCCTCTTTCCCTCCATCACAGCCTCAGCGATGCGGCCGGTGTGGGGCCTGTGCTCGCTGTGTCGCCTGGACACGCCAGGCTGTCAAGACGGGACCTGAGCCTTGGCCTCCTGTTTCACCTGTACCATCTGATGTAGCAGTTTGCCCATCTTCCTCCTCGCTCTCAGCCCAGAAACAGCCGCAACAATCCAATGGCACTGGACTCCCCGGAGCGGAGCCGAGCGGGAGGACTGGGCCTCGGTGGAAGCACCAGTGACTTTTCTCCACTTTCCACTGTTTTAATCACAGCTGACATTCAGGGATGGACCTTACGGAGTGACCCCTGGACAAGCCTGCACCCGGCACCGTGCACGGCTCGTGCAGCAGTGCTGACTCGTCCTGCGCTCTCTCCATCCCGGAGACTTCGCTCATCAGGATTGGAGCAAAGACTCTGTTTACCCCCTTCAAGCTGTTTCCTCGTTAAGGCCGTAAAGCCTCACTTTCTGGTTATTCCATGTTCTCTCCTTAGACGGTGCAGTGTACTTTGTGTGTGTTTTTGTTTTTAATTCCTCACCTGAGAACATGTTTTTTATTGATTTTAGAGAGTGTGGAAGGGACAGAGAGAGAAACTTCAGTGTGAGAGAAGCACTGATGGCTGTCTCTGTACAGGCCTGGCGGGGGGGTTGGGGGTGGGGGGAATCCCGCTGCCTGGCTGTGCTCCCTGACAGGGAAGGGAGTCCACAGACTTTTGGGGTGCAGGATGACACTCCAACACACTGCACCACCCTGGCCGGGCTCTTGGAAATGGGCTGCTAAGGTGACTGCAAGATGCGCTTTTAACAGTGCTGCGTTCACGTGGCATCCCAGCCACGCCAGCCTGCGGATTTCCCAAACTGGACAGTTTAGGTTAAAATTCTTCTGAAGCAGCTACTCTTAGTAAGTGAGCAGATTACCTCAAATCCACCCTCTAAAGGAAAAATGAATGCATAAACATAAACATTTTCTCAACCAACAGACATTTCACAAACCAAAGAACTCCTGAATTATTGGCTGAGGCGAATTTGAGGTATGACAGACTCTGGGCTGCTTCTCAAGTACATTTTCCCTCTAACTGCTCCCGACGGGACTGCTGTCTCTAACACGTGTCTTCAGTAAGCACAGTTCGACTTCTACGGTTGGAGTGTGTTACGTAAAATTGGCCTGCAGATCAGATAAACATGAAAACAGAAGCTTCTGCATTTCCGTAGGGTAGGATACCCAGTAGCTCCTGGTAACTGGAAGCTGTTGGCTTCCAGGTTACCAGAAGCCCGTGTGGAGGGTCCGTGGAATTCTAAACCAAGGCTGTCATTCCAGCACCCTCGTCCTGGGTCCGGTCCGTGCAGGCCCACCCCGGTGCTGCATCTGCTTGCTGAGGGGCTGCATTGGGGTCACAGCGCCACAGAAGAGCAGCTCCGCAGGCACACCTGATGGACACGCGTGCTTTCCTGCGAGTTGTCCTGGCCCAGTGGTCCTGCACGAAGGCAGCAACACGCTCTGGCGTCGGCGTGGAACAGAGCGGTCTCCTCAGAGACAGGTGTTCTGCCAAGGGCCCAGTCTTAGAAAGCGTTCTGTTCAGGACTTGGGAGGCCTGGGCTCTGTCTCTGAGCCTCATCTCTTTGCCTGGGAAGTAGAGGTAATCAGTTCCACTTGACAGAGTAGTTATAAGGGTTAAAGGTGTCATTTTCTAGTTTTTTAGCACAGACTCCTTCCATATGAGTGCTCAATAACAGAAGAGAAAGAGATCCCAGCAATGAGCAGTAAGTCTAAAGTAGGCATACTGTTCCAACACACAGCTCCCCAAGTACGCTTTTTAAGTAATTATGGCATTAATGTGTTCCTGTTGACCTCTTGAATTTTATCTCAAAGTAAGAATTAAATGCAGCCCTGGCGGAGTGGCTCAGTTGGTTGGGGTCATCCCAGACACGGAGAAGTTGCTGGTTGGATTCCCCATCCGGGCTCATGCCCAGGTTTCAGGCTCATCCCCAGGAGGGGACCGTGCAGGAGGCAGCTGATGGGTGTTACTCTATCACATTGATGTTTCTCTGTTCTTCCTTCCTCTCTTAAAAAAAAATCAATAAACTATTCTTAAAAATGAAAACATGAATTAAATTCAAGAAAGGTAGTCACAAAGAAACTTGAGTTGAAGGTGTTATGGACAGGAAGAGAAACCCGGATGTGTACCAACAAAACCAGCAGAAATTTAGAGGCCAGTCCTCTGAGTGGCACACGTGTCTGAATCGCCGTCCGCTGGAGAAGGCTGTCTTTGCACCCTAAGGGTCTGGAGCACAGGCACGTGCACTGCCAGACCCAGGGCCCCCGTACCTCCTCCTCTCTATGGAATATATGTTCGTTATAAAGATAGAACTGTAGACCTACCCATCCTCCACATCTCTTTACTCTCAAAGGGTTAATGGTGGCTTTGGAAGTTCTGTGAAATACAGCTAAGTGACGTGGATTTAGCAGGTGACGTGGCTAAGGAAGCTATGAAGTGAGGCAGAAATGGGGACACGGTGGGGGGCCTAGAGCCAAAATGAAGTCCGTGTACCGAGCCCTAGTGATGCCCGTGGTTTGGTAACATTTCTGGTTCCCGCGAGGGAAGGCAGCCTGTTGTCTGGGCTCAGATGGTGAGGAGCCCCGAGAGGTTTCCTGGAGGAGCCGGCACCAGGGGTCCTGCCCAGCCACGGCCTGAGGCGGACAGAGCTTCGGGCTGTCGCCTCTTCCATGACGGTGGGTGTGGTCACGTGGGGTGCCCTGCGCCCTGGGTCCTGTGAGCCTCCCTCTAGGTCAGACGTGTGGACGGGGTGGAGGGCTTGGCCGGGTCTCTCTACCCCTTTGGCAGGGAGCCTGCTCCGGGGCGGGGCCTCCAGCTCCAAGTGCAGTCGTGGGCACGGGGTCCTGGGCACACGGCGCTGCTCCATTCCTGCATTCAGCGGCTGTTCTTGTGTGTGCCCTGACTGGGTATAGAACCTTGGTGTATGGGACGACATTCTAAGACTGAGCCAGCCGGCCAGGGCTCAGTCTGTTTGATTGTCTACACTGATCTGCTTCCACAAGTAAGTGTTTCCTCTGCGTGTTGTTTCCTCCCCACCCAGGCTTCACGTACTTCTACAAAGGAAAGGAGTATTGGAAATTCAACAACCAGATACTCAAGGTGGAGCCCGGATACCCCAGATCCATCCTGAAGGACTTTATGGGCTGTGACGGACCCACAGACAGACACACAGAAGGACACAGCCCGCCCGACGACGTGGACATCGTCATCAAGCTGGACAACACGGCGGGCACGGTGCGGGCCGTGGCCATCGTCATCCCCTGCATCCTGGCGCTGTGCCTGCTGGCTCTGGCCTACACCGTGCTCCAGTTCAAGCGCAAAGGGACGCCGCGCCACATACTGTACTGCAAGCGCTCCATGCAGGAGTGGGTGTGAGGCCGCGCCGGTCACTGCAGATCCAGACACGCTGTGATGGCTCCTCGCTCAGAGCGGCGGTGCGGCCTGGCCGCTGACCTGCACCGCAGGCTGCTGGCCCTGCTCGGGCGGAATTCGGTCTTGGGGTCGGTCCCTGACGCCGGTCCCTGCGCCCGTGTCTTTGTCTTTCTTTGTTCTTCCTTCTAGGCCTTTCTGCACGCTGGTGCCGGCACATCGTCAGGATGGAAACCGGGAGATTCTTCCTTACACGTGCGGGCAGGGTGCCCTTCCGCAGTCTGAGCCTATTCCTGGGGGAGGAAAGCAAATCCGAAAACTCACGCATTTTCGCTTTGCAACCAAGAAGTTTGTAAGAGGTTGAACTGAACTTGCAGGAGAGCACGAGACCCGGAACAGCTTTGTCTCCAAAGAAGAGTGCTCCGACCCTCGGAACCCGTGCCAGCCTGTCGGGCAGCGGCCAGGAGGGCCGGACGGCCATTTCCAGCCAGAATCTCTGCAATATAGTAACAGCCTTAACGACACCTTCCCTCCCACCCGTCTCCCAGGCCCCGTCGTCCACTCGAGCTCAGGGCCCCACTCAGACAGGGCTCGGGTCGTGGGGCGTGTCCCGGACCCTCCAGCCACCTCGCCTTCGTCCTTGTGGGGCCTCCCGAGCTGTTTTAGGCCATTGCCCCGCGCCCCCTTCCCCGGGTCTGTCAGGACGACGATTCTAGCAAAGTGAGAAGCAGTGTGTCCCTGAGGCGGTGGAAGGGAAGCTGTGCATTAGCTGGTCAGCGGGAGCGCGAGCTTAGAGAACCGCCGGTCACTCCCTGTGCGGCCGCTTCGTGCTCATTGATGAATCTGAGCGAGTAGGCTCTGGTGACGGCGGGCTCTGGAAGGCCAGCTGCTCGGAGCAGATGCTCTAGACCCCATGTAATTTTTAAGTGACTCACAGCACCACGGACATGCACTCATGGCAGACGCAGACCATGTGACTGGGCAAAAGGTTTCCTGGCAAATAAAAAGGTATTTTATTATGTATCTTGTCAGAGTGAACCGTTATTTGAACAGCTGATGCTAACAACCCAAGTCTGTTCTCTCTTTGGCCAGACATCGGAGCTTCTGTTTTGAAATCCGCTGCCCGGTGTTTGCAGGGGACGCGCAGTGTGTGGGGCCCGGGAGGGCGTTGCCATGCCAACTCAGGGAGGAGGATTTCCTGCGTGGCACCGCGGTTCTCCAAGGGCTCCTGCGGCCTCTGGCATCCTGCACGGAGCAGGTTCGTGTCCGCACGCTTTTGCCTGCAGAGTCGGCCCCTGGCAGGCGCTTACCGCCCTCGAGCCCGCTGCTCGGGGCTGCACTGAAGAAGGTCAGAGGGAGGCCCCCGGGCTCTGACTGGGGGTGGGGAAAGCCAGGCTCGGGTGAGCGTGGTGACGGTGTACAGCACGCCTTGGACTTGATTGCTGACCTGTTGACTGTCGTTCACAATAACGTAAATGTCGTCTGATATAAAAAGTCCTGGCCCATGTTTTTGCCCTTTGGCCTTTAACTTGCACACTGGCCTGAAAGGAAGGAGGAGGGGTGGTTCCCGGGGAGGGTCAGTTCTCCCAGCCCAGGAGGCGGAGCTGCTGCGCGTGGAGAGGCGGGCGGAGGGTCCAGTGTGTGGACCGACAATGGCTCTTACACTCGGGAAATGCCCTGGAGGTAGAAGTGACTTTTCGTTTCCCTTTAATTACTTTCAAGTCTAAATTCATTATTTCAGTACAAATATAAAATAAGAGGTGGAAAAACAAACTTCAAAATACTTTAATGGCCAGTGTGGCTTTTATATAAAGCAGGAATTTTATACTAGTAAGGATTCCTCATTCATTTGCTAGTAACACCGCTTCCAGGTGGCTTTTAATGAGTGTGGGGACACAGTCTTTTTTGGAAATGGGTAGTTTGGCTGCCTTGACTTCATGTGTGTCCTCCGTGTAGCATGAGGCACGGAATGCCTTTCGGGTGCGCGTTTCTGATGGGCTGGGACGCGGGGGCGTGCTGCAGGGCCGGGCCCTGTTACTTCTGATAAGCTGGACGCACCGCATCAAGGCTGAGGAAAAGCCCAGTCCAAACAGCGTGGCCTCACCCAGAGGACAGGCCCTGCAGGTGGACTGAGGAGGCGTGGGAGGCGCTGTGTGCTGGCCAGCGCCCCCTGCAGGCACTCTGCTTCAGTGTAGCTGATGCTGATGCTCCCAGGTCCACTCCGCTCACGGGGGCTGTCTGCACACCAGCTCAGCCAGGGCCCAGACAGGGAGTTTCACTCCTTCCTGTCGGCACCGCGGTGTCCAGGGAGAAGTATGATGGGGAATTACACGTGTTGCTAAAGACTGAAATGAGGAACTATGTCATTTGAGGACGTGTGTGAATCATGGAGGAATTCCACTAACCTACATGGAAAATCGATTTTTTTTTTTAATGAAAAAGAAACCGAAGAAGCACTCTTCTGCCTCTTTCCGCATAGGTCACCATACGCTGGTTCCCCCTACGACTAAGTGCATGAGGCTAGAAAATAATGACGCCTCGGCGGGTGGGGAGGGGATACACGTCTGGATTCTGGGAGGTCACAGACAACTGTGGGTTCGTCTTCACTGCAATGTGAGCGGCGGAGATGGGAGATGAGGTGCACAGCTTCTCTTCCTGGGACCCTCACCCTCCAGCCACCGGGGATGAGAGGATGTGGAGCACCACGCAGGCACGAGCGCAGATCCTGGTGTTCACTGCAGACGCCTCTCCCACTGGCGTGGGGGAAAGAAGCTCCATCCTAATGGCAGCAGCGGCGGGACTAAGTGACCGGCACAGCAGGAGAGGGTTCCAGGTCAGCCATGTAGTGCCAGTTCAGTGCCAACAGACACACAACCTGTCACATACTTTCCTGATCCCCTCACGCGTGTATGAAAAGGTCATCCTAGGGTTTCCCAAGTTGAAAGGAAGCCAAGCTCACAGCACAACAAATACTTCTCTACTGGTTCATGGTTTTTTTTTTTTTTATTTCTTGTTATAAGCGAGGTAATGTTCTTTCCATAAATAACTGCATAGTTTATAATGTTAGCCAAACGCTATTGTTCTGTATAATCTTCACAGGACTGAGTGAAGAATTAAAATAGCCAGTCGGTCTTCATCCTCCTAAGTGGTAAGTCCACGCCGGACCGGAGCACCGCTGGCGAGCTGAGCCGTGACCCGGTCAGAGCGCGGTGTCTGCGGCGGTCAGAGCCCCACGCCGGACCGGTGGAGGCGTCCGTAAGGACGTTTCTGTCACTGACCAGAGGGTGCGGTTTCTGATGTAATAAATTTCTAAGTAATAACTTGAAAAAATAATTACTAATAAAGGAAAAAGACCAACTTACTGAATTAAGCAAATAGAACTTTCTCTAGCCAGATGGCTTGTGAGCATCTCCTGACATGCAGTTTGTTTCATGGCTTATCTGCTTGTCTTCTCCCCTTCCTGTTTGTGATCTGAAAATGTCAACCTCCCAGGGAGTCCACACGTGGCTGATGTGTGGACTGGGTCCTAGGAGCAACATTCCAAAATATGACAGATGTCAAACAGAGACCTGTGTCTGACCAGAACTGTGACATTCAGGTGAGCGATCATAAGTGGCTCCATCTGCCACTCGGCCAGCGGTGGCCTTGGAGAGGTGGTGAGAGGCAGGCTCTTACGTCTCCTGGCCCCTCACCAGACAGACCTGCACGGCCGCAGCGCAGGGCGGCCAGCAGGGCTCCGTGGCATCGGCTCCACGCTGCCTAGGAGGGAACCACAGCTACATCAGAAAAGTTTCATCAGATCTCTTCTAAAAACTACAACTTCATATAATAAAAAGTCCTGGTCCACACCATAAACATGAAACCGAAATGTGATGTTGATTAGACATCAGGGAAATTGATGAGGAGGAAAAATGAGTCTTTTGTAAAATATGGAAAGTACGATAGCACACACCTTAATACAACTGGAAATCTTATTTCACAGAAGAACCTGCCAGAGAAAGTGCAGGCCCACTCTCTTTGCACCGGAGACGGGCAGTGACCTGCCACCCTGCAGAAGGAGCACCTGGGTGAGCACCCTGGCACGCAGGCCGCCTCCAGCACCCGCGCCATCACCTCCCTGGAAGGACGGGCGCAGCGGGCGAAGATCTGCCTCCGCCACCACGGACACCACGCGCCTGGCCAGCGGCGAGGCTGCCGGAGCCTCCGGCCTCCAGGCCGTGGCCATGGCTGTGGCCTTCCCTGTGCTGCGCGGACCACCGCTTGTCTCTCTCCACGGCGACATTTTGAAATCACGTTGAGTAGTTCAGGTCAGATTGATAACATCACTTGCAAATGTCTCCCAACATTTGACACAGATATCTACTTTGAGATTTACATGAACAGCATAGAAAGCTCAAGAACGAAGTTTGGGTTGGAAATTCACAGAAATCGAAGGACAAACTTTCCTCATATTGTAAAATTTCATTCAATTTTCTGGTGGAGTCCCCAGACTGTAAGGTGGCAGCCTCCGGTTTGGAAACACAGTTGTGAGCTTGTCACGGAACACGAGCGGCACAGACTCGTGCACATGGCAGGACCCTCCTTACACCGAGAGGCGTGGGCGTCTGGCCTGTGCTCCGTGGCCCGCACCAGCCCTCGAGGAAGGGGAGGACCAAGATGGTCCCGGTGGGCGCATCATCGGCATGAGGCGTTCCGCGGGGGGACGTCGCCCGGGAAGGTAGCGGAGGATCCGTGCCTCTTCGGTTCACAGGCAGCGTGTGCGCGCCCCGTGCTAACTGCCCGGGAAGGGCGAGTTGGCCTTCACCGTGGCCTCCGTGCAAGGGCGCCGGGGCCGTGGAGGACCAGACGTGGCCAGCTGGGATGGCGTGCTGACCATGCACCTGCCACGCGTCTGCTGCAGAGCTGGGTTCTCCTCCCTAGAGGAGGGGAAGAAAAACAATAAAATAAAGAGGCCGATGAGACCTTTGTATCCTGTTCAGCGGCCATTCAGCACCAGAGCAAGAGGTCATTAACGCTGACTTCACTTATGGAACCAGAGAGAGCAGGTAACGAATAAAATGATGGCCTTTTTGACCTACGAAGACGCTTCTTGAGTATCTTGTTTTTCTCCACGAAAAAATACCATTCGGAATAGAACATTTTGGTAGTGCTTGGTCCTCGTGACGGGCAGGCGGATGCTGTGTGGAGAGGTCCCAGATTGCAAGAGGGCACAGGCCAGGCTGAGGGACCCCATGGGTGCACGATCAGGACAGGGAGGGTCCACAGGAGGGCCCCAGGGCGTGTTCATCCCGTCTCGCCCAGTCCCAATTGGCCGGACCCCAGCAGCAAGCTAACCTACTAGTACAGGTCAGAGCATCTGACCCCTGGTGGTCAGTGCATTTCTTTTCTTTTTTTTTTTTAATTTTTTAAAAAAATATACTTTATTGAGTTTTTACAGAGAGGAAGAGAGAGGGATAGAGAGTTAGAAACATCGATGAGAGAGAAACATCGACCAGCTGCCTCTTGCACACCCCCTACCGGGGATGTGCCCGCAACCAAGGTACATGCCCTTGACCGGAATTGAACCCGGGACCTTTCAGTCCGCAGACTGATGCTCTACCACTGAGCCAAACCGGTTTTGGCGGGTCAGTGCACTTCATAGCAACTGGTTGAACAGTTAAATGGTCGGACATTTAGCATATTAGGCTTTTATTATATAGGATTGCATTTATATTAATAATACAAGAAATAAGAGGATGGGGTTGGGACAGCTTTGTGCTGTATACCTGAAATGCTGTTATCAGCATTTCTTAAAAAACCTCTCTTTTCAGGGGTTCGACCAACTCATCCATAAAAATTTGCTTCAGGCTTAAAAGTCTTGAAAGATTTTTTTAGTTATATATATTTTAAACAAATATATCTTGTTTTTACTAGTTCAATTTGGCAGTAAAATGACTTTTTGACAACCTAAAATCTACTATTGCATAGTCTATTGATGGTTTTTTAAAAGAATCAATTATTGAAATTGAGAAAATTGCCTGCCTCGTGGGAGTAGCAATCTATCTTCAAGAGATTTTAACACTTGTATATCTGTATCACATTTTCTGGATTCCAATAGAGGGCCACATGGTAATGATTGTAATTATCATCATCCTTATAAGCTATCAGGAGATATACATTTGGAATATATATATATATATATATATATATATATATATATATATATATTACTAGGTAGATTAAAGGGAAAACTCCCATCAATTTAGTTGTCAAATAAACACTATATATATATATATATATATATATATATATATATATATATATGTATTGCACAGGCATTTCTCTTTCAGAATGAGAATAAGCAAGCAGTTAAAAAGGAAGTTGTCTCCTGAATAAACAATACACGTTTTAGAGCATCTTAAGAAACTCATTTTTCCATTTTCTATTGTGTTATGGGAAGTTAAAGAATTTGATGCATAAATGAATGCTGACAGCATGAAGCAGAGGGGGCCACTGGGACATTTACTATGTAGGCCGTTGCCTGTAGCTGTTTGACAGCACTCGCCTTTGTTTGAATCCTATGCTGTTTCAGTTATGGAGATATGGTCAAATCCAATTTGAAGCTTCTGCATTGCTCCCATCTCACTCAGTGTGACCCAGGGCCTTGTTATAATAAGTAGGTTCCCTGTGAAGGAAAATAAAGAAGGAACACATTTATTAACTGAGTGGGTTTTCAGGATTCGAGTTGTCAGTGGTTCTTGCTCACACAGGGTTCTATATATTTATACCATCTTAAATCTGGCATGTATGTCTGTTTTCTCAGATTGCTTTTGCAGACAAACCCAAAACTCATTTGTGTGCAAATATATAGCTAAATAAATGGTGCTAACATGTATTATGACTGTCAAATACAACCCAGCAATCTTGTGGTGCTTACATAATTTTTCCATTGGTTTTATTGATCAATGCATTGAACAGTGTTTATTATTCACACGTCTTTGTTGGTCAATCAAGACAGCATAGCACATTGTTAAATAAAATGTTGGCCAATCTGTGTAACAGCTCACCAGCCTATCTCTCTAACTCCTTTTGTGTTGCCTCCTTAAAGGTCGAGGGTCCATGCTGTTACTCTCATCACCGTAGACCATTAACATGACTTGGCCTTCTCCACACACTCTTACGTTACAATGCTGTAACCCTCTGACTGCTATGCGACCCTGACCACACGCAGGTCAGGAGCTGAAATCATCAATGGGGTTCCCACCACAGCAATCAAAGTGTGAAGGGCTATGTAGTGATGGGTTTTTGTATTTATTAATTTCTGTTTATTTTTTCTTTATTTGAGGAGGGGTCTGGGCGGGGCATTTGGTCGACTGTGCTTTACTTTCGGAAAGGGTTACATACTGTGGCCTCTTCTGTAGTTACCACCCGTTCATTGTTGTAATTAAACCACTGTAATAAAAAGGGGGACGGAGAAAGGCTCCCTGATGCTATGTTCTCACTGGGTGGTGTGCATACATTTGTGATGAACATTTAGGCTGTGACCTATAGAGGTCGCCTTTCCTAACTGTGTCTTCCTTATCAATAGGAAACAGAAAAGGAAAACTCTTGAAAATTCAGCCCAAAATCTCCTGTGTGTTTGCCTGAATTGGGCAACGGGAGAACTACTAACTGGATGGTTTGCGTGACCAGGGATGGGGGCAGGAAGCAGGTTCCTGTGAACCTACGATATGTTGGGAGTGCACCACCATTTGAAAAGGACAAAGATAACTTTCAGATGCGTGATGTTTCAGAATTGATGTTTAAAGCCATACATCATGGCCGTCTGGGTAAATTTAATGGGAGGGCCTAATGTTTATATCCAGCCTTTGTCCGCATCTCCCGTGAAGATGCTTACCCTCGCATTCTCTGTAGGATAGGCCTGTAGAAGAGGATGGCCGTGGCCATGGGTCTGCCTCGGAGAACAGAGAGGAAAACACTCCAACTTAACATGTTCATGTTCATCTCCTTAGAAGACCAGGCAGCGGCGGGTAGCCACGCGCCCGACCACGATTTCCTGACAACCAGAAGGATGGCTCAGGAGTCCCCTAGGTGCATCTAAATTTGGGGAAGACTCCGGAATGGTATTGGGAAAGAAACAAAGCGAGCCTTACTTCCCCGGGGAAAGGCAGGGTACATCTGGGAACCAAGAAATGAATCTTATAAATGGCGAACCCACAGAGGAGGAATTGGGCAAAAGGCGATGGTCCCGGGGACTGTCCGAAGCTGTGGATCAGAAGCCCAGGGAACTGCAGCGTGGAGTCTGCATCCAGGGGGAGGCCCCAGGGGCTTGGAGGTTCATCCCAGAGAATTGAAAGGAAGACTCACAGATCAGCATAGGAGAACCTACATGCTTAGACAGCTAACTTAACATGATTCCAGAGGCTTTCAAACAAAAGATAACCTTCATTTTTATAAGGCTATTACAGATGTGAAACTGTCAATATCTGTCTGAACCCAAGAAATGAAAATACTTTATTGTTGGGTGTGTGTGTGTGGCGGAGGGTGTTTATCGAAGAGGAAAAAATAAGTTAGAATTATCCATCTGAGCATCTTTTGTTCTTAGGCACCTGAGTTATTTATTTGATCTAAAAAATATATGATGATTTGACCCTCCTCGCATGACTTTTGCCACAGTCAGGGACCAAATTAGAATCACCTTCTGTGTAGTAAAAAGAAAACCCAGGTGAGCTATTGAGACTAATAACACCCGAGCTAGATGGACGCTGGATGTGATGCTTTGAGGGGAGTGATAACGCTTGCCTATTGTAAGCCTTTCACGGGGAGTATTCAAGGGCGTAGCTCCAAACCAGCTCCGGGCCTTCAGCCACCCTCCAGGGTGTCCTGGGCTCCCCCCTTCCTGTTTCCGGCACCCCTTGCCGCTCCTCTTGACTCGTTTCCTCCAATAATATGTTTATTACTCAGTCCAGCCTTTCTAACTTCCTGTCTTACTTGGCACAGGATTTGATGCTGACGGGGCCTCAGCCCTTCATACTTTTTTGGACAGCCCAGTGTCCTCCTCCCCTCCCGTCCGCAAGGAGCCCATTCTGAACCTGCCGTCCCGCAGCCCACAGTAAAGCACTGGCTTCTGGACGAGACAGTTCAGCTCTTTCCCCTTCCACTCGAACTACCTAAATGTTGTGAATCTATGGAAGTTCCCTATCTGTGCTTAACCTCCTCCCTGGGATCGCTGGTGCAAACAATGTCTACAAACCAAGATCCTGCCTGACCTACCTGCGGTCTCAGCCCCTCCTCGAGTGCACCTCGCCCCAGGCCCCTGGAGTTTCCTGGTCAGCACAGTAAGGTAGCCCTTCTGTCCCCCTCAGGCGGTGACTCTGAACCAACCCAGGCTCTCCCCCGTCTTCCGAGAAAGCCTTCTCAGCACAAAGATATGCTCCACTGCATGACGAACACCCAAGAAAACCCTGAATTCGGAGACACAGAAGTTTATCCAAAGGGAGAGAGAAGCAAAGGGATTCACAAAGGGCTGGCGAGAGGTGCTGCCAAGGTTGAGACAGACTGAGGCTGTGACACGCACCTGCCCCAGAGACAGTAGGAGGGCAGCATGCCCACGGTGGCACCATCAAGACTGCCCTTCCCTGACTCAAGCTGTTGGATGTTCTTCTCTAACCTAAGAAGCTACTGTGGGACATACTCTTGAAAACTGCACAATAAATGAACAATAATAGCATATGAGGTCCGAGGAGCAGAGCATCCATTTCTTAGGAAATCCAAATAAATTTCCTGTTATGCCAGCAAAGATAAATCCTAGGGTAAGAGCTCCGGAGTTCAGCTAGTTTAAATAGAAGTAGAGTGGGTGGCTCCAGGACAGGTGTGTGCCTGTGTGTGCATGTTTGTGTGTGTGCATGTATATGTCTATGAGCATGTCTGCATGCATGTGTGAGTATGCATGTGTGTGCATATGCCATTCCTACATGCACACAGAGTGAAACTGATAAATTACATAATGTGAATAATGTAGTGGGAATTCTCCTGGGAAGCTTTTAAAGGTGTAGAGAGACTTGATAATAAATAAAATAAAAAGAAAGTAAGTCTAAAAGCAAGACAATTGTTCATTTAAGAAACTGTTTTGAAAATCTGTGAGAAAGGTCCACCTCAGCGCTCAGTCCTCAACACTGTTGAAAGCTGGACAGTTAATCTACAAGGGTGGGGAGGATAGAGAGGAATCCAAGTTGGAAATCAAGAGATGAGTCCTCAAATGGATTGATTTAAATATAAAAGTAGATGTTTAGTTACAATTCCTGAGATGCTCAATTCCAGGAGGGGTGGGGGGAAGATTAGACAAAAATATCAATAGAGGTTTGGGAGCAGAGGACTGTGGGAAAGGAGAGGGTGGGCATGTTGATAGTTTTTCATAGCATCATCCTATATAATAAAAGGCTAGGACTATAAACGTAAAGACCAGAAAGACCACTCGACCAGTCGCCATGAGGTGCATTGACCATCTCTCGATCACTGCCCCCACATCCCTGCCCCACAGGCTCCGATCACAACATGGCGAATAGGGAGCCACTGCTGATGGGGGATGAGGGGTGGTGGGACGGGACTGGGGACTGTTAAGCGGTGTTGGGCTTCGGTGAGTGTTTGGCGGTGAGCGGCGGTGAGCATCATGGGGCAGTGGCAGCGAGCTTTGTGGAGCATCACAGGACGGGGAGAGTAGGGAGCATCGTGGGGCAGTGTGGGATGTTGTGGAGTGTGAGACATGGACCTAATTCTAGGGACTAGGGGCACCAGTTTTGTGCGCTGGGCCTCCAGTTTTAGAATAAAGTGTTCTAAACGATGTAACTGCATTAATCTGACCCTAGGAAGTCTACTGTATTTGCCGGTGTATAAGACGATTTTTTGGCCCTGAAAAATACGTATTTGCCGGCGTATAAGACGACTGGGCGTATAAGACGATCCCCTAAAATTTCCACTAAAAATACAGAGTTTGTTATATACTCGCCGTATAAGACTACCCCCCACTTGGAGGCATATTTTTCAGGGCCAAAAAATCGTCATATACGCCGGCAAATACGGTATATTAAATCACAAAAACAAGGACCAGCATGCCCACATTTTCATAGACACAGGTGCTGACTGTTATTGTTTTGTCTCTGCCCGTGGGCAGTCCCCATACTCAGTGGGCCACTGTTTTTCTTTTGCCCACTTCCTGCATGTTCCCCTGTGTCTCTGACCCCACCCCTTACAGCACCCGTGGCCCATCCTTCAGCAGAGAGAAAGGGGCTGTGCAACTGCTGGCAACTGCTTCCCCAGGACACTGACCCGTCCCTTAGGGAGATGTTTGGCTGATAATAGCCTGGGAAAGAGAGGCCTTTGAATCTCACCCACTGTGAGCAATGGTCTTCAAAGGAAGGTCACAGTGAGCGATAGCAGACGCCAGGCACCTCCAGGCCATGCTCCATCTCAGACAAAGGGCATACAGAAACAGGGAGGGCTGAGAGCTGGTAGAGAAGTATTTGTGAGCAATAAGAAAATACTTATAATATTGACATGTTACATGTCAAATTAATGAGTTATAGTGAAATTATATTCTTTCAAAAAAAACATATGAAGCTGCTTTATTTGCCTAATCATTTGCTATTAATTGAATATCTGTTACATTTCAAATATTAGCAACAACAGGGGATAGTATATAGAACCATGTAATATAACCTATAATGGAGTATGAGGAATATTATAGGATTACAGGTGCAAGCAAATCATAAGAGAATTCAGACACTAATTCTCTGAGTTATCAGGGAAGATGTTAGAAAGTAAAAAAACAAAAGCAAAGGTTGGCAATTGAACACCAGAAAAGGATTGTTTTAGGCAAAAGTGCAGCTTATTGAAAGGCGTGCGAGTGAGAGTGCACAGCACACTCGGGAAAACAAGTTATTCCAGAACAGGAGCCCATGCACATGGAGGAGACTCTGTTGTGGGGTCGAACCCTGGAGTCAAAAATAAGACCACAGGAGGCTGCTAATTGATTAAAAAAAAAAAAAAAAAAGCAGGCAGGGATTTATTGAACTGACCAGGACGGCCGCGAGAGCACCACACGCAGGTGGGGTCCACCCTCACGTCTGCTCTGTTCCAGGTGTGCAGTCCTTTTAAAGGTCCCAACCACAAAAATGTTCCTTTGTTGTAAATTCTAAATTCTAAGTGCTGGGAGCAACCCGAAGGGTCATTCCCAGCCACATCCTGCTGGACATTGGAATGTGGCCCTATCTTGCGAAAGCAGATAGCAGAAACAGAACTGAGCAAAGTTACTCTCTAAAGGTTATCTGCAGCTTCAGCTCCTGGGGCTACTGAGTCGGTGGGAATCAGTCTCCTGTGGTCCTGTCCACAGGCACAGGAAAACTGCCTTTGTGAGTTTCCAGGTCTCAGTCTGGAAGCTGACGTAACTACCTTATTGTTTAAGCAAGTATGTGTGTGCAGAAGCCAGAATAGCAGGGTTAAAATTCAAACAGCAGTTTTTACTTAAGTATGGTTGCTACCATGCTTCAACTTGTGCAAGGCAAGTTCAAAGACACAGGCAAAGTTGAGGTCGTGAAGGGACTGGATGTCTCCGCCTTTGCCACCGGCCCACCTGTGATTCTGTGAGCGACCAGCACCCTTGGCCCTAGTCAGGCGGAGCGGCTGTTTTGGGCAGGCGCCTGAGGCCTTGACTAAGTTGGACAGGAAGACTAAGAATGCTCTGTCTGTCCTGTGAGAAGAGAATGGTGAAAATGCACCTATTTCACATGGGGACATAGCCCGTAGCCCCTGGCAGGCAGGGGAATAGCTCGTCTCCTACACCCCCTGGGAGAGGAGTGCTGGAGGCCTGGTTTAGAGGCTCTGGGGGCTGCTTGCACACGGCTGGGGGAGACACAGGACCCAAGGCTCTGGGGCGAAGGCAACACCAATAGCACCGCAAAGCTGAAGGAAAGAAAACCGTAAGTTAAATTCCTATTTGCTTGGTTTGGGCATTTGCTGAAACCAAGGCCTATGAATTTCTTCTTTTTGCAGCCACAGTTCTGAGCGAGCCAGGATGACCCTCTGACCCAGCACTGTGGAATTCGCTGTCCCACCATCCTCAGCTTCCTTCGACCTTGTGAGCGAAGATCTTCGGGCTGAGCACGAGAAGAATGCAGCTGTTGAAGTGAGAAGGTTATAGGCTCTGAATCCCTGGTCCACTTGGAGCTTCGAGGTACCTCCCCCCAATCCACAAGATGTGGCTCTTCTGTCTTGTGTGCAGACCCTGTGGTCCCTTCCTCTGTGGAGTTGCCTCGAAAAAGAGAAGTTAGTAAAATTTTTGCCTCATTCTGTTACTGAAAAAACCATTGAAACCTGTAAAGAACTTTGTGAGTTTATTTGAGCCAAACTGTCAACATATGCCGGGAAGCAGAACCTCAATGGATTGAGATAATGCTCCGAAGAATGGCGGGTTACATCTCTATATTTATACATTGCAAAAGGAGTGACACAGGTGGGTTACATGAAATTCATTGGTGATGCAGTAAGGAGGTGGGAGAAAGCAAGCCTGTGGGAAACCCCTGGGACTGGATAAAAAGAAAAATGATGGAATTGTACTTAGGTGAGTGCAGGAACAATTAACATGATAACAAAGGAATCTGAGGCATCAGTCCTGGTGTCCACCACATTTGGTTGTGCCCCAGGGGCTCCAGAAAAAAGGGAAGTTACAATTACTCAGACATCTCATATATATGTTATCTTAGAGCAGTGTTTCCCAAACTTTTGACATATGTGCACCCCTTCTATAATTTTCTTAATTTTCATAAAAAAAAGGATGTATTTTAATAACAATTAAAATATAGTTTTTTGGGTTTTTTTGGTACATACACAAAATAATAAAAAATAAAATTATTCATAATAAAATATAAATAAAAGTTATATTATAAATAACATTTTTTGCACACTGGACCATCTCACGCCTCACAAGACTGTCTTGACTTGACTCATGAGAATGTAGAATTAGGCGAAGCTAAGCACGGTGCAGTGCATATCCCCACCAAACTCTGGTGTAATGCATACCCCTACCAAACTCTTCCCATACCCCTGGGGGTTCGTATACCACACTTTGGGAAACACTGTCTTAGAGGTAAAAAGACAAATGGGCTCAGTATAGAAGATCAAATTTGATCTTTGTCTGGGAAAATATCGGCCTAGGAAATGACTACCCACCATAACCTGTTTGTAGTTAAAATATTCAATTTTCAAACCATCTTTTGTGGTTATTTTAGGTCTCTGAGTTTGCAAGACTGCCACGCAGGCCTTCCCTGAGCCTGTCAGGTTAGCATGTGGCTCTTTTCTTTCACAATTCTTAACACATTTAATTGTCTCCAGGTCTAAAAACTATAGTCATAGTCCAATGTACCTGAAAAGGCATTAATTACACTGTCAAACACTGGAGGAAACAGCTTCCATACCCAAGTTACAAAGTCTCGCCAGTTTCCATCACCCAGGCTCTGAGGACAGAGAGCAGGTGAAATAAGACATTAAGAATATACATCTCAGGTAAAAACTGCTGTTGAATTTTAACCCTACTAAGTCTGTCTCTTACACCTGATTAAACAAGAAATATCTACTTTAGCCTCCAGGTCTTCACCTGGAGGGTAAGGCAATTTTCTCTTGCCTGAGACCACAAGCACAGGAGATTAATTCCCACTGACTCAGTAGCTTCAGGGATAGAAACTGTAGATAACCTTTAGAGATAACCTTTAAAAATTAACCACTAAGTCCTGCTTTGCAAGATAGAGCCACATTCCAATGTCCAGCAAGATGTGACTGGGAACGAACCTGCAGCTGACCCCCAGTCTTTAGAATGTAGTCTTTAGCCTTTAAAATTAAAACAAAGGAAAATTCCTGTGAATTGAGCCTTTAAAAAAACTCGCCTACACCTAGAACAGTGCAGTCGTATGGAGCCGCCTGCGTGTGTGCTCTTGCAGCTGCCCTGGCCAGATATTTCAATACATTTTTGCCTGTTTTTTTTGTTTTTTGTTTTTTTTAAAATAACTTATCAGCCTCTGGTGGTCTTATTTTGAACCCAGGATTCGACCCCACAACATTTGGAGGCCCCAGCGAGATACCTGGAAGAGAGGAGAGAGGTACCCCCCAACAGGGGCAGGAGGCTCTCCCTCCCAAGAGAGGAGAGAGGGACCCCACAGAAGGGGCAAGAGGCTCTCCCTCCTTTTGGGGACCTTAGCCAGAGACAGAAGCTGCAAAGATTTATTGAAATCGGGGAGACCAGTCTCAGGAGGTAAGGTGCCCAGGTTTTGGTTGAGATCTCAAAATGGTAAGAGTCCTTGGAGGGCTGGTCGAGGCTTAACCTCCAGGCTCTGACCAGAGGATATGATGGTGTCCTCAGCCCCAGGTGTCTGAACTGGTTGTCTTGTGTTTTGTCATGTTTGTGTCAGGCCAATTTGTTTTGTGTTTTGGTCTCCATCAAAGTGGGTCAAGGTTTGTCTGTGTCTCTATGTTCCCTTCTACAGTGTTTTTTGAAAAATTTCCAGGACTTCAAGAAACGGGCGGACGAATATGGCTCTGATGTTAATGCTTTTGATTTAATCACTGTTTTTTCCCCCAAGTCAACGCCTGTCTGTAGGATAACTTTCCCCTCACAGTTCCTAGAGTATTAATATTGTTTCCTTTGTCCAACATGAGTGCCATTTCTGTTTTGCTGAAACACTGTAAGGTTACTTGTTTATTGAAAGGATATAAGTACAGACATTTGTTTGATATTTTGTTTGTCTGCTTGGGTATAATTATTTGTTCTTGTAAGTGTGAAAATCTATTTAAAAAAAAAAGAAAGAGAAAGAAATAAACCTTTAATTTATTTAAAACTGAGTGCTCTGAAGGCTAGCAAACCGCCCCAAATGGCCACTGGGATTCCTTTTTCCCCAGGGGTGCTTGCTTTCTGCCAGAAGGAAGAGAGCCCACCTGACAAAATTTCTATGTATGTTTATTAATTTGAAGGTATGAAATTGTAACAATTGTGGTCCAAAAAGTTAAAGCAGAGACCAAATTCTTAAGTTAACTATTTACAAGAAGGAAGCTTGAGCTGGCAAAGTCAACAAGTCTGCCCAGCAAGCTCAAAAACTAAATGAATCTTATTTCAGATACCTGCCTCCACCCAGTCTTCATCAGTGGCGGAAGAATGGTTTCAGAACTGTTTGTCTCAATTGGCCATTGAAGTGATTAATGTGATTAATGATTACAGTACATTGTAAAATCTTTAGAAGGAAAGGAAAATATTTTGAGGGCAACTTGGTCCTTGTGTGTATGTGTCAACTCTTAGGTTATGGTTTTAAAATCAATAATATTGATGGAAACACAGTCAAGCAGAGAAACTTTCAGAATGTTCAGGCAGTCTGATCACAATGTAGGGGTCACCAGTTCCCCTGTGCCACCTCAGTCAGCAGGAGGCAAGCGTCTTCCCAGTGGGAACAGAGTGGACTGCCAGATGAAAACGCCTTGCCTGGATGGGAGCAACCCCTTGGCCACCTGTCTCCGCCCACCGGGTGTCCATTCCCTCCAGGGGTTGTTTAGAGTAACTGGAGGAGGCGGCTGCGGAGAGGAGAGAAATTCCTTTGTGACCTCCTGAGCCCCAATGATATCCCAGAACCCCCTGGAGACTCCTTGGACACTTTTCACTGTGTTCTGTTAGGGGACTTAAAGGCGCAGTTAAAAGTTCTCCCATTCCCCTTTTCAGGCTTATCAGAAACTGAGATCCTTATCTATAGGAAAAATGTGTCACTTTAAATTTCAAGCGGCTGGAGGCCTGGGAACAGGGGGCTGAGCCTGCTCTCTCTTCCCTCTACCTTTTCTAAATATTTTAAAATAATAGATTTAAGGCATGGTTTTAAATTTTTAAAGATTTTTGTGAAGGTTGTGCTTGTGATGAGAAGGAGAACAGGGAAGGATTGAAAGGAAGAAAAGGCCAGCAGCAAATAGGAAGGAATTAGTACGCCTATTGTAGGAAACAAAGGCACTGGAAGGGAGGATGTCCTGGCAGGTTAGCTGGAGAGGCAAGAAAGAGAGACTTAGACTCCAAGGGTTTTTTAACTTAGAGGAAGAGGACTGACAGGACCGGGGCTCCTTTCCATTAAGCCCCCACTGGTAACCTTACAAGTGAGAGGCAAACCTATTAATTTCCTGGTGGACACTGGGGCAGTTTATTCAGTCTTGACAAAGCCGATAGGACCTCTAAGAAGATATCAGTCCAGGGAGCCACCAGGCAAATTGCCTGTTACCCTGGGACATCAAGGACTGTGGACCTAAGAAGGAACACGTACTGGGGGAATGCAGCCGCTGAGCTGGACCAAAGTGGAACAACGGGCCTTTGAGGAGCTAAAGAAGGCTCTCATCTCAGCACCTGCCCTAGCCTTGCCAGATGTCACCAAGGGACTGAGGCAACGGGCATTGCCAAAGGGGTTCTCACTCAGACTCTAGGTCCCTGGAAGAGACCTGTTGCCTATCTGTCTAAGAGGTAGACCCTGTGGCAGCAGATTGGCCAGTGTGCCTCTGGGCAGTGGCCACCACAGCACTGCTGGTGAAGGAGGCAGATAAGCAGACTCTGGGCCAGGAGCTAGCCCAGACAACACCCCATGCCGTTGAGGCCCTCCTTTGAGGTGCTCCAGAGAGATGGGTGTCAAACACCAGAATCACCCAGTGCCAAGCTCTTCTCCTGGACCAGCCCTGCATCTGGTTCCATAAGACACTGGCCATCAACCCTGCTAGCCTGCTTCCAGATGAACCAAAGGAACCCATTCATGACTGCATAGAGGTAACAGACATAGTACTGACAGGTGTCCTGCCATCATCACCAGATGAGGTACTGTTCACAGACGGGAGCAGTTACATTCAGGATGGGATCTGATATGCAGGGGCAGCAGTAGTCACCCTGGACCACACCATTTGGGTGCAGTTATTGAACTTTTGGCCTTAATCCAGGCCCTTTGATAGGAACACAGTGCCATCCCCCGGGAAAGAGAGTTACCATCTCCAGCCAGAAAGGACATTATTTTAGCCTTATTTGAGGCCATCTGACTCCCAAAGGCAGTTGCAATAATGCACTGCAAAGGACATCAGAAAGGGGAGACAACTGAAGCCAGAGAAAATAGAACTTCAGACCAAACTGCTAAAAAAGATACCCAAAAACCAGTAGGGCCTTTACAAGTCTTAGTAACTCTGCTGGACCCCGACCTTCACCAAACAAAAGGAAGAATTGGCTGAACAGAAGCAAGCCATCGAAGGACGAGATGGTTGGTGGCCTCTACCAGATGACAGACTGTTGGTCCCAGAGGCTCTCTAGGTCAGACATTAGTTGCCCAGTTACACCAGGTTACCCACTTAGGTGTCACCAAGACTTCTGAACTTCTGTAAGGCAGATACTACCAAGCTTAGATGAGGTAATTAAAAGCATAGTCACTAGAAGAACTATCTGTGCGCAGGTAAATACTAAGTAAAGTAAGAGGGTCCGCCTGGGAACTTCCTGAGGAGAGCATTGGGAGGTAGATTTCACAGAGATTAAGCCACCAGCATTAAGGTACAAATACATACTAGTTTTTATAGACACCTTCTCAGGCCAGATTGAAGCATACTCCACTAGGACTGAAACTGCCTCTGTAGTAGTCAAGAAATTACTCCAGGAGATTATACCTAGATTTGGGCTGCCAGTAGCCATAGGATCAGATAACAGCCCAGCCTTAGTAGCAAGATATCTCAAAATATAGCTCAAGCGTTAGGACAGGCATGAGCAGGACTCTAAAAAGTTTAATTAAATTTGTCCTGGAAACCGGTGAAAATTGGTCCAACCCCTTGCCCTTCACCTTCTTATGGGCCAGGTGTACCCCTACTGGGATAGGTTTCCCCCCTTTTGAGATCATGTATGGTATACCTCCTCTCCATCCTTCCTGGGATCAGGGAGAAACTGAAAGCTAAAATTCATAACCATTCCCTTGCTCAAGTCCTTACAGGCTCTGCAGTTTACCCAGAGAGCCACCCATAAGCTTATTCCAGATGCACTGCCAGTGCCCACCGTGGACCCTGTACACCCCTTCCAGCCTGGAGACTGTGTGGGTAAAGAAATTCACTGCCCAAAGACTCACCCCAACCTGAAAAGGATGCTACACTGTTACCCTGAGCACGCCCACGGCAGTTGAAGTAGACGGCACCGACCTGACTACAGCACTTCCAGCTCCTGCACAGAAAATGGCCTGGATCCTGGAAACCAGTGGCCTCACCCATGAGATCCCTAGTCTGAGCTCCTCACAGGCCAGGAGGAGACTTGATGCCTGCAGGAAGGGAATTGAACTTCAGTGAAGACATTACTAATGGGAACTGTGGTACTAAGGGGTCTTGGTAACTGTAAAAAAACCCATTTTTGCTAGCTGTTCAGTTTGAAGGGAAGCAGGAAACAGACCACCAGGGAATTTTAAAGTAAAGTTTATTCCCCGGTAATGAGCAGAACTCATTACGTAGGTAGAGAAATCAGAATTGAGGGAGTGGGGAGGGGGCAGGGGACCCAGTCGGGCTGTCTCACAGGCATAGAGAAGCAGCAGCACGTGTCTTGTCTGGGGGTCCCTTTAAAGGCCGGAACAGAAGGGGGTTGGGCCCAGGGCCAACAGGAAGGGGTGGGCTCTAAGGACACTTTGGCACATGCTGATTGGTGGTTCAATGTCTTAGAGATGTCTCTGTGACAGGTGCCAGTCATGTCGTAAACTCCGCCCATGAGTTAGGAGGGGAAAGAACCTTACACTAGCCAGTGAAAAAGTCCGAAGCTAGGTAAAGCTAAATGTGTGAGCAGGAATTAAGTCAACAAATAGACCAGAATTTAAATACCTTAGAGAAATCTATGGGCAAATTAGAAAAATCAGTCAGGTCCCTACAGAAGTAGTTTTGCAGAAAAGAAGAGGCTTAGATCTGTTGTTCCTAAAGCAAGGGGGACTTTGCCTAGCTCTAGGATAAACCTGCTGTTTCTACACCAATCATTCCGGGGTCATAAGGGAAAGCCTAAATCAGTTGAGAAAGAGGCTAGCAGACAGAGAGGAAGCTCGGAAGACTGAAGGAAACTGGTATGAGAACTTGTACTGGTGGTCCCCTTGGCTTACCACCCTACTGACTGCCATAGCAGGCCCACTACTACTATTACTTATAGGCTTAATCTTTGGGCCATGCCTCACAAAATGCTTGGGTAATTTTGTACAGGATAGAAATTAATGGTCATACAGGCAGTGAAACTAATGGTCGTACATACTCAGCATTCTCTACTAGTAGATACTAGTAATGAATCTAAGGTTTAGATTCATTCCCAAAAGACCAGTAGGGAATGAAATAAAACATTAAGAATATACATCTCAAGTAAAAACTGCTGTTGAATTTTAACCCTACTAAGTCTGTCTCTTACACCTGATTAAACAAGAAATATCTACTTTAGCCTCCAGGTCTCCTCTTGCCTGGGACCAGAAGCACAGGAGATTGACTCCCACTGACTCAGTAGCTTCAGGGATAGAAACTATAGATAACCTTTAGAGATAACCTTTAGAAATTAACCACTGAGTTCTGCTTCGCAAGATAGGGCTACATTCCAATGTCCAGCAAGATGTGACTGGGAACGACCCTGCAGCTGAGCCCAGTCTTTAGAATGTAGTCTTTAGCCTTTAAAATTAAAACAAAGGAAAATTTCTATGGTTTGAGCCTTTAAAAAGACTTGCCTACACCTAGAACAGTGTGTGCTGTTGTGGCTGCCCTGGCCAGATATTTCAATACATCTTTGCCTGTTTTTTTTTTTTTTTAATAAGCCTCTGGTGGTCTTATTTTGAACCCAGGATTTGACCCTACTATAGTAGGGACCCTAAGCTGCTGCACCACAGGGAGGAGCATGGTTTTAATGGGCTGATGTGTCAGCCTGGGCTCAAGGACCAGACTCTGCAGCAAATGAGAGAGGTGGCGCAGTGAGCCTGCAGGAAAACTAGTGGCTGTGGGCTCCGGGAGTTGGAGGTGAGATACAAACATTCCTGGTAGAATGAGAAGAACCCAAACTTGTAGGGAGACAGAATGCAGATGTGGATGGAAGGAGCTGACAGCTCAGGGGAGGCCTACATGGCCGTCAAGCAAACTCAGACCTAAAGGAACCACAAGGAAGGTCTGAAATTAAATATTTAACTACAAACAAGGTATAGTGGGTACTCATGTCCTAGATATTTTCCCCCACAAAGATCAACTTAGATCTTCTTTCCTGAGCCCATTTGCCTTCTAGCCGCTAAGATAACATATCTATGAGATGTCTGGGTAACTTGTAACTTCCTTTTTCTTTTCTTTTCTGGAGCCTCTGGGGCACAACCAAAAGTGGTGGGTGCCAAGACAGATGCCTCAAATTCCTTGTCATGTTAATTATTCTTACACTCACCTAAGTAGGCATCCATCATTTACTTTTCATCCAATCCCAGGGGTTTCCCACCGCTTTGCTTTCTTCCGCCTCCTTACTCCATCACCAATGAATTTCATGTAACCCACCTGTGTCCCTCCTTTTATTGCAATGTATAAATAGAAATGTAACCTGCCATTCTCCAGAGCATTATCTCAATTTATTGAGGTTCTGCTTCCTAGCATATGTTGACAGTTTGGCTCAAATAAACTCACAAAGTTCTTTACAGATTTCAATGTGTTTTTTTTTTTCCCTTTAACACAGGGCTCACTGCACCTGATCCCAAGCCCAATGAGGCCAGGTCAGGCTCCCGCTGGGAGGTGGGGGTCCCACATCAGAAAGAACCCTTTACTGCTTGTCTTTAAGAAGTAGGGGTGCTGGGGGCAGGGGACAAGAAGGTGAAACAAGTTTACAATGCCCAACAAGGACTAGCACCATTCACCATTTCCATGATCAACTCCAAGAACAGGAAAGCTCAAGTCACTATAATTAAGCTACAGAGGCAAGGCTTGTCACTAATAGAGAAATGTGAAAAGGGAATCCGGAAGGTTGGCCAAACTTGATGGTTCTGAATGGTCAGAGCTAATCACTCATTGTTTAGTTGAGACATTGGTAATTAAAGCAACCTCCAACTCTTAATCATATGTAAATTCTTGCTGATTGTCTTATTGGAATTTCCTGCCTAAAGGTGTTTCCCATCGCCTCAATGAAAGGGATAACAAGGCCAGAGCAGGGTAGTCCTCCCCCTGGAGTTAGACTCCCACCTGGTCTCCCATTTCCCCAAACTAATACTTTTTTAGCCTCTCTTCATTTTGTGTGTGGCCTTCTCCAGAAACAGAATCCTGAACAGGAACCCTGAACCACGTGGAATGTGGAAGAGGCTCCCACATGGGGGACGGAAGAGGGGGGGCAGTTACCATGACACCCTGCGTTTGGAGGCAGGGAGTTCATCATTAATGCCCGAGACCAAAGCAGAGCACCCCGTCCAGGCCCACCTGCGCGGTGCACCCGCCACACGGGCACCCTCGCAGCCGATGTAGGGCCTGGGCCGACCTGAGCCTGACTCCGACCAGAAGTGCGGAGCCTGGACGTCTATGGACGGAAAAGGTGCCTCCAGGTGGCGCTGAGGAAAAGCCTCCGTCCGGCGTTACCGCAGCTAGGACCCTGCCTTCCCTTCCAACCCCCAAGCGCCTGTGGCCTTGCTCAGCCTGGTCTTGTTAGAGGGCGAGGTGAGACCAGACTTCCAGGACAATGTCAGCACCCACGTTGCTCTCACTAACTCCGAGGGACCTAAGCAGCACTCTGGTCTTGCTGATGGGTGTCTTATGGGGCAGGTGACCTTAGGGGCCCACAACCCCCTGGTGCTTCCCTACGGAACTCACCTGGGCACAGAGTGACATGATGAGGAGCCCAGAACGACATGGAAAAATGAGGCCATTGTCAAAGACTCAAAACATCAAAGTTTGTCCAGCTGCCCCAGGCCAGAACGCCAGGCTGTCAGCCAGGCAGAGTGGGGGGCTGGGAGCGGTGGTGGGTGTCCTGCTGGTTCACCAGGCGGGACTCGACGCCTGGAAGGAGTCCTAGGCATGGTTTCTCCCCGAAATACACGGCACAGCCCTGTCACCTGACCTGCAGCACGGAGCTGGGAGTGAATGTCACAGGCAGTGGCCGCCCCCGGGGCCAGGCCCACCTTTGCCATGTGACCTCCTGAGAGGCAGATCCTCCTTAAGGTTTAGTTTGAGGGGAAGTGAACCATTGTTACCCCCACAAGGAGTCTTCCTCCCAGCACATGGAGCACAGCCTGGTGGACAGAACCGGCCCGCGGAGCTGGGCGAGGCGGGGCCAGCTGCCGGCGTGCAGAAGCATGCCACAGGACCTCCGCCCTGCCCCCAGAAAGCTCTTCTTCCTTAGGGCGGGCAGAGCGTCCTCCGTGAGCTGACACTGCGGAGGACCAGTGGGCTGCACTTTGCAGATGCCACCACCAAGGAGGAGGCGCAGGTCCCACCTTGGGACACGCCCGTCCCTGGCTTCCTGGACAGTCAAGGCTGCTGCTCAGCAGGCCCCAGAAGAGGCGTTCGTCGCTGGCGCAGGAGTTTGCTCTCCGCCATCGCTGCCCAGAGCATCTGCTTACTGAAAGGTTGTAAGGTCCTAACGGAGAGGTTTGTAAGATCCCAGCTGAGAGGTTTTTGACGCAGAAGCAAGACACAGAATCCAGGGCATTAAGAAGGGGGTTTTAATCTGCACTCCCGGGGAAGCTCCCTGGTCCGAGGGTGGGCCCGAAGTTCTCGCCCAAAAGCGGCCTGTGTACTTCTTTTACACAGCTGTTCAGGGAGGGGAGGGTGGAGGGCATGAGAGGTGTGGAATTCCTGCCTCGGGGCCAGGGGTCTAGGAAGGCCCTAGGAAGGCGCCAGCTAGTCAGTTATCTTTGTCACCATCCATCCCTCAGATGCTTGCATCTGCTCTGGGCTTCCCCCGCTGCCTTGACCTAACACTTACATCCGCACTGTCTTTGGCAGAGTGGACAGAGCGGACTTCCGAGCTCCGGGCAGGAAGCTCCTCTTATCACGGGGCTAGTCTCGCCTTGCAAGGTCATGCCTGGCTTGCTGCTTGCTTCTGGGAGGCTGGACCTTCAGCTACAGGCTGCTGGCGTTTGCTGTGAGCTGAGTGAAGAGCTACCTTGTCCCCGGGGAACGCGTGCCACGGGCTCCCTCCCGGAGCGGGCTCCAGGCACCCGGAGCGGACAGGTGGCAGGAAAGCACGGTGCACGCATCTGTGCGCCTGCCGGTCACCTCTTCAAGCTGCACAGCCACCTGGTCGTGTCACCTGAGATGCTGAGTGGCTCCTCCGCGGCCCTGGAGGAGAGCAGGCGGGAGAGACTCCGCTGGGCCGACTCCCCGCTGCTGGGCTGGACCGGTCTGAAGTGGCCACGGGAGGCACAGGCTCCGCGTGAGCGTCACAGGCCTGGGAGCCGCCGGGTGGGAGGAACCAGTGACCAATGTGCCGAGGGCAGGCCTCCTTGTCTCCTCGTCTCTGTTCTTGGAAACGGCGGTCACTTGTCACAGCAATGGTTTCTGACAACGAGAGCCACCGTCTACTCAGCGATGGCGTTGCTCATGGTTGGAAATTTATGGCTATAAAATATCGAGAGGCTTTTGATGTGAGAACTATTTTTCTTTTCTGAAAATATAATCTATATGACATTGTCAGCTGGCTTGTCAGTAGATAGTCAAGTATTTAAACTAGAAGCGAAGCTACTGAAATGTTTGTCTAAGAAGCCTCTTTGCTGGGGGCAGGCGTGGTGAGGAGCCCAGCACACCACTAAGTCAGCTGTGGGGACGGCAAGCCCCGGTACTTTGTCCAAACCTCCTAAAATGACTGCACTCCTGGCAGCTCTGTCCCAGAATCCCGCAGATGCTGGCGGAGGGAATCAGTATGATGGCAAGGCTCACACAGCGTGCTCAGTGGTTCTATTAGAAATCCATGTGAAGATGTGGACACGGTGTTACTAGGACAGCTCGTGAATGAACAGGACTCTTTGGGGTAAATAGTGTCATCTCTTAGCTCACGCTTCTCAGATATTGATTGTAGAGCATCTGCCCTTAACCACAGCGCTGGGCCACTTCCCCAGGGGCTGACTGCGGGACGTGTCGGACCGGCCCGCCTGGATGCCTGAGCCCCTCCGCCTGCTGGGTTCCTGGCACAAATGCTTCAGCTGTTCTTGGTGTCTGGCCAAGGTCTGAAAGCCTGGCCATTGCTGGGTAATTCTTTCCTGAGAACATTCTGCTGAGCCAACAGAAGTTACCTGTCATTTCCCGTGCTGCCAGGCCAACACCGGGACGCGGACAGCGGTGAGGATGTGTCACTTGTCAGGCGCTTTTAACGCAGTGGACAGGACGTCGTGATGAAGAGGTGACGCAGAGTGTCTTCTCTCCTAAGTAAAAGGCTTTTTGTAGGTTTGGCACTAGAAATGCTCCCATCTGAATTTGCTTGTGGCTGTGAATTAGTCAGTCTCCTGACAGTGCCGTTCGCCTGGAACCTCAGCCATGCCTTGGCTGCTCGGGAGACAGCCCTCCCTCCTCAGGAGCACGCTCAGCTGCCAGGTGAGTGTGCGCAGTGGCCGCCGTCAGCCCGGGCACCGCCTGCTCCCCTCCGGGCGGTTCCTGTTGAAATAGCACCTGAGTGACTTTCTATTTGTGGCCTAACTGAGGGATGAGAAATTCCTCCAACAGCTGCTGCTGTTGTTGAAAAGGTCGCTGTTTTTGTCATCTCTTGTTGGCCATAAAGCACGACCGTGCTGCAGCTCCAACAGCCGGCCACTCTGTCCAGCGGGCCTGTCCCTGCCTCTGGGCCAATGGGCAGGAAGGCGCTGGCTGGCCCGGCTCAGGTGGCAGCCCCAGTCCCTGCACCAACCTCCTGCGTCCTAAGCTCCAGGCTTCTGGACTGGGCTCACTTTCCAAGATCTCAGCTGTCAACCAGCTGAGCAGAAAAGGCACAGCCCTGTCTCTGAGACGAGGAGGATCTCTGCGTGGGCCCGCATACTGACAATCATTCCACATTCACCCTCCACCCTGAACACCTTTATGGTAAAAAGACTTACAGAGCCTGTTTGAAAACTCCAGCACTTCCTAAGGGCTCCCTGCCTTTTAGGCCATGTGACTGACTTTTGTCCCGATGTAGGAGAGGCTGTGGGCCATGTCTCGCCCCAGCCAGGTGCTCGGCCTTTGCTTTCTTGCTGGAGTTTTGCAATTTAAAAACTCCGAGGCCACTTCAGTGATTACACTTATAAATTAAATGCTGCTGTAGTGTCACTGTTAATGAAATTAAATTATCATCACCTCTGATCTTACCGTCTGCCCGGAACACACATACTCCTTCCTAAGGAAAAATAATGAGTGCATTCTGAGGAGGAACAGGCTATTTTGAGAACCTAATTAAGGAAAAACTAGCCTGATCTCTAACTCTCACCTCCAGTCAGAACCAGCTCTTATTTTTTAAATTAAGTTCATTAAAATAACTTAAAAATATCATTCAAAATGACAAAAAAGAAACAAATTAGTATTTAAAAAGGGTGACATTTTGTAAAATCTTAATTACACAAATAGAAACTAGTATAGCAGGAACTATTTTGGCTTACATTTTCAGTGTCATTATCATACAGTATTATAATTAATGTGAATAATAAAAGCTATTCATATCCAATCACATGGACTGTCTCACAGTAAGGAGGCTCCATACTTTAGTGTCTGATATAGCAGATGTCAGGTCATTCTCTCCCTGTTCCTCATTAAGGATATACAGGAGTTCCTTAAATTCTTCTTGATTTTTCTCTGTAAGTCTGAAATTATATTAAAACATAAAGGGAAGAAAGGAGAAGAGATGGAGGAAAGGAAGGAAGAATGAAGGGAAGAAGGAAGGGAGCAAGGGAGGGAGGGAGAGAGGGGTGGAGGAGGAAGGAAGGTTGGCCATGACCTTAAAGTAGAGGGTCTCTCTTAGTTGGTGGTTTTCAGTATCTAGAATGTCTGCAAAAAGGATGGATGTGCGGGACCCATATCACAACACCCGCATTTATTCCCATGGGGCTAGTTACCAGGTTTGGGGTCTTTGCTGCTGGGCTATCCTCATGTGGAATACAAATAGCATGCGGTGACCTCTTCAGTCTCCATGCAATGCCAATTGGACCCAGTGGTCTCTACTTACTATTTGCTACTCTCTTTACTGAATTGGAATGTCTCCTTGTTGCAATATAATGTCTCTTCATGTCTCAAGCAAAAAGGTAAGGGTAGCTTTCAGAGCTGAAATGGTTATGAAATATCTCCACCCATCACTCACTTAGCAACTGCTAATTTTGTGACCAGCTCTGTATTGTAACTTGTTTGTTGAAATAATAACTATTAATTTGAGAAAAAAATTGCTTTTTTACTGTTGAGAAAATTAAATGATGACTCTTTAAACATGGTAACAGGATGGGGATGCAATAGAACAAAACCCCAATGGCCTCTGAAAGTCTAAATTGGGAAATGCATTCTCAGTGCAATTTTAATTAAAGCAATTGAATTTAAGCAGTTGAGATAAAGAAGGAATTGGGAGCCCTAAGCCTTAATTTATAACTGTGATAAGGCAGATTATGGAAACAGCATTTTACATACAGGTCTCTGTTGGTTTGAGCTTCAGGAGCTCCATTAGATTCATTGCTGTGAGTCACATTCCTGTCTTCTTTCAGTTAATTGTCCTCTTGCCTAGTTGATTAAGTAAGGATTAGTGTTTATCACCTTCATAGCATTTTACAAGCCTTAAGAGCTGAGGTTAAATGGTCCCCTCTGAGGTGGGCAGGCCATTGCTTTCCTCTCATTCACAGCCAGGTGGAGACACCGAGATACAAGGTCTCAGCATCCTACCGGCAGGAGGAGTAGGCCAGGCATCTTACTTCTGCCCTGACCTGAGCCACTTCCAGGACATTCCATTCCATCTATTGCTCATGGAGCATTTCAGGCTGTTCACTAGTTGGGCTGGTAGGAAGCTTTGGAGAAAGGAATGAAGCTGAGAGCATTGTCTTACTTCCAACAGCTCCAGGAAGAGGTTGCTTTGTGGGGGTGACTGATGGTCTTCTGCTGCCACTGCAGTGCCTTAACACAACACAAAGGTGTTCTCCTGCTTCCCTTCCGGAAGCCAGATTCCTCACATCAAGGTGTTGGCAGAGGCAGTTCCTCCCGGAGGCTGAGGCAGGATTGGCCTCTTGGCTTTGCGTGTCACTGGCCTTCCTCGGCTCCTGGCCCTTCCCCACCTGTAGTGCCAGGCTCTTCCCATGGTCACCTCTCTTCAGGGACTTGACCCTATTGCCCCTCTTATGATCATCTGGCCCGTTGGATTGTGTGGGATAATCTCCCTAATCGCAAAACCCTTGCCTGATCACCTTTGCAAAGATGCTTTTGCTCTATGAAGTACATATTCCCAGGTGCAGGGATAGGGGTGGGTGTCTTTGGGTGGCCACTTCTCAAAACTTGTGCATGCAGCAAGATAACTGATGTCACTCTCTCTTCCTGTCATGCTCTTTGGAAAGTTTCTGAGGTCCTGAGGGCACTGGAGTGGAGTGCTGGGAACATCCCAGTGCATCCACTGTGGGGCTTATAGGTGGAAGGAAGGACATGGGTTCCAGCCTCATGTGGTTCTGGGTGAGTCCTTGTGGGAGGGCTCATGTCTCTGCTGATGAGTGAGCAGCTGTGAACCCAAAGCAGCAGCCAGAAGGCGCCGTGATAACATCTGCCAGAAGGCGCCGTGATGACATCAGCCAGAGTCACCTTGATGACATCAGCCAGAGGCACTGTGATGACATCAGCCAGAGGCACCATGATTACAGAAGCCAGAGGCGCTTTGATGACATCAGCCAGAGGTGCCATGACTACAGAAGCCAGAGGCAGCATGATGACATCAGCCAGAGGAGCCATGATAATATCAGCCAGAGAAGCCATGATGACATCAGCCAGAGGTGCCATGATGACATCAGCCAGAGGCACCATGATGGCGTCGGCTCTTTAAATCTCCTGCACCCAGTTCTTAAAGAGCATTTGGTCCTCGGGCCTTGGGAACTTCCTCCAGACCTGCTACTGCAGCCCATGGAAGTCAGCGGATGGGTGGGAGTATTCAGAGGAAGAAAACGCAGCCTCATCTCTCCTGCTTCCAGGACTAGTCCTGACTTGGCCATGGCTAATATAAAGGCACACTGGCATCCCCCGAGCCTCGATTTCCATGTCCCTCTAATGGACACGTCATCGCTGATGCCCAGCATTCTGTGGACTTTTAGGAGATGGTGCCTAAAGACCATCTGGCACTTATCAGTTGGCCAATAAGAAAACAAGCCTGGAAACCTCGAGGTTATTCCTCTCATGGAACTCAGTCCTCAAATCCCACTCTACTGTGCGCAAGCCAATTGAGGCCGCACAACAGACTCTCCCAGCAGCCTTGCATGAATGCCAATGAATTAAAACATATCAGCTAATTCTATGAACAAAAAAATGTGATCATTATGATTTATATTGTGGATATTGATCTTTTATTGAAAACACCTGCTAAGTTCCATTCCCCACATGGGAAGGATGGCTGAGAACCTCGCACGCCTGGGGTTTGAGGGAAGTGCTCCCAGTCCTCCTCCGGGGAAAGGTGACGGGAGCACCTTGCTGGCTCGGCCTGCCTGTCATTCACGTACCTGCAGTGGTGACGAGAGCACCCTAAGCTCGAGGCCTCAGCACTGAGCAGTGCAGGCTCCCTGCTCTCACGTAACTTCATTGTTAGGGGAATTTAAAAAACACACAAAACACTAAAATCCCAGTAGGCAAAGCACTGTGGGAACAGTAAGCTTGCCCAGTACGTGGACCGCATGAGAGCAGAGGTGGTGATGGTTTTTGCTGCCTGCACAGCGCGTGTCTCAGGGACTGTGAGCGTTCCTAGACTTGGGAGAGGCTTCACGCCTCTGTGATGAGAGCAGACACGTGGTCCCATGAGAACCGGAGAGGAGGAGGAGGAAGGACATGGGACCATGAAGGGTGCAGGCATTTGGTCTGAGTGGCAGGGTTAATTTGCATTTTAGGAGAGATCATTCCTTGAGGGGACAGTCACATGACTGCTGTGGGAAGGATGCTGGGACGGAGTGGACTGTGGACATGGCGAGGGGCCCCTGGCTGCAGTCTGAGGCAGAGCTGAGGGACCCGGCGGGCCCAGGCCAGGCAGGGGAGCCTCCTGGTGGACCCAGGACTGTGGCTGAGCACCGAGGGGACAGCAGTCCTCCACGGGGGGACGGGGGGGGGGAGGTGAGGGAACGGGTTCCTTTAAACGGGGAACGAGGTCTGGTTGTCTCCGAGGATTACATTAGTTTGAACAACTTTGCATATAAGTAGGCAGTATTTCATATTATTGAAAACGTTTAAAACAAACCACCTAAAATTCTTCCAGTAGGAATGAAGGTGAGGAAGGTGTTTTTAAACTTGCTGTGCGTGGAGCCCTCGGACTCAGGTGGGCTGTGGGCGCAGCAGGCTCCTTGGTGGTGGTAGATGCATGGCGTGGGCATCGAGATGGCCTCGGGCGGTGTGGCCCGGCTGCCCGGTGGTCAGCTCACAGGGACAGTGGGCTGTCTGCTGGCAGCACCCGGCAGGAGGGTGTCCTGTGAGCCCGGGAAGACATGGAGCTATTGCCGCGAGTCTGACTTTGTCTTTTATCTGCAGACAAGTAAGTGCTTGAAAGTGCGTTGTTTTTCAGGGCTGTAAATGGACACGTGAGTAATTTTAATTCGTACTATAAATCACACTGTCCACTGAAATTGGTTGTATGACTATCTTCAGGTCTTGGAATAATTTCACTTTGAAATTTACTGGTAAATTTAATGCTTAACAAACAATGTTGTAAGCATTCTGCAAAATCGCCTCACACGCTGCCCCGCTGCAGTGGAGGTGCGGTGCTCACAGAGGGACCCATGGTCTGAGCTGTGAGGTGCCTGCGTGTGGTTGCAGATTTTTCTCTGGGTTTCTTGAATCATCTGCAACTCTTCACTAAAAGCAACTGCACCGGAAGTCACAGGGATGAGGCTGGCAGTGATTGTAGGGCAACATTCTGAGGCCACATGGTGGACTCCAGAGGGATGGGAGGGTCAAGTTCAGTTAGAAAAATAATTCGTCTGAGATTGGTAGCTGATCTATTCACCTCCTCCAAGATTACTTAAAATAAGTGACTAAACCACTGGCTCATTCTCATAAACAGCGCGTTTCATTTTGAGAAAACTCACCCCACCAAATTAATTCAAAGCTCCTGCAGTCACACCATCATGTGGCTCATGCTCGAGCTTTTTTCCCTCTGAACTTTCTCGGTTAATGGGGCCTCACATAGGTGCCCTGCAGGGTCCCCAGCTCCCTCGTGTGCGCACCAGCCGCCGGCTCCCTGGAGCCCACACCCCACTGGTTGCAGAGCCAGCGCTTCAGCGGGCCACCCATCAAGGCCACCTGCCCCCAGCAGGGCTACCAGTTCCACCTCCCTGTGCCCTGGCACTAAGAGGCTCTCAGGAGCCCACAGTCTGTGCTCTTGGGTGGCAGACACCAAATTCTACGAGGTGCCTTAGAGTCTCTGGCTGAGACTGTAGGGGTTCAGTCAGGAAGCAGACGCCCCATCCGTATTTCACAGTCTTCTTTCTGAACTGACATTAGGGCCATAGTATCAGGAACGGCCCACGGTCCCAGCTCCTGGATCTCACTTTCATGCCCAAGAACATCATGGAGAACAGGCTCCAGCGCCAAGGGAATGTCTCAGTCCTATTCACCTGACAACCTTTCAGCTGCAAGCGAGCGAGCTCCCAGCCTGAGCCCACCCCTCCGCAAGCACACACCATGGCCCTCAGGCACACACCAGGGCCCTCAGGCACACACCAGGGCCCTCAGGCACACACCATGGCCCTCAGGCACACACCAGGGCCCTCAAGTACACACCAGAGCCCTCAAGTACACGCCAGGGCCCACAGGTACACACCAGGGCCCACAGGTACACGCCAGGGCCCTCAGGTACACACCAGGGTCTGCAGGTACACATCAGGGTTCACAAGTACATGCCGGAGACCACAGGTACATACCAGGCCCTGCCGGCCCACGCTGCGCTAACAACTGCACACAACACAATGGCACAACTCGGATCTCTCTATGGTTGGCAATGGAAGGCTAGTTCTATAGGGAGGCCTGTGAGGAGCTGAGATTAGTGCTAAACTTAAAAAAAGTTTTGGAAACTTGGACAATCTACTTTAAAAAATGGCTATACAGTGCTGGTGAAAGTTGTGTTTTAATGGATAAAGGCAATGAAATGGAATTCAAGGGGACAAGAAGTTTACCTTTTATTTCTATCTATCTTTGCCAGGGGGTGTGCCTATGTCGGTCTGAGAGTGTACTAAAAGCCTGTTTTTGTCGGGAGTTGGTTCTTGGATGGTTGCTATATTTTAATCTCATAGAGAGCAATTTTAAAAATACTTCTCACAGCCCCACCTGGTCTCCATCTAAACAGGAGTGACGCAGGTCTGAGAAATGGCAGGAGGGAACAGGACACACGGAGGCTGGTATGTAGCAATTACCACCGCTGCTGGGAATGCTTTATATATATATATTGATCTCAAAGAGGAAGGGAGAGGGAGAGAGAGAAACATCAATGATGAGAGGGAATCATTGATTGGCTGCCTCCTGCACGCCCCCTACTGGGGATGGAGCCCACAACCCAGGCATGTGCCCTTGACCAGAATCGAATCTGGGACCCTTCAGTCCACGGGCCAAGCTTTATCCACTGAGCCCAACCAGCTAGGGCGTGCTTCTGGGAATTCTAAGGGGAAACTGAGGCAGGAGGCCAGGGTGGGGCTGAGGACCAGGATCCAGAGTGGGGAGACACTGGATAAGCATCAGAGGGCCCCATTCTCTCTGAAACATTCCATGGACATGCAAGGCTCTCAGCGCCTGCTGCAGTGTCTGTGAAACAGAGATGGAGCATACGACTTCACGACTACCCGCCACCCCCTTCTTCACTGGGTGGCTCGAGCCAGGACTCAGCCAGACACCTCAGCGTCCCCGCGCACTCATACTGACGGGCAGGGCTGCACACAGCCCACAGCAAGCCAAGGGGGCCAAGAGCAGGAGGCCCCTGACCTGGCCATCAGTCCCTGCTCCTTATCCTATAAGGGGGTCCAGGTATCCCGGGTGGGCCCGCAGGCCCGAGGTCCCAGGCCGCCACAATCACCGTAACGAGACCTGGCTGCCCTCCTCCCAGCCGCACCCGATGACCATCCCGGGGCGCAAAGCAGCGTAGACAAGTCAGGGCCAGGGACTTCTGATCACATTTCGTTCAAGAAATTGTAACTCCCTCGGACTTCAGTGTGTCGGACTTACTGCCTCCTCACTTTCTGCATTTCAAATGATCTCCTTTTCCTAAATAACACAGAGTGGAGAGAAACGGGTTTGGTGGGCCTAGGAAATGGGAAAAGGTATGAGTTGTAAAGCAATCTGCTGCACTGAGTGACCGTCCACCCTCACGGCACACTCCGTGTCCTCCCAGGCAATTCACCTGAGATGTCCACGATCACGGGCAGACCTCCACGTTCAGCCACATTTCCACTGAGGATGAGTGTCCCTTGTGTACAAACATGTGCACCTAATTCGTTCTAATTATTTGACCTATTGAATGTATCGATAGGCCTTTATAGAAGAATATCAATCATTTACTGAAAGAAGGCCACTAAAGCTAAGTAAATACCTGTCACATTTGAGAATATGAGACACAGTCAGCTGCTGACATGCACTGGCCTCGGCCTTGAGCGACTCACACTACGGGCTCATTGCTCACGTGTGGCCCTCAGGAGGCATCACACTATGGCTCATTGCTCACGTGTGGCCCTCAGGAGGGACGGATCTCCTCTGGTCCGTGTCCCTGCACACACTTAGCGTCACCTCAGCTGGCCTTTCCTGCACGGCTCTCTGTTCATCTTTAGATAATGGAGGAAAACTACTTCCTTTGCAGGTGAACTCACCAGGATGGCAACCATATGCAGTTGCTTTGAGATTCATTTATAGACTCATTCCTGCCTGTGAGGCCAGTGCCCCACGCCAGACCCAAGTCCTCGGGACATGGAGCAAGCGGCCTGCTCGGAGCCCACTCGGATCTGTCTGTCTGTTTCCAAAATGAGCAGCGGATCTAAACAGATACTTTTTGAAGGAGGACAGAAGGAAAGCCAAGAGAAATATGAAAACCTATTCAAAGCCACTAAGCACCTGAGAGATGCAAATCAAAACAGTAATGCGGTAGCATCTCACACCTGTCAGAACAGCTATCATCAACAAATCAACAAATGACAAGTGTTGGCAAGGTTGCGGAGAAAAAGGAACCCTCGTGCACTGCTGATGGGAATGCAGACTGGTGCAGCCACTGCGGGGAACAGTATGGAGTTTCCTCAAAAACTAAAAATGAAACTCCCATTTGACCAAGTAATCCCACTTCTAAGAATATATCCTAAGAAACCAGAAACACCAATTAGAAAGGATATATGCACCCCTATGTTCATAGCAGCACAATTTACAATAGCTAAGATTTGGAAACTGCCTAAGTGCCCATCAGCAGATGAGAGGATTAAAAACCTGTGGTAGATCTACACAATGAGACACTATGTTGCTATAAAAAGAAGGAATTCTTACCATTTGCAACAGCATGGATGGAACTGGAGAGCATTGTGAAATAAGCCAGTCAGAGAAAGATAACTATCACTTGATCTCACTCATTTGTGGAAT
Source organism: Vespertilio murinus (assembly GCA_963924515.1). Lineage (NCBI taxonomy): Eukaryota > Metazoa > Chordata > Mammalia > Chiroptera > Vespertilionidae > Vespertilio > Vespertilio murinus. The sequence goes on along the minus strand of OZ004717.1, from coordinate 48,699,623 downwards.
ATAATGAACAACATAACCTGATGAACAGGGACAGATCCAGAGACAGGGAAGCATCAATGAGATCATCAAACCTCAGAGGGAAGATAGGGGAGGGTGGGGATAGGGGGAGAGATGAACTAAAAAACTTGTTTGCATGCATCTAAGCCCAACCAATGGACACAGACACCAGGGGGGTGAGGGCAAAAGTGGGAGATGGTGTGTGTGTGTGTGTGTGGGGGGGGGCAATGGAGGGTTAAGGACACATATGTAATACCTTAATAAATAAATTTTTAAAAATAAGCTCCAGATAGGGAATCAACTATTTGTGAAACCAATATTACATTCAAATTATTTAATAAATCTTACATAATAAAGAGTTAATATGCAAATTGAACATCACTTTAAAACATAAGATGGCCGCCCTTATGTGGTCAAATTTGGCCACCACAAGATGGGCAGCAAGGGAGGGCAGTTGTGGGCGATCAGACCAGCGGGAGAGGCCAGTTGGAAGGAACCAGACCTGCAGGAAAGGGTAGTTGGGGGAACTAGGTATGCAGGGGAAAGCAGTTAGGGGCAACCAGGCCAGCAGGGAAGGGCAGTTAGGGGCAATGGGGCTGGCAGAGGAGTGATTAGGGAGTGATCAGGCTAGCAGCAGAGGCGGTTAGGCAGTGGTTCTTAACCTTTCTAATACCGCAACTCTTTAATACAGTTCATGTTGTGGTGACCCCAATTATAAAATTCTTTTCTTTTCTTTTTTTAAAAAAATATATTTTTAATTGATTTTTTACAGGGAGAAAGGGGGAGGGATAGAGAGTTAGAAACATCGATGAGGGAGAATCATCGAGCAGCTGCCTCTTGCACAGCCCCTACTGGGGATGTGCCCGCAACCAAGGTACATGCCCTTGACCGGAATCGAACCCGGGACCTTTCAGTCCGCAGGCCACTTATCCACTGAGCCAAACCAGTTTCAGCGTAAAATTATTTTCATTGCTACTTCATAACTATAATTTTGCTACTATTAATGAATCGTAATGTAAATATCTGTGTTTTCAGAATGTCTTAGGCTCTACAGCAGTAGTTCTCAACCTGTGGGTCATGGAAACCATTGGAAAACACAGATATTTACATTGTGATTCATTAATAGTAGAAAAATTACAGTTATGAAGTAGCAACAAAAATAATTTTATGGTTTGGGGTTACACAACATGAGGTACTGTATTAAAAGGTTGCAGCATTAGAAAGGTTGAGAACCACTGGGTTAGGGCAATCAGGCATTTAGGCAAGCGAGCAGTTAGGGGCGATCAGGCAGGCAGGGGAGTGGTTGGGAACCAGCAGTTCTGGATTGTGAGAAGGATCCCAGATTGGAGAGGGTGCAGGCTGAGCTGAACGACCCACCCCAACCTCGTGCACAAATTTTGTGCACTGAGCCTCTAGTATATTGATTTAAAAAAAAGAAAGAAAAAAATATTGGATGACTCTAAATGCTGTGCATTTTATGTTAATTCAGATTACACTAGTTTAAAATAGCACCGTGTAAAATGTTAATGAAATCTTATTTTATGAACCAAAATTTAAAAAATGCTGTAAGTGCTTATATGCATTTATATCCATGGGAAACTTCCTCCTGGATCAGGTGCAATTTGAATCGTGTAAAGCCTTCGGGAAGCAGGCTTTCCCGTGGCTCCTGCTGCCTCACGTGGTCGCTCAGGCTCTGATTCTGATGGCAGAGGGGCTCTGGTCTGTGGTCTCCTGGGTCTGCAGAAAGTCCCCAGATTTCTTTTCATTGAAGTATAACATAGGCATAGAATAGGTCACAAGACCACACACGATGCATTTTTACAAACTAGTGCAACTTCCAGAAAGTTCCAAGACCTCCCTCTGCTCCCTGCGGCCACCCCGGCACTGGGCCTCCGTGTCCACAGTGACAGCGCCCCTGTATTGGCTTAGTCGCTGGTGTGTGTTCTTCTGTGTCTAGCTCATCGCACGCAGTGCTTGGCGTGCACAGCTTTTCTCCACAAAGTCTGTCTGGGCCCGTGGGGTCCGGCCGAGAGCCGCGTGTTCCCGCACCTCGCGGCCGGGCAGTGCCCGTGTGCATCCGCCCAGGCCCGCCCTGGGGGCCTGTCTGCCAGGAGGGGCCGGGGGATGCGGGTAGGAGGCAGCGTCACCCCGCCCGCCATGGGAAGAAAGACAATCCGTCCCAGGGCGTGCTTCTGCTCAGAGTTTGTTTGTTATAAACATGAACTGCACCCCCCGGCCACAAAACCCAGCCCAGAAAAGTGATGTTTTCCTGTCACACGGGCTCAAGTCCTTGCTTTCCGGACCTGAGCCTGGAGCCGGCCCCAGGCACAGACATTGCTGGCTGGAAAGCCAGGAGGCTCAGCATGCCCTGGCGGCCAGCCCATGCCGACCGGCACCTCGGCTCCGGGCAATGTGGCGAGGCCTGAGCACCAGTGGGCAGGGCGGGTGATGCTGCTGAGCGGAGGAAGCTCGCTCGGCCCTGCGCCCAGCAGAGGGAGGCCGCCAGCTCCCCCCCTACCCCCCCCCCCCCGGCTGCACCCGCTCCAGGCTGGCTGAGTAGCTGTCACTGAGAGCCTGAAAAGTCAAAACAAAACACAGAAATGGCTTTTGTATGAAATTAAACCTCGATGTTTCTGCCATCTGGCTGTGAGCGGTGCCTTGGATAGCTCCACCCCCATCCCACACCAGTGTCTTAGCCGGAGAGGGGAGCGTGCTGGTGGCAGAATCGTATTAAGGGATTGTCATTCTCACCTAAACCCGTTATCTTGATCCTATTAGGCCTCTGCTCAGTTAGGAACGAGGAGTGAGCTGAGAGAGTAGTAAATAGACAAAATAAGGCTTCAGGCTTCAAAACAGGAACCCACGAGGCCCTCGGTGGAGGGGCCGCCCGCAGAGGGCGTGGAGGCGAACGTGCCAGGAAGCCGCGTTTCCCGGCCTGCGCTCCCAGCCACGTCTCACGGGTGCCGGGGCCGGAGGCGCCCTCCGTGCTGTGCCCTCCAGCGGGCAGCAGGGTCCGCCGGCCACCAGTGGGGACTCCCCTCCGTCCCCTCGGGTGGTCGTGACGGTGATGGGCAGGAAGAACTTTCTGGGAAATGCAGAGTCGGCGGCGGCCTGAGCCAGTCCGTGGCCCAGGCCGGTGTGCCTGCCACGTCCACGCCACAGCCTGCTGGCCACGGGGACCGGGATGACTGACCGTCTCCCTCTTTCTGAACATGTTATCCAGTGATGCCCTCCTGCTCGGACTCCAGGACTGTGTGCAGGTAATTTCCTGGTCAGGGAAGCGGGTGACCTGTTTCCGTCGAGGCCCTGAGACCAGCCTGGCTCCGGGGCCTCAGGCGTCTGAGCCGAGCACAGGACGGGCTGGCCTGCCCTGCATGGCTGGGGCGGGGTCCCTGCAGGAGCAGCGGTGTGCGGGGTGGTCACAGGGTACACCATGAGCCCCTGCCCCCCTCCCACTGTCCAAGGACCTTCCACAGCGCCATGTTCATAGAAGTCAAAGGATTTCCTCAGAGACGGCCCTCCACGCTCCCTGCTCCTCCCCTAAGTGCAGTGATGGGGACACCTCGTGACGCGGGACTCCTCAGCCCCATCCAGCCTCCTGAGTCCAGAGGGGAGCGGGCCAGCGGGGCCACGTGGACAGGAGCCGATGCTGGGACACAGGTGGAGCCAGAGCGGCCAAGTGACCACTGCCACCCCCGCCGGGCCACCGCCCGGTCTCCGGGAGATGAGCTGCTTTCTGGTTGAATTTGTTTGAATCAGGTCTGCACCACCCACAAGGGGCAGGCTCCACATGTGCCCAATCCTGACCTCCTGGCCCTGGGTGCCAGCAGAGCCTAGGCTGCAGGAGCCCATAGGCTAAGCCCCACCTTCTCCAAGAGCCGTTTGCTCCCCCTTTCCTGCACATGTGACGAAGCTGGCACACGGGGAATACCGCCCTCATCCCTATAGGAAGGAGCCCGCTAGGGTCAGGGCTGGGAGCCTGCGGCCCTGAAACCTCCACAAAGCCCAGCGGAGCAGCAGGAGGGAGCCGCCGGACCGGGCTGTGCGGATAGTTGGAGCTCAGGAGCCTCTCACAATGGCGCCCCTCGCCCCGCCCCCGCCCCAGTGTGAGGACAGCCCAGCAGCAGGGGCAGGGCCGGAGCAGGAAGCAGGAGGGCCGGCATCTGCGCACACTAGCTCCCAGAAAACGCTTTGCTGAGTTCTCGGCTCAACTTGCCAGCAAAGCAACAGACCCCTGTGGGAGAGCCAAGTCCACGCTGTCCTTAAACACAGACGTTGCAGCGGGTCAAGCCCAGAATCCCGATTATTCTGTGGAAAAGTCCAGAGTGGCTTCAGGTAAAAAAAGCACCCATGCCCTCACCAAGAAGAGCGGTAGGTGGAAAGGCCATTGCAGAAAGCATCTAATGTAACTCCTGGACCAGGAACCTGCCTCAGTTTCCAGAGGCCTTTGGCAGTGTCCACGGTCAGAGGCTGAGCGATGCCTCCTGTGGGCGCACCAGCCATCGCACACACTGAGGAATGAGGTCAGAGTGGTTTGGCCCCCGGGATGAGGAGCCCCCAGCACCTCGCCCACCAAGTTGTCTCCCCAAGGAAATAACTGGGGCAGGTGCTTGGTCTGGAAGGTCTGCACACATCTGTAATAACGCTTCTTGGCTGTCGTGAAATTAAGTGTGAAACAATTTGAAAGGGCCCCTATTAACCTTGAGAAAGAAAGTCCGTCAGCGGGTGGTGAGGGTGAGTGCGGGAGGAAGTCACCGTGCGACACGGGAAGTGACAGTGGGACGTAGAGCCGGAGGCCCGCGTTCTGTGGCTGCTCGTGTCTGACCAGCACGGTGGCTGTCCCCACCTCAATGACATCCTGACTGGGCTCTGAGCTGACACGTGATGTAAGAGAGACTCACCCACTGCCAGTGGCCAGGGCCCCGGCCTAGACTGGGAAGGACAAGATGGGTCAGTAAGGTCTCTGCTCCAAGAATAGCAGAAAGAAATAGAAGGCAAGGAGCTAATATGAGTGGAAGAAGCAAAGTGACTATAGAGACTGAGCTTACTAATGAACTCCTCTGTTACATACAAATTTCAGCTCAAAGCAGAATTTCTCCAGAGGGTCTTCCTTCACCTTTACTTGCATGAAGTCCCTGCTGGTAATGACCTTGCCCTTCTTGTGTTGTGGGCAGCAGGAACGGCCCAGATGTCTGGCCAGTGGGTCAGACCAGATGGGGTTCAGCAACCTCAGTATTTGGGTTCTGGCTGGAAAGAATTCAGAGCAAAACCCAGACTATAAGAAAAAAATCTCTCTATGTAAAAAGGCAGAGACTGTATCGCTGTCAGGACCATAACCACCTGACAACCAGTTGCTGTGACACCCACTGGGCCAGCCAGCCAACCGCCTTGGCTGGCAGAAATTTAGGGTTTGGGGGCCTTGGAGTTGCTGGGTCTCAGGCTCGGGCATCTGCCTGACCAAAGCTCTCCGTTGGCGGAAGTGGACCCGGGATCAGGGCGCTGGAGTCGGGATGGTGGGGAGGCTCTCCTGGTGGCCACAGCAGTCCCCCGGGCCACGCACAGCACCTGGGTGTCTGGCCCCGGTCAGAACAGCAGCAGGAATAGAGTCAGGCCCCAGGTGGGCTCTCACCCCGCCCGCTGGCCCAGCAGCACCAGCAGGTGGGCCGTGATGGGCCTCGAGGTGCTGGGCCACAGACAGGAAGATAATTAAGCCAGGAGGGCAAGGCCCCGCACCAGACGGAGCCCCGGGTAGCGTGGGCGGGGCCGGAGTTGGAAACCCTGGCGGGCTGGGCAGAGCTGCAGCCCCGCGCCTTTTCGGCCTTGGCCTCAGATTCAGAGGTCAGCCCCCTTCAAGAGAGAGGACGTGGCGGAAAGTGGCAAGGCCACAGGAGGGGTGGGAAATGTGGCCATCTTTGGGAAACACAGCTGCCTCGGTCTTCAGTAACTATGAGCAGATCTTTGGTCTCGGTTCCACAGAAGAGGAAGCTGAGACTCAAAGCAGCACCTCACGCCCTTCTCAGCCCTGACCTGTGCAGCACTGCTTCATGGGAAGCAGAGCGTCCAAATGCTTTTAGCTCTTTGCTCTGTGAGGCCGGAGAGAAGTCAGCGCAGGGAGCCGGTGCTCGGGAAACCCCCGGACAGCTGGCGGAGGGGGTGTCAGGCTGGGCCCCGGGAGGACGCCCTGCCCGGCGGGAGGCGCTGCCCCTCAGCCTCAGTGAACTCTGGGACACTCTGGCACAGCTGTGACCGGGATCGGGAAACTGCTGCCCCGCAAGTGCCCCAGCTCCCACAAACAGGCCACTGGGCACCGCCTCTGCCACGTGCCTGTGCCCAGCCTGGACTCCGCGGCAGGAAACCTCCGCATCTCTGCAAACACGACACAGCGGCAAGCAGCCCAAATACGGGAAGACGCCTCTGCCCCACGTCTGCCGTCAAAATATTGCGCAAGCGCATCCAAACAGCGGAAACGAATCCATCTCCAGAAACGAGCTGCAGAGGAGTTTGGGCAGTCTCAGACTTTTGTCCGGGAGTGAGATCTTGCCAATGTACCTCATGTGCCTGGTATTGATAAAAATGGGGCCCGGCTGGTGGGGCTCGGTGGCTGAGCATCGATCTACGAACCAGGAGATCACAATATGATTCCTGGTCAAGTTTCGGGCTTGATCCTCAGTAGGGGTGTGCAGGAGGCAGCTGATCAATGATTCTCATCATTGATGTTTCTATCTCTCCTTCTCCCTTCCTTTGAAATCAATAAATATCTTTTAATGAAGTCATGATGTATGTTTGTGTTATAATGAGTTTTTCACTTCATAGGTTACTAATGTCTTTCCTGTTAAAACCATACTTAGAGGGCATTAATTGTCATTCATTTTAATTGATCTCAGAGAGAAGAAGGGACAGAGAGGGAAACATTGTTCCATAGTTTCCTGCACTCCCTGGACTGGGTATTGAATCTGCAACCGGGGCATGTGCCCTGACTGGCAATCAATCCACCGCTTTCTGGTGTATGGGATGGTGCTAAGCTGGTACCCTGTCCCCAAAATCCATCCTCCAGACTGTGAGAAAAACACAGTTCTGTTGTTTAAGCCACACAAATTTGTGATATTTTGTTAATGCTGTCTGAGCTTACTAATCTACACTAATTAAAGGGTAATATGCTAATTAGACCAGGTCACTCAGACATCTTCTAGTCATCTTTCTGGAAAAAGCCACAGTGGCAGAGGCCGAGGCAGAGGTGGTTAGTGGTGATCAGGCTGGCAGGGGAGCAGTTAGGGGCAATCAGACTGGCAGGGAAGAGCAGTTAGGGATGATTAGGCAGGCATGCAGAGTGGTTAGGGACAATCAGGCAGGCAGATGAGAGGTTAGGAGCCAGGGGTCCCAGATTGCGGGAGGGATGTCCAACTGCTGGTTTAGGATCGAACCTAAACCGGCCGTCAGACAGCCACTGAGGGGTCCAAGATTGGAGAGGATGCAGACTGGGCTGAGGGGACCCCGGCCCTCCATGCACAAATTTTATGCACCATGCCTGTAGTTTATTTATAAAATCCCAGAGGTAGAAGAAGAAGTAATTTCTAGAAGAAATGGGCTTAGGAAGCAAGTTGTGAAGGTAAAGAGAGGAAACTGATGGTGATGTGCCTGGGGGCAGGAGGAGGGGGAGGGGAAGGCGTGGGCGGGCTCCCGGAGGGAGAGCTCACTGGGTCCCCGTCCTCCTGGCTCTAAGGGTGGAGGCCTTAGGGACGCCCTGGGGAAGACCTCAGTAGAACAGTCACAGCTTTCCCGTGAGTCCTTCCAAGGTGTGGTCACTGACTGCTTGGCGGCACCTGGGCGGGGTCGCTGTCCAGGGCGGCTGCTCCTGGCGTCAGCCGTGGTGGTGCTGCTGCTTCTCTGGGCCTGGAGCTGACATACAACTGAGGCCTAGATGTCATCTCTGGGAGGGAAGGTCAGGGACCGAGCCACAGGACCTGCCATGTGTGGGGAGGAAAGGCCACCCTGGGGGCGAGGCCCCCCCACAATGGTCCTTTGCTAGGTACTTGGGGCCTTCCACCTGGTGATTCTTGCTCTGCTCGTGTCTAACTGCTCACCACATGTGCACTTTTCATAACATCATGTTTGAGGTGTTTGTCTTCTCCATATGTACCTGTGATTGCTCAAGTGAAAAACTCCCCCTCTCCACCCGCTAGCCCCCCAAGTCCAGAGATAGATAAATGATAGATAGATAGATAGATAGATAGATAATAGCTAGATAACAGATAGATGATAGATAGATGATGAATACATGATAGGTAGGTAGGTAGATAGATGATAGATAGATAGATAGATAGATAGATCATGAGCACTCCAACAGGGGCAAAAAATTGATTCTTAGAATTTCATTGATTTGCAAGAGTTCCATTTTTGTTCAACTTGTATCTTTTCAGGATGAAAAACAAAGCAACCTCTTAAAAGAGACAACATATGCTCTTTAATAAAAACAAACAAACAAACAAAAAATTAGCTATATGAAATATTTTCATGATGAAGTGGACCTATTTGACAGTACTCAAAAAGGAAGCAGGTACTTGTTGAAAACACAGTGAACCCTCGATAAAAGGACTAATCTGGGTGAGCAGCTGTCCTTAATTCAAAGTCCGTTCTATAATGCAGAGGTTTCCGAATGCATGTACTCACATTTGACAAATTAGTTTACCTGTTTCTACTTATGTAGACACACTCGTGTAATAAAAGTTATGTATGAAGTTCAATTTCACAGGGAATTTCTATGTGATCACAGTGCTTTCAAGTTTATAAGAACAGGCCCAGCCGATGCGCACACTCCCCAGCACAGGCGTGAGCCAGTGACCGTGGGCCGGGCTCAGCGCGCCGAACGTCACGCCCGGAGTCCCAGCAGAACCAGCGACCCCGAGAAGGGCGGTGATCACGGGCTGGGGGGACCCGCGGTCTCCGGGGCGCTGTGAGATCAGTGCCTCCCAGGCCCGTGGTTCGCTGGGAACGGCCCGTCGTCCCAGCTCAGGTCCGGGCTGCTCTGCTGTCGGCCCAGCGCCCGAACGTAGTGGCTTTAACGAGCGGCTGCAGATCCGGGCTCAGTTACTGGGCGAGAGCTCGGAGGATGGCTGGGCGGAGAGACACCCACGACACTCAGGAGCACCCCGAGAAGTCGGGAGGCGTTCCTCCTGGGCTCGTCTGGGCTCTGATGCGGCCGCCGGCGGGTACAGCCGTCGGGGACCAGGCCGGCCACACGGGGAGGGTGAGGGTGAGAGAAGCCAGGGAGGCGCAGGGGGAGAGGCGCCGGCACCTCCCCCAGGCGCACCGGAGGCGCGCCGCCACGGAAGCCTGTGCTGTGGGAGGAGTGAGGCCGTGGAGGGAGTCTGTCCATCGGTCTCCCGAGAGAGTGGAAAGGAGGTGGAGAGACAGAGTGTAAACATCGCTGTGAGAGAGACAGACACATGGATCGCACGTGCCCCTGCTGGAGCTGGGGCTCGAGCCTGCAACAGAGGTACATGCCCTTGGCCAGAATCAAACCTGGAGCCCAGCGCTCCAACCACTGCGCTAACTGGCCAGGGCTCAGGGAGGTTTGTACGGAAAGCAGGCTAGCGGGGCGAGCTGGTGTCCCGAGCATAGAACGTGCACTCATCCTGCGTTCTGACGTGCGCACGGAAGGCATGTCTCCTAGCAGGCTGTGGGATCCGGTCTCTAACTCAGAGGGTCTAACCAGCGGCTTCCCAGCTCCACACACAGGATGCTGTCGTCTGCACGGGCCGTTTAAGGAAGACTCCACTCAGGGTTCCCCAAAACACAGCTCCCCGGGACCGCTCCCCTCCCCTCTCCTTCCCCCTCCTCCCCCCCACCCCCACCTCCAGGAGGTGCTCCTCCGCACAGACTGGCACCAGTGGAGGGAGAGTGGGCTCCGTGGGCAGCTGCTGACTGCAACGGCGGCCAGCCCCGCGGGCAGCGAGCACCTGGACTTTCTACTTCTCAGCGCCCCCTCCCCGCCCGAAAGAGCAGCTTGGCTGTGGTCTGCACCCAGTGCCCAGAGGAGGGCTCCTTCCGGTCACACTGGAGTTTCCGACCAGGAGCCCAGTGTGGACGCTCCCGCAGGAGGAGTTGCCGCCTGTGGAAAAGCAGTTCTCTCCTCAGGCCCGAGCTGAGCCAGTGCTTTAACAGGAGCCGGAGGTGAGCAGAGGGGGGGCAGGATGCGCAGGCCGCTCCCACCACAGAGCAGGGCCTGCACTCCTGGTGCGGCCTCAAGGTGGGAGCGGCCATTGAAGGGCTGCACCCGGGCCTGGGGGCATCCTCTCTCCGGGAGCTGTGCAGAGCTGCGAGGTCAGTGCAATGTGGGCCGGTACTTGGGTGAACTGGTTTGGTTTTAGGAGCTTAAGGTTCCTGCTTCTATTACTTGCACTGGAGGGCCGATGCATGAAGATTCGTGCAAGAATGGGCCTTCTTTCCCCTGGCTGCCAGCAGCGGCCCGCTCTGGCCGGAGCTGCCTTTCTGCCTTTCCACAGAGGCCGGGAGTGCTGGGGTGGTGCTGTGCCATCACCATAGCATCCCACCCCACCCCCAGACACTGGGCACCACCATCTTTGTTGGGTTAATTTGCATACTGACTCCTGATTGGCTGGTGGGCGTCACGAAGGTATTGTCAATTATCATTTTATTATGTATATAAACATTTTCTCTTTGTAGCAATGAAAGTCCTTCCTTAAAGTAATAAGAAACAGCAAAAATCAGAATAAATTACCCACTGAGGAAAAGTATTTGAGCATCATAAAGTGAATATAAAAACCTCAAAATATGGACCTCTGTTTTATTTAAATAAATGGACATTGGTTCTGTTTCTGAGGCTGTAATAAGCATTACCGCTAATGAACGGAGATGCTCCGGCCTGCTGGAGTGAAGACAAACCAGCAATTAGGGGAGGCTGCACAGCCCACTTACGGCTGCGGATTAATATTAACTTCCAAATGCACGGGGGATTGCCCATTGCAAGGAGCGCTGTCAGACTAGCATCTGAGGAAAGCAGGAAGCAATCGGGCTGTTTCTTCTGCAAAGCACTTCCTAAGTACAGTTTCGAGAAGTAATTTTCAGAAAGTGTTAGAACTATTCAAATAGTTTTAAATGGTTTATCAGAATCGGCATAGAATTAAATTTGTACATATATAATGCATTCAAGAGTAATACAATTGAATGTTTTAAATATAAATGTAATTACAATGAAATGTTTTACATATCAATATAATTTTTGGGACAACCAAAATTATGACAGCTATCAGTTGTTAAATGTATACACACTTTAACAGCTGACTCAATTTTGAAAATGAAATGTGTTTAATAAACACCGCCTTCATAACTATTCAGAGTGTGTGCACATATTTGGGGAACAGCCTGCATCGATGGTTCCTTCGGCTTTTGTTTTCAGAGAGTTCCAGTCATGTGAGCCACACTCCGTGCAGGTCGCCATGAGTCAGCCATCAGGGCGAAACTCCCTTCCAGGCCTCGGCTGTGCTGAGTGACAGCTCTCCTGAGCCTCCCTCCGCCCGCCGTGCGAGGGGCTCGTCCGTCCGTCCGGGAAGCTGCGTGCTGCCTGCGTCAGAGGCTGCCTCACCCACTGCCTGGAATTCCACTTCCAGCAAAGGGGAGGCTGCAGGAATGCTGCAGAGCCTGCGCCAGTGGCTGCATTTATAACACTTGCAGTCTCCCAGGAGGTATGCACAGGATATTTTTATGGATTTTTAGAGAGAGGAAGGGAGAGAAAGAGACAAGCATAGACTGGCTGCCTCCTGTACTTGCCGGACCAGGGATCAAACCCAAAACCTAGGTTCCAGCCAGAAATCTTTGGGTGCAGAGGACGGTGCTCCAGCCAACAGGCACCAGCCAGGCCCCCGGAGCTGTCCCCTGGGATAAGGCCTGCCAGGCCTCAGGCAGGAGGCAGTGCGGGTGGATTAGACTCCAATGCAGGGGTGGGCAAACTTTTTGACTCAAGGGCCACAATGGGCTCTTAAACTGGACCAGAGGGCCAGAACAAAAGCAACCTGACCACGCTGGCACTCTCCTCTTGGGCTGCTGGTGAAGGAGCGGAGGGGAGAGCAAGAACTCTCCGCTCTTTTGGCTCCGCAGGCCGGATAGAACAGCGGAACGGGCCGGATCCGGCCCGAGGGCCATAGTTTGCCCACGGCTGCTCTAGTGGGACGAAAGCGCTCCGTGGCTCATAGACCCGGAGAGCTGCTGCTCTCCTGTCCATCGCATTAGGAGACCCTAAGGCGGTCGCCACCAGGTGCCTGTCCTCTTCGTGTGGACCCAGCAGCCATGCCGGTTAAGAGGCGGTGGTAGGATAGAGCTAAAGAAATACAGTACTTTTCAGACCATAAGACGCACCTTTTCTTCACCAAATAGTGGGAGGAAAAGTCCCTGCGTCTTATGGTCCGAACAGAAGTAGTGCCTGCGTCTTATGGTCCGAGTTGCAGAGCGGCAGCGGGTCCCCCGGGACCTTCCGTGTCCCTGGGGACTGCATATTCGGTGAAGAAAAAGTGCGTCTTATGGTCCGAAAAATACGGTACCCCTCATTTAAAAAAAGTCACATAATCTGTGAGTCCCTAACCCAAATCTCATCTCTTTAAGTCATCCTGCATCTTCTGATTAATTTTGTGCTGATTATAAACATGCGGACGACAGGGGCACATGCTGACCTGAGAGCTCAGGGGAGGCCTGCGTGGCCGTCTTGCAGACTCAGACCTAAAGTCACCACAGGAAGGTCTGAAATCAAACTGCAGCGATGGTGGGCAGTCACCTCCTGGGCCGGTATCTTCACTGACAAGGTCAACCTTTACCTTCACAGCCTATCTGTCTTTTTGCATCTGTGATGACAGACCCTTGAAATGTCTGGGTAGTTTGTAACTTCCCTTTTTTGGAGCCCCTGGGGCACACCCTAATGTGCTGGGCCCAGGACAGATGCCACCAATTCCTTCATTACATTAATTGCTCACGCAACCCACCTACGTCCTTCCTCTGATTGCAATGTATAAATACAGATGTAACCCGCCATTCTCCGAGGAGGCATCACCTCAATCTGTTGAGGTTCTATTTCCCAATATATGTCAACAGTTTGGCTCAAATAAACTCACTAAAATTCTTCACAGGTTTCCATGTTTTTTATGTTAACAAACATAAGGAAAAATACTTGGACAGACAGACCCACTAACTGGAGCCTAACCCTCCGGCCCCTGGAGCCAGGCCTCGGACCACTCACCGGGACCTGCTCAGACACGTGCCCTCGGGGCGGTGGGCCTACAGCGGCGGCGCTTCAGGGAGATGCCGTCCTGTGGTCTCCGGGACATGCTGACCCCGCTCCCACCGGACACCAGTGTTTGCACAGCCCATAAGGAAGCAGTGTTCGCTCAGGCTGCCACACTGGGCCTTTCATCCACAGCGGCCCGCGGCCTCACCGGCCAGCCCAGCCACACGTCTGCCGGTGCCTCCCTGTCCCTGGAGCCAAGCCTGAGCCGGGCCGTGCGGGGAGAGCCAGGGCCGAGCGGGGAGAGCAGGGCAGTGAGTCGTTTCGTGCAGCGGCTGCCTGGCCAGCCCCATGAATGCAGCCGTTGATGTGATCCTGGGTGAGAAGTCTCAAAACAAAATGTGGTGGGGCGCTTGCAATGCATCCTTTGGGGGGGGGGGGGAGTATTCATGGGAAAGAATTCAAACATGGAGCTTTTCACCACTGTTTACTCCTCCTCCTCCTCTCCTAGAAAGGTTGGGAGAGCTGTGCTCAGCTGGGGGAGGGGAGCTGGCAGCCAGGGAGCTGCTCTCAAAGGTGTGAGCTGAGGGCGCGCGTGTGTGGTTCTGTTGTTTCCAGCACACTTGCACATGCATACACACCACAGGTCACACTAACTGCACATCGTGGAGGGTGTCCCAACTCAAACTGCCTCACCCGCCATTGCTTAGCCGCTGACACCGAGACACGGAGTTCGGAGATGAGATTTCTCAAATGCTCAGAACCCTCTGGAAACCCCAAGAGAAGTATTGACTACTTTCTGGAAAGAGCCATTTAAACGACAATAAAACATGTACACATAATAGCTTGGCCAGCTCTCATTGTTCTAGGCCTCCAGGGTGTTTTGCTTAGGACACGCGGCGTTCGTTAGCACCCAGGGCAGTCTGGGTCTAGAGCCCGCCCCCCGGAGGTGAGGATCCATTGCTGGGGCATGTCCGGCCTCGCTCTGTGTCACCTAGAGAGACTGTCCCCGTTTGAAGACCCCTCTCCTCACTGGGAAGGCATCTCCTCCTGCAAGCACAAACCAGTACGGAACCGGAAGTGGGGTTCTCGAAGGTGCACATTGAAACAGAGAATGAATGCTCTTGCTCTGAATCGTAACTGTATCCTTCCTTCCGGTGTTCAGATTTGGGTCAGGAGATTTTAGTGATCATGGTACGACAGTTAAGTAAATAATGAATCTTATTAGGATGTCTATGGGCTCTTGTTTTTTTTTTATTGTGCATTCATATTTTACATTTTTCATTTAAAGATGAAATTATAAGGTAGTATATGGCAAATTTCAGCAATTACATAACAAACATTTAAGATTTCAAAAATATTTTACTTTTATTTTCTTTCAATCAATTCCTGAAATAAATCACAGTAATCGGTGAATGAGGAACATCTAAAATAGTGTCTACTATGGATATGCACACAGCACTTAATTCTGAATGCGATAGCATCTTACCTGTCCTTGGCACAGAAGCTGCCAAGCAGCACGTGCACCTGCGTCCGGTGACACCCCCAAGGTCTGGCACGAGCCCAGGAACGTCTGGTTGTTCAGCATTGAAAAGCTTTCTCCTGATCAAATGTTGCTTTGCCTTTCTGTGGCCTCCATAACCTAATGAAATCCATCTTTGAGAGCAGAAAAAGCTACTTCCCTTTTCTGACAAGGGCCCCGGAGAACAGATCACACGTGAAAAAAACTCAAACAATGGAATCTAAGCCTAATCTGTGAGTTAATGAGAATCCAAGATAGGGTTTCTGTCTAGTTTCTCAAATGTCTGAATTCATTGCTCAGATTCAGGGAAATGGCTTTCTGGGGAGAAAAACAAAACCGGCCAGCACAACCAAACTCAGCGCTTATTTGTGTTGCCAAGATGTGGATATGTCGGCTGTGGCAGATTGGGTGGTCACAGTGCTACCTAGGTTCCCCACATAATCCCTGGTTCTTAGCAATTGGCTCTGTGCATCAGCCAGAGCCACACCAGAGCCACTCGGCCTGGTGGAAACTGGCTCACCATCTTCCAACGGCGCCTCCCATCCAGCTGGCTCAAGACACAACCTGTCATCTCAGGCACTACTTTTCATCACCCGAGAGCCTGCTGTGGAGGCAACATGTGCATGCGTCATACAATTCCCAATTCTCCCTCCTCTCCACATTCTTCCAATGATATATATATCCTATCTAATAAAAGAGTAATATGCAAATTGATTGTCACTCTAACACACAAGATGTTTGCCCCCATGTGGTCAAAGATGGCCACCACCATATGGACACAAGATGGCCAGTAGGGAAGGGGAGTGGGGGGACCTAGGCTGGCAAGGGAGGGCAGTTGGGGGGGGACTAGGCCTGCAGGGGAGAAAAGTTAGGGGCAATCAGGCCAGTAGGGGAGCAGTTCGGTGTTGATCAGGCTGGCAGGCAGAAACAATTGAGGATAATCAGGCAGGCAGGTAGGCAGGCGAGTGGTTGGGAGCCAGCAGTCCTGAATTCTGAGAGGAATGTCCCACTGGTCATTTAGGTGGGATCAGGCCTAAATTGGCAGTCGGACATTCTTCAAGAGGTCCCAGATTGAAGAGGGTGCAGGCTGCACTAAGGGACACCTCCCACCATGCACGAATTTTGTGCACTGGGCCTCTAGTATGTATATATATTGCTTTCAGAGAAGGAGAGAGAAATAGAGACATTAGTGATGAGAATCACTGACTGCCTGCCTCCTGAACACCCCACACTTGGTATTGAGCTCACAATCCAGGCACATGCCCTTTGCTGGAATTGAACCCAAGACCCTTCAGTCCACAGACCAATGCTCTATCCATTGAGCCAAACCACTAGGGCTCCTAATAAATTGTTATTGCTCATTGTGGAGTGTGGGGACTGGCATGCTTGGGAGTTGAATTTGAAGATTATTAAAAACAACAACCACAAACGCTGCAAAATCAAGGCACCAGTTGACCTATAGAATTGGTCCTTCAGCTCACCTTTTTTGAACTTGTACTAAAACATGACCTATAGGCCCATAAATCATCTTACTATTTTGTAATTCAAACCAGCCACTTTATATGTCAAGGCCATGCTATTATGGAAGGTTCAATTTTTAAAAATCCACCAGACAAGAAAATATTGGCCCTGGCTGAGTGGCTCGGTTGACTGGAATGTCGTCCCATGCACCAAATGATTGCATGTTGGAGTCCAGATCAGGGCACATACCCACGTGCAGGTTCAATCTCAGGTCAGGACGTGCACAAGAGGCAACTGATCAACGTTTCTCTCTCACATCAATGTCTCTCTCTCTCTCCCACTCTCTCTTTCTGTCCTCCCCTCCACCCCTTAAAATCAATAACTATATCCTTGGATGAGGATTAAAAAAACAAAACAAAGAACTACACAATATTGTGAGCAGTGAGCTTTCAGCATAGTTTACAAGGAGTTTCTTCTGCACACCATAATCCCTGTTTATTTTATTTTGTGAGGAGTTAGCTCTTGGCCTTCCAATTACTGATTGGGGCCTTGCTATCACTATCATTATTATTACTGATCAAATGAATGTATTAATTACAGAAAGTCAGCAGCTTACACCAGCAACTTTCAACCAGTGCGCCGCAAGAGCTTTTAATACCTGCAGCGTCTGGCTGTGTAGTCAGGGGTGCTGACCTCTTTTCCCTTAGATTGTCAGATAAAAAAATGACAACAGCCAACACAACGATAGCTGTCTGTCTGGTGTGAATGAATCGAAATTATACCTGGTGTGCTGCAGAATTTTAGTGATTAGTGTATATGTGCTATGAGACGAGAACTGTTGAGCATTGCTGGCTTTAATGGTGACCATCTATTAGCGCCATGGTTCCTGTGGGTCTCAGGCTTGGGAGAGGCTTAGCAGGGTGGCTCTAGAGTGGGCTCTGCCTGGCCGTTGCCATGGAGATGTCCCCTGGGGCTGCAGCCACGGGCCAGGGTGCCAGCAGTTTGTGGAATCGTGGTCCCTGCCACCACCGCTCACAGTGAGAGGAGTGGGCTGTCATGACCTGTGCCCGGGGCCGCAGGGCAGCTGTGAGAGAGCTAGGGTCCCCAGGGCTCCTTGGCGGCAGCGACCACCCAGGGGGTCTCTCCACTCAGGGCGACAGGTGTTCAGAGGCACACCTGGAAGCCAGCTTCCCGCCAGCTGAGCCAGGGGCAGGGGGGGCACCACCCAATCTGTACTGCCTGAAAGACAGCATTGTCACCCTTGCTTTGCCTGGATGCTCGCTCCTTTCTCAGTGAGCAAAGGAAGATGGAAGATTGACTCTGAGGAAGTGGGGTCTGCCCCTTGATGCAATAAGGCGGCACACAGGTGACCCCGGCACACAGCCACGCCCACCTCCCCCCCATTCCAGCCCCTTTCCACCCCCCCCCCCGAGTTCAGAGCCCCACGCCTCCATGTGTCAGCTGGGGCATACGGCAATGAAGTAGCTCCCTGCCTCAGTTTCCCCATCTGCAAAATCATGATCATCAAACCTACATTACAAGATGTTTTGTAGGATTGAGCTAGTTAGCGTGTGGAGTGTCCAAAAGAGTGAGTACCAGGCAGTTACTGCGTGCTCTGTGGAATTTGACTTTTTCTCATTGCTTTGCTGTTGTTAGACTGTAACACTGTTGGGGGAGAGGGACACGTGGTATCAGGAATTGTACGATGTGGACTCCTCTCTACAAACGTGCAGTGGGTTAGCACGGGCGGAGCTGAGAGGAGTCCAGGTTGAGAAGCTCGCTTTTCAGCAGCTGTAAGCATCCCCTCTGTCTCCTGTTACCTCTGTCTCCATCACCTGTCTCCATCACCTGGGTCTCCATCACCTCTGTCTCCGTCACCTGTCTCCATCACCTCGGTCTCCATCACCTCTGTCTCCGTCACCTCGGTCTCCTGTCACCTCAGTCTCGCATCACCTCGGTCTCACTTCAGGGCATAGGTGCTGGCCTCTGCTCCCTGTGCCGCTGCTGGCAATGCCTGAGAGTACCCCGCAGTGCCTTACCACTGAGAAAGAGTAGACATGTGGGATTGTAAGAGCCAGATAAGAGGGGCACAATGGACAAACCAGCCTGACTCCATCAGAAAGCAAGTTCTCTCTGTAACTGAACTTGGACACGGTTGCCCTATGTCCCTCAAGTTTAAGGGTTGAACAACACAAAAGGACCAAATTATAACCTCAGGACCAGCTCCCAGGACCCTGTGCTGACAAATCCGCAGGTCATACAGCCAGGCCGGCGTAGAGGGGAGCCCTGTACCTCCAGAGGCACTGGCACCCCAATCTCACCCCTCCCGGCACACCCCAAGGAGAGGATAGGATTGGGACTTGAACTCTAGAACCTTTCAGCACCAGGGATCCGCTGTCCAGGAAGATCTGTGCTGACATCGCTTTACCATAAATGAATGGTCAACCTCCAAGGTCCCCCAATTAGAACTAGCTGCCAGCACATCCCCATCCCCATCCTTCCAGCCCCTTAAAACCCTCAACTAGTCCAGCGAGGGAGAGAGACCTGAGGCCCATTGAGTCTTCACCTTCTCAGGTGGTGACTTCTCAATCGAGAATCCTTTCCTTACAGCCGGAGTGGGGAGGACAATGGTGATGGAGAAGAATCTACTAGTAGCTGCCACCGAGATGGCGGTTAAAGCATGTGGTGCTCTGCAGCATCAGACCAGGCAGTGGGTGGGGCTGCGTGTGGGCAGGAGAATGTCAGGGAACACATAAAGGGCATGGAGTCATGTGCTCCGAGCCAGGAACCAGCAGGGATGAGTGTCAGGGAGCATCTTCAGGACAGTGATGTAGAGAGGAGTCCAGGCCTGGGGAGGAGGAGCAGGAATTTGAATCAGACCTGGAGGGGGTACCAGTGGGTGTGGGTTGCAGGGCAATAGAAAAATAAATAATAAGGAAGAAGAAAAGCCACTTATTAGGACAAGGACAACAACAACAGGAAGTAGAAACATGGCCTAGAAAAGGCCCAGAAACAAAGGAGGGAGCGAGACAGAGAAGAAGCATATGGCCACATCAGAGCTGAGGGCAGAGGGTGCAGTGGAGGCACAGTGCTGGGCTTGCAGCAATCGGTCTGCAGAGAATAGCAGTTAATATTACCAAATATCTTTTTTTTTTTTCAGGGCTGAGCTAGATCTTGAGCCTGAATATTTATTTATTTTTAGTCTTTTAAATTTTGATTGTTAAGAGTATTACAGATGTCCCTTTTCCTTCCCCCAACCTCTCTTCAGCAGGCCTTCCCCCCACCTCCCCAGGCCTTTACCACCTTGTTGTTGTGTCCACAGGTCATGCATATGTTCTTTGGTTAATCTTCTCCCATTTGTGTGCCCTCCCCCCCCCCCCCCCAAGTCTTCCCTCTGAGATTCCTCAGTCTGTTCCATGTTTCCATGCCTCTGGTTCTATTTTATTTTGCTCATTATATTTCTTTTTATTTATTTATTTATTTATTTATTTTTATTTTTTTAATAAATGTTTATTGTTCATATTATTACAAATGTTCCTCATTCCCCCCCCTCCCAATTGCTCCCCTACACCAAGTTTCCATTCAATTCTCTGCCCTTTCCCCATCCCCCCATTGTCCTCATCCATAGGTGCAGTTTATGTTCAGTCTCTTCCCGCCCCACTCCACTCCCCATTCCCCCGAGAATCATCAGTCCACTCCCCTTCCATACCTCTGATTCTATTATATTCACCAGTTAATATTGTTCATCATGATTTTTACTTCCCTTGGTTTTTAGACTCACTTGTTGATAGTTACATGTTTGTTCATATTTTTATCATTATTTTCTTCCTCTTCCTAAAGAACCCCTTTCAGCAATTCATATAATTCTGGCTTGGCAGTGATGAATTCCTTTAGCTTAAATTTATTTGTGAAGCTCTTTATCTGGCCTTCGATTCTGAGTGATAGCTTTGCTGGGTAGAGTATTTTTGGCTGTAGGTTGTTGTTATTCATCACCTTGAATATTTCTTGCCATTCCCGTCTGGCCTGCATGGTTTCTGTTGAGAAATCAGCTGACAGTCGTATGGGTGCCCCTTTATAGGTAACTACCTGCTTTTGTCTTGCTGCTTTTAATATTCTCTCTTTGTCTTTAGCTCTTGGAATTTTAATTATGATGTGTCTTGGTGTGGTCCTCTTTGGGTTCCTTTTGTTTGGGGTTCTGTGTGCTTCCTGGACGTGTAAGTCTATTTCTTTCACCAGGTGGGGGAAGTTTTCTGTCACTATTTCTTTCAATAGGTTTTCGGTATCTTGCTCTCTGTCATCTTCTGAGATGCCCATAATTCTGATGTTGGTTCGCTTGAAGTTGTCCCAGAGGTTTCTCACACCATCTTCAACTTTCTGGATTCTCTTGTCTTCTTGCTTCTGTGGAGGAGTGTCCTCTGGCTCTTTGTGTTCCAAATCTTTGACTTGATTCTTGCAATCTTCCAATCTGTTTTTAGGACTCTGAATAATATTTTTTATTTCAGAGAATGTATTCTTTATTTCTAGTTGATCCCTTTTCATATCCTCATAGGTCTCATTTATTTTATCAGCCTTTTCTAAGAGATTGTTGAACAACCTTATAAGCGTGGCTTTGAACTCTATATCCAGTCTCTTTTTGTCCTCCATTTCTTTCGTTTGTGATCTGTTTCCTCGTTTTGGCATTTTCGCTGCTTCCCTGAGTTGGTAGGTTGGGAGGATCAGCTGTGTCTATGCCAGGAGACAACCTTATTCCACTAGACTTGGAAACCTGCAAAAGCCTCTCTGAGTTCAGCTTGGATGGGGCAGAGTTTCAGGGTGGAACCTACAGCCTTGGCTTCCGGTTAGCCCCGCCCTCTGAGGTTCCTGAGTCTCAGTGTATCTCAGTGTCCTTTGGTACTCGCTGCAAGCACCTCTGAGAGAAAGGCACCCTAGAGCTTCGCCCGCTACCAGACAGTGTAGTCTCTCCCCCAACAAGCCCACAACTGGGGTTCAGAGCAGTTGGAAGTGGGGTTAAGAACAGTCCGGAGCTTATGTCTCCTTCCCGCTAGGGCAATCTCGAGGCCCAAACAACAGTCTGTCCTCTGTGCGCGCAATGTGCGTGACTCAGGGGCTCGGCTTTTCGCTGCTCCCCTGAGCTTCTGTCTTACAGCCCAGATTCCCTCTGTATGAGGCTGGAGCCCGAGGGTCTTGCCCAGGACTGGGGTTCAGTGCAGTCAGAACTGGGGCTCAGTACATTCCTGAGCTTTTGTCTCCTTCCCGCTGGGACAATTCAGCAGCTCAGCGAACAGTCCCTCCTTTGCGCACAATGTGCGCGACTCCGGGGCTCTGCCTTTCGCTGCCGCTCCGCTGAGCTTCCGCCTTACAGCCCAGATTCCCTCTGTATGAGCCTGGGACCCTCGGGGTCTCGCCCAGAACTGGGGTTCAGTGCAGTCAGAGTTGGGGTTCAGCACGGTCTGGAGCTTTTATCTCCTTCCCGCTAGGGAACGCCAGCCAGGCACTCAGCCGCCCCTCCTCTCCAGCTCCGTCCTCTCCCCACGCACACCGTGCCTCCGTACCTTAGGCTTTTACAGCTCCTCTGGTTTTCCTTCTGGTTTTCTCTTTCCTTCTAGTTGTAGAATTCCCAGTCAGTCAACTTTCCGGTCATTCTGGATAGTGTCCACTCTATATTTTAGTTGTATTTTTTGAAATTGTTGAGTGCGGCCGCAGTTAGGCTTTTACCACTGCCGCCATCTTGTTGTCTCTTTTTATTTATTTTGAATTTTATATTCTATTGTTGATAAATAGGTATTTATTGTCACTTTATTGTTTACATTTTTATCTTTTCCTCTTCTTCTTCTTAAAGAATATTTCATTAGTATGGCCTTGGTCATGATGAATTCCTTTAGCTTTTTCTTGTCTGTGAAGCTCTTTATCTGACCTTCAATCTAAATGACAGCTTTGCTGGGTAATCTTGGTTGTCAGTCTTTTCTATACATCACTTTGAATATTTCTTGCCACTTCCTTCTGACCTGCATAGTTTCTGTTGAGAAATCGGCTGACAGTCATATGGGGACTCCCTTGTAGGTAACTAACTGCTTTTCTTTTGCTGCTTTTAAGATTCTCTCTTTGTTTTTCACCTTTGGCACTTTAATTATAATGTGTCTTGTTGTGGGCTTCTTTGGGTTCATCTTGTTTGGGACTCTGTACTTCCTGGACTTGTAAGAATATTTCTTTCACCAGGTACAGGGAGTTATTATTTCTTCAAAAAGGTTTTCAATATCTTGCTCTCTATTTTCTCCATTTTGTATTCCTATGATTCATATGCAGGTGCACTTAAAGTTGTCCCAGAGGCTTCCTCATATTCCAAATTGCTGATTTGACTCTCAGAATTCTCTACTCTACCGTTGATTCCCTGTAAATTATTTTTCATTTCAGATAGTGTAGCCTTTGTTTCTGACTGGTCTTTTTCATTTCTTTGATGTTCTCACTAAGATCTCTGAAAGTTTCACTAATTCCCTTGAAATTCTTATTAAGTTCCTTGAGCAATCTTATAGCCATTGTTTTGAACTCTGTATCTAGTAGTCTGCTTACTTACATTTCATTAAGTTCTTTTTCTGGAGATTTCTTCTGTTCTTTCATTTGTGGCATGTTTCTTTGTCTTATTTTGACTGCTTCCCTGTGATAGTTTCTATGTATCAGATAGAATTTATTTGTCTCCTGGAATGGGTAGAGTGGCCTTGTATAATAGCTGAACTGTAGGGCCCAGTGGCTCAGCCTCCTAGTCATCTGAGCTGGGCACTCTAGGTGTACTCCTTTGTGGGCTGTTTGAAAAGTCTTGTTATAGTTGAGCCTTGAGGGCTGTTGGTATCACTGGGAGGAATTGACCCAAGGCCAATTGGCTGTGAAGTCCCACTGAAACTACAGTGGAAGAGTCACTGTGCAGGAGATACCCTTATGGAGCAAGGACTTGCTTCTGTGGAGCTTTGCTGCTCACTGAGTCTTTCCTTTGAGTATATCAGTTGTGGATGTGGTAGGGTTGTAATCTGCTATGGTCTGAAGCTGTCCATTAGGTGCACTGGCTCTGAGGCCTTCTGGAAGGTGCAAAGCCAGCCATTGTCTGTTCTCTGCTTGGAGCTACCTGTCAGGAGCTCTAGAATCGTCTGCAGATGACTGCTACTAGTGTTGGGCTTAGAAGTGCACAGGAGAAGCCAAGCTGAAAAACAATGCAGGCTGGTACTAGTGCCAGACCTAGGGCCACTTATTGAGAGGAATGGGGCATGAAGACACCAGCTACTGCTTGCTTGAGAGATTTTAGGAAAGTCTTAAGCCTAAGCCAGGACAAGCCATTCACATGGAAATGCCACTACAAACAGCTTGGATATGGCTGAAACCTGGATGGTGTAAGATCTCAAAGAATCACCAGGGAAGAGTGCATACTGTGAGTCAGGCTGACATAAGTCTGCTCTGTGACTGGTGGAGGTCTCAATGACCTCTGGAACAATGACCTCTGCCAGCACTTTCGCCTAGGAGAAAGCTGGCCCTGAGTTCTTGCCCTGATGCAAAACAATTTAGTTCTCCTTCTATGTCCCTGGATCCTTTCAAGTTGCTACCCTAGTGCTGGCACTCACAGGAAGTGAGTCCAAGTAAGTCGTGTATGGGTCTTTTAAAAGGAACTGCCTGAGTCTCCAGCAGCCTCCATGTCACTCAACCACAATTTCTTCTGGGTTTTACAGCCTGAAGTTAAAGGGGCTTCTCTTCCCAGCCCTTGACCCCTCGGCTGGGCATAGACTGTGGGGCTGGGACCCTTTGCTCCTTACGGGAGGCCTCCAAATCCTAGATATCCTCCCAGATTACATGGCACACATAGATGTTGGACCAGCCCATTCTATGCCTCCACCCCTCCCATCCATTTCAATCTGCTTTCTTTACTTCTCTAGTTGTAGGACTCCCATTAACCCAGATTTCAAGGTGCTCTGAATGATGATTGTTTTGTAATTTTGTTGCGGTTGTGGGAGGCAGTGAGTACCAGCATTTACCTACTCTGCTATCTTGGTTCTACTAAATATCTTTAAGATATATAATTGATTTTCCACAGAGAGGAAGGGAGAGGGATAGAGAGTTAGAAACGCTGATGAGAGAGAAACATCGACCAGCTGCCTCCTGCACACCCCCTACTGGGGATGTGCCCACAACCAATGTACATGCTCTTTGACAGGAATCGAACCTGGGAGCTTTCAATCCGCAGGCCGACTGCTCTATCCACTGAGCCAAATTGGTTTCAGCTACTAAATATCTTTTAAAGCTGCCACTGTCTATCCCTCAGCAGCTATAAAGTAGTTTGGCCCCTTCTTGGTGCAGGAAGCAATTCCAGCATGTCAGCAGGGCTGAATAATCTGGAAATGGCTGAGGGCATTTCCCCAAACCTAAAAGGTATGCATGGATGATTGCTTACTGCCAGACAGCTAAGGGCATTTTCATCTACATGTTATTGCCTCCTCCTGACCAAACTCCTGAACAGCCAGAGGTGCATATCTACCTTGCCTTAGGACAATTTGTGTTAATAAAAAACAAAAGGTCCTGAGACAAAGGAGGACTTAGTTCCTTTAGCTAAGTCTTCTCTGGTTCCCCATAATGCCTTCCAAAATTATGTTTCATCTCTGGACTCTTAATGAATTTACACACAGCACTTCTTCAGATTCCTAAACCCTTCTAGATACTGGATCAAGACCACTGGCAGGTTCTCATACTAAATATCTTTTAAAGCTTCCACTGTCTATCCCTCGACAGCTTATAAAGTACTTTGTCCCCTTCGTGAGCCCTAAAAGTCTCATCCCAGTGACAGCCTCCAGCTCAGTCTCATGGTATTGGGCCTCCTCATCTGGTCCAGGTGTAGATGAAACTGTTTAGATGTGGTTCCATCAGTTCCTTTCCATCTGAAGGACCGAGAGGCAAGTTATCTGCCACTCCACACCCCAAAATGCACAATAGTAGGATAGTCCTAGAATGTTGGCATGCTGTGTAGTTTACAATGCAAAATTAAAATGTAAAGCCCCTTATTCAAATATGGGGAATTTTGATCCTGGCTGGTGTTTCTCAGTGGTTGAGGAGGTCATGGTTTGATTCCTCGTCAGAGCATATGCCAGGGTTGTAGTCTTGATCCCCAATAGGTGGTGTGCAGGAGTCAGCCTTTCAATGATTATCTCTCATCATTGATGTTTCTTTCTCTCTCGCCCTCTTCCTTCCTCTCTCTGAAAGCAATAAAAAAACACTTTTAAAAAGGAAAGACAAGAAAGTATCCAAGATGGTGACAACAGAGAATTAAACAAGGCCTAGGACCCTTCTAACCACACAGCCTGTAGCACATGCTCAATTCACACCCCCTGAGGACAGCCCTCCTTCCATGTGGGAAGTGGGAGAGAGAATGTTACTAAACCAAGCACTGTGTTCAGTGCTTCAAAAGGACAAACCTCAAAATGTCAGAGTTTTGGGTAAGAAAAGGTTAATTGAGAAGTTGTCAACCAAGAAAATAAGATAACTACTGGTGCTGCAAATCCATCTCACTGTCTGGACCAGTGAAGCATTTTAAGGGGCTGGAGGGACAGGAATGTGTGCTGTTGGAATAAGTTCTAATGAGGGACCTTGGAGCTTGTCTCTATCTCTCTAACGTGCAACCTTCCTGAGCAGCCATCCCTTAGCATCTGGAGCTCATGTTCACATCACATCCCAGACCTTTGGTGCCAGTGCAGCGGCACATGTCTGGCTGTGTGACCTGTGGATTTGGTCTGTGGTCTCTGAAAAGCAAGTCAGTATCTCCTCAAACAGGATAGGGCCCTTGGAGCTGATCTACAGTCACAAGAAGAGAAAAGTCACTGGTTTACAGAGATTCCAGCTGCAAGCAGGGTCCATGGCATGCGTCCCTCATGTGAAACCTGAGCTATGCCCTGTGATCTCCGAGTTCTAGACTGAGCCATTCTTCTTGTTCCACGCACGCAGCCCTGCCAGAGCTGGTCACAATGCCTCCGTTCCTGAGATGAGTCTTCTCAGGTTAGTTCTATATAGGGAAATTCGGGGTTCTAAAATTCGTACCTTGTTTTGTGATGCCTCTGAATCTTTCAGTCCAAGATAATTGAATTCCTTTAAAACTTTATTCTTTTTAATTTTACACTCCATTAGGCAAAAGCCACACTTACAGGAGTTCTTGGAGTCAGCCTTTCTCTTCTCAGACG
The DNA here is from genome assembly GCA_963924515.1 of Vespertilio murinus. NCBI lineage: Eukaryota > Metazoa > Chordata > Mammalia > Chiroptera > Vespertilionidae > Vespertilio > Vespertilio murinus. The sequence goes on along the minus strand of OZ004717.1, from coordinate 48,673,213 downwards.
AGGCTTCAGGGGGAAGCATGCCCTTCAGATCCCTGGGAGCCATGCACTCAGTGGAGACTGCTCATCCCTAAGACCTTCGTCTTCTGTCTTGCAGGGCTGTGAGCTGCGAGTTTACATCTTCCTGAAGTCCTACCAAAGAGCCTCCAGTGCACCTGACCTCTTCTCTGGCCTGCCCAAGGCCACAATTCTGGCCACTTCTGGCATTTGACCTTTGCCTCTTCAATGGAGAATGTTTTGCTTGGGAGAGGCAGGCAGGATAGGAAATAGCTTTATTATCAATTTCAGCAAGTCTCAGATCCTTAGATATTTCCCAATTTCAGCTTAGACTCTGTCCTTCCTTAGTCCATCTTTCTCTCTGTGTGGCTCACAAGATGCAACAGAAATGAAGAGCTAGTTGACACAACCTTCTGCAGGGAAGGGCCCTCCTCAGCCCCACGCTCCCTTAGGGAACTTACCCTGATTATTTGTCAGTAGTTTTTTAAATTCAGGTATTCCTTGAAGTCCTATAAATCTTCATCTAGTTCAAAGAAATGACCTGCTTAGAAGCCTGAAATTTAAAGCCAGAGTCCTTTTCATGATTTTTTCTAAAGATACAATATCCCTGCAAATGTATCATAGTAAAGCAGTGGCTGTCCAAGAATGACAAAATTTAAAAGTGCATGGTTATAGATTTGATTAAAATTTTGCTTCTCTATAAAATATAACATTCTAAGACAACAATTTCTTGGTAAATATTAATTCCTGTAAAATGACATAGATAATAATATAAAATTTGTATACTTTCAATTATAATTTCAGCATATAAATAATAAATCATAGGTAAGATTTTAAAATGAGGCACATAGCTTATTGCAAACAGTGTACTGAACATTGAAAATAATTCATAAATTCCCAACATGTGAAATGAAAATACCCAGAGTATCACTGGCAGATGCCCCACCCCCCCTGCCCAGGGGAGGATCATCACTCTTGGCTTGCCTGCTGTCCCTGACTGGACACATGCTACCCCCCTGAAAGTTTTCTGTTTGAACTAGGCTCTGAATTTTTGCAAGTTCCTTTCTGAAGCAGACTGAAATTTCTATAACATTTATTTTAACTATATATATATATATATATATATATATATATATATATATATACACACACACTAGAGACCCAGTACATGAAATTTGTGCATAGGAGTAGAGAGGGGTTGTCTCTCAGCCCAGCCTGTACCCTCTACAATCTGAGACTCCTCGAGGGATGTCCAACTGCCCTTTCACAATCCAGGACTGCTGGCTCCCAAATGCTCGCCTGCCTGCCTTCCTGATTGCCCCTAACCGCTTCTGCCTGCCAGCATGATCACCCCCTAACCACTCCCATGACAGCCTGATTAATGTCTAACTGCTCCCCTGCCAGCCTGTTTGCCCCAGCTTCCCATCCCCTGCAGGGTTGATCGCCTCCAACTGCCCTCACTTGCAGTCCTGGTCCCTCCCAACTGCCCTTGCTGGCCATCTTGTGGTGGCCATCTTGTGTCCACATGGGGGCAGGATCTTTGACCACATGGGGGCAGCCATATTGTGTGTTGGAGTGATGGTCAATCTGCATATTACTCTTTTTTTAGATAGGATAGAGGCCTGGTGTACGGGTGGGAGCCAGCTGGTTTGCCCTGAAGGGTGTCCTGGATCAGGTTGGGGGTTCCATTGGGGCGTGGGGCGGCCTGGGTGAGGGGCCTGTGGTGGTTTGCAGGCCAGTCACATTACCCCCCCCCCCACACACACACACACCCCAAAACCCAAGTGGAGGCCCTGATATCTAGAATTTATTTACCTTCTACAATTTAAACTTTGTAGCCTGGAGCAGAGCCAAGCCCCCTACTTACTCCATGGCAACAGCCATTTCTGTTTGGGACTTATGTATATTCTATAATTGAAACTTTGTAACGCTTAGGCCTACTAGGGCAGGTGGAAATCTTGGCTTCTTCTGTTGCCAGAGAAACCCAAGCCTCTGTGGCAGCAGCCATCTTGGTTGGGGTTAATTTGCATATGCACTTTTATTGGATGGTGGGTGTGGCTTGTGGGCATGGCTTCTGGAGCGGAGTGATGGTTAATTTTCATATTACTCTTTTATTATGTAGGATAGAACATACCGTATTTGCCGGCCTATAAGACAATTTTTTTGCCCTGAAAAATACCGTATTTGCCGGCGTATAAGAGACTGGGCGTATAAGATGACCCCCTAACATTTCCACTCAAAATACAGAGTTTGTTATATACTTGCCGTATAAGACTACCCCCCACTTGGAGGCATATTTTTCAGGGCCAAAAAATCGTCTTATACGCCGGCAAATACGGTAGTTATTAATTTCTATTTGACAAAGCTTCCCATGTTAAGTATATTAAATTAGCCTAATTTTGTTAAAAATATTTATTTTAAGATGAGAGAATAAATTCTTGAGTCATTCCAGGGTCCTTGGAATGTTCCAAAGCTATCTCTTGGTTAATGTCATGAAATTTAACTTAGGAAGACTTTGAAATAAACACAACCAAAAGATTATATCACACACTCTTTGTAATTATTCTAAATACATAAATTAAGCTTAAACTAGTTTTAAAATTAAATATTTTGTTTGTACTATAGAATTAATCACTCCTTTTTTCTCAGGCCAATAAAATATTATATCCTAGGCTGAAATTTTACCACACATAGTACACAGACACACATAAACATAAAGATTATAATATATTTTGAACTACCAATTTTTCCCAGAATTATTTTCCTCAAAAATGAATTTCCAAACTTTATGCATTCTATTATCACAACCTAAAAATTTCTCCCAACTTAGTTTGAACTTTTAACTCTTAGAAGCCTCAAATTTTTAGGTGGTAAGTTAAATACTTAGCATTTCTCAAATTAGTAATACTCTCACATTTTTAAGGATATATTTCAAATAAAATACAAGACTTATTTAATTAATAGATTCAAATCTATCCTCTAGATTTTTCATACAAGGCAAACTCAGATTAACATTTCAATATTCTGTTATTCAAAATAACTAGATATTTAATAAATTTTATTATTTAATTCAGCAACTTCAAAGTTTAAGTTACCAAAGACTTTGGAAAATTGTGTTTAGGCATATATAATTTAGGCACTGAAATAAATAAATATAATTATATATATATATATATATATATATATATATATATATATATATTTTAACCACATACTCTTCATTTTAGTTATATATATTTTGCCTTAACAACTTTGAGATTTTAAAGCCAATTATTACCTAAAGGATTTTCTTGACCAATTTTGTAACAGGGATTGTTGTATCATAAATCAGCAAGCTAGATATAAGAAGCCTTAACAAGGAGTCACATTTATTACGCAGAATGATAAGAATAATGCAGGCTCAGAGCAGAACATCTCTGTCAAATTCTGAGCAAACAAAGGAAGGAGCATTCCTTTTTTATATTCTTGAAGTTCTTTGTGTAAGTTATTTTTGCAGACAGCTTGAGTATATATCATATCAAGGTTACAGACAATGTGTAACTTTGAGTACATATCATATCTATACAGACACCTGTACCTTGAGTATCCTATCTATACAGGCACCTAGCATCAATATCAGCTTAACAGTCCCTTATGTTAGATGGCTAGCTTGCAAAGTCAGACAGTTAAGTTTATCTTTTCTATTATTCAAGCTAAAAAAAACCAAAGTTATATTTTACAAATAAGATACTGTCTAAAAATAATATAGTTGACGTACAGAGCAAGGGACTATCTAAAAATAGCAAAGAATTTAAAACAGCAGTTTCAAACAGCAGTTTTTCCAAAGGAGGTATTATTATGCTTCAGGATAATTCAGTAGCCTTCAGTGGCTTCAATGTGAAAGTGCTATTTTTATTTTTCTCTATAAAATAGGAGCGCTCCCTCCCTCTTCCTCCCACCCCCACCTTCACTGCAACAGGGTATTTCTACAGATCTGTTCCTCTCAATGTTATGGGGGGAAAAACAGAACATTGGGGACTAGTTATGGTTATGGAGAATATTAATTATACTGTCAACCATGATTGCCCTTTTTGTTCAAAGAAAGAACATGCAAACTTAGCTGGGAGTCATATGTCCCAGGGACCTGGGAGTCAATCTTGGGATGTGGTCCATTCTTACTCAAGAACTGTACATAATAATGGAAGCATTAACCTTGTTGCCCATCCCAACCTGTATAACTCACTTCCCCATGCCTGTAATCCCTACTTTCCCCTGTAATATTTGTCCCCATATTCATAAACAAGGTAAGAGCAAACCAAAATCCCTAAAAGATAGAAAGCCAAAATTGCAGACAAACAAATAGAAGTCTCACTAGCTGTCTGGTGTCTGAACCCTGAGAGGGAGAGCAAGATTAATACTTGGCAGCTGATGGGATGTTCTTGCAATCTCTCTCACGCTTTCAACCCCACCACACACAGCTGGGCTTCCCCAGAGAGGGACTTGCCTCTTCTTTCAACAAATTAAACAATAACAAAGAGACACAAACCATCAACAGTCTTATTCAGGTGCATAGAATAAACTAAAAGTTTACAGCAGAGAATGTCTGGCATTAAAATTTACCAAATCAATGTCTTTTGTCCCTGGTTCAGGAACTGCTCCTCTCTAGAACCTCAACATTTTCCCAAATGGACTATTCTAAAAAATGGGCTTGTGTCTTTTCTAATTGCCTCGGCCTCCCTTTGTCTGGGGGAATCTTTCCAGGACATGTGCATTGGTCATGTGTTTCGCCATCCCACATCCTGTTTGCTCTGGGGAAATTCAGCAATGGCCTAGCAACCTACTATTTCTTTTCTATGGAGAAAAATTATAGGCATGTTTCCTACAGGGAGGAAAATGGGGTGTAGGCATTTACTAACTTCAGAATAGTTCCGAAGTAGTCTCTAAAATTTCTTATTAATTTCCTATTTTTGGAAGAAATATTTTTCTATAATTTTCCTTAGAAGCTTCTAATTTCCAAATCAAAACATGCTTCCCATATACTCATTCAGTTTAATTTCAGAGCTGGCATTTTCTAATTTCTGCATGCAAAATGTTAATGTAGGTACCCAAAATAAATTGCATTTTGGCCATTTCTAAGTTGATAATTTCTATTTAAATTTTCCCATTACTATAAAATACTCGTAAGTAAAGGCTTCCTAACAGGAGTATTAAATGAGGGCTGGGGTTTGGGAGCTTCTGGCCTTGGAGGCATAATTTTCCATGTTATTTTTATTATTTTTATTTTTTTTGGATACCTGTAATCTGAGCAAGCTTTCTAGACATGTTATGTAGTGGGTCAAATGTGGCCTCAGTTTCTCTCCTGGCTGTCTAAAACCACAGGAGAGTTCGGGGCCTGGGCAGACCAAGCCTTATGGTGGCCCCTAGATGAGCCATTCAGTTAATTACAGTTGCTTTGTGACTTCCCTATGGGCTCCTGCACTTGTGGCACCTCCTAAGAGCACCCGAGTCAGACTGGAGGAGGGATGTGCCCCTTTATCTTTGGAGCTGAAAAAGTTCATCTCATTTTTATGGTGAAGGTTATTTTTTCTCAGACTCTCAGCAATTCTAATTGAAAAGCCAAAATCAAAACTAGCCACCCATTTTTTCCTCCAGTCCCACATTAGCCTGGGTTCTGTCAACCCTGGTTCCACCACAAGGATTGTAAAAGATGGCTCAAATAAAGTCAAACCCTCTACCAAAGCAAGGGAAGGTCCTGGATCTAAGAGACAACTCACCCAAGTTTACCTAATGGGCAGAGAACCAGCAGGCTCAATGGGCCCTTTGCTGGATCCTAGCACTGAGTCCAAGTCCAAGTGATGGTCTTGAGTGAGCTTCTTTGGGATCCTGCCAACTGTGACAAGTAATTTTAATGTTAAAAAAATAATAATGATTGACACCCATAATGAATTTTGTGAGTTTATTTGAGCCAAACATATGCCGGGAAGCAGAACCTCAATGAGTTAAGATAATGCTCTGAAGATTGGCAGGTTACATTTGTATTTGTACATTGCAATCAAAGGAAAGGAACATAGGTGGGTTACTTAAAATCCATTGGTGATAGACTAGAGAGGTGGGAGAAAGCAAAGCAGGGAAACCCCTGGGATTGGATAAAAAGGAAAATGATAGACACATACTTAGGAGGGTGCAGGAACAATTAACATGATAACAATGAAGGAATTTGTGGTCTCTGTCCTGGTGCCCACCACATTAGGTTTTACCCCAAGGGCTCCGGTAAAAGGAAAGTTACAAGTTACCTAGACATGTCAAGGGTGTGTCATCATAGTCAGCGCCAACACCTGGACTCAGAGGAGCGCTCCACCCGAAGGCTAAAGGGTCAGATTTCGCGGAGATCCGGTGAGTCCCCCTTGGCGCCATAGCCTGCTTGCACCAGCTCACGCGTGCCTGGGTTTACAAGAAACCCCAGGGTTTGGGGCTGGAGGCACCCCTGACTGTGGACAGGGCTCCTAAGTGGGGGATATCTAAGGAGCAGCACGTTTGGATTAGGATCTGAATCCAAGAAATATCCGGAGAGTTACAGGGGAGTGCAGTCGGCTCGGGACTGCACCTCACCCCCAGCCCTCCACAGATCAGGGACACAGAGAGGGGGGAAAAGATAGAAAGGCTTCAGAGCCCTGGAATCCATCCAGAAACACTGCCACCCAGAGGCTAACGCACATATGGTCTCTAGATCCGCTTAAAAATCAGGACTTGTAATCAACACGGAGGAACAGTGAAGCACAGGGATCTGCAACAACCACCCAGATGGGGAACAGGTGTGCCAGACAGAACAACACAGGAAGTGAATGACCATCATTACTGCAAATTTTGTGTAATTTTTTATTTTTATTTTTTTAATTGTTTAATTTTTGTTTTTTACTTACATTAATTGCAAAGTTTACTCAAGAAATTATTTTTTTCATCTTCCCTCACTTGATTTTACCTTTTTAATTAATTCATTTTTATATGAAATCAACATTATTACTACTACTATTTTACCTTTTTTATATTTTTTATCTTATTTTCTTTTGTTTATTTTTATTATTATTTTTAAGTGCCATATTATATTCCTTTTTTTCTTTCTCTTTTTTTTAAACTTTTTTCCCCTCTTTTCTCTCTTTCCCCCCCTCCCCCTTTGGGATTACTATTCTAAAGACTATTTGTACCTTTCCTTCTCCAACACTCTATTCTATCTCAAACCTACCTTTATGACATCTCTCTCTTCCTAACCCTTTCCCATTGGTATCCTGCTTATCTTAACCCTTTACTGCTCTAGATTTCCCTTACTTTTTCTGTTTACCCCCTCCAAAATTTTCACCTGACCTGTGTATATATAATTCCCAACCCCCTGCACCAAGCCCATTCACACCTACCTTGTCGCTGCCGCCCCCCTCCCCCCAAAAAAGCCTTCTCACTACCCCTTTGTTGTTGTATGTTGAATGCTAACTATATAGAAGTTTTATGCTTTTTTTGTAAGATTGGTTCGCTTATGCTTTTTATTGGATTGTATGTTTTTGTTAGCTGGGTTCTAGTCACCTTTATTGGAGGATATTAATATTGCAAACACATTTCTGTTCAGTGCCCTGTGTGTTGTACCTGGTTGTGTTATATTTTGTGCCTTTAAATCAAAGCAGGAGGGAGAGAACTACACAACCAGAAATCCTAAAAAGAGAGATCATGGGGAGGCAAAGAAACAACCCGCCTATGAAAGAAAATCAAGCATCACCAGAAAAGGAAGTAAATGAGTTAGAGGCAAGCAACCTACCAGAGCAAGAATTCAGAGTAATGATCATGGGATGGCTAAAAAGAATGGAAGACAAATTTGAAAATATGAGTAAGACCCAAGAGGAAATTAAGAATAACCAAGAGGAAATGAAGGTGACCCAAGAAGAAATGAAAAATGACATCGCAACCAAAACAAGATGGTAGCCTAGGAAGTCTCCTAGGCTGACACCTCCTCAACAATTTGGAAAAAAAAAACAACAGCTAAAATCAAAAGGGATCGGACCAGACCCAGGGGAAAACTGGCGAAATGGGAAGGCTACAACTAGATACAAAGCAGGACGCCACTGCTGCCATGTGGACTTTAAAACTACGGTGAAACTGGACCTGCCAGAGCCGCTGCCACCGGGAATGAGGGAGGCCAGACCTTGCTCTGCCCTGGGGCTGAGGGAGTGGGCCAGCCCTGCTGGCCACCATGGGAGCCAGGGAACTGATGTGGGACCTCCGCCGCGCCTTTGGCTCCTGCCTGGACAAGAAGCCCGTGAGCGCGACCTCCCTGCCCGCAACCATCCCGGCCAGCAGCCGTCCCAACCTGCCCGCCGTGCTGGTAAGGAGCGGGCGTAGTATCTCCCCGCCCACAGCCAGCTCGGCCCAGCCCCCATGCTCGCTGTGCTGGTGGAGATATGGCGCAGCGTCTCCCCACGCACAGTCAGCTTGGCCCAGAAATGGGAAGGCTACAACTAGACATGAAGCAGGGCGCCTCTGCTGCCCTGTGGAATTTAAAACTATGGAGAAACTGGACCTGCAGGAGCTGCTGCCACCGGGAATGAGGGAAGTCAGACCTCGCTCTGCCCCGGGGCCCAGGGACTGGGCCAGCCCGCTGGCCGCCGTGGGAACCAGGGAGCTGATATGGGACCTCCGCTGCGCCTTCAGCGCCTGCCCGCAACCATCCCAAGGAGCTGGCGCCCCGTTTCCCGGCCCGCAGCCAGCTCGGCCTGGTCTCCGTGCGCACCTTACTGGTGGGGAGCTGGTGCGGCGCGTTCCGTTTGTGACCCCCGGCGAGTCCTTGTGTCACCGCCACCGCCCGCAGCCGGCTCGGCCCGGTCTCCGTGCGCCATGTTGGCAAAGAGATGGCATGGTGTCTCCAGGTCCGCGGCCGACTTGGCCCGGCCTCCGCGCACTGTGCTGGTGGGGAGCTGGCGCAGTGCCTTCCGTTTGCGCCCCGGCGAGACTTTCCGCCACTGCTGCCAGCTACTGGCTCCAAAGCTTCCACCACTACCGCCATGTGGATTTTAATACTACAGGAGAAATTGAGACACAGGAGCTACCGTCACTGCTGCACCCGCCACTGCTCCCGTGAATGGGAATCCACTGAAATCAAAGCTCACTACGCCCTGGGCTCAGAGAGAATGTGGCTTCAGAACTTAGCCTCTGCGTCCACAGCAGCTCTGCTTCCGCACCAAAGAGACACCATTGAGGGAGGACTTTCTGCCCGCAGCCATCTCAGCCCACCCACAACCTTCCCAGCACACCCGCTGTGCTGGTGAGGAGCCAGCACGGCGCTTTCCGTTAGCGGCCCCAGCGAGTCCTCCCTCAACTGCTGCATGGCTGAGCTGAAACTCCCTCCACTGCTGCCATGTGAACTTTAAAACTACAGTGGAAATTGAAACACAGGCTGCCACACCGGCCACTGCCACCCGCCACCGCTGCCGAGAATAAAGGAAATCCACTGAGAACAGAGCTCACTATGCCCCGGGCTCAGGGAGTGGGTGGCCTCAGAACTTAGCCTCCCAGTCCCCAGCTGCTCCACTTCCGCACCGAACAAGACACCTTTGAGGGCGGTCTACCCTCCTGCAGCCATCTCAGCCCGCCTGCAACAGTTGCAGCCTGCCCACAGTGCTAGCAAAGAGCTAGCGCGGCCCCTCCAACACGCGACCCCAGCCCCCCAGAGGGGCCGGGTGCCCCGGGTGAGCTGTGTGCCCAGGGGGCCCTGTGTCCTGGGTGAGCCGTGTCCCCCAAAGGGGCCAGGTGTCCCGAGTGAGCCCTGTGTCCCAGGGGGGTGTGTGCCCTGGGAGAGCCGTGTGTCCCAGGGGAAGCAGTGGGACCCAAGGGGAGGGGTGGTGAAAACCAGAGGAGGATCGGACTCTATTCATGTGGTCCTGAGATAGTCACCATAAAACAAGCAGACTGCCAAATGAGGAGCGGATTCTATTCATGTGATTCTGAGATAATCACCATAAAACAAGCAGATTGTCAAATGACAGCGGGGAGAGGAAGGAGACCTGGGGGGAGATAAGAGAACAACCGAAGGACTGGTATGCATGAATATAAGTACAACCAGGAACACAGAACTCTGGGGAGGCAGGGCATGAATGGGAGTTGGGGGGGGGGGGGCAATGGTAAGATATGTACACATATAATACCTTAATAAATAAAATTGAGGGGAAAAAAAGAAAAGAAAAATAACATCGCTACTATGAAGAACTCAATAGAAAGCATCAAGAGAAGACTAGAAGAAGCAGAAGACTGGATCAGTGAGCTAGAATACAAGATGGAAAAAATACCCAATTACAGCAGCTGCTAGGAAAAAAATTAAAAAAAAAACAAAAAACAGGAGGAGAGTCTACGGGAGCTTTGGGATAATACAAAACAATACAATATTAGAATAATAGGGGTTCCAGAAGGAAAGGAAACTGAGCAAGATATGGAAAAAGTATTTCAAGAAATAATGACAGAAAACTTTCCTGAGATAGAGAAAAAAACCTACACAAATCCAAGATTCTCGCAGAGTCCCAAACAAAATGAATCCCCAAAGATGGACACATAGGCACATTGTTATTAAATTGGCAAACACCATAGACAAAACCAGAATCTTAAAAGCAGCCAGAGAGAGACAGAAAGTTGCATATAAAGGAACCCCCATTAGACTAGCAACTGATTTCTAAACAGAAACTCATCAGGCCAGAAGGTAATGGGATGACATATACAAAGTCATGCAAAGGAAGGGTCTGAATCCAATAATACTATACCCAGCAAGGCTATCAATCAAAATTGAAGGTGAAATCAGGAGCTTCACAGACAAAAAAAAAGGCTAAAGGAATTTATCTCTATAAACCAGCAATGCAAGAATTGTTAAAGGATCTACTGTAAAAATAAAGAAATAGGAAGCGAAGAAGGAACACAGGGGGTTAGAACAAAAATGGCATCAAATACCTACCTATCAATAATAGCTTTAAATGTAAATGGTTTAAATGCTCCAATTAAAAGACATAGGGTAACAGATTGGATAAGAAAGCAAGACCCATACATCTGCTGTCTACAAGAAACTCACTTCAGAAATAAAGACGTTCACAGACTGAGGGTGAAGGGATGGAAAAAGGTTTTCCAGGCGAACGGAAATGAAAAAAAAGCTGGGGTAGCAATACTTATTTCTGACAAATTAGATCTCAAAGTGAAGGACATAACAAGAGATAAGGAAGGCCACTTCATAATACTAAAGGGAGCAATCCAACAAGAAGAAATAACCCTCGTAAACATATATGCACCCAATATGGGAGCACCCAAATACATAAAAAAAACCAAAAAAAAAAAAAAAACTGCTGAAGGACATTAAGGGAGAGATTAATAGCAATGCAATCGTAGTAGGAGATTTTAATACCCCACTGTCACCTTTGGACAAATCATCTAAACAAAAAATCAGCAAAGAAACATCAATCCTAAATGATGTACTAGACCAGATGGAATTAATCGACATCTTCAGAACATTTCCTCCCAAAGTCACAGAATATACATTCTTCTCAAGTGCACATGGGTCATTTTCAAAGATAGACCACATGTTGGGACATAGGCAAAGTCTCTTCAAATTCCAGAAGATAGAAATCTTATCAAGCATTTTCTCAGTTCATAGTGCCATAAAATTGGAAATCAATTACATTAATAATAATCCAAAGAAATCAAACACATGGAGACTAAATAGCATGCTATTGAACAAAGACTGGATTACCAGTGAAATCAAGGAAGAAATAAAAAACATCATGGCAACTAATGACAATGAAAACACAACAATCCAAAATCTATGGGACACAGCAAAAGCTGTTTTGAGAGGGAAGTTCATATCTCTACAAGCCTATTGCATAAAACAAGAAAGAATGGTAACAAATTATCTAATCCTACAACTCAAACAGTTAGAAAAAGAACATCAAGAAAGGCCCAGTGTAAGCAGAAGGCAGAAAATAATAAAAATCAGAGTGGAGATTAACAACATAGAGACCAAAGACACAATACATAAGATCAACAAAACCAAGAGCTGGTTCTTTGAATGGATAAACGAAATTAATCAACCTCTAACCAGGCTAACCAAGAAACAAAGAGAGAGGACCCAAATAAACAAAATGAAAAACGAAAGAGGTGAAATCACAACAGACCCTGCCAAAATACAAAGGATTGTTACAAAATACTATGAACAACTCTATGCCAACAAACTGGACAACCTGGAGGAAATGGACATATTCCTAGAAAAATACAACCTTCCAAAACTCAAGCAGGAAGAATCTAAAAATCTCAATAGACCAGTGACTTGGGAAGAAATTGAAGCAGTCATCAAAAAGCTTCCATCAAATAAAAGCCCAGACCAGATGGCTTCACAGCAGAATTTTAGCAAACATTCAAGGAAGAACTAAAACCTACCCTCCTCAGACTTTTCCAAAAAATTTAAGAGGAAGGAACATTGCCAAACTCCTTTTATGGAACCAGCATCACCCTAATACCAAAACCAGATGAAGACAACACAATGAAAGAGAATTACAGGCCAATATCCCTCATGAACATTGATGCCAAAATACTCAACAAAATTCTAGCAAATCGGCTCCAGCAGTACATCAGAAAGATCATACACCATGACCAAGTAGGTTTTATTCCAGGAATGCAAGCATGGTACAATATTTGCAAATCAATAAACGTGATACATCACATAACATATAGTCATATCTATCGACGCGGAAAAAGCATTTGATAAAATCCAACACCCTTTCCTGATAAAAACTCTCAACAAGGTGGGAGTACAAGGATCATACCTCAACATAATAAAAGGTATATATGATAAACCCACAGCCAACATCATGCTCAATGGGCAAAAACTAAAACCATTCCCTCTAAGAACAGGAATAAGATAGGGATCCCCACTCTCACCACTCCTCTTTGACATACTACTGGAAGTACTCACCATTGCAATTAGACAAGAAGAGGAAATAAAAGGCATCAAATTTGGAAAATAAGAAGTAAAGCTGTCACTATTTGCAGATGACATGATATTGTACATAAAATACCCAAAAGACTCCATCAAAAAACTAATAGACTTAATAAATGAATTTGGCAATGTAGTAGGATACAAAATCAATGCCAAGAAATCTATGGCATTTCTATACACCAACAGTGAATTTACAGAAACAGAGACTAAAAAAGCAATCCCGTTTACCATCGCACCAAAAAATTAAGATACCTGGGAATAAACTTAATCAAGGAGATAAAAGACCTATATGCTGAAAACTACACGACACTGAAAAAAGAAATAGAGGAAGATGTAAACAGATGGAAGAACATACCATGTTCATGGATTGGTAGAATCCACATAATCAAAATGGCCATACTTCCCAAAGCAATTTATAAGTTCAATGCCCTCCCCATTAAAATACCAAGGACATACTTCACAGACCTAGAAAGAACTCTCCAAAAATTCATTTGGAACAATAACAGACCTCGAATAGCATCAGCAATTCTGGGAAAGAAGTGTAAAGTAGGAGGGATCTCAATACCAGATTTCAAGCTGTATTACAAAGCCACTGTTCTCAAAACAGCCTGGTACTGGCACAAGAACAGACATATTGATCAATGGAATAGAATAGAGAATCCAGATATCAACCCAAACCAACATGCTCAATTAATATTTGACAAAGGAGGCACGAGCATACAATGGAGTCAAGACAGTCTCTTCAATAAATGGTGTTGGGAAAATTGGACAGATAGATGCAACAGAATGAAACTAGATCACCAACTTACACCATACACAAAAATAAACTCAAAATGGATACAGGACTTAAACATAAGACGGGAAACTATAAAAATACTAGAGGCATCCACAGGCAGCAAAATCTCAGACATATGCCTAAAGAACTTCTTCACTGATACTAACCCTAGGGCAATGGAAGCTAAAGAGAAAATAAACAAATGGGACTACATCAAAATAAAAAGTTTTTTCACAACAAAAGAAACCATCAACAAAACAACAAGAAAACCCACTGTATGGGAGAACATATTTGCAAATGATATCACTGATAAAGGTTTAATCTCCAACATCTACAGACAGCTTATACAACTCAATAAAAGGAAAATAAATGAGCCAATTAAAAAATGGGCAATGGAGCTAAATAGAATCCTCTCAAAAGAAGACAGAAGGAAGGCCAACAGGCACATGAAAACATGCTCCAAGTCACTAATTATCCGAGAGATGCAAATCAAAACAACAATGCGGTACCATCTCACACCTGTCAAATGGTCAACATCAACAAAACAACAATCGACAAATGTTGGCGAGGTTGTGGAGAAAAAGGAACCCTCATGCACTGCTGGTGGGATTGCAAGTTGGTGCAACCACTGTGGAGAACAGTATGGAGCTTCCTCAAAAAACTGAAAATGGAACTCCCATTTGACCCAGTAATCCTACTACTAGGAATATACCCCAAGAAGCTAGAAATCCCAATCAGAAAGGATATATGCACCCCTATGTTTATAGCAGCACAATTTACAATAGCTAGGATTTGGAAACAGCCTAGGTGCCCATCAGCAGATGAATGGATGAGAAAACTATGGTACATCTACACAATGGAATACTACGCTGCCATAAAAAGAAAGGAATTCTCATCATTTGCAGTAACCTGGATGGAATTGGAGAATATCATGCTGAGTGGAATAAGCCAGTCAATGAAAGAGAAACACTACATGACCTCACTCATTCATGGATATTAAAGAACATTATAAACGAATGAACAGAAAGATAGATATAGTGACAGTAAAACAACAAGCAGACTGTCAAATGACAGCGGCGGGGGGGGGGGGAGATCTGGGGGAGATAAGAGATCAACTGAAAGACTTGTATGCATACATATAAGAACAACCAAAGGACACAAAACTCTGGGGAGGGAGGGCATCTAAGGGAGGCGGGGGGTGGGCAATGGTAAGCTATATACACAGATAATACCTTAATAAATTTTAAAAAAAGAAAAAAAACTCTCAATAAAGTTGGAATAGAGGGATCAGATAACAACATAATAAAGATCTTTATAGCAAACCTACAGCCAACATCAAACTCAAAGGGCTAAAACCATTTCTCCTAAGAACAGGAACAAGACAGGGATGCCCTCTTTCACCGCTTCTGTTTAACATAGCACTGCAAGTCTTAGCCACAGTGTTTAAACAAAAAGGAAACATAGAAGGCATCCAAATTGGAAAGGAGGAAGTAAAAGTCATTATTTGCAGATGACATAGCATTGTACACAGATTTAATAAATGAATTTGGCAACATATGATGATACACAATACCCAGAAATCAATGGCATTTTATACACCAATAATGAAGACTCCAAAGAACAACTGAACAAACAACCCCATTTACCATCCCAACAAGAGTATTAAGATACTTAGGAATAAACTTAACCAAGGAGGGAAAAGACCTGTACTCAGAAAACTAAAGGATGCTGAAAAAAGAGATAGAGGGAGATATAAACAAGTGGAAGAATATACTGTGCTCATGTATTGGTAGAATTAACTAATTCTACCCAAATTAGATGTATCATTGGCAAATATGTTCTCCCATACCAGGGGCTCCCTTTTCATTTTGATGATGGTTTCTTTTCAACAAATTCTACTAATTGGTAGAATTAACTAATTACTACCCAAAGCAATCTATAGATTCAGTGAAATCCCTATTAAAATACCAAAGGCATATTTCAAGGATCTAGAATAAACACTCCAAAAATTTACATGGAACGAGAGAGAGAGAGAGAGAGAGAGAGAGAGAGAGAGAGAGAGAGAGAGAGAAAGATCTTGAATAACAGCAGTAATCTTGAGAAAGAAGAACAAAATTGGAGGAATCAGAATACCAGATTTCTAGTTATACTACAAAGCCACTGTTACTGGCTCAAGAAGAGGCATATAGGTCAATGGAACAGAACAGAGAACCCAAAATTGGCCCAAAGCCATTATTCTCAATTAATATTTGACAATGGAGGCAAGAGCATACAGTGGAGTAAAGACAGTCTCTTCAATAAATGGTGTTGGAAAAAATGGAAGGTATAAATAAAAAAATGAAACTAGACCACCAACTTACACCATACACTGGTCACACTGGTCACACTGGTCACAGGTCACATGGGTCACACAGGTCACATGGGTCACACTGGTCACACTGGTCACACAGGTCACATGGGTCACACTGGTCACAGGTCACATGGGCCACATGGGTCACACGGTCACACTGGTCACATGGGTCACACAGGTCACATGGGTCACACTGGTCACACAGGTCACATGGGTCACACTGGTCACACTGGTCACACAGGTCACATGGGTCACACTGGTCACAGGTCACATGGGCCACATGGGTCACACGGTCACACTGGTCACATGGGTCACACAGGTCACATGGGTCACACAGGTCACACTGGTCACATGGGTCACACTGGTCACACTGAGGCAGCACTGGGACTTCGTGTCCTTGGGGAAGGGTGAGAACGCCATGGCTGAAGCCAAGTGTTAACAGATGTTCCAAACACCCTCCATAAAGAATTTTCCCACAACTGCTTAAACATTTCTCTTCACATTTAATGGACAAAAACGAATCACTGGGATCATTTATTCTGAGAAAACGTGTCCAGGTAATGTTGACCACAACCTGCCCGTTCAGCTCTCCTCCTATTTCTCAGATAAGACGGATTCCCAGCCTCGGGGCTTCGCAGAGGCCGGAGGGTCTTTTTCCTGAGTCCTAACTCCGGGCAGCACCGAGCCGCTCCTGAGGCTGGAGGACAAGGAAGACATTCCCGGGGAACCAGGGAACCAGGGCACAGCGGATTACTTGGCCTGGCTGCAGGCTCCAAAGCCATGCTGATTTCCTAACAGCAGACAGACGGGGCAGGGACCAGCCCAGACCTCTGCTCCCGCACACCCCACCCCAGGGCTCCACACAACTTACCCTTCCCAGTCCCCAGTGGAGAAGGCCAGGAATCCCTTGTCCAGAGGAAATGGCTCTGGCAGCTCCCGGCAGGTACAGGAGTGCTCCCTCCTGGTGGCCTGTGGCCTGGTGCTCCACACCCGCCCTTCCCCCGGAGCGCCCCAGGGCAGCGCCTGCCACTGTGTCCTGGAGACTTTGTGGAGAGAGGCCCTCTGCATGCGCTTCCTTTCTGGGCAAGAAGGGATGTGATGGGCCCCGGAGGGCGGCTTCTCCCTGTGCCCTCCGGGTCTCTCCGCTCCTGTGTGACCAGGCCCAGGCCCCTGTGGGGACTCCTGCTCCCCAAGCTTCAGCCACACCTGCAGGTTTGAGCAGCAGCATCTGTCACAGACTGGCGCCAGCACCGGGTCAGGCCTGAGCGTGGACCAGGCACAGCACTGAGTGAGCCACACCTGCGCCCACGGAGTGCGCTCTGTCTTAGCTCTGTCTTCAAGACTGTGCTCCGGGCTTGCTCCTCCTGAAGCTGGAGCTCATTGCTGGCCTCCTTGTCAGGAGGTTCCACAGCTGTTCCCTCACATAGCCTGTGTAGCCTGAGCATCCCTAACCTCCTTTTAAAATGGTGCATACGTGTGTGTGTGCCTGCATGTATGCCTGAATGTGTGTGCACGTGTGCGTGCTTGTAAGTGTGCTCTTGTGTACATGTCTGCACGTGTACGTGCCTCCAGGTGTGTGTGTGCATGTGTGTGTCCACATGTGTTTGCCTGTATGTGTATGCATGTGTGCCTGCATAGCCACTACTCAGCCAGGTTAGTGTTAAGCACAGGCCACTTACGTGTGCCCAGACCTTCAGACTGACCACCAGCTCTGTCACAGGCGTGCAGCTGGAGGGGTGAGAAGTGACCAGGATTGCCTCTGCAGTCCCTCCACGTGTCCTTCCCTCCGGCCCAGGAAGCTGGCGCGGCACACACGTGAGAGAGAGGTGCTCCCCAGCACCTCCCAGGGACCGAGAAGTCTCAGCTGTGGAGTGAGCCTTGCTCTCGCAGGACAGTTAGACATAGGTGTGCAGAGAAGTGAGCGTGAGCTGAACATGCGTCCCTGCTAATCCAAGCTCCCCTAGCGGACCCCCTCTCACAGCCCTGATGGGAATCGGGAAGATGAAGGCTCCAACACTACAGTGCAAGGAAACTCACACTCTCCAGCCCGCCTCAGCTCCTCCCGCCTCCGCCCCTCCCACCTCCCCTCCTCCCACCTCTGCCCCAGCTCCCAGCTGACCAGACCCATTGTTTCCTCCCTCCCAGGACCTCCAGCCCCCACCCGAAACCTCACCTGCAGGCCTCCTCTTCTTCTTAGCGCTCACCAAGGAGAGAGGATATTTCCCCATTGAGTTTTAGAGAGAGGGAAGAGCCAGGGGGTGGGGGTGGGGTGGGGTGGGGGGAGAGATCTATTGGGGGCGGGGATAGGACCTGCAACCCAGGGACAGGCCCTTGGCCAGGAATGGAGTCCTTGAGCCCTGGAGCTCAGGCTGATGCTCTGCCCACTGAGCGGCACTGGCCAGGGTGTTCCTCTTACTTCCTCAGGGTTTGGATCCATGGAGGAGCCACAGTCCCTGATGATTGCCACTAATTCTCATTTCTTCCTCTGTTGAGATGAGGTTCAAATGTCACTGCTAATTTCAAGCTTTTATGACAAAACAATTCATTGTTTATTTTCAGGTCAATTCGTCTACACTGTCAGTATTCCCGGCCCATCCCAGTCTCTTCAGACCTTCCTGTGGCTTTCCTCAGGGAAGATGGGGTTCCAGGGCCCCGGCAGTGGTGGCTGTCCCTCCTGCATTTTAATGGTGTCAAGTGTTGATGACGAACCCCAGTGTCTGCATTAGCCTGGCAGGTGAGTGACGGGGCAGGGGTGTCCCTTAGACCTCCAGGTGTCCCCGTGGTGGAGGACTGTCCCGGGACCCAGCGCAGCATGCGACACGGGTGCTCAGGTTGCTGCTGCTGCTGTGAGGAAGCAGCGCAGGCCAGCCGGCGGTCTGCACGGGGCTTCCCTGCCGGAAGCGGTGGGCCCGCAGGGCTGGCTGGCCGGAGGCTCGAGGCGCATCCAGAGGCCGCCGCCGGCTCAGAGGACTTAGCTCCTTGGATCATGGCCCTTCGGACACCACCCCCAGCTCTTGCTGCCATCATCCCTGCTGCCTCCGCCTTCGACCTCTTATGAGGGCCCCTGTGGTTGCAGGGAGGGTTCACCTGGATATCAGAAGACAACTTTCCATCTCAGGGTCCTCACTCCCCCCACCAGGTCCCCTCTGCCAGGTACACAGCAGCCACAGGTCCCAGTAGGGGGGTGAGGCCATCACTGGCCCCCACAAAACATCTGATTGGCAGACAGAGCTGTGTGGTTTGGACCATGACGGTAGCGCCCGTCTCATCTGCAGGGGCCCCGAGGGGCCTGTGGGCGCCCGGGGAGGCCGGGCCTCCTGCGGTGGAGAGGGGCGAGGGCCTCACAGGGAGTGTTCCTTCCCTGTGTCCTCGGTTATTTTAAAGGACGTCTTTAAAGAGGGAGGAGGTGGGAGAGAGAGAGAAACAAGGATGAGAGAGAAATACATTGATCAGGTGCCTCCCCCCCCCCCCCCATGCGCCCTGACTGGATGGAACCAGAAACCTAGGGATGTGGCCTGACGTGACCCCGTGACCTCCGACCTTCGGTGCCCAGGACGATGCTCCAGCCAGCCAAGCCCCAGCGCCGGGCCCTGAGCTCTTCAAAGCCATGCGCACCCTCCCGGGCAGCACATACCGCCGGGCTGGGGCTTGCGGGCTCTGTGTCCCGAACTAAGAGTCCCTCACTCCTGTGCTAACAGCCCTTCCCGGGCCACCCACACGCACCGGCCCTGAGCTGGGGAAGTGACAGAGAGACACAGCACGGGCTGTAAGCGCTCTTGTCTCTCGCCGAGGGAGAAAGGCTGAAGGGGAGAAACTTCCCTGGGAAGGACTCGTCGGTCAGATAGCATTTGAATGTCACAAAATATAGGCTCGGAGGTGACATTGGCTTAGAGTGAACTGTCCGTGTCCATGACCTGGCTCTCTTCCCAACTCCCCCCCACCCCTTCCCTGAAAATTCCGCTGCCCCCTCTCCTCCCCCTGCTGCCCTTCCACACCACCCCTGCCTCCCCCTTCCCCTACCCCCCCCATTAACCCCCTGCTTCCCCTTCCCTTCCCCCTCTCCTCCCATTACTGCCGCCCCTTCCCCTTCCTCTAACTCCCCTCCCCTCTCCTCCCCTGCTCCCTCCCCCAACTGCCTCCCCTCTCCCTACTTCCCTCAGCTCAGCAGCTCCAAGTGTTAATTCAGGCCAACTCTCCACCCCCGGAGGAAACCCGGATTATTAAATCCTGACTGCACTTAGTATTGCTTGGAAACGATTTTTTAAAAGAGAATTTATTCTTGAATCTTAGGAAAAAGTGTGTGTACTGAAGATGAGATAATCCCACATGGAAGTGTTGAGGTCGCTATCATCTGAGTCACAGGTTTTAGGGAGCAGATGCTGGCTGTGGAATGAAGTCATCCCAAACAGGATCCATCCAGTCCCGGCGATGTGTGACCCACCCCTGCCTTCCGACCTGAAGGCTCTGGGCAGCCTCCCCCCCCCCCCCTTCGGTAATTGTTCTTGGACCCGGCCTGTCTTCACTGAGGAGCGTGGGTTCCTGTCTCCACGAGAGGACATGCTGCTCCAGACCCGTCCAGGCCGCGTCCATTACTCCACCAGGAAGTCCTGCCTTTCCTGTCGTCCTGCCCCCGGCCTGGTGCGCTGTGCCCTGGGGGCCGGGCCTGGGGGCAGAGGGACCGCACAGAGCCAACCGGCCGCCCACCCCCACTCAGAACCGCTGAGGTGTGAACAGTCAGCGGCCACGATTCCAACAATATTCGGTTTGGATTTCTGATGTTAAGTTTCAAATATCTAAAAACGTTTCCCCAAGTCCACTCCTTAATGCTGCCCGAGAACAAATAGATCAGGGGCCATGTTTTCTCTAATATGTCCTTGCTTTCTTTAAACTTTTATGCGGGCCATCTGTCTGCATTGTGACTGCAGCAGTCACACACGACTGGGGAGTTTTTCCCGTTTGTGTAATTTTTAGGTGATTTTTCAATTCATCTTGACAAGAGATGAAGAATTCTCCATCAGAATTACTTTACTGGAAAGACGCATG
Organism: Vespertilio murinus; assembly: GCA_963924515.1. Taxonomy (NCBI): domain Eukaryota; kingdom Metazoa; phylum Chordata; class Mammalia; order Chiroptera; family Vespertilionidae; genus Vespertilio; species Vespertilio murinus. The sequence goes on along the minus strand of OZ004717.1, from coordinate 48,652,069 downwards.
GCCTACATGAGATTAAATAATTAAAAAAGCAAAGACTGCCTTGTCTTTTTGTTTAGCTTTATGAATGCTAGTCCATGTCTAATGTTTAATAGACATAATTCATAAACAAGCCCATGCATATTAAAAATTATACTAACACCTCATTTCTATTTTTCTGCTCAAATTATTATTTAACATTTATAAACACGTTGGCTCAATAATATTTTTCATACATATTGAACTAATAGACTCTTATGAAAATTATTATCTGTGAGTGTTTTTCCCTCCTTGTTTTGAAGCTTATTCACAAGAGTTTTCATACATAAAGTTAGAATTTTTCACAATCTTGCAATAATAAATATAATATATATTTAATACAGTGGGTAGAATTTCACCATATAAACACACAAAGCTGATTTCACTCTGGGCTATTTCTAGAAGGCTAACCTTTGTTTGAAAGTGAGTATTCAGCTATTAAAAATGAATGTAAATGGCCCATAGGCCCCTGGTCAATTTCCATTGATCTAATTCCGATTTGTTGTCGGCCTGTGCAATCACACGAGCAGTTATGTGCAGGTTCAGTTTCCAGGAAAATAGCTCTGAGTAGGCATTTGGTTGTTTCACATTCCAAATACTGAACTTGCAGCAGAAAAGCAGGTTTTTGCCAGAAAATAGATGGCAGATTTGTTGGCAAATCCAACATTTGGCTCATCCTAAGTTATTCTGATTACTCAATAGAATAGGGCAGTTAAAATTGGAGTTCTAATGTGTCAACTATTGACAAAACCATAAATATCTTCAGTGATAAGCCTCAGAAAACCCCTCTGCTTTCTGACAACCACATACACCTGGCCACGCCCCCTGCCCGCTTAGTCTTCCATCTCGCTGTACTTTTAGGAAGGCCAGGTCTATCGAGCTACAAGGCCCAACGCAGACATTGGAGATACAATGGGCCTCAGATCCGTCTTGCTGGCTGCACCAGGTTAGGGATTTTTAGGAGTTTAGGGGAAGAGTTGTGGGAGGCCTGGCAGCTAGTTCTGATTGGGAGGCCTTGGAGCTTGGTCCTTTATGGGATGTCAACAGAGATCCACCTGGACAGCAGACCCTAAGCTGTGAAAGGTCCCTGCGTTCCCCTCGTCCTGTCCTTTCCTTTGGTCCATGGAGGAGGGAGGAGGGCGGGGGAGGGCCTTGGTTCCAGTGCAGCTGGAGGTCCAAGCGCTCAGCTCTGCGCCGGCCCCGCTGCATGGTTTCGGTCTGTGGTCTCTGAAAGCAGCTCAGTATCACCTTATACAAGACAGGACCCTTTGGAGCTGGTTCTGCGGTTAGAGGCCAGGACGTTCTAAACAAAGGGTTTGTGGGAAGGGAGGAAAGTAAACCCAGGGTTTGTGGGAAACAGGGCCAGGGAGAGACTGTGGGAGTGGGACTAAGAGGAAGATGAAACACAGTGACAACAGAGAGGCATGAAGGAACATGAGATAACCACCACGCCGGGGGCCACTGCCACCATTAGAACAGGAAGTTGGGGGAAAGGGGTGATTTGATTCGTTGCGGCAGGTAGCTATTGAGGGCATGGCAGAAGATCTCGTAGAACCTTCTAGTGAGAAGCTAGAGATAGAATACTTATTAGAACTCATAGAACGACTCAGGGCAGGCTCTGGATTGTGAATCCATCAGCACATCAGCGGAGTGGAGGCTGTGGGGGAATGACGGGTGTATTAGAAGGTGAGTGGGCAAGTGGCCTACACACCTGAGAGGAGCCGGTGGCAATGACCCCATGGACGCACCACAGTGGCTCCTACTGACGTGGGAAGGAGAGCAAGGGCAGTGTGTCGGGACGGTCCTTACTAATGGAAGGGCAGGAGGAGGGTGTGGCATAGCTGCTGAACTAGATGTCCTCAGTGTCTGTTCCACACACCCCTGCTGTTGGTGAGCCGTTCTCCTGTGGTTAGGGAGGCAGTGACTCTTTTGGTAGACAGTAGATATGGTGTCTACAGGGCTGAATCATCAATTTTTCTTTAATCCTCACCCAAGGCTATTTTTCATTGAATTTTAGAGAAAGTGGAAGGGAGTAGGGGAGGCAGGAAAGAGAGAAACATCGATGTGCGAGAGACACATCTATTGGTTGCCTCCTGTATGTGCCCTGAACAGGGCTGGGGATTGAGCCTGCAACTGAGGTCCATGCCCTTGACTGGAATCGAACCTGGGACCCTTCAGACCTCAGCCCAATGCTCTATCCACTGAGCCAAACTGGCTATGGCTAAATCATCAATCTCTATACACCCCACAGCCACTACATCCTGAGTGGCTTGACACCATCTTAGTTCAAGTCTGGGGACTTGGTTTCGAAGTGTATGCACTTTAACTTCAAGGGCCTTTGGGGAACTCACTGTCTCAGGAGATACTTTGTTCATTGGTTAAGGTTCACCACCGTGATGACAGTGATGGGTGTAGACACGTGTTCTCCGGGTGTGCTTCACCCTGTGTGCTCTGGTGTGTATATGGCCAAGGTTCTTTGGGTGCAGACATCAACTTCTGTTGTTATTTTTTTCTTAAGATCCCATGACAAAGGCTTTATCAGTACTCTTTTCAAAATAAATACCCACAATGCTATGGTTACCCTAACTGGTATGGCTCAGTCGGCCTGCGGACTGAAAGGTCCCAGGTTCAATTCCAGTCAAGGGCATGTACCCTGGTTGCGAGCACATCCCCAGTTGGGGGTGTGCAGGAGGCGGCTGATCAATGTTTCTCTCTCATCGATGTCTCTAACTCTCTATCCCTTGCCCTTCCTCTCTGCAAAAAAATCAATAAAATAAATTTCTTAAAATGCTATGGTTGATGGGCCTTGCAGCCACTCCCCGCCACATCTATAGACATTAGAGAGCTTTAACTGCAAATAGAGCAACAAGCGACATGGATGATAGGGAGCTTCTGCCAGCCAACTTGTGTGCCACCTCATTTTCCCATAAATACCCAGTTTTCAAAGAGTAGTGAGGCTCCTTTAACTTAGTCACCTGCTGCCGCTGAAATATTCCGAGATGCTTTGTTTTGGTCTTTTCGAAAACTAAGGGATTTTGTTGTATAAATAGTAGAGGTGAATGTAATTCATATTTTTGCAGCTGAAGTCTCAACAGGCTGTGTTGTTGTTGTTTTTTTGCGGTCACACTGCCATTTATCTAGAGAAAAGCAAATGGGATCGGGAGTTATTTCCAGGCTGGAAGTCTGACGCTCACACCTGTTTGCGAGATGAGGTTTTTCGTTGACCTGGGAGAGAACCTGACATTTTCACAATTCATACCTCGGAATCCACTGGCTAGGAAAATGTTTACTCCTGCCTAGTGACCTCACCAGGCTTGTTAGGGAGCGGACTTATGTGTAAAAATGTCCCTGGAGTTTTAGATGTTGGGGTGCTCCCCTTCATGAGAACACACTGCCCCAGCAGTTCACCAGACACCGCAGACGCCACAAGAAGAGGCAGACAGAAGCGAGGCCGGGAGCAGCTTCAGTGGCTGCTGTTTAGGAGTAGAGCTGTCCCGTGAGCAAAATGGCAAAACTGACTTTCTGGTCTAATTTGGGAGACATTTCCTCACACGTCCTGTGGAGCTTCTTGAGCCACAAGCAGGAGGGTAACTGTGTCTTTCCAAACCGCTACGCAGCCCTCCGAATATACCGCCCATTCTTCTTTGGGGTTACTGTGTGGGGCTGGAGGGGGGACTACCTAACATTGTTATCATCCAGAAAGAATTTAATAGGATTTATAATGTTCCTTCTATGGCTCAGGACCAGCAGGAGGCCCGCTGGGGTCAGGAGAACTGGTGTGGCCACGCTGAAAGGCCCTCTGGGCGGTTTCAAGCAAGATAATCATCGCACTTCCGTTTCTCACCCTTTCCACGTCTGAATCTGAATGTGTGTCCTGCACCTCAACAGCCATCTGTGCTGAAGTAATGTGTCCTGTGGCCTGGAGGGTGAGGCCACCAGGTTTCAGAGCCGTGGCACTGAGCTGCAGCTAAGGAGGGACAGTACGGAGTACCTGCCCGGGTCCCAGGCCCTGTTGAGAGGCGGCACCAACCGCAGGGATTTGTTTCACTGTCTTACTCTTGTGCTTAGCAGGATGGACCCATTCTTTGTCATTTATACCCCTTTTTTCCGTTAACTGTTTTGTTTTGTTTTTTTAATTTACTCTATCTTTATTGTTGAATATATTACATATGTCCACCTTTTCCCCCCATTGACCCCAGGCCTTCACCACCCTATTGTCTGTGTCCATGGGTCATACATACATGCTTACTGCCCACCCACCCACCCTCCACCACCTTTCCTCTGAAATTCTGCATCTGTTCCATGCTTCCATGTCTCTGGACCTATTTTGTTTATCAGTTTATTCTGTTCATTAGATTCCACGTACAAGTGAGATCATGTGACACTTGTCTTTGACTGGCTTATTTCAGTAAGCATGATGCTCTTTAGGTCCCTCCATGCTATTGCAAAGGGTCGTATCATTTTTACACGTCCTTGTCACACCTGGGTGTGAGGAAGTTCGCAAACCCTCTGTCTACGTACTAGTAATAATGAAAGTTGGAGGGATGGCCTTTGCGGAATTTGCCCATGTCTCTCTCTTTTTTTAAGTTTAAATTGTACCGTATGTTCTGTAAAGAAACTAACAGTCACAGGCATAGGGTGGTGACAGGACCGGCAGCCATGAACCATCTGTGAGCTCTGTTCTCCAGAGCACACTGCATGCGACAGCCCAGCCCCAGACAGAGAAGAGGATGCACAGACTGGCACCTCCATTCAGTGGATGTCAGCAGCAGCAAGAAGGAATGACAGCCTGCCAGGTGCTGCCACCTGCGTGACCTTCACAGGCGTGCTTCACAGGTGAAAGGTCGCCTGCTGTATGGCCCCATTTACAGGAAATGTCCCAGATGAGTATGTCCAGTGGGAACACTGGTAAATGGGTACTTACCAGAGCTGAGGGAGGGGGGGGCGGTGGGAGAGAGGACACAGGCGTGCCTCCTCCACAGGCAGATGGCACTGGAATGAAGGATGGGACTGCTGGGACTGGATAGAGATTGTGGGTGCTCAGTCTTGTGAATGTGCTAAAAGAGAACGGAATTGTTCTCTTTGAAATAGTTCATTATAGGGGGGTGGGAAGAGATGAACCAAAAACGTTGTACGTATTCTAGTGGCCTGGTGCATGAAATTTGTGCATAGAGGGGGGCATTCCTCAGCCCAGCCTGCACCCTCTCCAATTGGGGACCCCTTGGGGGATGTCTGACTACTGATTTAGGCCTGATCCCTATGGGCCTAAACTGGCAGTTGAACATCCTTCTCACAATCTGGGATTGCTGGCTCCTAATTGCTCACCTACCTCTGCCTGTCTGTCTGGTTTTCCCTAACCCCTCTGCCTGGCTGCCTGATCACCCCTAACTGCCCTTCCCTTGTTGGCCTGATCTCACCCCCAATGGGCCTCCCCTGGCAGCCTGATCTCATCCCCAACTTTCCTCTCCTGCTGGCCTGATATTACCCTTAATTACTCTCCCCTGTCAGCCTAATCATCCCTAACTTCCTCTGTCTGCCTGATCGCCCCCTACTGCCCTCCCCTGCCTGCCTGATATTGCCCCAAACTGCCCTCCCTGTCAGCCTGGTTGCCCCCAATGGCCCTCCCCTGTTGGTCTGAATCTAGCTCCCAACTGCCCTCCCCTGCAGGCCTGGTATCGCCCCCCAACTGCCCTCCCCTTCTGGCCAATTTGATTCTGATTGGTAGGTCTCTATGCCATTCAGCATCAAAAGCTCTGCCTCGTAGGCATCCATTGGCTCCTCGCAATTCACCCAAATTTAATTCTGATTGGTAAATTTCTATGCCAGTCAGCATCTTTGGGCTTATCTTCAGGCCTGATCAGAGGTGGGGCTGATGAACAGCTCCTACCGAGGCCCAAGAGAAACAGAGGCATGGCTGCTGGCTAAGATCAGAGAGAAAGAGAGAGGCAAGGGCCATGGAAGCTGCAGATCAGATCCTGCCTCTCTCTTAGGGCCTCTCTCTGGGCCTGATACACAGTCCCCTCAGCAGTCAGTGCTGGGTTTCACCACTTGCACTGGTGGCAGTCAGTGTTGTGTCACTATGACAACGCTGCATGACTGCAGGACTGACTTCTGGTTGAGTGAGCCTTTGGTCATTTTGGATGTTATGGACCCTGGTCTTTATATATTAGGATATGTAGGACCCATGGACACAGATTGTAGTGCCATAGGCCTTGGGTAGGGAAAGTGGGGTGAAAGGGCTAATGGGAGGAAAGAGGCATCTATGATACTTTCAACAATAAAGACAAATTTCAATAACAAAAATAGCACATATTAACTGAAATTACTCAGAAAAGATAAAATTGATAAAGATTTACCCATAAAATGGCACTCAAAAAAGGATGAGTGAAATATTTATATTAAAGTAAAATAAAAAGCACAATATTTTACACAGAAATAAAAAGGTTAATTTTATATCATGTGAACTTTACCTCCATAAAACTTTGTATTTATATAAATAACCATTTAAATTCAAGGTTTTGGCAATTTTTCTCAGCCTATTAGTTTTAGTTGCAATTTTCCTTGGCATATTATGTAGTTTTATTTGTATGTCATGGTTCCCCAGGACTCTCACTCACAAAGCTCCACGACAATTAGAAGTCAAGGTTTCCAGTTCCTACATTTGGAATTTCCTTCATAGGGGTGCCCAACTCTAAACCACACCCCATAATTAAAACAGGAAATGGAGAGCAGATTATTGGGGACTTACTTTCCAACACACTTTATAAACTAACTTTTACTTCCCTCAGTATAATTTTAAATATTGGATTGGTCCATTATTTAAAGTTGGAATTTATTTTCTAAAATGTAATTTACAGACATTGCTACAGATATTTCAGAAACATAACTTTGCCAACAAAATTTCACAACACTTCCAAAAAAATGTGATTGCTTCTTTATCATCAGATTAGGGCGTGGCTTGGTGAAAGACATGGCTCCGGAAGGGGCGTGGCCTGTAGGGGCGTGGCTCTGCTGAGCCTGGGGTAGGCCCCTGGCTGCTCTGGTGGCCGGAGGCTAAGAGGACACAGAGCACAGGCTTCCTAGCTCTGCTCCCCGGCTGCTCTTGTAAAGGCGGACATTTCTGAGTTTGCCCTGCCCAGTGCCGGCCCCTGTGAAGTGTAATAATTTGGTTTCCTCTTTGGGGTATTTCTTCCTCAGGCCACAACCTTCGGTAATGAGTTTGGACTGGGATGAGGGACAAATACAGACTGGTTTTCTCCCATTCCTTGTTTCTAGCAGCGCTGGTGAGTCCTTCATGGGTTTAATTTTAATCCTTTCATCGGGGAGATTGGTAGAAGGAAAATAATCACTACCGTTGGCCCCATCATATAAAATGTACTTGGTCAAGGAAGAAATTGTTTGTTTCTCTGACTCAGGATTTTAATCTCTGAGGCCATAGAAATCCTTAGTTAAGTATTTTAGAATGTCTTAAAAGATTGAAAATATGGACATATATGTTATGTTGATGTCACTTTTGCTCATCAAAATTAACTTCCTTTGCTCACTAGGGAAGCAGGCGCTGCCCACAGGCTGCTAGACATGGGTCCTGCCATCGCTACCAGCGAGAGTCCGTCTGTCACCGAAAAGTAAGACCATGGTCTTAGTGAGCATAGTTAGGCTTGTGCTCTTCTATTAGAAAATAAGTCACTTCAAATGTTTTATTTGTACAGATACGTACACTCAGCAAAAGGCCCCTTTTTTCACCACTTCAGTTATAACCTAGTTTCCCAATATGATACTATTTCTATAGGACAATATGTTAATTCTGAAGTCATAAATCCAGCACAGTTTTCAAACACTGGCAGCAAGTCATACATAAGTTGGAAGTGCAAAACCATAACTAAAATCTATTTACCATTTGGTTAGCAACCATTTCCTTGGAGACAGAACAGAACAGAAATACATTTAGGCAACTCCAAACTTTCAGCTGCTGAGACAGTGAGCACCAGACGGAGCTGTGCAGATCTGAGGGTCTGGAGGAGCAGAAGCTGACCTGGCGCTGAAGCTGTTCTCCATGGACGCACTGTGTGTGGCCGTGGGACGCCGGCGGGCCAGTCTCCCCTGCCGCAGGCCCCGCCAGAGAACCAGCACCGACCCTACATGGGGAAGGGAGAAGCGTTCCCTTTCCCCAGTTTACAGAGCTTTGTGCCTTTATATCCCCTCTGGTTGGTCAGTATCCCCTTCTGATTTGGTCATTGTTCTCTTGACTTTGTCACTATAGCAACTCCTGAGCTCAAAGGTCAAACCTCACAGGGACATGCGGAGGCCCTGGTGGACAGAAGGAGCCACATGCTGACCTGACAGAAAGATTCTTGAAAGGCTTTTGATGATGCTAATAGCTTGATGACTACAGCCTAAGCCTGAAGCAGGGATCATTCTAAAACGGAGTCCATGGAAATGGTACTGTAACAGGGGATTGGGTCAATTCTTCTAAGCACCTGGCCAACGGAGAAGAGGAAATAAAATAAATAACCGGACGAATCAGATTTTAGACTGTGTAACTGGCTGGATATTTTACACTGAAGTGGAGCTCTCTGTAGACATAGCCACAGGCACATGTGGAGGCTCAGCTTCCTCTGTTTTTTCTTTGACTCGAAGCTCAGGTCTAAGATTTCCACAGCTTTTGTCTCACACTGTTATGTCGGGTCAGTCTCACAGAGCCTGCCGCCTTTGGTTTGTCTGAAATACAGCACTCTATTTTCCTCGAGGAAATGATGGCCGTGTGAGAAGCCCTCAGGGTAGTGAGACGTCCCTCCTGTTCCGGTCACTTGGCGGTGGAGTTAACTCCAAAGAGCGCGGTGAGGAGCGGGCTTTGCTGGGCCGCCGCCTCCGGGCCTGGCCGTCCGCAGAACCATCCGTCGGTTACCGAGGCGTCTCCCTGTGGCAGCGCCGCAGGACGTGCAAAGTCCGCACATCCTCCAAGTTTCCCGGCCTAGAACGGGTCACAGGAACGGAAGCTGTGGTCTCTGCAAGCTGCTTTGATTCCAGTGTTTGAGGGACTTGCGCCTGTTCACTCTCACCTAGGCCACTTGGGAGATGAGCCCACAGTGACCAAGAGTGACGGAGATCTGGAGGATGGGGGGGCTGCACCAGAGAACGAGAGAAAAGCCAGGGCCCTGGTGCCTCCAGCTGGCCTCTAGCCTGGGTTTATGGGGTGAAGTTAGAATATGGGCCCCCAAGAGAACCTCTGCGGTCCACAAGCAGAGCGGCTTCCTCACACAGGCCCAAAGCCCCCAGCTCTCCTTCCTGCCCGCGTTAGCACGTTGCCAGTTTCCTTCCTTTGGACTCTGCACCCAGATCTGGTGAGGAGTCGGGAGAGACTGCGGGGCCTGGCCATGCAGGAGGCAAGCGGGTTCAGCGTGGACATCTCAGCCAGCCACTGGCCTCATGCCTCAGATCCTCTGTATTTTTTCAACAAGTGGCCAGCGGACACATGAGCAGGACGTGGGACCCTTCTTGGAGAAAGGGCACTGCAGCCCATGTTGGAGGGAACGGCGCAGTCCCGATGCTGGGCCATGTGGGGCCCTGGCTGCTGAGCTCCTAGATGGGGCAGAGGCCCCACGTGTGCCGGGGGCTGGGGGCGGCCCCTGGGGCAGCACAGGGCGGAGTGGGAACAAACTGCACACAAGACTGGTCAGGGGTGCGCTGCTGGGTGTGAGTGTGAGCCAGCTCCGCCTTATCCACAGAATCTGTGAACTGAGATCCAGAAGCTTCTTAGGACAGTTGGGCTTCATGCACTTCCTTGACATCTTTTATTTTTACGAGTATAGCCACATTCATAGCAGCAGCATCCACAACAGCAGAAGGCGGGGAGAACCCAGTGCTCACTGACAGACGATTGGGAGACACAATGAGCACCTGCAGACAGCGGGGAATCGTTCAGGTGTAAAGAAGGAACTTTTGTCACGTCACCACGTGTGTGAACCTTGAGGACATGCTGAGTAGCCAGTCACCAAAAAGACAAGAACCCTATAATTCCCTTTACATGAGGGTCCCAGAGTGGTCAGATTCCCAGACTTTCTGTTCAGGAGAATGGAAAAGTCGTAGGCTTGGAGGGTGTGGTGCCCGCACAACAATGTGCATGTGCTTGACGCCACTGAATGCTGCCTTTAAACCTTTTGTGATGGTTAGAACGGCCCGTTACCAATGGTCCCCATGCACCATGGCCCCAGGGAGTGACTAACTGCAGTTGTGAATAGACAGAAAGACTGGTCAACTTGAACCTCAACAGGGGAGACTTCGTGCATGAGGCTCTGTGGATGGAGCTCACCAGGGGTCATTGTCACTTTTTTTAAAATTCAATGTTAAATCGGTTGCTGTTGTTGGGAGCACACAGGGAGGCCGCATGTCTGAGCTTTAGGATCCAGGTTTCCTCAGGGAAGCAGCTGGTGTGCCAGCCCAGGTCTGCACTCTGACTGGTACCGGAGTCTGCTGGACAACCTTGACCTACTCATTCAACCTTGATTTTTGTTGCTAAGCAGCGCCCTCTATCAGCAGCCCAGGGAAATGCTTGCCCCTTCTGTGGCTCCACAGAACCCAGGGATCCTGGTGCCTGGGTTTGCTGTGATGGTTATTCATTCAGTTTGGGAGGCAACTAGAGGATTTCTCTGCTATAGACCCACCTGGGTAACATCGGATCCTTTTCTGCGGCACAATTAGCCTATGGAGCACAGCAATTCCCATGCTGCGCTCACTGGCAGCAGTGTGTGAGGAGCTGAGCAGAGATGGCCAACTCTGAAGCAGACTGAGACCTCAAAGAGCAAAGGCCTCCAGTGTCCCCCAGTGGTCATGCCCCAGGCTCTCACTTGAACACGGCTCCTTGCCTGAAGCTCAGTAGGGGGACTGCTCTGTGCCAAGCCAAGCTCTATGTTACATCCAGTTTGTAGGAGGACCCACCTCTTGAGTAGGGTCCCGAGCGAGGAAAATATGGTGTGAAAAGGTCCCAGTGGTAGCCTGGCAACTGGGGTCTCAGAAACTGGGCCTGCGCACTGACTTCAGCCCAGGAATCGGTAGCTCCAGCCAGTGTCAAGGGGGAAGAGAGGTGATGACTCTCACCTGCCTGGTGGGGTGGGTGCTAGGGGCTTAGCTCTTGACTTGGCTTCCTCCAATGAACATAAAATTAGTAGAATTTTGGTCAATGCAGTTTCCACCCAAAATTAAGAAAGAGTTGACAAATGCCTAGTGAATATTTACCACAAAGCCAGAGCAGTTACATAGGTCATACTGTTTAAACCTTCCTGTAGTCTTTAAAATAGAGACTATTCGTGATATTTTAGGGAATGGGCACTCATGGAGGCCAAGGGGTTTGCCCCAAATGTGCAGTCAGTCCCAGCCTGGTGGAGATGGGAGCCCGAACCTGTGGGAGGCTTCAAAGCAAAGAGGAAGGTGGTTTTTACAAAACAAAGCCAGGCCTGTTCCTGGGTGGGCTGCACTTCCTCTCTGGGCTGGACTCTGCACTTCCTGTCTAGACTGGATCATCCCTGTCTGGGCTCGACTCTGCACTTCCTGTCTGGGCTGGACTGTGGATTTTCTGTCTGGGCTGGATCATCCCTGTCTGGGCTGCACTTCCTGTCTGGGCTGGACTCTGCACTTCCTGTCTAGACTGGATCATCCCTGTCTGGGCTGCACTTCCTCTCTGGGCTGGACTCTGCACTTCCTGTCTAGACTGGATCATCCCTGTCTGGGATGAACTGTCCCTGTCTGGGCTGGGTCTCCTGTCTGGGTGTGCAAGGGAATTCTGAGTTATTGGCACACACAGCGCCTCCTCTAAGCTAAAGGCTGCATGCAGTTGTTCAAACCTGGTGTATTCCACTTCTCAAGGTGGCCCTGACCGGTCCTACTGTGTTTGTTACTGGAATAGTGTCCCCTCCTCCCGTTACTTCCTGCCACAGCTTAAAGGAAGTGAGGACTTACTTTGTAAACATTGGCTCCTGCTCTTCAAAATGAAAATAGAAAGTAAAGGGAAAGGTGGGTACCGTGACCTCTGAACACATTTCTCTGGGTCCTCTCTGATCTGCTCACACCTCCACCCCCAACATCAAGGGCATTCCTGGCAGAAATGGTCTCTCCTGAGTGTTTGTATTGAAATGAACTGGTGTCAAGATTTAATCTTTGAGAATAACAGCTGGTGGCCACGATCCCACACTATTTACTGAAACGTGCAGAGGCTGTCTCATACAATCCGGTCCAGGCCGGCATGTCCCTGCGTTTCCGCATCGGAGCGGCGCTGCCTTCGTCTCCCAGTTGGGGTCTCTCACCCCCCCGGGGTTCGCAGTGGCTTCATGCCAACACTTTGCCAGAAGTGATCTGGCTTCTGCCGGACTGACTTCCATCAGCGTTTCTTAAAGGGGTGGAGAGGCTCCATGACAATAACTCAGGGTTGGTTGTTAGATTTCAAGATTAATGTGAAAAGCACTAGAGGAGACCTCAGCTGAAGATGTAACTTATAGTGAACACACGTCAGGAGACTCAGTATCTCTGAAAATGGCTTTTCCCACAGGAGGGTCCCAGCCATCGCCGGCTCTCAGAGTTTGGTTTCCACCACGAGGCAGCGCAAACGGTTGATGAAAACCCAGATGTGCTCTATCTTTTATTTGCCACATTCCTTTCCCCGGAGTCCGTTCTTCTGAACAAAACAAAACACAGTGAGATGGTACTTGCCACATTAACACTTTTCCCAAATGCATCTTTAATGTGTTTTTCAGAGCGAGATGAGCAGAGAGGCGAGCAAAAGCCACAAATTACGCAAACCTTCCCATTGCAACTGAAACATTCGGCTGCAGATAGAAACTGTCCCAGAATCGCAGTCAGAATGGATGTGGCCTGGGGTCTGGAACTGAAGGTGTGGTGAACCTTCGAGGCTCACAGAGTGGCATCGTGTGTCGCTCGCCACCACAGGGCCGCGGAGTCGGGGTGGCAGCCGTGACGTTTCTGGCCCCACGTGCCTCCTCAGTGAACCCAGAGAGGAGAGCAGCCAGAGCCGCTGAGCTCCTGTGTGCACCTGAGAACCTGCATCTGCTCTTCTGAAATGTCAGTGTCAATTTTATTTAAAACCATGTGAAAGTTTTGGCTTCAATGTAACAGTTTTCTTATGTAGCCAGTCATGGTAGCTGCAATTCTGTTACATGCACACAGAACCCAGATTCAACTTCACATGGTCGCTTCACCCACCCCCACAGTCAGGACCCCAAGAGCCGCGGAATCAATGTTTACGTTCCGGGGAGAAAGCTGGTTTGGGGGGCAGGGCATAGCGAACCTGGTGAAAATGTCTTCTGTGTGTAGCTAGACTAAAGCACCAAGCAAATGACAGCTACTGAGGGAACAGAACACGGCTCTGCCTTAGCATTCGCTCTGCTGGAAACGTGATACCAGGAACATTTCTGCTGACATCCTCATTTTCTACTTAGAAAAGGGAGACATGGACACCCTAAAAGAGTACTGATTTTTTGTTTGCTTTGTTTTATTTATTTTTAAATTTTTAAAATTGATTTTCAGAGAGAGATGACGGGAAAGGGCTAGAGAGAAAAATATCACTGTGATGTGAAAGCAACGCATCTGCTGGCTGCCTCCTGCGTGGCCCCACTGGGGACCCGGGTTCAGACATAGGCACGTGCCTTGACTAGAATCAAACCAGCAGCCCCTGGTGCATGGGGCAAAGCCCAACCACTGGGCCACACCAGCCAGGGCAAGTACTCTTTCTGCAGACTGGATGGAGGAGATGTCTAAAACGTGCTAAATAATAATAATAAAATAAAAAGTAAATGAAATGTGTGCTGTCCTCATTGCAGAGATCAGCCAGGTCTACGAGGTAACCCTCACAGAGCAAACCTGAGAGAGAGAAGGAAGTGAGCATGGTGTAAAGGTACTGTTGTGTTGGCTGAAAAACTCTCTTATTCATACAGTATTTTTAGTGTCTTTTTAAGCTTGATTAATTGTATTGGAAAAAAAACCTTACAGCTCATCAGAAAATATTTCTTATGTCTATAAATTCTCAGGGAACTAAGCCACAAACAGGTGAGAAGACAAGGGATTAGTGCTCATTATAGTAGAATATAACATTAGCAGCATTTTCTAGGAGCTGAGACGGTTACTGTTTAAAATAAAAACTATAATTACAATTTCCTCTGGGCTGTGAGGGCTAGATCTGAAGAGCGGTGGGACCCGGGCGGTTCGGCGAGGACCTTCTGGTCGGAAAGGCCTGAGTGAGTGCGCGCGGCCTCTGAGCTTACTGCACTTTCTAAAAAGGCAATACAATTGGAAATACAACTAAAATACTGAACCACCCTGAAAAATCAACTGAGGACTTGCTGGAGTGAACCCTGATAACCAAGGACAGAAAGTAGAGACCGCACAGAGACTTACCAGAGCAGAGATGAGAAAAGCCTGGCCAGCGTCTGTGGGAGGGATAGCTCAACTGCAGGGGGTTTTCACTGAGAGCTCGGGGTCCAAACCTGAAGCTGGGCTCCCCAGCCGAGAGCATCAGAACTGAGAAGGGTGCCCACATAGCATCTGTCTGCGAAAAGCAGCAGGTTGCTATCTACCTTATAAAAGGTTAATATCCAAAATATATAAGGAACTCACACAATTTAACAAAAGAAAGACAAACAATGCAATTAAAAAATGGGCAAAAGATCTAAGAAATATATGAAAAAATCCTCAAAGTCACTGATCATCAGAGAGATGCAAATTAAAATGACAATGTCAGAATGGTTACCATCAACAAATGACAAGTGCTGGCCAAGAAGTGGAGAAAAGGGAACCCTAGTACACTACTGGTGGGAATGCAGACTGGTGCGGCCATTATGGAAAACAGTATGGAGTTTCCAAAAAAAATTAAAAATGGAACTGCCATTTGACCCAGCGAACCAACTTCTAGGAGTATATCCAAAGAACCTCAAATGCCAATCAGAAAGAATGTATGCACTCCTATGTTCATAGCACAATTTATAATAGCTAATATCTTGAAACAGCCCAAATGCCCATCAGTAGATGAGTGGATGAAAAAGTTGTGGCCACTTATACCATGGAATACTATGCAGTTGTAAAAAAGGAGAGTCTATTACTCTTTGAGACAGAATGGAGGGACCTGGACAGCATCATCCTAAGTGAAATAAGTCAGTCAGAGAAAGCCAAGTACCACATGATCGCACTTATATGTGGAATTTAATGAACAAAATAAACTGATGAACAAATTAGATCCAGAGACATAGAAGCATGAAACAGACTGTAGAATCTCAGAGCAAAGGTGGGGGAGGGTGGGTGGTTGGGAAGAGATCAATAAAAGAACTTACATGCATGTATACATAACGCATGGACACAGACAATAGGGGGGTGAAGGCCTGGGGCAGGTGGTGGGGGTGGACTAGAAGAGGTCAATGGGGGAAAAGAGGGGACATACGTAATACTTTCAACAACAAATATTAAATAAATAAATAAATAAATATGTGGGCAACAGTGTGTAGCAGAAGTTTTATTTTGTAGAGTAACAATATTAACATCAAATTAAAAGGCAGTAACAAACAACTCATCATCTATAATCTCATCATTTCATAAAGAGAAATAAAAACAATAATTTCAATAAAAGAATAAATTGGCTGTTCAGGAATGCCAGCCAGTATTTCCTGCTGCTCTCATTTTCTTCCAGACAGGCACATTTTCTGTTAGCCAAATCCTGTTCCCAAGAGAAGGATTTTTTTTCCTAAATATATTTTATTGATTTTTCACAGAGAGGAAGGGAGAGAGATAGAGAGCTAGAAACATCGATGAGAGAGAATCAATCAGCTGCCTCTTGCACACCCCCTACTGGGGATGTGCCCGCAACCAAGGTACATGCCCTTGACCGGAATTGAACCTGGGACCCTTCAGTCCAAAGGCCAACACTCTTCCCACTGAGCCAAACCAGTTTTGGCCCAAGAGAAGGACTTGAGGAGGTTTTTCAAGTAGGCCAATGACTGTCTGTTCTGTTTTGAATGTACTTTTTGCATGCTGTTTCCCTTTCCCAAAATGCAATTATTAATGGCATGAATGAGGTCTTATGGGTCCTAGTTTTGGCACGATGAGTGGAGTGCCAGCTCAGATGTGACCACGATGCTGGTGAACGGGAGATTTATACATGACGACAACGCTGCTGACAGATGGGCTGTCAGATTTATTTGGCTGAATTGAAATGCTTCCCCAGATCTCCCCATTCTGCTGCAGAGAATAACTCTTCTCCTCTCAGAGCCCAAGCTTGCAAACGCTCAGCCGCGCTTTCCCTCTGGCACCAGCCTCCGCTCTGCACTCTGCTCCTGTGAGGAAGATGTTGGGACAAGGCCCACTTCCTGGTCCCTCCCTGGGCTCAGCCAAGCTGCTCTGATCCCCACAGTTAGGCAGCTCCACGGGGCGTCCTGTGAGGGGCCTGTGTCAGGTGCAGCCCCTCCACAGCTTTCATCAGCCGGAAGTACAAGTGATACAACAGTGCAGCCTTTGTGCTGACTGCTACATTTCCTCTTTTTACCACCATTTTCTGTGTTCTGTTTTTTTATGTGTTCACCACTTGGGGGAAATACTAAGCTTCACCTGCACTACAGAGTTTAAAATTAATTTAAAATACAGTTTTAATGAAATACTAATTTAAATAATATCTTAACTACATCACATTTATCATCCACCTCCCAACAAAAATGATAGCATTATTTTGAAATACCTTCTTGTGTTCAATTCCACAGGACTCTGCAGAGAGCCCAGTGTGTTTGGAGCTTAGTGGGTGAATGTATTTTTAGACAAAAACACACATCCCAAGTGCACCAAAACCGCCTACTAATCTCTTCCTCATTTCATGTGGGTGCAGGTGTCTTTCCTTTACCCTACGGGTGCCCACTCCTCCTTATTCTAGAGCTTCCTTCCCTTGAGAGGATCCTCAGATGAGAGCCCACCTCTGCGTTCATTGATGGTCAGTTCAGCCAAGTGGGGGATGGACACCAGGGAAAGCCCAACACGCCACAATTCAGAGGTTCTCCTTCTGGAGTCAGTAAACAGTTAGCAGCAAAAGGCCCTAACTCACACATATGACCCTGGGTCTTAGTCACAGATATTATCAAGCATTACCACAATATTGTGTTTGTATACTGTGTGTGTACATGTATTAGTATGCGTATACACTATGTATACGCTCTTGTGTGCATGTGTGTGTATATTCTGTGTGTGTGACATGTGTGTGTAGCATTAAAAGACAGTCATGGGAATGACCTGTTGATGAGAATTCTCATCAACGTTTGATTGGGTGGAGTTTGGGATGAGGAACAGTGCAATGGGAGATTCCTCACAATGAAATAACCAATTGCTATTGTTAATGTATTGACTTGAATGAATGATGGGTAAATAGAGAGACAGTTGAAGGAAAGAAGTTCTCCTGAGCCTTTACAACTGGGAAACCATGGTGTGACCTCATTCTTATCATGTGACCTTATTCCTGACCCAAATCCAATTTACTCCCCTTTGTAGTTTCGGAATTAGAAAAGGCTGAAGGACATGGACAATTATTAAACTCTGGGAAAGGAGAAGAAAACAAATATTAACTGGAATGTAGTTCCTCATGTTTGCTGTTGAAAACGCATACTTAGAACAGAAGGAAGAGGATTACTCGGTCACCCCATGACGCTGAAGCTTTTAAAGTGTAAGCAGTCACTCCAAGGCTTCTTGATATCCCAGCAATGTGCTTCAAGGAGAGCAGCACGTCCACCCCTCCTCTCTGTGGTGGAAACCACGGCATGGGGACGGACCAGGCAGTGGTGTGGGCTGGGAGGACTGACCGAGGAGCATCCTCTCGCTGACCAGAACACCTTCCTGCTCTGCCCGAGGAGGCATCAGCTCAGAGAAAGACAGGAGCCAGCAGATTGGGATGGAAAACGTGCTTACTCTCCAGCAGAGGTGGAGGAGGAATCGTGGGGTGAGCTGTGTCAGAGACAAGGGGGGAGCCCCACAGAGCTGACCGTGTGAGCGCCCGCCCAGGGGACTCTGAGCAGCCAGCCACCCTGTGAAGCTTGAATGGAGGCGCATCACGAGTTGCACTGAGCACCCGCAGTCCCACGGCCAGGAGCCTCGCATATGGCCCGTGGGCGGCGCCCTTTCTACTGCAGATCCACCCGCCCAGGCAACGAGGAGTGTGGGTCTGAGGTGTGATCATTGTCCTCTGAGCTTGTTCTTTTCGGTGCTCGGAGAGACGTGGGTGAGGAGGGAGGGGAGCAGGCAGGAGGCCCAGTTCTGCCTGATTGTCCACTGTGGACTTCAGGCCAACATGCCCAGCTGTGCACAGGTGTGTGTCCCGTACACCAACCGGCTGTCAGATGCTGGGACGTGGGAGGTTGACATCCTCACATGGGTTATCATACATTAAATTGGTTGAACCAAACATGTCAGAATGGAGATTTGAGATTTATTTCACCATGAATTCAGCAACTGAACGTAACGTAGAACCATTTATTTTATTTTGAAAATCTTTTGGTTTCAAAGCATTGAGCAATATGGATTTAATGAAAGAACAGAAAGTTGTTACCTGGCTAGGATGACTTCTTCCTCCATTGACAGCTGTATCTCAGATAATATCATCATTCTCTTCATCAAATTATAAAAACATAATGTCTTGATGGACATCAGTATGGTCCCGCCCCCACCTCAGCACCCACGTGCCAGGCCGGCCTCAGCCTTCCTGATTCCTCAGGGCCCTGAATTCCTCATGAGTTTTTTTTTTTTTTACTATGGAGCTTTCATTTCTTTGGAAAGAAAGGAAGGAAGCTCTCTCACAGTTTAAACTACTGAACGTCACAGCAGCTGCCCTCACACGCTCACACCACAGGAGTCACGTTGGCTCCTCGTGGACTATGTCACATTGGAGGAAGGTCCCCGCACACCCCCTGTTGCGTCTCCGTTACCATGGCTATGGCACCAGGGCTGACAGGACTGGTAGCGACCCAGTCCCACAACAGAAATGACCGGCGACTGCCCCTCGGGGACATCTGTGACAGGAGGTCAAAGAAGTCAAAGGTCACCCAGTGCAGTGAGCAGGCAGTTCTTTGGGTGGGCGTGGTCAGATTTGGGAAGATTTCAAAAAGAAACCATGTTCCTAATCCTAGGAGGGATAATAGAGCTAAAATAGCTGCTCCAGAAGCAGAGGAGTCCGCAGGTCAGGCCCCGGCTCCTTCCAGAGCACAGGTGTGTTCGCTCCCGTGCTGTCAGGCCACAGGGGTGCCTGCTCCCGCCCCCCTCCCGCCCCCAGGAGAGAGGTGGGGAAATGAGCAGCAGAGGCCCTGTCTGCTCTGGCTGCCGTAACAGGATTCCCAGCCCAGGAGGGGGCGCCACCTATGCATCTCTCCCAGTTATTAGCTGGCAGGACCCACTACTTTGCGGGGGGGGTGGTGGAGGGGTGGGTGGGAGGGGAAGGTCTCTACGTGGGCCCATCTGCCTTTCTGAAGCCTCTTTGCTCTCTTTTTAAAAGGGCAAGAATCTCATCTTGACCTCCCCTAAGCCTAATTACCTCCCACAGCCCATCTCCAAATCTAGCAAATTGGGGGGTTGGTTCATCACATGAGTTGAGGGGGGGGGCACAATTCAACCCATAACAATGTTGGGGGGTTTGACTGGTTAATGGAGACAGAGCACTGAAGAAAGACCTGGGCCTGTGTCCCAGGGGCACCCCACCAGACTTTTAAGAGGGGTGGTCACTGACACCATGTCCCCCACCTCCAGCCTAACATCCAGACTGAAACAGGAGCATGTGGGGAACACAGAGGATGTTTGGCAGTACAAGTAAGGAAGCAGACTAATAAACTAGAAAGACATAACCATGGCTATCCTATATAATAAATAGGTAATATGCAAATTGACCATCACTCCAACACAAAGCATGGTTGCACCCATGTGGTTAAAGATGGCAGCCTTCATGTGGACACAAGATGGCCACCACAATATGGCCAGCAGAGGAGGGCAGTTGTGGGCAATCAGGTCAGTAGCGGAGGGCAGTTGTGAATGATCAGGCCAGTAGGGGAGGGCAGTTAGGGGTGACCAGGCCAGCAGGGAAGGATAGTTGGGGGGAACCAGGCCTGAAGGGAGGACAGGTTGGGTGACCAGGCTGATGGGAGGGTATTTAGGGAGGACCAGGACAACAGGTAAGGGCAATTGGGGGAAACCAGGACTGAAGGGGAGAACAGTTAGGGACCACCAGGCCAGCAGGGGAGGGTGGTCAGGGGTGACCAGGCTGACAGGAGAGGGTAGTTAGGGGCAATAGCGCTGGCAGGGGAGTGACTAAGGGGTGATCAGACTGGCAGGCAGAAGTGGCTAGGGGCAATCAGGCAGGCAGGCAGGCAAGTGGTTGGGATCCAGCAGTCCTGAATTGTGAGAGGGATGTCCCAGATTGGAGGGGGTACAGGCTGGGCTGAGGGACACCCCCCTGTGCAAGAATTTTATGCACCAGGCCTCTAGTCTTTTATAAAAGTTCAAGGATGGATGGATGGGGTGAATTAGATCTGGAAGAGTCAGCACCAAGCACATACCTGTATCGGTCAGTATACTGTGCACGTGGCCTTGTGAATAGGAAAAGGCCCACAGGGAGAATTTGGTTCCTGCAGGGCTGGTGGGAGCCCCTACATCTCAGACACTGAGCTCTGGATCTACCATCTTCGTGGGATTTCAAACCCAAGCTCCAGGCAGGGTTGCAGTTTCTCTGCCACATTATTGACCACACCAACTGTTTCTAAATCCTGAGTATTGCTTGCATCTAATGCTCTGTCAATCCAAGCCTTCCGAAGACATTGGTCAGAGCAAGGACAACAGCTGTGATTTACACAGTGCGTAGGACAGATACACAGAACATTACTTCCAATGAATACAAAGCTACTTTTTCACAGGCACATATGAATCATTCACAACAATCAAACTAAGACACAAAGGAATCCTTATATCTAAAAGTCACATCATATGGACTATGCTCTTTAATGACAAGTGAGAAAAAAAAACTAAAAAAAAAATTCTGTTTGGAAATTAATAATATACCATATTTGCCGGCGTATAAGACGATTTTTGGCCCTGAAAAATACGTATTTGCCGGCGTATAAGACGACCCCCTAACATTTCCACTAAAAATACAGAGTTTGTTATATACTCGCAGTATAAGACTACCCCCCACTTGGAGGCATATTTTTCAGGGCCAAAGGGTCGTCTTATACGCCGGCAAATACGGTATATCATTATATAAAGGGATAGCATAAGGCAGATTAACAGTTAGAGCAAAAAAAAAAAAAAATCCCAGAAAGAACATGTCAAAATAAATAGGCAGGAGAAAACAAGTGAAACCAAGAACAAAAACCACATCCTCACACACAACAAAATACAACAAGTAAAAAACCTGGAAAAATAATTCTTCAAAAATGTGAGTAAGAGACAAGAACCAAGATGGCATCATAGGTAAACGCCTGTACTTGCTGCCTCCCCCAACCACATCAACATTACAACTGAAATACAGAAGAACTAACACCCAGAACAGCAGGAAAGCTGGCTGAGTGGAAGTCCTACAGCTAGAGAAGTAAAGATGAAGGCACACTAAGACTGGTACAAGGTGCTTTGGCATGGGATGGACTGGTCTGGCACCTGGGTGTGCCACTTTTTTAGGGAGATCACCTCTGTGGAACCTGCCTAGAGGAGCAAGGGGTCCCAGCCCCACACTAGACTCCCAACCCTGTGTCCCAGAGCTGGGGAAAAATCCCTATAGGCAGTAAGAACTATGGATTATAAAAACCAGTGTGGATACCGGGCTGAGTGACACACAGGCTGCTAGAGACCCAGTTGCTCCTCTTAAAGGCTGGCACCATTAACTGAATTGACAAGCTCCCACTTGCTCTGAGCTTCAGTGATGGGACCCAGACACATATGGGGAGAAACTGGATTGTCTGGCTTCAGAGCAGGAACATGGGGGCAGCTTTCTTACAGACAGAGATGCTTGAAACGGCCATTGTTCCTGTGCTGGGACCTTTGGAGTGCTGGGCTGACTGGCAGCCATTTCTATTTTTCTGCCTTGGAGATTCCCTGGGATCCTGCCCCACCCAATTTACAACCTCACCCAATCTGTGTGCAGCAGCTTTTGCATCTGAATGGCCTGTCTTTTCTCAGCCCCAAACCTGTCAAACAAGCTGCAGCTGGATCAGGGAGCCCCAAAGCTATCAATAAAAGGCCCAAGGCCGGCACCAGGACCAGCCTGCCTTGTTTCATAGCTAGGCCTTGTCTGGGCACTTTCAAAACTGATAAAAAAAAGAGGAGGAATCTTCATATTTCTCTGTAGCTCCTGCTGGGTGACCCCAAGCAGTGGCTATACTTTGCACCTCCCTGAAGACCCAAGAGCCAGTGTACCTAGTGGTCAGTGTGAGACCATCCAGACTGCAACTCTTCATCTCCATAAATGACACACTCAAAGGGCAGACTCATTGAGCACCAAAGCTCCGCTGAAGCAAGTCCTGCCCCATAAGGGTGTCTCTTGCACAGTAGCTCTCCCTCTGTAGTCGCAGCTGGTCCCCATAGCCAATTAGCCTAGGTTAATTCTTTCCAGTGACACCAACAGCATTCAAAGCTCAACTACAACAAAACTGTGCACACAGCCCACAAAGAGGTGCACCAAGAATGTCCACCTCAGGTGATTGGGGAGCCTGAGCCACTGGGCCCTATAGGACACCTCTGACTACATAAGGCCACTCTATCAACTCAAGGAGACTTAGAAGCTACCCAATACATAGAAACAAACACAGAGAAGCAGGCAAAATGCAGAGAAAAAGAAACAAGTCACAAATGAAATAAATGGAAGAAAGCAAACTACTAGATATAAGTTGAAAACCACAGTTATAAGGTTACTCAAGAATCTTCTAGAAACCTCAAGGAACTTAGTGATACCTTCAAGGATCTTAGAAAGAATGCAAAAAAAAAAAAAATAGGACCAATCAGAAATTAAGTATACACTGACTGAAATAAAGAATAATATACAGGGATTAAACAGGAGATTAGATGATCCCAAGAATCAAGTCAATGATTTGAAATATGAAGAAGCAAAAAACACTAGACCAGAAGAGCAAAGTGGGAAAAAAAATTAAAAAATATGATGAGCAGAAACCATTTTGGCTCAGTGGATGGAGCGTTGCCCTGGGGACTGAATGGTTCCAGGTTCAATTCTGGTCAAGGGCATGTACCTTGGTTGCAGGTACGTCCCCAGCAGGGGGTGTGCAAGAGTGAGCTGATCAATGTTTCTCTCTCATCGATGTTTCTAACTATCTATCCCTCTCTCTTCTTCTCTGTAAAAAATAAATGAAATATATTAAAATAAATAAATAACAAATAAAAAAAATATGATGATAGTGTAAGAAGCATCTGGGACAATTTCAAGTGTACCAACATCCGAATTATGGGGGTGCCAGAAGAAGAGAGAGGGCAAGATATTGAAAACTTATTTGAAGAAATGACAGAAGACTTTCCCTAAAAAATAGACTTACAAGTCCAGGAAGCACAGAGAAATGCAAACAAGAGGAATCCAAAGAAGACCACACCAAGGCACATCATAATTAAAATACCAAGGGCTAAAGACAAAGAGAGAATCTTAAAAGCACCAAGAGAAAAGCAGTTAGTTACCTACAAGGGAGTGCCCATACAACTATCAGCGGATTTCTCATCAGAAACTATGCAGGCCAGAAAGGAGTGACAAGAAATATTCAAAGTGATGAGTAGCAAGAACCTACTACCAAGAATACGCTACCCAGCAAAGCTATTATTTAGAATTGAAGGTCAGATAAAGAGCTTCACAGACAAGAAAAAGCTAAAAGAGTTCATCACCACCAAACCAGTATTACATGAAATGCTGAAGGGTATTCTTTAAGACGAAGAAGAAAAAAAAGGTAAAGATAAAAAATTATGAATAACAAAGTGACAACAAATACATATCTATCAAAAGTGAATCTAAAAATCAAATGAATAAAAAATCTGATAAACAGAATAAACTTTAAAATATAATAGATCCAGGGACGTGGAAATGGAACAGACTGATGATTCTCAGAGGGAAAGGGGCATGGGAAGAGATTAGATAAAGATGCATTACCTATGGCCAAAGTCAATAGGTGGTGAAAGCCTGGGGTGGAGTGGGGTGAGAACCAGGTGGAGGGGAGCTATGGGGGGGGGGGATATCTGCAATAATCTCAACAATAAAGATAAAAACAATGTTAGTAAGATTGTTGATTATTATGGCAAAGCTGAGAAAAATAAAAATACATATAAAACACAATGAAAGAATGGATAATTACTTCAGAGAGAACAACTATCAAAAAATAAAGAATATTGTAATTACTGCAAAAGAGTATAATACACTTGAAAACCTAGATGAAATGGATAATTTTCTGGTAAAGTATACAGGCTAGAGAAAAAGTAAGTTTACAGTTGTGAGTATGAAAACACAGAGTTTATTCTTATCTTATTATTTATTAATTAATGTATTATTTTCTATTTAAAATATATTTTTATTGATTTCAGAGAGGAAGGGATAGGAAGAGAGAGAAAGAAACATCAATGATGAGAGGGAATCATTGATTGGCTGCCTCCTGGGAATAAAGCCCACAGCCCAGGGTTCAATTGGCCGGAATTGAACCTGGGACCCTTCAGTCCACAGGCCGATGCTCTACTCACTGAGCAAAATAGGCTAGGGCTAATGTATTATGTTCCATAAGAACAACTGTAAATCTACTTTTGTCTCACATTGTACAATTTCAATATTGAAGTAAGAATAAAAAATGCTGAATATATATATCTGGGACCTTGGATTTCTCTATTTCAGTGCATTCAAGAAATAGTAATAATAAAACAAATTTACTTGTGCCAAGCACTGTGCTAAGCCCTTGAGTGGAAAATGTGGGCATTGATGACTGGGTCAGAGCTAATTATATGCATTTCTAAATAAGTCTAAAAGAATATTTTCAAAGATATAAAATGAAATACTAATGAAAAGGAAATTCATTGTGTCATGGCTTAACAGTGTTTTCATAGTGTTACATAAAATAATTATACATTTTATATTTGTTCATGTGACATGTGGCAATATGCAAAGACTTCATGCCACATGCTGACACTTTCACCAAATAGCTGTCATCCCATTTTTCTTCAATAACTAGGTCACCCTTCTCTTCTCCCTCAGTGTTAAACTGGGTGCACTGAAACCAACTAAAGACTACAGTTCTCAACATCCCTTGAAGTCAGATGAGATCATGTGACCACATGTGTCTGTGCTGGAAAGTGATGGATGGTAAAACTTCTAGGTGGGTTCCCTAAAGGGCGGTTTCACTCTCTCACTGCTCCTTTTCTTGTGGACTGGAATGCAGCAGCCTGCCAAGCTACCACTTGAGGCTGTGGGTGGAGCCATGTCTGAGGTTGTGGAACCAGACAGAAGAAGCCACTCTACGTGTCATGGCTAATGTGGCAGGCAAGCACTAAATACCCAGCTGAAGCTTCCTGATTTTTATTGCTGAAAAAGTGAAGACTTTTCATCTTTCATAAAAGGCTGCATTTTATCTAGAGTTCATATGTTAATGAGGATTGATGTGTTGTGAAATTTCCCATCAAAAGCCTAAGAAGCCAAGAAACATGTTTTCTAGGGTAAGGATATTTACTTAAAAAACAATCTCTCTCTCTCTCTCTCTCTCTCTCTCTCTCTCTATATATATATATATATATATATATATATATATTTACATATACTAGTATAGATAACTACATATATCCCATATAATAAAGTGGTAATATGCAAATTGACCCTCATACTCTCACACAAGATGGCCACACCCCATGTGGTTAAAGATGGCCACTACAAGATGGCTGGCAGGGGAGGGCAGTTAGGGGCAACTGGGCTAGTAAGGGAGGACAGTTAGGCATCAATCAGGCTGGCAGGGGAATAGTTAGGAGGTGATCGGGCTGGCAGGCAGGTGAGTGGTTGGGAGCTAGCAGTCCCAGATTGTAAGAGGGATGTCTGACTGCTGGTTTAGTTAGACATCCCCCAAGGGGTCCCAGATTGGAGAGGGTGCAGGCTGGGCTGGGGGACATCACAGGCCCAGTGCATAAATTTTGTGCACTGGGCCTCTAATATTTTGTGCATTGGGCCTCTAATATATTTAATATATATAACTATATTCTTCAACTTTGGTTACAGAAAAACAACAACCAAGGTTGAAATTATAGTCAATGAGTTGTTACTCTAATAAAAAAACACAAGTACTTACCCTCAGACCTTCCCCAAGTTAAATTATAAAAACTAAAAACTTGATGCTTTTGTCAGAGATATGGCAGAAGAATACCTCTAAAATGAAGGTATTCTTCATTTTCTCAATCCTTATACAGTGTAGTTATCATTTATGATGAAATTTGAAAGGCTTTCATGTGGAATGTATGTACGCATGAGGGTGAGCACATGAGCATCTGGGTGAACGTAAGAGACAACTAGAACTAGGATTTACAAAAATATATTTCAATATTTTTATTTACTTAATATTTCTATGGTTTTAAAATAGAGCCTTAGTAATAATAATAGTAATAGAGCCTTTTCTTTCCCCTTTACCAAGGAAAGCATGTTGTTTTATAACATGTTAAGAAATAGGATGTAAGGTTTTACTAAAGATTCAGTTGGCAAAATTAGAGTTGGGACACTTCCAAGTCCCCACATGGAACATAATAAATTCTCCAAAGAGATGACCTCTCACTAGGAGTCAGCCATTGGGCTAGCCTGGGAGTCAGCACATGAAGAATTACACCCAAAACACATAAAGTTTAATAGGCAAAAACCATGATGAAACACCAGCAAAGCACTTTATTCTTTATATTAGTTCTTATAAAAAAGGAACTTAGTTTTCTTTGCCTCAAAAAGTGTGTGTTTTAGAGTAAAAGTTGTAGTAGCTTAATATAAAAAACAACCATATTTTATATCTACAATTGATTTTAGGGAGCATATCAATAATAGTTATGATAATATTATTAATCATGATACTTGCAATGTGTTGGGACTGGTGCTGAGTACTTTACATACATTTATGTCAATCTTTCATCTAACAATTTATTGAATGAGGCATTTTGATTCCCATTTTTAAGATGAGAAATCTGAGGTACATTGAAATTAATTTGCCCAGGTTCAGACCAATAGTAAATGACAGACTGAATTTAAAATCAGGTCTGTCTGATTCCAATCCAATCACTATCATGGGGCTTCATGTTTTGACCAAAAGTCAAATAGAGAGGATATGAGGAATTCTAGAATATTTAAACTGAGAAGGCAAATTCTAGATTAATAAAATACCAGTGTTCTCTAGGCAATATCCTATATAATAAAGAGGTAATATGCAAATTGACCATCACTCCAACACACAAGATGGCTGCCCCTATGAGATTCTCCCTTCCCCAGCTGGTAGGTGGAGTTATGACATTACTGGCATCTGTCACAGAGACATCCCCAAGAAATTGAACCACCAATCAGCACGTGCCAAGTGCCCTAGAGCCCCCCTTCCTGTTCCTCCCCTTAAAAAGACCCCCAGACCAGCCACGTGTTGCTTTTTCCTCCATGTCCATCTGGGCGCAGCCCAGCTGGGTCCTCTTTCCCCTCCCCACTCCTTCAATTCTGAGTTCTCTACCTCTGTAATGAGTCCCGCTCATTACCGGGGAATAAACTTTACTTTAAAATGTCTTGGTGTTCAGTTTCCTGCTCCTCAAACTTTACAACCCCCATGTGGACAAAAGATGGCCACCACATGACCTATAGGGGAGGGCAGTTGGGGCAATCAGATCAGCATGGGGGAGCAGTTGGGAGGTACCAGGACTGTAAGGGAGGGCAGTTAGGAGTGACCGGACCAGCAGAGGAGGACAGTTGGGAGCAACCAGGCCTGCGGGGGAGGACAGTAGGGGGTGATCCAGGCCTTCAGGGGAGGGCAACTGGGGGGTACCAGCCCTGTAGGGGAGGGCAGTTGTGGGGGACCAGGCCTGCAGGGAGGGGTAATTTGGTGGGGACCAAGACTGCAGGGGAGGTCAATTGGGGGAAACCAGGCCTGCAGAGGAGGGCAGTTAGGGCAACCAGGCCAATAGGGGAGAGCAGTTAGAGGCAAGCAAACCAATAGGGAAGAGCAGTTAGGGGTAACCAGGCCTACAGGGGAAGGCAGTTGGGAGGGGAAAGGCCTGCAGGGGAGGGAAGTTGTGGGGAGGACAAAGCCTGCAGGGGAGTGCAGTTTGGGGCAACCGGGGCAGCAGGGTGATAAGACCTGCAGGGAAGGCTGGCAAGAGAGGGAAGTTAGAAGTGACTGGGCCAGCAGGGGAGGGCAGTTGGGTGTTACCAAGCCTGTAGGAGAGGGCAGTTGGGGTGACCAGGCCATCAGGGGAGGGCAGTTAGAGGTGACCAGGTGGCAGGGGAGGGCTGTTAGGGGCAATTGGGCTGGCAGGGGAGCAATTAGGCATTGATCAAGCTGGCAGGAGAGTGATTAGGGGGTGATCAGCCGGGCAGGCAGGTGAACGGTTGGGAGCCAGTAGTCCAGGATTGGGAGAGGGATGTCCAACTGCCTGTTTAGTGGGATTGGACTTAAATAGGAAGTCGGACATTCCCATTTAAGGGGTCCCAGATTAGAGAGGGTGCAGGCTGGGCTAAGGGACAATCCTCCCTGCCCCCCCCCCCCCTTGCACGAATTTCATGCACTGGGCCTCGAGTATAAAATATATACATGGAAGTACATTTATTTAATGCTAAGTCTAATCTTTCCATACATTTAACTGTTCAGATTGTTTTCTGGTTACTGGAAAGTGTTGGCTCCCATAGACACACATAAACTTATTTCCTTCTTTGGTGTAAGCTTTATAAATGGTTCTATGTTTGTGTTTACTCAAGCACATTTATAGATATTAAAATATCAGCTGAAGCTCTACATCTTCTAGGACTTTATTAAAAGGAAGTGCATTATGTGAGCAATAAACATTAGTATGAACTTAGTTTTATTGAAAACTGTGCTTCTTTAGAGATAGTTCAAGCTATACCCTGGACTAGAGGACATGGCTGAAAGCTAATAAATCCATATTATAACAAGACAGGCCATTTAAAGCAATTTGACACTCCCTGAGAACAGTCAAATTACTTTTAACATCATGAAACCTGCCTTGTCTTGCCAAGGACAAATGAATGGCCTGTAACTCAACCAACTGTGGTGTTTCCTATAAGAATTAGCATATCTCCTCCTAAATCATTAGCTTATAAAACTAAAGATAATTTTTTTAGACAAAAAATTAACTGAGGTTTCAGGTGGTGTGTCTGAATTTTATTGACATGAGAATTAAAACCACCTCTCACAATCAGAACAATATATTAAAAATAAATTTCATAGTTAGGTAAATATCTATAAGATTTATTCATTTTTGTCCTAACATTAGGTAAAAAACACTTTTATCATGGGATCATGATATTCATCACTAATATTTTGAAAGATTGTTGGTATTGCTATTGAAATTCTTCCAGAAAAAAATGTTAATCTTCTCATGACCCATAAACACTTTATATTTCTGTCAAGGAGACATATGAGAAACAGTCAAATGATCTGAAACACCTTCTACGAGTCAGGGGTCTACAGAAACACAGGAACAAGAGGAGATTTGCTATCGGAATCGGCTCATGTGGTCATGGGGATCGAGAAGCCTCACAGTTTGCAGTCTACAAGCCAGAAACACGGTGGAGCTGGTGTGATTCAAAGGCCTGAGAACCAGGAGGCCCTGCGTCTGAGGGCAGCAGGAGAACATCTCAGCACAAGCAGAGAAATAATTCACCCTTCCTCCCCCTGATTGTTTCTTCTATTCAGTCCCATCCAGGGAGGATGACCATCTGAATTTTATTTCAATTTTTTTATTGATTTTAGAGAAAGGAAGGGAGAGGGACAGAGAGATAGAAACATCAATCAGCTGCCTCCTGCATGTTCCCCACTGGGAATCAAGTTCACAACCTAGGCATGTGTAGCGAGGGGGAATTGAACCAGCAACCCCTTGGTGCATGGGACTACCAACCAACCAACCAACCAACCAACCAAGTCACAGGAGCGGGGGCCCAGCTGAATTCTTTACTCAGCCCAATGTGCATCATTTCTCATGGACTCACTCAAAAATACTATTCACCAGCTGTCTGTGCCCAAGCAAGACAATGCATAAAATTAACCATCACACATATGTAACTGGAGTATCAGAAGGAGAGAGATGGGGGGGAGAGAGAGAGAGATTTGAAGAGACAAAGATTGAGAATTGTTCCAAAACTTACCAAAGTCTTTAATACACAGATTCAAGAAATTCAGTATTCTCTAATAGAAGAAAATATGAAGAAAACCAAATGTAGGTACATTATCATAAAACTGCTGAAAATAAAACAAAGAAAAAATATTTAAAGCACTGGGAAAACCCCACAGTATCTTCAAAGCAGCAAAATCTAGACTGATAGTTGACTCTTCAAGAGAAACTACAAAACCAGTCCAATGGAAGTACATTTCTAGAACACTAGAAAAAAAATTCCCTGTAAAGAATTCTAGTAAAAATATCTTTCAGAAAAACAAAATAAAGACATTATAAGATAAAACTAAAGCTGAGATATTAGCCCTACAATGAACGTTAAGTAAGTTCTTTAGAAAGAAGACAAATGATTACAGAGGAATATAATTGGGTTAGAAAATAAGCAGAGAAAGGGTAAATGTATAGATAAGAGTGAAGAAAATTAGCTGTTAAAAACTTGTGGGATTTTTTCATAGCAGCACAATTCACCATAGCTAAGATTTGGAAATAGCCTAGTGCCCATCAGCAGATGAGTGGATTAAAAAACTGAGGTACATCTACACAATGGATGTTATGCTTTGGTAAAAAAAGAAGGAATTCTTACCATTTTCAACAGCATGGCTGGACTGGAGAGCATTATGCTAAGAAAAATAATCCAGTCAGAGAAAGATAAATATCATATGATCTTACTGATTTGTGGAATATAATGAACAGCATAAACTGATGAAAAATAAAACAAACAAACAAACAAACAAACAACACACAACAGATCCAGAGACAAAGAAGCATCGACCAGTCTGTCAAATCTCAGAAGGAAGGTAGGGGAGGGCGGGATTAGGGGAAGAGATCAACCAAAGGACTTGTATGCATGAATATAAGCCTAACCAATGGACATAGACACCAGGGGGTTGAGGGCATGAGTGTGTGTCCGGAGGGGGGGGGGGCGGTGAAGGGTAGGAGGAGATGAGAGGACAGTGAGGAGATAAGAACACACAGGTAATACCTGAATCAATAAAGAAAAAAACTTGTGGGATTTATAACATAGTAGAAAATATATGACACATGAATGGTGCAAAAGGTGAGAGGGAGTTGATAGGATTAAACTATTGCAAGGTTTTTTGCTTATCATAATAGGAAAATGCATAAGAGAGGCACTATCGAATCAAGAAGCACATTGGAAATCTTCAGTGTCACTGATGAAAACACACCCGGCTGTGTAACTAAGAGGCTCCTAGAGGAAGATAAATGGGATGTTTTAAAAATTGCCTGATTATTCTAAGAGAAGAAAGATATGAAGAAGTAACGATCAAAGAAAAGTGGGACAAAACGAAACAAATAACAAGATGGTGGACCCAAACCCCTTCCATGAAGGAACATGGCCTCTCCTTGGAGGAAGGGCTGACTAGGATGGAGGCAGAGAGCATGCAAGATGGGCCGGGACAGACCCTCCATGATGGATCCGTCACGGCAGGCAGGAGCTCTCTGCAGGAGCTCCCAAAGGCCAAACCAGGGGCCATCTGAGCAGGAACACATGAGGCATAAAAGAAATCTCCATGAGACCACACTGGTATAAAAGCAGGGGAGAGCAAACAGATCTTTGTCCTGACAATTCTGAACAATTATAGACACTCCCCCTCGAGGAGGCGGAGCCCAGCCTCCACTTCCAAAGGAGGGGATGTGAAAAGAGGAGCAGAAGGGGCAGGGACTTCCTGGGGGAGGAGCCCATAAAACAGCGCTGGGTTAGCGATCAGGGTTCATCAGTGGTGACAAGCTTGTTCACATATGTACCCTTTGGGGGGCAGCATCTTACCTCTGACCAAAAACATAACCTCAGTACAATCATGGGGAAATAGACCAATCTGAACTGTGAGACGAACTACAAAACTGGCAAGTCATAAAAATAAGGGAAACCAGAACAATAAGTAGAAGCCTACGAAAATACAACCAAAGTGGAGTTGAAGGTGAGATCATGGAAAATAACATTAGGTAAAAATAAAGAAAATCTGAATTAAATATGAACTTTCATTGATGTACTGATATTGGTTCATTAACTATAACAAATTTTATTTTAATTAAAGATACTAATAACAGGGAACACTGGTGCAGAGCCACTGTGAACTCTTCATATAATCTCAACTTTTATTTTTATTTTTATTTTTCCCCCCATTTTTTTATTAAGGTATTATATGTGTACATTGCTTACCATCCTCCCCCCCCCCCCCCGGCCACATCCCATACATGCCCTCCCTCCCTCCCCAGAGTTTTGTGTCCATTGGTTGTACTTATATGCATGCATAACAGTCCTTCGGTTGATCTCTTATCTCCCCCAGATCACCCTACCCTCCCCGCTGTCATTTGACAGTCTGCTTGTTGTTTTACTGTCACTATATCTATCTTTCTGTTCATTAGTTTATAATGTTCTTTATTATCCATAAATGAGTGAGGACATGTGGTGTTTTTCTTTCATTGATTGGCTTATTTCACTCAGCATGATGTTCTCCAATTCCATCCAGGTTGCTGCTAATGATGAGAAATCCTTCTTTTTTATGGCAGCATAGTATTCGATTGTGTAGATGTACCATAGTTTTCTCATCCAATCATCTGCTGATGGGTACCTAGCCTGTTTCCAAATCCTAGTTATTGTAAATTGTGCTGCTATGAACATAAGGGCTCCCCTGGGTCCCACTGCCCCCCCCATGTCACACAGCTCCGCTGGGTCCCACCGCTCCCCCCCCCCCCCGGGCACATGGCTCTCCCAGGGCACACAGCTCCTCTGGGTCCCACTGCTCCCCCGGGGCACAAGGCTCTCCTGGGACACATGGCTCCCCCTGGTCCCACCACTCCCCTGGGGCACAAGTCTCTCCTGGGGCGCACCGCTCCCCTGGGTCCCACCGCCCCCCCAGGTCACATGGCTCCCCCAGGTCACAGGCCACACCACTCCCCCTGGTCACAAGGGCCCCCCCGGGCTACACGGCCCATCTGGGACTGTTGATTGGTGCCCTCCTATCCTGGATCCCCCAGGGCCCGAGCTGCAGGCGAGCAGGAGGACAACGAGGGGGACTAATGGGGAGGCTCCGGCCGACTTCACCCTAGCAACCTCAGCAGCTCTGATTTCACATGTTCAGGCTTTCAGTCCCCCGGGTTTAGGTGTTTAGAGTCCCAGGCCGCAAAGAGTGTTTTGGGTCCTACCTCTCTGTCCTCTTTGGCGCTGGCTCTCGGGGACTTGACAGAGGCTCCAGCCAGGCCTGGCAGCAGGGGTACAGATGGGCAAAGGCCTCGCTTGGGCTGCAAGCAGAAGGCGCGGCCAAGGCCCTGCGCTTGCTCCCTTGCCAGCAAGGCGAGCAGACCGGGAAGTCTGCGGACAAGGAGGCCGGGCTCCGAGAAGGTCTGCTCCCTGGGCCCAGGGCGGGGCGGGCTCCGCTCTCGGTGGGCCCTCCTCACCGGTGGCGGCGGGGACTCCGCTGCGGCTCCAAACACCACATGGCAGCAGCAGTATCCCTCCTTTCAGTTGTAGATTTCCCCCTCTGCCAGCTTTCCTGTGGTTTAGATAGGATCCTTTTCGATTCTCCCCCAGGGCCCTGGCCCGCTGCTGCCAGCGAGGAGGAGACGAGGGGGAAGAATGGGGAGGCTCCGGCAGCCTCCGCCACAGTATCCTCCGCCACCCACACTTCACATGTTCTGGCTTTCAGAGTCCCCGGGTTTAGGTGTCCAGAGTCCCAGGCCGCAAAGAGTGCTCTGGGCACAACCTCTCGGTCCTCCATCACGCTCCACGAGCAAGTCTGCTCCACCTTGGCTCCGGCCCTCGGCAGAGGCTCTGGCCTGGCCCGGCGTCAAGGGGACAGATGGGCGAAGGGCTCGCTGGGGCTGCGAGCGGAAGGTGCGGCCATGGTCCTGCACCGGCTCCCTCGCTAGCAAGGCGGGCGGGCTGTGAAGACTGCGGGCGCGGAGGCTGGGCTCCAAGGCAGCTTACTCTGTGCGAGAGCGCTAGGTGCGGCCGCAGCCCAGTGCTGGTTCCCTCGCTCCCACGGCGGGCCGGGAAGGCTGCAGGAGCAGAGGCCAGGCTCTGAGGCAGCCCACTCCCTGGGCCTGGGGCAGGGCGACTCTGCTCTTGGTGGGCCTCCCTCACTGGCGGCTACGGCGGCGGCTGCGGCGGTGGCAGCTCCGGTGGTTCTGGTTCCACAGCGGCTTTAAACTCCACATGTCACAGCAGTGCTTTTCCTTCCCTCTAGTTGTAGCCATCCCATTCCGCCAGCTTTCCTGTGGATCTGATGTGATCCCTTTTGATTTTAGCTGTTGTTTTTTCCCAAATTGTTGATGAGGCGGCAGCTTAGGAGACTACCTAGGCCGCCATCTTGTTTCGCACACTCTCAACTTTTATTTTTAAAGTTGCTAAGGTCAACCCTTCTCCTCAGACTCCTTTCCCTGCCTGCTGTCAGTGGTGGGCTGGTGAATGTTCCACAGCCAGCCCTGAGGACAGAGTGGGAACCTTCATGCATAGCATTTGCCCCTTGTAATTTCCACCCCTTGGACAAGTACAAATGCTCAGTCCATGTTGAGAAGAGATGCAGTTGGCAGCCAGTAGGAGCCTGCTGTTCTCCAGGCCTGAGAAGCCAGGAATGGCGGGGCAGCTGCCACTGACCCTGAGTGTGGACACTGCCAAGGCCATGGAAAGGCACCTGTGCCCTGACAATCATGACCTCTAGACCCACAGAATCCCATTTTCTGTGCCATGTTCCCTGAGTGCATCCCAGAGAGTGGTGGTGAGCTGGGCAGCTCCCGTGTCCACTCCTCGGTTCCTGGGCCTGTGGCTCTGCCTGTCAGGGACACGACCCACATCATGTGACAATTCACGTGTAGACTGCATCTCAGAGAATGGCTCCCTGCCTGAGTCTTTTCTCTGAGTCTGTGCTGGCAGGTCACTCCACTGATCTGTCACCAGTCTGTTGGTAGGACCAGTGGGTCCCTTAGCCGTGTGCCCACTGCTGCATCTCTTCCCCGTGAAGGGGTCACCCAGGGGATCCAGCGTCCTCTCAGTTTGACTGAATTTCAGACATGCTCTCAGCCCTCACCTCCCCTTCCTTAGAGCACAGCTTTAGAAAACGTGTAATTATAAATTCTTCCTCTGTCCCTTTGGCATGAAAATGTTTTTAAAAATTTCTTAAAAGATTTCCACCCCAGGAAGTCTTCCTTCATACCTAGAGCCATTCTCTGAAATGCCATCATCCAGGAAGAGAGAGCCCCGTGCCCCAGGCCGTGGGAGTGTAGGGCCCCGGCTGCAGGAATGTCACTCAGCAAACACAGATGGCTAATCCCGGGGGGGAAACATCTGCTAACTCAGAAAAAACTCAACGTGTTCGACACAGCCACTGGCCACACTCCCCACGACTCTGCACGACTCCCCATGACACCCTCCACAGCAGCCCATGACTCCCCGTGATACCCCACAACTCCCCACGACACCCCATGACACCCCACCCCACGACTCCCCACAGCAGCCTTGCCTTGCCTGGGGCTCCCTGCAGCACAGAGAAGCCCTCCCAATGGCTCCAGCACAGCGGAGCTCCGACTAAGCTCTGCCTCTCTCCCATGTCACAAGAGCCTTGAAACAAGTCTTCCCTGACTATTAACTTGGTTCAGTGCCATTTTTGCTGTGGCTGTGGGTCTCCAGGGCCACGCTGACCCCGAGAGGAGCCCTCTGAGTGAACCTGGTCCTTGTTGGGGCCAGCTGAGGCCCTCAGGGCAGAAAGGTCACGTCACACACAGGGTCAGATGGATCCCGCTCCTTCAGTGACACAGAATGAATCTCTTCGTAGTGGAAGGGAGAATTGTATTTATTTTTTAAATGCTTCATGCTTTTAATTTTTGTTTTCATGGGCCTCTAACATATATCTGAAATCACTTCTATTTTTTACTGGTCAATAAGCATTGTGTTAAAAAATATGGATGAACGTATCAAAGTAAGTAGCAGGAAACCAAATGTTGTTGAGATAACTGAACTGTCTCTCTGCAGGAAAACAAGCAAGCCAGGTATTGAGTGGTCTCCGAGCTGGAATGCTACCTCCCGAATCCCAGATGCTGGGCTAGTTCTGCGTTTCAGGAGTGACTGAGATGTGACCTGCTGTGTCCCAGCGTCCCCCGGCTTTCTAAGAGCCCATCTCGGCTTGTGAAAAGGGTTAACAATCCTATTGTGTCATGATCAGGTTGTTACCAGACTATTTCCATAATATGTGCCATTTGTGTCCACTCCAAAACAATGTGTGTTTCCTCCCAGAGGAGTTGTTAAAGCATCAGGAACAGATGAAAAGTCGGGCGCTGTTCCTCCCACCCCCTCCTTTCCCAGCCGTGTCAGGACTGGGCTGCGTCCATGCAGGCGGCCTGGGTGCGGGCAGAGAACTCTGACGTCCTCCGGGTTATCGTTTTACTGCCGTTTCCAGAGTCAGAAACAGGCTTCTCCCAAGAGGAAGTGCACAGAAGGACCTCGGCTCCACTCCAGCTCTGCCGCCGCCTCCAGCGCCCGGGAAGCCGCGCTCAGCGGACAGCAGCCCGTCGCCCTGCTCCTGATGGCCCGTGCCCGCTCTTCCCTCCGGACTGCACCACGCAGTACGGGCCTCCTCCTGAAAAAGCCCCCACTGACTCCTTCCACTTCACCCCCCTTTGCCTTTCTCCCTGCCCCAGGCGCAGGGCTGTGGGCTGGGCGGGGAGGGAGGGAATGTACACCATCCTCCTCTGTCCTCCTCTGAGAGGAGAGGGAGCTCGGCAGTGAGGGCGCCCTGACTCCTCTCTGGAAGGTCCTTGAACACAAAACAGCGCCTTGACCACGGGGAAAGGTAAGCTCCCCTAGTGGTTTACATTAGCCCATCTATCCAGTTAGGTTTCATTGGTGTTGTCTGAGATGACGGAGCCCTGAGGAGGGGTCTCCGCGGCCCAGGACCTGCATAGGCCCAGGGATACCAGAAAGCTGAGGTCTAATGGTGAGAGTCCACGCCATAGGCTTCCGAGGCAGAAAACAGTTCGCACCAAAGCGATCACACCGGTTTTGTCTGCAGGGAGTGCCGCGGCCGGCAGGGGCTGCGGGGGCCATGGTCACACATCCTGTCCAACCTGCTTAGATTAGGTCATAGGCCCTGGAACAAGTTCAGATCATTCGTGTCTTGGTCGTCATCTCCTTCCACTCCTACATTACTCTTGTGTGTGTGTATACACTAAACATAATTCCTACCTTATTAGCAAACGTTAAGCATACACTACAGTGTTTTTAGCTGTAGCATTGTTCTGCATAGACCTGCAGAACCTATCTATCTTGCAAAACTGAAACTTTGTGCCTTTAACTATTATTTTCTCATTTCTCCCTCCCCAGTCCCTGGCAATCACCATTCTCCTCTCTGCTTCTGTAAGTTTGACTCTCAGATTTCACATTTAAGTGAAATGACACAGTATCTGCCTTTCTGTGACTTGTTTTGTGTAAACAGTAGAGGCCCGATGCCCGGAATTTGTGCTAGAGCGGCCTTCCTTTCCGGCTGCCAGCACCGGCTTCCCTCTGGCACCTGGGACTCGGGCTTCCCTCCAGTCTCTGGCTTCCTCTGAAGGACTTCTGGTCTATTTAGCATATCACAATTTTATTAGTATAGATAATTCCCTCGTGTCCATCCATAGGGTCAGAATTGGCAGAATCTCCTTTTGAAGGCTGAGTAACGAACGCACCACTGCACGGAGAGAGCACATCCTCAGCCGCTCATCCATTGATGGACACAGTTGTTTCCATCTCTTTGCTTTTACGAATTGTCCTGCAGGAAATCATGGGTGCACATGTCTCTTCAAGACAGGTATTGCATTCCCATTGGTTAATGCCCAGCAGTGGATTGCTGGATCACTCATATGGTAGCTCTATTTTTAGTTTTTTTTGATGAACCTTCATACTATTTTCCATAAAGGCTGCACCAATTTGTATTCCCATCAACAGTGCACAAGGTTCCCTTTCCTCCACACCCTCACCAACACTCTTTTAGTTGTGTGTGTGTGTGTGTGTGTGTGTGTGTGTGTGTGTTTAAATAACAGCCAGCCTGACAGCTGGTAGTTTGTTTATTTTTGCTGCCTGTGCTT
The DNA here is from genome assembly GCA_963924515.1 of Vespertilio murinus. Classification (NCBI taxonomy): domain Eukaryota; kingdom Metazoa; phylum Chordata; class Mammalia; order Chiroptera; family Vespertilionidae; genus Vespertilio; species Vespertilio murinus. The sequence goes on along the minus strand of OZ004717.1, from coordinate 48,613,603 downwards.
TTGATTGGCAAGTCAATGTCAAGGAGCTTTTCCTCAATTTTTTTCTAGGAGTTTTAAGGTTTAGAATCTTATGTTTGAGTCTTTAATCCATTTGGAATTGATCTGTGTATGGTGAGAGATAAAGGTCCAGTTTCATTCTTCTGAATGTGGATATCGAATTTTCTTAGAAACTGATCTTGTTGAAGATTAGTTGACCACATGCATGTGGGTTTGTGCTGGGCTCAGTTCTGTCCTGTGTTTGTCCTGCTTCAGGTTCTCTCCCTCATCCAGGATGTCACACTAAGCTGAATTACTGCTCACAATGATTTCATCAGATTGGTCATTCTCCCTGGTAAGCTTCTTCCATTCAATCATTGGCAGGTTCTAGTTCTGACAATGCTACAATATTCGTTACATTTCCCCCTGTAAACCAGATGTTATTTTTTTAAAAAATTTTATTTTATTAAGGTATTATCTGTGTACATAGCTTACCATTGCCTCCCCCTCCCATTTATGCCCTCCCTCCCCAGAGTTCTGTGTTCGTTGGTTGTACTTATGTTCATGCATACCAGTCCCTCGGTTGTTCTCCTATCTCCCCCCAGGTCTCCTTCCCCTCCCCGCTGTCATTTGACAATCTGCTTGTTTTATGGTGACCATCTCAGGACCCCATGAATAGAATCTGCTCCTCATTTGGCAGTCTGCTTGTTTTATGGTGACTATCTCAGGACCATATGAATAGAGTCCGCTCCTCCTCTAGTTTTCACTGCCCCTTCCCCGGGTCCCACTGCTTCCCCTGGGACACAAGGCTCGCCCGGGGCACACTGCACCCTGGGACACTCGGCTCACCTGGGGCACTCGGCCCCCTGGGACACTCGGCTCACCCGGGGCACTCGGCACCCTGGGACACACGGCTCACCCGGGACACCCTTCCCCTTTGGGGGGGTACGGCTCACCCGGGGCACACGGCCCCCTGGGACACTCGGCTCACCTGGGGCACACGGCCCCTCTAGGGTGTTAGGGTCGCATATTGGAGGCGCCGCGCTAGCTCCTTGCTAGCATGGCAGGCAGGCTGGGACAGCTGCAGTTGGGCTGAGATGGTTGCAGGCGGGGGGACCACCTTCAAAGGTGTCTCGTTCGGTGTGGGAGCGGAGCAGCTGCAGACATGGAGGCTAAGTTCTGAGGTCGCCCACTCCCTGAGCCCAAGGCGTGGTGACCTCTGTTCTCGGTGGATTTCCTTTATTCGCGGCGGCAGTGGCGGGTGGCGGTGCCAGGTGCAGCATTGACGGTCGCTCCTGTGGTTCAATTACCACTGTAGTTTTAAAGTTCACATGGCGGTGGTGGTGAGAGCTTCGGCTTGGCCATGTGGCATCGGAGGATGGGCTCGCCTGGGTGGGTAATGGAAGGCGCCGTGCCATTTCCTCACCAGCGTGCTCCATCTCCCTCCCAGCATGGTGGGTGTGCTGGGAAGATTGTGGGCAGGCTGTGATGGCTGCATGGGGAGAGTCCGCCCTCAATGGTGTCCTCTTTGTTGCGGATGTGGAGCTGCTGTGGATGCAGAGGCTAATTTCTGAAGCCACACTCTCTATGAGCCCGGTGTGTAGTGAGCTCTGATTTCGGTGGATTCCCATTCTTGGGGGCAGCAGTGGGTGTGGCAGCGATGGTAGCTCCTGTGGCTCAATTTCCCCTGTAGTTTTAAAATCCGCATGGTGGTAGTGTCTGATGCTTTGGCCTGGCCATGCGGCAGCGGAGAGAGGATTCTCCGGGTCTGCCAACGGAAGGCGCAGCACCAGCACAGTGCGCTCGAAGGCCTGGCAGAGCAGGTCACGGCCGGTGGCAACGGTGGAGGCCGCGGGATCCGTGGGTGTGGAGCAAAGGCAGGGCAGAGCTGGTCGTGGGCGGTGGCGGAGAGTCCCTGCGATGTCTTAGTCATTCAGACTTAGTGGAACGCTTCCCCTGAGCCAGGACAAGCAGCACCACCACAAATATTGGCCAGCTCAGTGCTGCCCCTCTACAGGTGACAGTAGGGGCATCCTCACCTCGGTAGGCCTTTGCTCTTGGAGGTCTTAACCAGTGGAAGGCAGCACGGTCAGATGTTATTGATGAGTGACTTGGATGTATTGAAAATTTTTATTATCTTTTAAAAATATATTTTTAATGATATCACAGAGGAGGGGAGAGGGAGAAAGAGATAGAAACATCAATGATGAGAGAGAATCATTGATCTGCTGCCTCCTGCACCCCTCTCCCCCCTCACTGGGGATCAGGCCCACAACCAGGGCATGTGCCCTGATGGGGAATCAAACCATGGCCTCCTGGTTTATAGGTCGATGTTTAACCACTGAGCCACACTGGCCAGGCAGGCACCAGTGTGTTTGGAGCACCCAGGTGATGTGGTCATGCAGCCGGGCTGAGAATGACTGTTCTGGATATTCGCTCTCTTTTCGGTTACTTGTGCTCCTCACTTTCAATCGCTCTTTGTGCTACTTGCTTGTATGAAGACTGGGACAGGCGATCACCCTTCGAGGGCAGCTAAGTGCTCCTACCACAACTTAAACTAATTTTAAATTCATTTTCCTCTTGATGCCTCAGCTATAAAATTGCTCAACATGAATAGTCACTCCTTAGTAATGAGCAGATGTGGGTTATGACGATAATAAAATAACACAAATTATATCCATTTCTTTAGGGGGAAGTCGAAAGGCACTCCAGCAAGTAAACAAAGCCCTGGGTGTACAACACAGAAACACTCCGGCCAAATGGCCTCCCGCCTGGAAAACGGCCTTCGGAGAGCTTTCCCGAGGCCCGGCTAGAGGCTCCGTTAGAAAATGCACCGTGAGCGCTGAGTAAAGATGTGTTCCGAACAAAACAATTTAATGTATTTAGCTTGAACTTTAGACAAGCAATTTGGCTGTTCCTGAGATAGCATGGTGACGAGAGGGATTAACTCCGTTCTTCCTGAGCATCGAAGCAAACGCTGCTCCGTTTGCCAATCCCAGGGCCCGCCGGCCTCTTCATGTGTGTCAGACGAGGTCTTGTGATATTCTCCAGTTCTGCCACTAAGAGGTTAAACTGTGTTTGTATAGAAAACCTTAAACATGATTCAGCATAAATTATGTCAGATAAGCAAAGGCACATAAAAAAATATATTCTACATTCTTTCTTGGTTTGCTAGAAATACTCTTAACAAAACCTCATTAGTGCTCTGTCCATAGGCTGGGCTTTGAGTTCCTATGTATTTGTAATGTTAACTCCTGTGCTGACTGTGCCTCCAGGATTCACATGCTGAAATCTTGACCTCCAACATGATGATATCAGGAGGCGGGCAAGTTGGAGGTCACTGGGTGTCACTCATAATGGAGGGGCCCTCACAAATGGGGGCATACCCTTATCAAAGAGACTCCCAAGAGCTTCTGGTCCCTTCTGCCATGTGAGGACACAGTGAGAAATCAGCTGGCGTTGATCCAGGAAACGCGTCCCACCAGACACTGAGTCCACCTGTGGATGCCCAGCCTCAGGACTGAGAAACAAAGGTCTGTTGTTTATAAGCCTCCTGGCCAATGTCTTGTTATGGAACCAAAATGGCCTAAGAGGGTGATCTTAAGTACTGATGTCAGATCTTCACGCTACTTCCCGCACCTAGTCTGACAGAGCCCTGGTTAAACAGTGGTTCTGCTATTGCTGATCTGAGGTCAGCATACACGGGGCCAGACAAGCAGAGGGAATTATTTCAAAGTGCATGGCTGATGGAGGGAGGCCTGTGCCCCGTGCCCAGGGCCAGAGCCCTGCTCCCAGGAGTTTGATGGATGAGAAATGAATTGGGATCAAGTGAAACCTCAACTCCACACATTCTTTTGCATTAGAATTATGACCATTATTTTCCCTTGTGGGGTCTACATCATAGAAAGCATATTAAGAGAATCAAAGGAGAGTAATTGTCACAATATTAGAAAGAAAAAATTGGAAGAATTTAGCCTGTGACTGACTTTAGCACTGCTCATTAGAAGAGTTACACCAATTGACCATGTGTGTAAACATCTGGTTTTACAGACCAGAGTTTCGAATATCTTATGATGGGAGGAGAGAGGGTCCACACGTCTGTACCAAGGGTGCCGTATTCACTAAAATTATCTCCCAGATGTACTACTAACAGACCAGGCCATGGAGTGCTTATGAACACTGTCAGTTCACAGCTCTGCACTCCCCGCCAGCTTGTGCTGTGTCCCCTGCAGATAGGTTGACAATGTGCCCACTTCATAGCACATCATATGAGCTATCATCTGTAAGACATACACACACATATATATAATATCCCACGTGCAATATGCACATGCCACCCACATAAAATATACATGCAGTCATATAAATACACACACTCTACAATACACACATATAATATACACTAGTGGCCCAGTGCACAAAATTTGTGCACGGGGGGGGGGGGGAGGGTGTCCCCCAATGCCGTCTGCACCCTCTCCAATCTGGGACCCCTTGGGGGATGCCCAACTGCTGGTTGAGGCCAGATCCCACTGGGCCTAAACGGGAAGTCGGACATCCCTCTCACAATCCGGGACAGCTGGCTGCCTGCCTGACAGCCCCTAACCACTCTGCATGCCAAGGCTGGCAAGGAGCCAGGGTTTTTATTTTAAACCAAAAATCGTTTTGTGTTCAAAGATACCTAAAATATCAAATGATAAAACCTGTTATGTAATCAAGACAACTGTGGAGCCAAGCCATGCTGTAGAACTCCTGGTATCTGTGCTGTGCTGTGATCAGTAATGCACAGACCTGTTCAGCGATCCATGAGCTGTTTTCTTGCCTCACACCTCATTTCCTGGAGTCCCAGTTTTCCCCAAGAGCTGGTAAGTTTGGGATTTTGAACATGGATTCTGTGCTCACATTACAGTCACAGTCGTCAGCACTCACAATGTGATACATTGTTGGATAAGGCTGGTATAACCTATACTCTTGCTGAAATTCTGAGTTGCCTTCTGTCTCCCTGACTCTAGTCCAGGGGTGGGCAAACTTTTTGACTCAAGGGCCACAATGGGTTCTTAAACTGGACCTGAGGGCTGGAACAAAAGCAACCTGACCATGCTGGCACTCTCATCTTGGGCTGCCGGTGAAGGAGCGGAGGGGAGAGCAAGAGAACACTCCGCTCTTTTGGCTCCGTGGGCCGGATAGAACAGCCGCACAGGCCGGATCCGGCCCGCGGGCCGTAGTTTGCCCACGGCTGCTCTAGTCGTTGACTATTGGAATCCATCCTATCTAATAAAAGGGTAATGTGCAAATTGACTATCACTTCAACACACAAGATGGCTGTCCCCATGTGGTCAAAGATGGCTGCCCCCATGTGGACAGAAGATGGCTACCACAAGATGGCCAAGCAGGGTAGAGCAGTTGTGGGCAATCAGGCTAGCAGGGGAGGACAGTTGGAAGGGACTATCCTGCAAGGGAGGGAAGCTGAGGGAGACCAGGCCTGCAGGGGAGGAAAGTTGGGGGTGACCAGGTTGGCAAGGGAGGGCAGTTGGGGGCGACCAAGCCTGTAGGGGCGGGCAGTTAGGGATGACCAGGCTGGCAGGAGAGAGTAATTAGGGGCAATCGGGCTGGCAGGGAAGTAATTAGGCAATCAGGTTGGCAGGGGAGTGGTTACGGGATGATCAGGCTGGCAGGCAGAAGCAGTTAGGGACAGTCAGGCAGGCAGGCAGGCAAGTGGTTGGGAGCCAGCAGTCCTAGATTGTGAAAGGGACGTCCGACTGCCCATTTAGGCCTAATCCCAGTGGAATCAAGCCTAAACAGGGAGTCAGACATCCCTGAAGGGGTCCCTGATTGGAGAGGGTGCAGGCTGGGCTGATGGACACACACTCCTACCCCTGTGCATGAATTTCCTGCACTGGGGCACACACTCCTCTCCCACCCATGCACGAATTTCGTGCACTGGGCCTCTAGTTTTATATAACACAGCCAAATATGTATTTGCTGATGATGTTTAATTACATGGTTTTTAAAATTAAAAGCTACTATACTATTTAAAGATGAAGAAGAAAGAAAGAAACAAGGGAAAGAAAAACAAAGCTAGGAAAAGAAAAATTCTTAAGTTTCTTTCACAATATATTGGCTGTTCCTGTCCAGATAAAAGTTGAACTCCACTTAATTAGAGTTTAAATTTTTACTGATATTATAACACCTGTTTTTTTTCTTCTGTTTATTGCTTTTTCTTCTGGCTGCTCTCTATTTTTCTCTCCACTTCTTCTTCTCTTTTCCTCCTCTTCCTTTGCTATTAAATTTTTCTGCTATAATTTTAACTTCAACTTTTAAACTCACTTTGTCTTAGACTTATCTATTCTGTATAGCAAAAAGTTGTTGTTTTGTTGTTGTGTGATCCAGTCATAAACTCTTTATTTTAATTTAAAGCATTTACATTTATTGGCATCAAAGCTAATTTTTTCTTATTTCCTTCATATTATTTATTTACTTGTTTTTCTAATTGGAAGCCTCTACTATGTGATGTGTTTTCTGTATTTCTCTCCTGATTTTGAATGGTTTGCCTTTTCATTTTAGGTTTACCATGGTAATGAAAACGTGCCCTTTATACACTTTTCTAAATCCTTCATTTTTCTAGGTCGTGTCTATTACTTCCCCACTAAGCGCAATATTCCAGATAACATTTCTCTTCTTCCTCCCATCTTCTCCTTACTTTTCTCTAACAGGATTTTAGACAATAATATTTTTTGTCTTTATCTTTGCATCACCAAAAGTTTTTTTAGAAATATGAGGTCAACCTGACATTTTTCACTATTATATGAGTTGGTGTTTTTGCCTAGGTGCCTAAAGTGTATTATTTTTATATACTTGAAGACTTGTAATGTTACTAGAGGATGTTTGTGCCAATCATTTTAAGTCCCCTTTGGCATTTAGTGTATCATTTAAATGTCTACTTAAAAGACATGAATTATTTCCAGATTTTCACAAAATTATATTGAATATGTTGGTCTGCACATTTACTTCCTTTTTTGGAGATTACAATTATGCACCTAGTAAATGTATTCTGCATACATTTTTAGCTACTTTCTTCTCCATATTGTTAATATTTCCCATGGTTCATTTTATTTTTTCAATTGTCTTATTCCCTCTTCTGTATCCTTCCTGGGGTGTCTGCATGTCTGGTCTCCTAAATGCTGCTTCTACTGCCTTCATTTCTTTGACTTACTTTTATTTTTTCCCCAAGTTTTGCCAGTTCATGTACCATTTCCTGGAATGCCAACCTCTCTGTTCTGCGTTTGCATTTCTTTTTCTCGGACTTCTTTTCAGAGGACCTTGTGGTGCGGCTCCCCACGTCCTCTCTCTGCAGCACCCTGCTCCGCGTCTCCTTTGCATTCATTGCAGTTCCTCAATGTGCTGTTTGTAACGCTCTGTTTTGTTTTTGTATCCGTGTTGTTCGAGGTCATCTTCATTTCCTTAGTTGTGAGAAATAGGGTTTTCCCGAAACACCTCTGAGCAAGAGACTTGGAAGAAGGGCCAAGGAGGCATTCAGACCAACAGGTTTCTTAACACAGAGGCATCCCTTTTCCCTTTTCCCCTTTCCTCTGAGAGCCTGGCCTTTTCTTGTGCACCCAGTGTGTCAGGTGACTTTATTCTGCCTCACACCCTCATCATCTCAAAACCATACTGTGTGCTGGGAGGATCTGTGCCAGCTCAGCTCTCCCCAGCTTTCCCCTGACGTGGGAAAACACAAGTGCAGCTGCCGAGCCTCCGGTGAGAGCTCCTCCTCTCCCTGCTGTCTGTGCCGGACGCTCTGCGAGGCCGCTCCGGCTCCGGCTGCGATTTCTCCCGGCTTCTCTGCTCTGTTTCCTCCGGCGCCGTGTCACCTGCCCCCGCTCTGCGGGCAGCCTTCCTCCACACGAGGCCTGGCCCATGTCCTCTCCTCGGGATGCTGAACACGGGTTGTGATTGGTTTTGTTTTCAAATACCTTCCCAGAGGAGGGGGAGAGAATGTTGATTTTTACCTCAGGACATTCCTGCGAGAACTCTATCTCCAGTTCTAAAACAAATCATTCCATTACGATTTACTGGCTTTTCGTTTTGTACAATTGTTTTTAATTTCCTACCATAGAAGAAAATGTTTAAACATTTTTCATAACTCAGCCCAAACAAAGGCCAGCAGTCATTAGGTCATAATGAGTATTCTTTCCACCACAAAGTCTCTTACTTAATATAACATAGAAAATAATTCTCAAATTTTAACAGAAATATTTTACCTAAAATGTAGTCAAAGCAGATACATTTCAATCAAAATAATAGCAAGTACTATTGACACTACCCTCTTGGGAAATTCAAATTTATTTTAATTCATGAATTGTACTGTAAAAATAATGACTTATGCCAATATTAACATGAAATCTTAATTAAGTTAGAATAAACCATTTTCTTTGATTTTGTGTTTCCTTACAGTAAAGAGGTACACAATTTCTTTTGTGTGTGAGTCCTGGTATCTGGAGAGAGCTAGGTTTAAAATGTGAAAACTTCACTGATAAGCAAATGTCCCTCTTTGGACACATGCAAGATCGAAATTCCACCTTTCTCATGGACTTTTGTAAAAACTGGAAGCTGTGTGTGTCTGCTTCTTGGTGATGTGCTGAGCCAAGCACACCTGCTTTATCTGTGTTTGGGAAAGATGTTTTCAGCAAGGGTTCCCCAGCCTTCAAACAGCGCCCCTTTGAGGATGGGGCCCTGTGTGATGGGAACTATAAACACTAGTTTAAAGGCAAGCATTGTGTCACTGAGTTCCACACAGATGTTTTTATGTGGCAAAGCTGCATTTCATCCTGTGAGAGCAATTTTTACACACGTGACTATTTCCTTCCATTTTATGTCTATTAAACACGGTTTCATTTAACACTATGTAAACAAATACTTTACAACATCAAAGATGCTGGAGAACATACACAGAGGGACCGTGGTGGGAGGCGCCAGGCAGGGGCACGGAGGAGGGGACCAGACCCGCTCCTGTGCCCACCACAGCCTTGTGGCCCACAGTCCTTTCAAGGTGCACAAATTCATACACTGGGCTCCTATTTGATAATGAAAGTATCTCAAAGTATTAATATATTTCAAGTAGGACATTATTTTAAGCATATTATTAAGGTTGGAAAACTGACAGGAATCTTCAAAAAAGTAACGGTGGAAATGATGGTCAGAAGGATGAATTTTAAGAAATATATATATATATATATATATATATATATATATATATTATGCTAATTAGACTGGGAGACCTTCTGGACATCATTCCAGACAAAGCCATGGTGGCAGGGCTGAGGCAGAGGCAGTTAGGGGCAATCAGACCAGGAGGGGAAGGCAGTTAGGGACGATGAGGCCAGTGGGGGGAGGGGAGTTTGGGGTGAGCAGGCCAGCAGGGGTGGGGCAGCTGGGGGCAAGCGGGCTGGCAGGGGGGCCAGTTAGGGGTGATGAGTGAAGCTGGTTGGGGGGAAGTTGGGGGCAAGCAGGCGAGCAGAGTGGGTTAGGGGTGATCAGGCAGGCAGGTGAGCAGTTAGGAGCACATGGTCCTGGATTGTGAGATGTATCCCAGATTGGTGAGGGTGCAGGCCAGGCTGAGGAACACCCCCCTCCCATGCACGAATTTTGTGCACCAGGCCACTAATATACTAATCCTAACTAATAAAAGAATAATATGTAAATTAAGTACCACTCCACAACAAAGATGGCAGCACCCATAGTGGCCAGGACAAGACTCGAGCGGTGTTGCCCTGGCAATGCGAGCCCAGCAACTGCATCCTGGCCATGCAGTGAGAAGACCCCAGGCCAGAGTGAGGGATGCTGGTCTTGTGGCAATGCAAGCGCAGAGTCTGCATCCCAGCCATGTGCAGGAGGGGAGGGACCTTGGGCCAGAGCGAGGAACACTGGGCTGCATGGTGGGAGGGGAGGAGTCTTGGGCCGCAAACAAAAGCTGAGAGTGTGGGGAGCACCAGGAATGCGGAGAATCGTGGTTCTGGTGGCAGACACATTGTGTGATCTCCTAGACACTCCAGCGAAGTGAGCCTGGAGCAAGATACTGTTGTGAGTGGGGGATTGAGGGAAAGCAAAGGTGAGAGACATAAGTCAGAGTGTCAAGGAAAAAGTAAAAGGAAGATATCCTGAAACGTGTAGGAAGTCTCCACCAATGGAGCAATAACAACAACAAACAAGAGCTCTCTTATTCTGTAGCACCAAACCACACTGGGCGGGTGTCTCACACAGTTTGCTCATAGGATTGCAAAGCCAGACACTGTGCAAAGCTGCTCATCCTGTCTCCCAGCCTAGGACACGCCTGGTAAGATTGGGCCTAAACAGGCAGTCAGATGTCCCTCTCACAATCCAGGACTACTGGCTCCCAACTGCTCACCTGCCTGCCTTCCTGAGTGCACCTAACTGCTTCTTCCTGCCAGCCAGATCACCCCCTAACCACTCACCTGTCAGCCTGATTGATGCCTAACTGCTCCCTTTTCAACCTGGTTACCCTTAATTGCCCTCCCCTGTAGGCCTGATCAACCCCCCCGCCCCCTCCAACTGCCCTTCTCTGCAGGCCCGGTTGCCCCCTACTTCCTTCCTCTGCTGGCCTGGTCATCTTTAACTGCCCTCCCCTGCAGGCTTCATCACTCCCAACTACTCTCCCTTGCAGGCCTGGTCCCTCCCAACTGCCTTCCCCTGCTGTCCATCTTGTGGGGCCATCTTGTGTCCACATGGGGACAAGAACTTTGACCACATGAGAGTAGCCATCTTGTGTGTTTGAGTGATGGTCAATCTGCATATTATTCTTTTATTAGATAGGATAGAGGCCTGGTGCATGGGGGGGGGCAGCTGGTTTGCCCTGAAGGGTGTCCTAGATCAGGGTGGGGGTTCCCTTGGTGTGTGGGGCAGCCTGGGTGAGGGGCCTGTGGTGGTTTGCAGGACAGCCACACTTCCTGGTGACCCAAGTGGAGGCCCTGGTATCTGGGATTTATTTGTCTTCTACAATTGAAACTTTGTAGCCTGGAGTGGAGGCCTGGGCCAGCCAGGGTGTGTGGAAAGCTTGGCTTCCTCCATCACTGGGGCAACCCTATCCTGCTCTCTCTAGCTCCATGGCTGCTGCCATTTCTGTTGGGATTTATCTTCTATAATTGAAACATTGTAGCCTTAAGCAGAGGCCGGAGCCAGCCAGGGTATGTGTAAAGCTTGGCTTCCTCCATCACCAAGAAAACCCAAGCCTCCCTCCTGCTCAATCAGTGGCTAGAGCCATCTTGGGTGCGGTTAATTTGCATACTCACTCTTGATTGGCTGATGGGAATGACTGGTGGGTGAGCGGAGAGATGGTTAATTTGCATATCACTATTTTATTAGATAGGATATTTTTAGAATTGTTCCTTGCTCAGAGATCTTTCATGGCCAGCCTCTACAAAACAGTTTCTCTCACCGTTCCAACCAGTAACACCTTATCCCATCTACTTTATTCTTGTTTCTATTTGTTTGGAAGTGATGTACTTTTGTATCTGAGATCAGTCACCACCCTTTCATTGGAGTGTAGACTCCCACCAGGTGGAGCTAGCTCATAAATGCACTTAGGGGCCTGCAGTAACATCTGGGACATGATATATCACTCAGTTGATTGTTTACTAACTTAATGAATGCATTTTCTGTATCCACATAGAAAGCTATCATTAGTTTTCACACATATATTTAGAATATTCCTTTCTCTGATTCTTCAGAGAAGCATCGTCTTATGCAACTGAAATACTTAAATTATTTTGGCATTCTTTTGCATACTTTTTTTGGCTTTAGTATTGATAAACAATTATCATACTAGCAAAGTTAGGGTGAGTGAAAGTGCTTGAATCCTCTAAAAATTATCTTCTCTCTGACAGTCCTTTGGACTTTCTTCATTCTTTAAACACCACCCATTCTTTTCATAGCATATGATCTTTATTTTTTAATAGGTTTTCATTTTTTCAGGTTTATTTCATTCTAAAAGGTCATTTTTCTTAAAGATCAGAAGGTAATTAAACAATTATTAAAAGTGTTTTTTAACCTAACACATAGTTTTCAAAATGATTTGACCCATATGACCAAAGTGTATTTTTGTTGTTGTTATTCTTGTGTCTCTTCACACTGGTATTTCTTGACATTGTTAAAATAAAATATTAGGTAAAAGAAAGTACAAGTTAATCATATAAACTAAACCTGAGAAATGATATGTTGATTAATGGATGTGTTTGTAGTCACATGTGTTAAAAGTGCTTCTCCAATTAGAGTCTCTGCAACAAGGATGTGTTATCCACATCTCCAGGAATTTCATTACATCTTTTCATTTTTCTCTTCCCTATTGGGAGAATTCAGGCATTTTTCTCAGTTCCTTGCTTTGGCTGTATTATTTTAGTCTACAGAACAGATGGCTTTCAAATCATTGAGTTGGCTCTTGAGAAAGGTCTTTGGAAAAGCAACTTAGTCAAGAAAACCTTTAAGCAATTTTCTTATGTTCTTCATAGAATGAGTCCATGGGACTTAATTTTGAAAATGGAAGACATGATTCAGAATTAAGATAATATGAATTCAGCCTCATCTATATTTTCCTTGATGAGTAGAATTATTTAAAAGCAAGTAAAAAGATTGACTTCTACTAATGGTAGCTCAGTAAATATCAGCAAAACTTTAAAATGAGTTTAACTCTAGCTGGTTTGGCTCGGTGGATAGAGTGTTGGCCTGCGGATTGAAGGCTCCCAGGTTTGAGGCCAGTCAAGGGCATGTACCTCATGGCAGGCTGGATCCATAGTCCAAGATGGGGCATGTGCAGGAGCCAACCAATCGATGTGTCTCTCTTATATTGATGCTTCTCTGTGTGTGTGTGTGTGTTTGTGTGTCTCTCTCCCGATCCACCACTCTGTCTAAAAAATCTATAGGAAACAAATACTCTGGTGATAATTAACAATAAAACAAAATAAAACAGAGGGGGGGGGGCGAAACACACCAAGATGGTGGCATAGGTAAATGCCTAACTGCAGCCTCACTCAACAATTTCAAAAAATACAACTAAAATATAAAGTGTACATTATCCAGAACTACAGGAAAGTTGACTGACTGGAAATTCTACAACTAGAAGGAAAGAGAAAACCAGAAGGAAAATCAGAGGAGCTGTAAAAGCCTAAGGTACGGATAGACATGATGCGTGTGTGGGGAGAAGATGGAGCCAGAGAGGTGGGTATAGCTGAGTGCCTGGCTGGTGTTCCCTAGCAGGAAGGAGATAAAAAGCTCTGGACTGTGCTGAACCCCAACTCCGACTGCACTGAACCCCAGTTCTGGGCGAGACCCTGGGGTCCCAGGCTCATACAGAGGGAATCTGGGCTGTAAGGCGGAAGCTAAGGGGAGTGGTGAAAGGCAGAACCCCGGAGTCACGCACATTGCGTGCAGAGGACGGACTGTCCAAGGAGCTGCTGGATTGCCCTAGTGGGAAGGAGACATAAGCTCTGGACTGCTCTTAACCCCACTTCCAACTGCACTGAACCCCAGTTGTGGGCTCGTTGAGGGAGAGACTAGACTGTCTGGTAGTGGGAGAAACTCTAGGGCACCTTTCTCTCAGAGATGCTTGCAGCGAATACCAAAGGACACTGAGGTACACTGAGACTCAGGAACCTAAGAGGGTGGGGCTAACATGAAGCCAAGGCTATAGGCTCCACCCTGAGACTCCGCCCCATCCAAGCTGAACACAGAGGCTTTTGCAGGTTTCCAAGTCTAGTGCAATAAGGCTGTCTCCTGGCATAGACACAGCTGATCCTCCCAACCTAACAACTCAGGGAAGCAGTGAAAATGCCAAGGAAACAGATCACAAACTAAAGAAATGGTGGACAAAAAGCAACTGGATATAGAGTTCAAAACTCTATGGTTGAGGAAGCCGGTTTGGCTCAGTGGTAGAGCGTTGGTCTGCGGACTGAAAGGTCCTGGGTTAGATTCCGGTCAAGGGCATGTACATTGGTTGCAGGCACATCCTTGGTGGGGGGTGTGCAGGAGGCAGCTGGTCGATGTTTCTCTCTCATCAACGTTTCTGGCTCTCTCTCTCTCTCTCCCTTCCTCTCTGTAAAACAAACAAACAAACAAACAAACAAAAAACTATGGTTGTTCAAGAATCTCCTAGAAAAGGCTGATAAAATAAATGAGACCTATGAGGATATGAAAAGGGATCAACTAGAAATAATAAAGGATCAACAAGAAAAAATAAAGGACCAACTAGAAATAAAGAATGCATTCTCTGAAATAAAAAAAAATATTATACAGGGTCCTAAAAACAGAATGAAAGATTGCAAGAATCAAGTCAAAGATTTGGAATACAAAGAGCCAGAGGACACTCCTCCACAGAAGCAAGAGGACAAGAGAATCCAGAAAGTTGAAGATAGTGTAAGAAACCTCTGGGACAACTTCAAGAGAACCAACATCAGAATTATGGGTGTCCCAGAAGATGACAGAGAGCAAGACACCAAAAACATATGGAAAGAAATAGTGACAGAAAACTTCCCCCACCTGGTGAAAGAAATGGACTTACAAGTCCAGGAAGCACACAGAACCCCAAACAAAAGGAATCCAAAGAGGACCACACCAAGACACATCATAATTAAAATTTCAAGAGCAAAAGACAAAGAGAGAATATTAAAAGCAGCAAGACAAAAGCAGGTAGTTACCTACAAAGGAGCACCCATATGATTGTCAGCTGATTTCTCAACAGAAACCATGCAAGCCAGACAGGAATGGCAAGAAATATTTAAGGTGATGAATAACAAGATCCTACAGCCAAAAATACTCTACCCAGCAAAGCTATCACTCAGAATCGAAGACCAGATAAAGAGCTTCACAAATAAATTTAAGCTAAAGGAGTTCATCACCGCCAAGCCAGAAGTATATGAATTGCTAAAAGGAGTTCTTTAGGAAGAGAAAGAAAATAAAGATAAAAATTATGAACAACAAATATGTAACTATCAACAAGTGAATCTAAAAACCAAGGGAAGTAAAAATCAAGATGAACAATATTAACTGGTGAATATAATAGAATCAGAGGTATGGAAGGGGAGTGAACTGATGATTCTCAGGGAAATGGGGAGTGGGGGGGTGTGTGGGAAGAGACTGAACATAAACTGCACCTATGGATAAGGACAATGGGGGATGGGGAAAGGGCAGAGAGTGGGATGGAAACTTGGTGGAGGGGAGCAATGGAGGGGGAAAAATGAGGAACATTTGTGATAATATGAACAATAAATATTTATTAAACATAAATAAAATAAATTAGTTTAAATTAATTCTGAGATGCAGAGAAAAGAAACTGATTTCAATTCTCAAGCCTATTATTTTCTCCTGGCTTCATTACAAATTGCTTTGTGTTACTGGAAATCAGCTAGCCATACCCATATTGAACACTGAAGTAGTGTGATTGGGCCATTTTTCATATACCTACAATTTTTAAATAGTAAAATAATAGTTCCAATGTAAGTCCAAACTTTTGTTCTTATCCCCCCAAATCATGTAGTAAACCTGTCTTAATAATGATAATCAAAATCAATGTTTTAATCATATCATAATATATAGTGAACTCATATAATTTTCTGAGCTATGTTGCTAAACATTTGTTGCTTGATGTGTCACTATTTTAGTTATGTCAATGTGCTGGCCTGGGAGGGAGGGAGCAGTGATAAGCATATTTGTGAAGTAAGGGTACTGATTTCGAAAATCAGGAACTCCAGCCCAGGTGGTGTGGCTCAGTGGTTGAGTATTGACCTATGAACCAGGAAGTCACAGTTCAATTCCTGGTCAGGGCACATGCCTGGGTTGTGGGCTCAATCCCTAGTATGGGGTGTATAGGAGGTAGCAATCAATGATTCTCTCTCATCATGGATGTTTCTATCTTTCTCTCCTATTCCTTTCCTCTCTAAAATCAATAAAAATTTTTAAAACAAATCAGGAACTCCACATATTGTCACGCAGTATGATTGAAAAAAAATGAAACTATGAAGTCATCCCTACATATTATCTTAGATGTGGGCCATTGTGCTCCATGCTTCGGATCTGCGGGTCTGTGTCTGGTGTATTTTCTCTCTTTGGAGGGGAAAATTCAGTCCTAAGCTTTGCTCCTCTGTCAAGATGTACCTGGTTGTGTTGAGAAAGCCCCTGAGACCTGCATCAAACATTACAGAATTGACTACCCACCCTCTGCTCATCCTGTCCCCCAGTGCTGGTTTCCCACACAAATACTCAGTGATAGTTCAAGTATTAACACAAACAAACAACTATTTTGTCAGCAAAAGTCCTCTTTAAAAGTTTCCTTTGAGTCCCTGGGTGGGTAGCAGTATGCCAAGATTTTGGGTTCAATCCTGTTCAGGGCAAGCATGAATGCAGGAATAAGTGGAACAAACCTCTCTCTCTGTAGGAAACCAACAGAAATGGTTTCAAAGCAGATAAAGGCACAATGATACAGCATTTACTGTTAACAAACTCCCAGTGGGCATTCTTGCAGTTACAAACATCCTCTGGAAAACTTTCCTTCAGAAATAATAAAATAATAATTTTGATTGGCACTTTTCTTCTGTCTAGAAAATGTAAATTCTAAGCTTAGCTTAAAGCAACCAAATATAGACATTTGGGTGTCTGCCATTAAAACTTCCTAAGTAGAATCAAAATGTAGCCTTTTTTCCCCCCCAAAACCGATTTGTCTCAGTGGATAGAGTGTTGGCCTGTGGACTGAAAGGTCCCAGGTTCGATTCCGATCAAGGGCATGTACCTTGGTTGCCAGCACATCCCCAGTAGGAGGTGTGCAAGAGGCAGCTGATTGATGACTCTCTCTTATCAATGTTTCTAACTCTCTATCTCTCTCCCTTCCTCACTGTAAAAAATCAATAAAATATATATATTTAAAAACAACAAAAAAATGTAGCCATTTTTTCTTATAAGTCCTAGAAGAGAAAAAGAACAACCCCTCAAAGAGAAACAATAAAGAGAAAAACAAAGGACTTAGTTTTCACTCCACTAGTGTGGAGAAAGAAATTTTAGCATCAAGGCCCGGAAACAAATTCTACAAAGGTCACTGAGGAGGCAAAGAGAGACGCAGGGGGCACTGAACAGGCCAGTTTTTGAGCGAGAGCTCCCTGCAGCCGGGACAGAGTTACATTTGGAAGAACATGGCTGGTGATTGCTTGTCAGCGATTTCGTTCACTAGTCATACCTCCCCTCCTGCCCACCAGAGATGGACTCCCCCTAAGTCTGCCATCCTACACTAGTCGTCGCCACTGAGAACAAAATAGTTCTGAGACATAGACACAGACTTCATTCCCTGCCCTTCCATGTGTTCACTATGTGCAGCCTCAATGTAGAACATACTTTCTCTGTGTGAGTCAGAGCAGAGAGCAAAGGGCTCCAGGGCCATAAAACACCAGAGTCACTGGAGCCCCTGATAACAGGTCCTGCCTGAGACGGGACATGGCAGACCCCTGGGGAGACAGCAATGCCTGTTTTGATAGTTACTTAACAAATGCCAGAACATGAAAAGCTCCCCAAAGTTGCCTAGCCTGGGATCGCCTACTACTCATTCATCCATTTATTAAAACCTGCTGAACACAGGCATTACTATCTCTTCTTACAGCAATTTTTCAAATCTTATGGCCATAACTAGCTCAGAATTTCTTTGCAAATCTCTCATACCTGGGTTTTGTCATTTGGCTGTCATGGTGAATACAGTTTGACTCTAGTCCAATCTGGCTCCAATCAAAGCTATAGGTCCTTTTTTATTTGCCTCTCAAATTTACCCCCACCAGATTGCATTGGTGAGTTTCTTTCTCCAAATGGGCAGCTCACAGAGGAGCTGGGTAACACAGTGTGGCCAAGAGAGAGCAAATGGAGCTGACCAGTCGGCACTGTCTCCTGGCCTTGGGTTCTGAGCCAATGTTGAAACAAGGTAAATACAGAAGGAAAAACCTGATGAAAAGCCAAATATTGGAGACTTGGGAAGAAGGGTGGGGTTGGGAGTAGTTTTGAACCAAGGAATTTAGTGAGTCCTAGAGAATCTTATAGCTCTTCATGGTCTTTCTAGACATCTGAGGTCAAGGCCATCTTGCAAAAAGTAAGCAAACATGGAATATTCTATTTATAAAATGTTTTCCAAACAATCTGAGATTTGGCCAATGTGAATTATTTATTATTCCTTAAATAGTCCTTGAAATATTCTCCTTGTGAGTTAACTCCCCATATACACTCCAATACCAAAACTAGATGCTGGGTGAACGCAGAAGGAATCTGGAGGCTGTGCTAGAAATAAGTGATGGATCTTGGAGTTTGCAACCTGGAGACACAGCTGGACAAAAACCCAGAAGTGTTCCAGAGAAGAAAAAGTGGTGAAAAGTTCTTACAGCAAAAAGCACTACGTTAGAACCATCAGTCCTGCGTGCTTAGCCCCAGGTTGGTCCAGGACGGTGATCAGTCAGATGGCAGGAGGCGGTGATGGGTGCCAGGAGCTCTGGCTGTCCCCGCGGTCTGAATAATGGATGTGGGGTGGATGTATATGTGAGTCCTTCAGGGGATCAGGTGGCCTGGAAAGGTGAGCGCTTCAGGGGGCAGTTGGAGGGCGGCCTGGAAGTCCAGGCATGTCCGGGCATTGACATGGGACTGGAAAGTTCAAAAAAGTTTGTTTCCAGGTCGGTCAGAACAAGAATGGTCTCTCCTCATGCCCCAGCCTTCCTCCTGTTAGTTTTAGCTGCTTGGTTAAAGTGACTCCACTGTACATACTCCCTGTCTTCACTCTCCTTACAAACACACCTAAGAAAAACCACTCAATTTAAATTCTACCTTTCCATGAAGATAATCTCATCATTTCATTTTGTCTTCATACACCCATAAACATTCCCCAACTCCTGTAAGCCTTGGGGGTAACATGCTACTTGTAGTGAAGCATGCATGTGGACCTGGCCGAGGCTGTAGCACGTGCTGTGTGTGTTTCCACAGCAGCTCATCGCCTGCCTGGCTACAGGCTTCCAAGGCTCTCTGATCTGTAAGTTCTCATTGTCTGTCACTGCTTACACCTGGCTGGTCAGCAGGAACCTGTTGGATAAATGAAGGAATGAAGAAAGAGAAATGACCAGGTCTTGGAGAACTGCTAACCCACTCTATCTTGGAAATTTCCTTTATGTTCTCTCTCCTCCCCCTTCTTAAGATTTTTCCCAATACATATCACATTGAAAATATAAGATAATCTGATGACATAAGTAACAAAGATTTTTCCTATTGTTTCATTTTAGTAAAACCAGTTTAAGTTTTTAGAAGTGTAATAATACAACAAAGAGGCTGTGAAGTTCAAAGTCATTGAGAAAAAACAACCAATTAAAAATACTTTTAATGTTGAAACCGGTTTGGCTCAGTGGATAGAGCGTTGGCCTGCGGACTGAAAGGCCCCGGGTTCGATTCCTGTCAAGGGCATGTACCTTGGTTGCCAGCACATCCCCAGTAGGGGGTGTGCAAGAGGCAGCTGATTAATGACTCTCTCTTATCGATGTTTCTAACTCTCTATCCCTCTCTCTTCCTCTCTGTAAAAAATCAATAAAATATATATTTTTAAAATACTCTTAAAGGCTAAAAACCAAAGCTTGTTACCACCCTATGAATTGGAGCCTAGAATGTGCATAGAGTAACAGAGGTGCTAGAGTTTGGGTCATCTTCTAGCATCTGACCTGGCACTTCGTCACGAAGCACAGTGACGGTCCCAAGGGAAATGGCGTCAGGTGTCGACTGTCAGCTTACTGGTGACAAGCCCGGAGGCTGCGGGTCTCACAGGGAGAGAACATTTGCCCTGTAGCCTCTCCGGGCCTGGATGACGATCAGAGAGTGTCATGTCACTGCCCTCTCCTGGGTAGAAGGTAACCATCAGCTCAATCACAATGTACAGGTACTAGTCAATTTGCAAAATCTGAATTTGGAAAGCTAAAATGTCCATTTAAGTAAAGCTGATAATATTTTCTAGAAACTTCACATTGGTTTTTTGTAGCCAAATTTCTAAAGAGTAAATGACATAAAATGTTGTTAAAGAGAAATTTAAAAGCAATATACTTTAAAAGTTAAGTAAAAATTACTTAATGTAATGTATGAATATATGTTAGTTTTATATGAACTATATACATATAGTTCATATAAATATGTACACACACACACACACACACACACACACACACACAGACTGATGGTTAAAATTTCAAACATTAGTGAATATAATGGATGCTGTCATCTGTCAACACCTAAGTGATTTCTCATGGTTAATATGTATGACATGGTGACATAGCTCAACGTGGTTCCAAATAAAGAAACTGTGTCCATTGGTAAACTGCAGGCATATAAAATGTTCAAGTTCTAAATCTTCCCAAAATATCACAGCTCACCATTTAAACATTTGCTGGTGTCCCCGTGGGGCAAGCACTCAGCCACATCGGCCCGCCCCAAGTTCCACAGCCTCGAAACTGGAGAGGCCACCCTGGGGGATGAGCATGGCAGCAGTTGAGGCACCGCCTCAGTACTCTTTGTCTGAGGCCAAATCCTATATAATAAAAGGCAAATATGCAAATTGTCCCTTCCACCAGGAGTTCAACCAGATGGTGGGGCCTCCTCCCTGCCAGACCCTGCCCCCATCGGTCACCCCCTACCCTTACTGGGGGTAGGGCTGGGGGCTGGCCTGCAAACCACCCACGGCCCCTCGCCCTGGCCGGCCTCACTCCCAGTCCTCACTTCCCCCCTCGATCAGGGGAGGGATCAGCCAGCCAACCTCCCATGTCCCTGCCCCCTGGCTGGCCAGGCCAAATTGACTCTGATAGGGGTAGGCCAGCCAGACCCCACCTGTGCACGATTTTGTGCACTGGGACTCTAGTAAATAATAATTTTGAAAATCAGCCAATCCATTCTTAGGAAAATTTTCTTAATCTTTACAAAGACACAATAGGTAATTATTTTAGGGCAGTAAAGGGATTTCTCACAAAAATACTATAATAACCAATGGTGTAGCTTTTCAGTGTTTCTCATTATTGGGTATTGTGTCTGTCTTCGTTTACCCTGTGGTCTTGCCAAGTTAATGGTAATGGGCACATCTGTACAAATTGGGAGGCCCTCCCTCCCTCTGTTTTTTGAAGGGAAACCAGAAAGGAGCTAGCTGAGGGTTTTACAATTCTGCTTATTCATACGTAGGTCAAGAATTGGTTTGAGACCTAAATGCCTGACATGTCCAACTAGATACAGATATATTCTTCTGGAGTGAGAATGTGGAGTTTCTGATGCAGTTACTTTCCCTCCACTTTTGCTAACATGTTAAATTGGATTAGAGGTGGATTTCCTGCCACCAGCTCAGAACCACCCAGACCACAGGAGGCAAGTCTGTGCCGCAAGTCTCCCACTTTACTGTGTTCATGGCCACTGCTAACCCAGCTCCCTCAGCTCCCTGTGACAGTCACAGAATGCATGTTTACAGGCAGGTCCCGGATAACACAT
Organism: Vespertilio murinus; assembly: GCA_963924515.1. NCBI lineage: Eukaryota > Metazoa > Chordata > Mammalia > Chiroptera > Vespertilionidae > Vespertilio > Vespertilio murinus. The sequence continues at coordinate 48,592,108 of OZ004717.1, read as the reverse complement.
CAGCGCTGCATTGTCTAAGACTGAAGTTTCTAGCTCCCCACTGAGCAAGCCAGAGCAATGAGCCATCTTATCTAATAATACACAAACATGTAAATTGACTGTATCTCTGCTACACCCACAGTCAATCAGAGTGAGTATGCAAATTAGAAAGCCAAAGATGGCAGCTGCCCAGCTGCTCCAGGTGTGGAGTGGCCAGGCAGGGCAGGAAGTCTGCTATGAGAGGGAGGGTGGCGGGGCGAAGGGATCTGCAGAAGCATAGTGCTCAGGCTAAGACTGGACTGTAGACTCCGGAGTCTGCAGCAAAGATGAAGATGGAAGACTCTGGCCGGAGTCTGCAGCAAAAATGAAAACAGCAGACTCTGCCAGAGCAAAGGCCTGGGCCTTGAGTGCTGGGTGCTGGAAGCCAAGGGAAGAAAGGCCTATAGCACCAGTCTCTTTGTGCACCGGGCCTCTAGTCTATAATAATAAAAGTGTAATATGCAAATCGGCAAATGACCAAACAGCAGAAGGACCTTCCGAACAACATTCTGGACTACCACCTTATGACGCACACTGGCACCAGGCCAGCCGAAGCAGGTGTGATGTGATTGGTCTGGGGGCCCCCAATACCCCATGATTGCCCCAAAGAGGGAGGCACCGGCCACCCTCTGCGCAGAGGTGGATCTCGGAGCCCCGGCTGGGTAGGCAGGCCTCGCTGTGCCGGGTGATGGATCATGGAGCCCCCGATGATCGCCTCAGAGAGCGAGGCCCAGGCTGCCTGCCACAGCCTGAGGGGGGGAGGCGTAGTGGCCGCGACAGCTCCCGGCCCTGGGGCAGCGTGCTGAGCGGGCACAGAGCCTGCACCTGGGCCCAGCCCTGGGGACACCGCCTGTGCCTGCAGCTTCTGCACAACTGGACTGCCACTCCTCCTGCTGTGAGGGCTGGGCAGATCCCGGACCCCTTCTGACTGCCGGCTCTCTGCCAGGGCTCGGCCCCCTGACCGGACCCCCAGCTCGGCCCGTCTGCAGAGGAGCTGAACTAGCTGACGTCCACAACACTGGGGCCATGATGGCCCGTTTCCCTTCCTGGGGGTAAACTGGGCAAGAGGCCTCAGCTGTGACAAGTGAGCTGGACGAGGAGGAGGAGAGAGGAGAAGGCGCCAGAAAAAGAGCAAAGTGGCAGCAGCCCGATGTCAGAACAAGAAGACGGAGCAGACGGAGTGTCTGCAGCGGAAAGCCGAGTGGCTGGAGCTCGTGGATGTGGAGCTGAGAACCCGGATGGAGGAGCTGAAGCAGGAGGGGCAACATCGCAGCCTGAGTCTCAGCCCGCCCTGCCCCTGCACCGCCAGGACCGAGAGCGTTCAGCCCCGACGCAGAAGCAGCCACTGCTGCAGCGGCGGGAGAGGTGACCACGGCCTGGAGGAGGAGGAGGTGGGGACAAGATGAGGAGGGGGGGGCGGGGGTCCCAGAGGGCTCCTGCTACATGAAAAGCTCTTCAGTGCAGCTCAGCACAGCCAGCATCAGCCGGGCTTGACTGTGAAACTCAGACCAGCCACACCAGGGGAGGACCCCAGGCTGATGAGACCCGGGGCCAAGCGCTGAGACCAAAGTAATCCTGGGGGGGGGGGGGGGGGGGAGCTGTTCTGCCTGGCGCTGGGCTTGCAGGAGGCAGGACAGAGGCCCTGGGCCAGAGAGAAGCCCAACCAGGCAGCTGTGGGCACTTCTCCGGCCTCTCCGCAGGGCACCCACCCAAGGACCTCCGAGCAGCCAGGAAGAGCCATGAGTTGTAACCAGAATTCGGCTGAGGATGGAACTCAGAGTGAAACTGCAATCTGCCTGCCCCCAGCCCTGACCCTGACCCTGACCCTGACCCTGATCCTGATGCGAGGCCGGGGAAGGGCACAGTGCCAGGCCCTGCTGTACCCGCCCAGCGAGGCTCAGCTCAGTCCTGCCCGGAGCGGCAGCGGGCACACCCCCGCTGGCCCTGCCGGAGGTGCTGTGGGCACGGGGCCCGGCGCCCTTCCAGAGCCATACTCACCGAATGTCCACAGACTGGCTGTCCTGGCAGGGCTTTCAACTGCACGGTTTTTGATACTTTTAAAAAAATATTTTTTTACAAAAAAAGATTTTATATAAGCAATATATAAATGAATTTATATAATCACTCAATGTGATACAGTATAAATATGCTATGGTTGTTGTTATTGATCAGATATTCAATAGTTATGGCAGTTGCATGAAACTTTTAAGTGCTACAGTCTTTCTGTGTTGGGGGTGTTGGGGGTGTTGGGGTGTTGGGGGTGTTGGGGGTGTTGGGGGTGTTGGGGTGTTGGGGTGTTGGGGGTGTTGGGGTGTTGGGGTGTTGGGGGTGTTGGGGGTGTTGGGGTGTTGGGGTGTTGGGGGTGTTGGGGGTGTTGGGGGTGCTGGGGTGTTGGGGGTGTTGGGGGTGTTGGGGGTGTTGGGGTGTTGGGGGTGTTGGGGGTGTTGGGGTGTTGGGGGTGTTGGGGGTGCTGGGGTGTTGGGGGTGTTGGGGGTGTTGGGGGTGTTGGGGGTGTTGGAGTGTTGGGGGTGTTGGGGGTGTTGGGGGTGTTGGGGGTGTTGGGGGTGTTGGGGGTGTTGGGGGTGTTGGGGTGTTGGGGTGTTGGGGGTGGGGGTGTTGGGGGTGTTGGAGGTGGGGGTGTTGGGGGTGTTGGGGGTGTTGGGGGTGTTGGGGTGTTGGGAGTGTTGGGGGTGTTGGGGGTGGGGGTGGTGGGAGTGTTGGGGGTGTTGGGGGTGTTGGGGGTGGGGGTGCATTTGTATCCTATTCATAGCTCTCAGGCCTGTATTGCTCAGTAAACATTATTCTTACTTAAAAAAAAAGGGGGGGGGGAGCCCAGGCTGTCCGGCCAGCAGCGCTGCGATGGTGTGGGGCGGCCAGCAATCACCCTGCAGAGGGAGCCCAGGCGGCCAGGCTTGGCGCCCTGTGCCTGTCGCCTGCAGAGGGAGGCAGCCAGTGGCAGGGGAGGGGGCAGCACCACACAGATGGCAAGCAGTGGCCGCAGCAGCAGCAGGGCCAGCTGCCAGCAGCCGGGGAAGAGAAGCTCTGATAGGCCTGATCACTGGCCAGGCCTAGGGGCCCTACCCGAGGGGTCCCAGACTGTGAGAGGGCACAGGCGGGGCTGAGGGACACCCCTTCCCCAGAATGCAGGAATCTTCATGCACCAGGCCTCTCGTCTCTCTATATAGAACCCTAACATGCAAATAGACTGAATGGCAGAACAACCAAACAACCGAACAACTCTGACCGCCAGGGGCACACACAGAGCATGGTGGGCCTCAGCCTGGGCAGGATGGTGGACAGGTGAGCGGGGGCACCGGACGGAGGCTGGGCGCTGTCACTGTCATCGGGTGATCCTCTGGTGGTTACAAAAATTCTTTGCTCCCATGCACTGCGGTCCCCCCTGATGCTCACACCTGCTGCTGGCACCGGCCCTGCATGTATCCACTGCGGCACTGGCCCCAATCACTCCATGCCGTCAAAGGGTGCGAGCAGGGCCACATGGGAGCCACTGCAGCGGGAGCGGGGCTGCCGGCAGACAGGAGCCCGGGGCATGGTGGGAGGGGCAGGGCAGGGGCCTGGAGGATGGGCCTAGATAAGGGGTGGGCAAACTTTTTGACTCGAGGGCCACAATGGGTTCTTAAACTGGACCGGAGGGCCGGAACAAAAGCAACCTGACCACGCTGGCACTCTCATCTTGGGCTGCTGGTGAAGGAGCGGAGGGGAGAGCAAGAGAACCTCTTTCGGCTCCACGGGCCGGATAGAACAGCCGAATGGACCGGACCCATCCTGTGCCCACCACAGCCCGTGGCCCACAGTTCCTTTCAAGGCGCACAGCTCTGTACACTGGGCCCTGGTGTAAGACAATGTACCAGCGGCCCTGGAACACACCACCCAGAGCGCATCCTTCCTCCCGCAGGAAGCGGCCCTCGCGCATGCGGGACCGCGAGTGAGCGCAGATGCCTGCACACACTGGAGCGGGTTGGAGGATGTGTCAGGATACTGAGATCTGCTCCCAACTGTTTTAAGAGGAAATTAAGACGCAGGGTGCAGACCTGGCATTGACATGGTGCGCCCTGCCTGTTGAACATCCTGCTGGGACCTGCGGGAGATCTAAGGAGAAAGGACAGGGCTGAAGGCTGCCCGAGGCGAGGTCTCTCACAGCCTCCCCTCAGTACACACTGTCCTGGTCGCGCTGGCATCGTCCCCGTCACCCGTCCCCGAGCAACCCGCCCTGCGGCTCAGCAGCCGTGGGGCCCGCAGCGCTGGCTCACGCGGTGTCACACAGGGGTGTGCCATGGCTTTTGTTGTATCCCTCCGTCCAGCTGTTCGTTAAAGTATTTTTTAAAAATTTTAGTCTTGTTCCTAGAAATCCAGATGTTGAGAAGTAGAAGAAAAAGTAAATTGAGATCATGAGGAAAACTTTTTAAAAATCTCTTAAAACATAGATTTTAAAATCATTGTTATTTACACTTTACTTAAAAGTGTGAATAGAAGGAGTAAGTCTAAGAAAGAACATGGCAGGGACTTAACAAATGAAAGACAACCAGTGGGTCAGTGTCATCCTGAGAGACTCTTGCCTAACCAGGTACATTCTCAGTAATGTTAGTTAAATTAATTTTAAGTTTATTTCCTCTTGTTATGTGTCAATTTATTCCATAAAATTGTAAGATGCTAAAAAGCCTAGTTCTTAAGAAACATGAAGGTTACTCATGGCAAACCTTTGACTCTACAGGAGAACGATAGTAATGATATCAAAATAATAGGCAGTGCAATGTTAAAGGTTTTCCCTCTCTCTCTCTCTCTCTCTCTCTCTCTCTCTCTCTCTCTCTCTCTCTCGTTCTCTGTTAGGCTGTGAAACATTTGTGTAACCTCCTACAGACATGCTAGAATTTGTTACTTAAGATTACACCGAATACTCCTGCTTGCAAACTAGCCACGCTTACCTCCCAAGGCTGTGGCTCCCAAAAGCTGTGGCATAAACATGTCAGTGAGATTCCAAATCTTTATGCTCCTCCCATTCTCATGATTACAAAGAGCGGAGGGGAGTGGGCAGCTTACTGCTGTGCTCGCTCCTCATGGAGGGAAACGGGGGGCAAGCGTCACCCCAGGCCCTCCAGAGCAGCCACGGGCCCAGGAAGCACGCTGGTCGCAGCCCCGGGAGCTGAGTGCACTCTCCGCGGAGGTGCCGGCACAATGCCAGCCTGCAGGAACCTGAGTGCCCCCACCAGTAAGACTAGAGGGCAGTGACCGCCCAAATCCGCAGGAAAACAGCTGGCCCCAAGCACTGCTTTTTCTCATCTCTGGCTTGTCACTTTGCTGACCTAAAGTTAAAGCAGCTTTGCTATTGCTACAAACTAATAAAACAGTGGTTCTGATGTGGCAAAAATAATCATTATTTTGTTGTTTTCTTTTCACTAGTAGATCCATGTTTTACAGCCATGTTGAGTCGCCAGCACATGGGGAAGAACATGCTCTTCCATTGCAAGTGGGGTCACTCCCCCACGCAGAGGTCACGGCAAGTGGGGTCACTCCCCCACGCAGAACTTTCTACTTGTGAATATAACTGAAAGAACGTAATTTTTGAGGAAAAAGTAAAATCATGAATCACACACAGATGCAAAAATAACCACATATTAAAGAATTACTTTACTCATGTGACATGAGGAAACCAGACAGATGTTACTACTGGTTCAGAGGAAAAGAGAGAACAGCACAGATTTACATGGAGCAAGGGAGTAGAGATGAAATGCAAATGTGTTTTCCACATCAGGAGGAAGTTAATTAAAGTCTAACCGATGCACAACATTTGCATATCATCAGTTACCTTCAACTTACAAAAACTGCAAAATAGCTCAAAGGAAAAGCTATCAAATTTTACCATTGAGTATGAGATTGGCTGAGGGTCTGTCATATATGGCCTTTATTATGTTGAACTACTTTCCTTCTGTACCCATTTTACTGAGTGTTTTTTAATTTTTTTTTGTTCATTCTCACCAGAGGATGCTTCTTCCATTTGTGATATTGCTGTGAAAATAAGAATATTCTAAAAGAGTTTCCATATTCTGGAGGGCTCAGATAGGTGAATCAAATATCTTTTACAAAGGTTTCATTTCAGCTTACAAAAAATAGAGTCTGCTAATTTATTACGAGTTATTAAAACCTGTCAAGATATTTTAACACTTAAGATAGGAATAGTTTAAGAGAAAAAGAATGAACTTCCTTACATATCCTGAAAATACGACATTAAAATCAACAATACTCCATAGGAAACCTAGCATCATTCCTCATCCAGGAGTTCCATCCTATGTGGCTCAGATTCTGGAGCTCCAGACCCAGTTCTGCTGGTGTGTTCTCAGGTTTGCTTTGGTGATGCCGTCTGAGGCCTGGACCTGAAGGTCATGGCCGTGTCTGTTCAGCAGGCTGTTGGAGAGTCCTCTGTTGAAGACACAGCCTGTTGACTGGGCTGATGAACTTTCAGGGAAGCATCGGAGTGAAACAGCACCAACAAATTCTGTCCTGTCCACGCATGGCCCGACTTCAGGAGCTGGGCCTCCTTCCTGCTGACCGTTTCCAAAGTGGAAAGTTAGTGAGGGCTCATAAGGAGGCCGATGCAGCTGGCAGGTGAAGAAAACAAGACAATGTCGTCAATCCCCCAAAAGGGCTTCAGACAAAATAATTAGGAACAAATCCTATTTTCAAAGGAGACGATGAGTGTGAGTTCAGTTTATAAAAATGAGTGAAATGACCTTTACAGAATACCGTGGTATAAAAATAACAATGCTGATACATTATATCATTACTAGAGGCCCGGTGCACAAAATTCTTACATGGTGGGTCTCAGGCCTGGTGGGCGATTAGGGCCAATCAGGGCCTTCCGGCTGCCAGCCAGGGCCTCCCTGTAGCATTCACCTGAACCAATCGGAGCATTTCTTCTGATGTAACAACTCTTCCACACAGCTCATCAGTAGTAATGTAGCAAATACACCTCATCATTTCCAGACTTTTTACAAGGTAGAAAACCAAACTGTTGTGACTTTCCAGGGCTGTTCTGGGAAATTTCAGAAATAATTTTGGGTATAAGACATCCTGAAAGGTATGTGACTTTATTTTATACTTACATTTTTATTTGAAAAAAATAAGCAAAAATCAAAAGTTGTCAAGAGATTTTAACACTCAAGATAGGAGTTGGATTTCCCGCAGAAATTGGGATTGGCCTGGTTAAAGGATGTATTTACTCACAGGATGATACGGGAACAAGACACATGAAACCAGTTAAGTCAGAACCACACACATTTACACAGAGACAAGGTGTCGACGGGAATACGAAGGTGGACAGAATTGGTTTGGTTTGGTTTGGTTTTCACAGAGAAACACATCTGGGGCCATGCTGCTGCTTCTTAAGGAAGAGTTGCTTCCTCAAACAGGAGTGTGTTTGTTCTCTGAATGCCTCCTTAAAATTATTACTGGTCAGGACACAACTTAACAAAATGTGTAAGAACAGAATAATCCAAAGACAGTGACCAGGGCTGGAAATGAACAAATAGAGTAAACTACAAGTGACATCGCTTTCCACTGCAACATTTTCCCCTCAAACGTAACCCTGCACGTCGCCCTATGACGTCATCGCCAGAGCCCGCTCAGGCTCCAGGGGACGCACAGCCCGGGCCTGTGAGTCGCCTCAGGGCCAGCCCCGTCCTGCATACCCCGGTCCTGTCGTCAGACAGCGAGGCCCGTGGGAATGGGAACAGAGAGCATCTGCTTTTGTTTCCCAGACTTTGCTAGCCCCCCTGGGAAGAGGCCGGAAAGATGTTTGTATATAAAATATTTGCCAAACCAATCCTCCTCCAAGAACCTGTGAACAGAGACTTTGGAGGGAGCTGAGCAGCTCCCCAGGAGGCTTCAGCATCAGGGGCTGCCCTCAACCAGGACGCCCTGGCCCAGCTCGCAGTCCTCACAGTGCAACAAGAGCACCCCTCGAATGGCCTGCTCCAGCCCACCGCCCAGGACCCCCCTTCTCCGACTCGCTCTGCGGGCCCGTCTCCCTCCACAGGAGCCCCGAGGAGCCTGGGGACCTGGAGTCCACCAGGCGGTGACGGGAGCAGCACCAGGCACATGGTGACAGGGACGCACGGGGAAGCAGGCCCTCCCGGCCAAGCTCTCACCCTCGGCAGCTCTGGGTTCCCGAGTGGGCGCCACTTGACCAACAATCCCACGGAGGGCTGTGAGCTCCTGTTTCCGGGCTGGGCAACAGCAATGACAGTGCCCACACTTCTCTGGGTGCCGGAGGAAGGGAGCGAAGGGGCCTGTGGTTCCTCCGCCTGGCTCCCGAAGGCGCAGCCTGACCCTGTCTGTCTGGAAATCACGGACCAGACAGGCTTTCTCCTGCCCGGAAGGTGCCTCTCTCTGTCATCTTCGCTAAAATGGCCCAAATCACCTCGACACTAAAAAAATTAAATCGATTTCTTCCAACATTAACCTATGACCTTGTAATAGAGCAAGCACGTCAAATTCACAGGCTAACACGGACCAAATAAGCAAGGTTTATGTGTTTGTGGCTACAAAAAAGCAAAAGCCTCAATTTCCACAGAAACGTGGTTTATTTCATAGAGACGTGCTGAATACAAAGGCCTGAAACAAATGAGTCATCGTTCACATAAAGTACAGAACACTCAAAAAATTTAATACTTTTCTTGAACATTCACTTACCAGACACTGAATAACTGCACAAATTAATAAGTGTATGCAAATAAACCTATTTTTTCTGTTGTCTGAAAGTGAAATATTTCCTGTTGCGCCCACCAAACAAGTCAGTCCAAGGCTAAGGACGTGGCCATCGGCCACTAAAATATCCGCTGCCGGTGTCAGTGGAGAGAATGGTGCGCCTGAGCGTAAGGCGCATAAGGGACATGAATGCAACACGATTGTAGTAGCCAGTCATCAGCGAACGTTGTAGTTTGTTATTAACTATGTATAACAGGATATTGTAAAAATTAAGTCACGAACTTTTATTAAAACGTTGCCCACATGCCATTACATTGGCTGGGCTCACTGGGGCACAAACAGCAGCCCAGGCTTCCTTTGTGCCCGAATTACATTCCATTCAGAAGTCCACTTTCCACAGAGAAAGGCGTGGCCTCCTGCTCTGTCTGAGCTCCCCAAGTCCCAGCACCCCGCTCGCTCCCGACATTCAGGCTGACACTCTGTTGCTGGAAGACTTAACAACAGTGACCCTCCCTTGACCCTTCCCACATTCTTTGCGCTAAGCTCCATGTTGAGGCTTCCCTCCCCCCCGCCCCCAGAACCTCCTAAAGGAATTGTCTTTACAGATGCCTTCTCTCCCCATTTGTTTCCAGCCCGTGGGCATGTACCCTTCCCACTCTAATCCCCCTGTGGACCTGCTTTGGTCAAACAAGCTGCCATTTCCTGTCCCTTTCTCATTTCTCATCCTCCTTAGTTTGATCGTTTGACTGTTCCCATCCTGTTGAAGTTGTTTTTTATTATAGGTGTTCCTCTCCCCCCCCCCCAAAGCTCCCCTCCACCTGATTCCCCACCCTACCCCATGCCCTTAACCCACACCACTGTCTTCATCCATAGGTATAAGATTTTTGTCCAATCTCTTCCCGCACCCATCAGACCTCCTTCCCCCTGAGAATTGTCAGTCCACTCCCTTTCTATGTCCCTGATTCTATTATATTCACCAGTCCATTCTGGTCTTCAGATTTTTTTTTATTCACTTTTAGATTCACTTGTTGGTAGGTATGTATTTGATGTCTTTTTATTGTTCATAATTCTTATCTTTACTTTTTTTCTTCTTCTTCCTCTTCTTAAAGAATACCCGTCAGCATTTCATGTAATCCTGGTTTGGTGGTGATGAACGCCTTTAGCTTTTTCTTGTCTGTGAAGGTCTTTATCTGACCTTCAATTCTGAATGATAGCTTTGCTGGGTAGAGTAATGTTGGTTGTAGGTTCTTGCTGTTCATCACTTTGAATATTTCTTGCCACTCCCTTCTGGCCTGCATAGTTTCTGTTGAGAAAACGGCTGACAGTCATATGGGTACTCCCTTGTAGGTAGCTAACTGTTTTTCTCTTGCTGCTTTCAAGATTCTCTCTTTGTCTTTTGCCCTTGGAATTTTAATTATGATGTCTTTTGGTGTGGTCCTCTTTGGATTCCTCTTGTTTGGGGATCTGTGTACTTCCTGAACTTGTAAGTCTATTTCTTTCACCAGATAGGGAAAGTTTTCTGTTATTATTTCTTCTAATAGGTTTTTAATATTTTGCTCTCTCTTCTTCTGGCACCCAAAAATTCAGATGTTGGTATTCTTAAAGTTGTCCCAGAGCCTCCTTACAGACTGCTCTCAAAGATGGTGGTGTAGATAAACTCCTAAACTGCTGCCTTGCACAACAATTTCAAAACTACAACTAAAAGACAAAAAGTCTATCACCCTGAACCATGGGAAAGCTGTCTGAGTGTAAGTTCTACAACTAGAAGGAAAGAGAAAAGAGCATTCAGGGCACAAACGCTGAAAAGCTGAGGTAACAGAGGCGCACGTGATCTGGGCTGGCGGCAGATCCTGTCTGGTAGTGGGCATTACTTTCTTCAAACCAAAGGAAGACAAGCTCTTGTTTCTGGGAAAACGTAGGGGACCCAAACTCATACGGGGAGAAGCTGGATTGTCTGCTATCAGGTCGGAAAGTGAAGGTGGCATACTTGCATAACTGCATGCAGGAATAATTGCTTGCTACGCTGGGACTCGGGACATGAGGACGCGATTGGAAGCGTGGGGATGGCTGGTTGGCAGCCATCATTTTTTGCTACACCCTAGCCTGGTGATACCCTGAGACCCCTTCCCAAACAACCTATAAGCCCACTCAAGCACCAAGCAGTGGCTTTTGCATATGAATGGCCTTTCCAGCTTAACCTAGCAAACTTGCAACCCGGTTCAATCAGCTCCAAAGCCTCCAAGCCCCAAATACGGAAGAGAAGACTGTGGTTCTTGCTACAGCTTCTGCAGGGTGGCCTCAGACAGTAGCTGAACTGCACCCCATTAGAGATCCAGAAGCCAGTGTACCTAGTGGTCAGTGTGAGACACCAGATTTCAACTCCTCACATCCATAAGTGACACATTCGGGAGGTGGACTCAGTGAGCACCAGAGCCCCACTGAAACAAGTCCTGCACCATAAGTGTGTCTCCAGCTCAGCCATTCTTCCATTACAGACACAGTGGGTCCTCACAGCCAATTGGTCTGGAGATCAATTCCTCCCAGTGTACCAACAGAGATCAAGACTTAACTACACCAAGACTTTGCACTTAGCCCATAAAGGGGTGTACCAAGAGTGTCCACCTCAAGTAATTGGGGAGACTGAGCTACTGGCCCCTGTAGGTCACCTACCACACAAAGTCACCCCATCAACACAGGGAAGCAGCCAAAATGCGGAGACAAAGAAACATATCACGAATGAAAGAAATGGAGGAAAGTAAACTACTGGATGACACAGAGTTCAAAACCACATTTATAAGGTTACTCAAGAACCTTCTAAAAATCGCTGAGAAACTTGAAAAGACCTTCAAAGACCTTAATGAGAATGCCAAAAAAAATTTTTTTTTGAAAAAGACCTGTTGAAGTTTAGGGTTTCCTCTCCAGACAGGTGGGCTCCTGGTTCTGGAGTTTTCAGGAGCCTCTCCCCGCAGGCTCTCCAAGCTCCTGTTTTCTGGGGCCCCTCGCAGGGAGCCTTTGGCACCAGCCTTTCAGGGCTCCCTCGTTCCCTTGTGTGTGTTTTCCGCTGGAGCCCACCTTTGTTCTCAGCATTTCATTTGGGTGTTTACAAAGCAGAACACTTCCTTTCCAGCACCCACACCCACACCCAGGGTCCCACAGCTGCTCAGTCCACAGGAGAGGGGAGGGATGGGAGCCAGTATCCTTGGTTCTGAGCAAGTCCTTCTCTGTTCTCCCATTAGTATCACCATGACCACATCCTCACGTCCGCTCCCACGGCACTGACACAGCCCACGCTGCCTGCACGTGGGCAGCTGCAAGCGCCGCCTGAGAGATTCTGTGTGACTCTTACCCAAAGTCCGTTCTCAACTCAGCAGCCAGGTGATCTGTTTGGATCATGTACCATCTTTCCACCTGAAGAGTGTAAAGATGTCCAACATTCTTAGAGCAAAGTCAAGCATGTTGCCATGACTGAAACAATTAAAATGATCTGTGGAATCATGCTTGGGACACAGGTTCCATCCCATAATGCCCGTTATTTCATATTGTTGTGGTAGGACATGTGTTTCATTTCATGGGGCCTGTTACTCCATGTTATTCTGTGTGTCGGCTTATACTTTCTTCTTTCTAATTCCAGGATAACTGTCAAAGTTACAAGCTGTGTGAGCGTTTCTGTCCAGCAGTCGTGCTTCTTCCTCTCTTTCCTCTGATGTTCCTCCCCCCGCCCCTCAGTCTGAGAGCTCCCCCAGGGACAGGGTGGAAGGGGAGAGGCAGGGCAGCAGGAGGCCAGAGGTCAGTGTGGCCAGGACCACAGAGCTGACAGGGGTCACTACTCCATCTGCTTACAGGTGAACAGCTTGTCCTTTGAATAACCTGGAGTCTCCTCACACGTGTTTCCTACTCCACGTGGGCAGTCTCTGACTCCCAGCCTCACATCCCCAACAGCACGCTGGCCCACTCCGGGCACAGCTCCATCCAGCCACACCGCCACGGGCAGGAAGAGCACAGATCCCAGAGAACCACCTCGGGAGGAAAGCCAGCTGCATCAGCATCTTGTCTTGACTCCCTCAGCTCAGTCACCTTCCTTCCCGCCAGCTCCCACAGGATGGTGATGCCCATCTCTCTTCCTGCTGCCCTCCTGGCATGGGCTGCCCGAGGGACTCCTGCACACTGCATGCTGCCAATGCGGCTCTCCCTCACCTTCCTGGGAACATGGCTTCTGAAACATGCAGACAAATGACCCCGAGTCACATCTGCACTGGCAGCCACTTCATTCAGGAAAATTTACCGACATCCCAAACAAGTGATATTGAAAAGTGATATGATAGCCACCATCTGAAAATCTGGAAGCTGTCCATATTAATTTTTTTAAAAAAAAGAGAGAAAATGGTTATAAAAATGTATGTACTCCCGCCTCTTCTTCTGCCACGGTTCTTTCTGTCTTGGCTTAGTGGCTTGCAGAAATGATGTTTTAAAATATCACATACTAAACATGCTTCTTAATGATGAGCAGTAAGCCCAAGCCATATGGGGGGGGGGGTACCCGCTTTCCTGGGCTGTGGCCAGCTGAGGGCTATAAAAGCTCATTTTCCAGGGAGGCAGCCCCAACACTGGACTTCCGGCCTCCAGACAGAGCAAGCATGCTGTGGCGCTGAGCTGCCCATTGTGAGCCTTTGCTTAGATCATTCCAGGAAGTTCACCTCAACCCAGACTTTCTCCCTGTGACGGAGGAGCATCCATTGTGCATCCTCCCGGCTCAGGACTGCGTTCTGCCTGCCTCAGCCTCAGTCGGCTTCCTCCAAGCTCAAGCCAATGGTCCCTCCAATGTTCTCCATGGAGCACGCCACCTCCTGGCCTCTGCCCCTCAAAGGCGAGTAGTTGTCAATCCACATTGAAACATCACAGCCAAGACTAAGAACGTCCTGGCCGTGGCAAAGTCAAGCACGTCTTAATTTAATCTCTGGACAGAACAATATGCCATGTAAGCCTCTGGCAGTGTCCGTGCATGTGAAGCCTATTGAGTCTGTCATCTACCAAAACTTCCCAATCTTTTTTCTGTGAACGTTAACTTCTAGCCCAATCCCACATACATGTGAGTGTGAATTAATTGGACATGTTACATGTGCCTGTGGAGTTGGTCTCAGTGGAGGCAATACTTTCAGCTAGCCTTCCTATTTCTAATATGGATTTTCGAATGCCAATGCATAAGATCAATCCACGCATTTTACTTTGCTCAGGAATTTGACAAGCTTGCTATCAATATTTCAATCAACACTACTGACAAAAATGCCAAGCAGGTAAGGATAAATTGTTTTAAAATAAAATCAAAGATAGGGTTCAATGGTGTGTAATATAAGCTTCCTCCAACTGAGCATCAACAACCAATCAATACTTTTTAGGGCACTATTCAATCAGAAAGAAACCCTTAGAATATTAGTATCAGCCAGAATTTTATCACAAGCCCACCAAAAGGACATAGGTTGGTTGCCTGGTGTAGCTTATGTTCATCAATAATTTAGCAATATTTAAATTACAATATCATAGTAATTTGCCATCAGATAACAATTTAAAACCATAAAATTAGGTTATCTGAGCAGGATTAATTTGTGTAAAAGTTTCATCATTTTAAGGGTTTACCAAATGGTGACAAACCAGCTGCTTAATACACATTCCAGCTTCTTCTCTTAGGAATTCAGGTTTGCTTACAAGTTTATGTTTCCCGAAATCAACCTTTGTCTCTTCTTAAAGATGTGCCTGCCTTCAAAGCCGTGCTGCATCAGCAGTTCAATTTTTACAGAATTGGCTGCTGTGCACTCCTCACCCCAAGGCCTGGCGCCCGGCTCTCTGTGGTGTTAGCTCTAAGCATTCCTGTGGGTGGCCCGTCTCCTGAAAGGAAAAGGCAGAAGCAAAGGACACTGAGTGGGGTCTTTCTGAGCAAAAATCCACTCCATCTTGCTGGTTTGCTGTGAACAGAGGGGAGCAGACAGAATCCTTGTTCCTGCGGCCTCAGAGAGGCCGAGCCCTGTAACCCGCCTTCAGGACGCGTTCCAGCGTCTGAGTCAGCCTCCCTGGGAAGACTTTCTATTCTCATGAGTCTCCTGAGACATGGACATGTTATGTTCTGTGTGATATGTGTTCTCTTCTAAGGCAGTTTCCTGAATAGCGCCATGTGGGCCATTAGTATTCTGAGGAATATTAAATGAATGACTGAAGAAAAATTAAAGTTTCTGCATATAAATATATTTTGGAAATATCCACATTATAACTTTCCTCTGTGTGTCCTTGCACAGTAGAGACTACGTTAATGTAATGAGGATGGTAAATCTTGCAGGAAATGAACCCCCTTAACTTGTGAGAGTCTCATGGGCTACAGAGCACGGAGCGTTTCCCCAGAGCTCCGCTCACCAAGTAGTCAGAGGAGCAGCTGAGAAGGTCATCAGCCTGAGGCCTTCCGCATCTATTATCCACCCCCTTTCCCAGGGCGCCCTCTGCTGGCTGTGGGCCACGCAGTCCACGCAGCAGGAGCAGTGCCGGTGCTCTCCCCACTGAAGCTGCCTGAGAGGCACAAGGCAGGTGAGGTGTGGCTCTCCGGAACAGGGGCCAGGCCGGAGGCCAGCACCACCCGGACCTCCCCTGGGTGGCCAGGGCTTCGTGGGGCCTTCGCTTCATTCTGCTTTTCCTGCATCGCCTACTTCCCCACCATCCTCTCAGACGCTGTTCCCACATCTTACATTCAGTCTCCCTCATCATCTGCCTCCTGAAAACGTTTGTGATAAATAGAAAGCAAACTTGAATTGGAAAAAAAAGATGTTTGTGGAGGTGGGAGGCGACAGAATGTTCAGGGCCGAGGTGTGTTACAGTGTTGCTGCCTGGAGGGGCCCGTCTGCGTGGACTGGACACGTGGGCAGGGAGGCTGGGAATGATGGGCGGACGTGTCCCGGCAGGAGAGTGAGGAGGAGCAAAGAAAATGAACGACTCCAAGGACCAATATAGTTGCAATTTAACTACATTTTTTTTTGGTTGATCTAATGATGGGTTTCAAAGTGCAATGTTCCTCCGGTCTCAGGGCCAAGGACAAAGCCAACCTCCATTTCAAAGGAGACTATCAATTAAGGTCTGGACCAAAACTGCTAGCCCATGTCATTATCTTGCCTAAAGTCAACCCTCAGTTTCCTGGCTGGCGCAGGAAGTGGCAGCACTGACTCAGCAGAAATCTTTTTGGACTGAGACTTACATGATGACAAACCAAGGAGTCAATTCAGGGACAAAAAAAACACAAAACACCAGCCTTAAACTAGATTATGCATAAATTCAATCAACTCATTGGGCCATTTAAGCAAGAATGCAATTCCAAAATCTGGCTAGATTGAGCAAATCTTCTTCTACTCATCAAATTAAATATACACAAAAATAACTAAAACAGATATAAAATGCTGCTTTGGCTATTGCATGTTGAATTAACTTCTAAATCCAGTTCCCAGTCTTTTTACTGCATCCTGTTGGCCAACAGTCTGTCCTCGGGCTCTACACAGGAGATTCTCAAAGACATGTTAGTTTGAGATATTTGCAAACACTACATTTTCAATTAGAGTCACATCTCAAGAGAAGGGGGTGCTTTATGTCATCCTCGGTGCAGACATGTACACATACAATGTATGTTATAAATCCAGAAAATAAACAAATACATCCTACTTCAAAACCTAGGGCTATGATGTAAGAATTAGTCATCTCATTCATATTATCTGAGTAAAGCTTATTTCTTTACTGTGAATAGGCATGAATCAATTCAGGTACCATTGAGCATGTACAGAGTTGAGTTGTCTATGCACAAATGTGAAAGCTCAGTACATTTTCAAAGAAAAATAAAACTAGTGAAACTTAACAACGATCTTTCTCAGAAAGCAAAACAAATTTTCCACTTCTACTCTGATGCTCCTCCCCTCTCCTGCTCTCCAAGGACTCGGCAACTATGGATTATGAGATGTGATTTATGAAGACATAAAAATGTGAGACATCACAATACATTGCAATTATTTGTTCTTGGAGTCAAAAGCATGTTCAGCTCCAGGAGACACCCTTTTTCACCTTTGACAACAGAATTCATGGCAAGTACTGTGTTGGTGTTTTCACTGTTCTCCAAGGAGATAGTTGAGATAGATACTGACCTCCAGGAACATGCACAGGCTTATGAAGAATTACTTGGACTAAATGGAATGTTGCTTTATGGAGACGGATGAGGTATTTCTGTTGTCATGACAGCAACAGACAATGGAGAAGAAATTAGTGGTTCTCACGGCTTCTTCCGGGTCTCTTATACACATTGTCCCAGTGTCCTTACCAATTGCAATCAGGTAGATAGATGGTGAGCTATACTTTTTAGTTAAGGAAGTTAGCTATGTAAGTCTCAAAATCTCTTAGTTTCTGACTTGCACCTATTGGACTTGAACCTTAATTTGTGAAGTCTATGCCTTTGTCTCATTAGGCTGCCTCCATCAGTAATGTGGCTCCCGTCAATAGTTAGTTAACATTTTAAGTTTAAAACAAGTTTTTTTATATTGTATATTACCTACATTTATTTTCAGGGCTAAAACAAAAAACTTGATAACATTTTAGAGTTGTTGAAATAGGAATCTAAAGAGAGAGCTAATTTAATATCTGTACTTTAAAAACTATGTTTGTTTTTAATTCACTGGTAGTTCACAAACAATGTACAGGCTTGAATGAGCAAACCAATCAGTACATTTTTACTCTAAGTCAACAATTTGATAAGTAAAACAATAAAGGAAAAGCCTGAAACATGATGGTGTTACAATAATCGGTAGTGGCGCAGTGGCAATAGCTGCGGTATTATTGTCACAGTTTCCAAAGCTCCGACACACCCTGCCCTCTTCCTTACAAGCATTTGAGTAAAGCAATTTTGTTTGTTCAATGCAGCTGTCCCAAGACAGGCACCGTCTTCTCCAGTCTGTTTTCTGGCTAAATCTCAGGACAAAACAGGTGGGACGTAGCTGAACCTGTTTTAAAAATCTGGGGCTCCATCCAGAACACACCTGGTCTTGATGCTTTCCCTTTTCCTAACAGCAACTCCAGGCCAGTCTGGTTGGTATTCTGGGAACAGCCAAAGGGGGTCAGCAGTTCAAAATAATTCCTGTTCAGCCAGCTGGGTCCTCTGCTTGAATGGACCATAGGATAATCGCACTTGGTTGAGTTTACTGTATACCAGGTCCCTGGTAGTGGGGTAGTGGCCTACGTAGGCCAAAATAGTGGGTAAAATGGTGAGCAAATGTGTCTCTTAAGTTTTATATAAACGTTGTCCTTGCACCTGACATTTATGCACAAAACGTCTGGGCAAGAGTAAGAAATGGTTGATAAAATAGTGAATGTATAGCTGCTAGAATGGGACATCACCAATTCGGGGTCAGAAGGAGAAAACCATCATGGAGGAGCCTGGGGAGAGGATGCTCACACCCCTAGAAGAAGGAGGTGGAGGCAACATAAAGACTGTGTCTGTTAGACCCTGAACACTTCTCCTGAAGGAAGACATTCTATCTAATGTGGCCCTGACCACTGCTGGCATCATCTCCTGTGACAATGGCCACCATTGCCCTCCTCAGTCACAGACAAAAGTTACCAGCCTGCAGACCACGCCCCAGCCCCGAACCTTCCAAGTACCACAGCTGTAATACTTAGCTCCCTCCCAGCCTGCACATCCAGGACTGTCCCTTGATCATTCCCAAGCAGACACTGCCTCCTGCCTGGTGGCATGCACCAACAGAGTGGTGAACTGGTTCCCCTCAGGAACTTCCATCCAGTAGCAAGGCTTAGTCATAAATGTCTGAACTGAGATGGGAACTCAGAGCTCTCAGCTCACTGGAAGGTCTTCTCGAAGGCCACCCGAGCCCCTGCTAATGTAGATCCCACTTGGGGTCTCAATGAATGTAAAAGCCCCATTTTCCAATGACATCATATACATCCCAATGGTCATTAACTTGCCTTCATCCCCAAATCACGCTGATTTGTAGCTTAGCAGAGATGACAGGAGACTATCAAGTGTTAAAGAAATACCAGCAGAATAGGCCATCTCAGATGACTGCAGAGGTCTCTCCAAATAGGACCCCCCATGATTAGCCATGAGCTTCTAGAGGGTAACTCCCCGCATCTGTAGAGATGTCATCCTGGGGAGGGAGCCATTTGGTAGCAATGATGGCATGAACCGTGT
Source organism: Vespertilio murinus (assembly GCA_963924515.1). NCBI lineage: Eukaryota > Metazoa > Chordata > Mammalia > Chiroptera > Vespertilionidae > Vespertilio > Vespertilio murinus. The sequence goes on along the minus strand of OZ004717.1, from coordinate 48,573,156 downwards.
CCCTGATTCCATCTGAGGACACCACCTGAAAGGCATTTCCATCAACTCGCCATTATGGTTTTTGTGGATGAGAAGTACCCCAGGCTTCCTGCATGCCAGGCAGTCAGTGTGATGGCTACCGAGGAGTTCTGAACTTGGGTGAAGGCCTCCAGGAGAACGGGAAGGTCACTTCAGGGACTTAAGGGGAAAGCCACCTGGATATGTGAGACAGATCCTGATGATTGATGTGATTTGCTTCTTGGGCTAAGTTTGGAGTCCCAAGACCATGCTTGTTGGATGCCCTCACTCTGGTGCTTGGGGTCCTACTGATAGAATTCTTAATTAAATGTGCTACATAAAAAAAATCACACAAATTGTTTCACATTAATCAAATTCACTGATAGCGTAGGAACATTCACCAGAGGCTAAGACAGAGATGGTTAAAGTGAAGGATGGGCCCTGGCTGGCTAAATTGGTGGGAGTGTCCCCCAAAGGCGCTATCTCAGTAGGGGTGCATATGGGAAGCAACTAATTGATTGTTCTCTTCCTCTCTCTGTCTCAAAATCAATTTTAAAAATAATCTTGAGTCAGGATTAAAATAATAAATAAAATGAAGAATGGATATTCTTGGGAGCCAGGTCTGTTCCCCTCAGGCCCTTTACTTTAGGTCTCATGTAGTGAGCAGACACACTGACAGCTCTATTCCAGACCAGTTTCCCAAGGAGTTTGTATAGGGAGGGGCCTTGGAGACAGAGCCAGTGCTTCCCTCTGGAGCCAGGAGCTGGTCTGCTCAAAATCTTGAGGAACAAAGACCTTCTCATTCTGGTCCAAAGAACAACATGCTTACTGCCTGTTATAAAGTATTTGGGTTTCCACTGTAACATGTGTGGCCTGGGGGAACTGTATTGTGAGCCTGGTATAAGATGCTGATATTCTTGCTACTTCTGATGAGGTGTGTAATCAAGTTCTTTGTTTCTGGCCCAAGAGTCTTGTGTCTTTTGTGAGCACCCATAATCTAGTGGCAGGATAAATGATTAGCCTCAAATACAGTCAAATACCAAACATTTTATTGTTTATTATGTTTAAGACCTATATAGTTCTTGACTTAGGACTCAGCACAGTGAGAAAATAGACATGGTTAGTAGAGTCAGCATACTCAAGGCAGTGTGCTCAGGAATAGAAAAATGGATGTTCCCATCATCCCAAATCAATTCAGATTTCCAGCACTCGAGCCAGTAAATTTCAGGAAATAAACTTGTAATGAGGTCATTTTTCATCAAACTGAGCATTTGAAGGTTATTATCTACATAGAAGTGAGGGCACTATGACAAAGAAGTGACACCCATTGCTGAATGTCAGGAAATAAGAGGGAGTGGATACAACGAGGATGGACAGCTGGAGGAGTCCACAATCCAGGAGGAGGTGTCTCAGTCTCACATACTGACACCAGTAATTCCACTCGTCATACCAGGTCATCGCTACCTCAGTTATGAGAGAAAAGCCATAGGAAGCAGGAACCACTGAAACACAGATTGGGTTGTGTGTACGTTGTTTATGTCCATGCGCCACAAACAGACGTGGTTCTCACCACAGATGCAGACGCGGCCGTTCTCAGCACATTCAGATAACCGGGTTGTTATGTCCATAGAGGCGAGAACTAGAAGGCCCCCGGGCGATGGCCAGGCATACACCACGGAGGAAACAGCCACATAGAAAAATGGTGCCCCGCCAACTCGTTCTTCAACTTATTCGATTGCTCGATATCACCAACTTTTCAGTTTTGTTCCTCCACATGAAAATACTGTGCTGATCTCTTCCCTCCAGGGGCTTGTAACACATACATCATTTTTTAGAATATGATTTGTAGTAAGCATGAAAATAAGTACTAGATTAACCATGAAAAAGTGGGCTTTCTGCCACTTACCAGCGGCCCAATTTCAAAATCCTATTTAACCTCCTTGAGGTAAAATTGACCTCTCTAACTCACATCACAGGGTTACTGCAGAGATCAAGTTAAATAAAGCATGTACAAGCACCCAGACTGACTAAAGACTTTTAAAATGGAAGGGAGTATTATGACTTACAAAGGAATAACAGATCTCTCTCTCTCTCCTCTCTCTCTCTTCCTTTCTCTCTCTGCCACATAGCTAAGTAGAGGGGATTTTTAAAAGTTGTGTAATCTCCCCCTGACTCTGGGATACATTTTCCTGAAATGAATTTTATGAAGAAAATGTTTTCTGTTTTCTGAATTATTACATCATTCTGACAGTGTTTTCTCAGATTTTTAAGGGGAAAAATCATTTGTTTATATGAATGGTAATATTTAACCACTTCCAAATTATAAAATAAAAATGAGAAATATGCAATTAGTCTATTATCTTCAAGGACACTATCATCTACCATAATGTTCACAAATTCAGAATCAGTTTAATATATGAATTTTTTGCAATCATGTTCAAAGAAGTATTTTCATGCATTTACAATTTAAAGTAGAACAAATTACTTGTTGAAATATAAAAATGATTCATCTTAATTTTCCACATTTAAAATGAAATGCACTTAGAATTCCTGTGCCTAATTTGCTGGCTCCAAAGGGAGCGTCGGTAAGCCAGGACCTGCTTGTCACTAAGCCCCTCCCTCCATTCCTCCTAATGGATCCTAGTTGCAGCATCCTTAGAACAGCCTGGCATGGGCGGATCAGACCCCTTCCACTTTCCTAAGTCAAGAGCCAGTTGCCCTGAGACAGGGCAAGCAGCTGTGGTTGGCCCAGCTCTGTCTTCCCAGGTTGACATTTTTACAGAAGAACCTCAACATGGGGAAGCCTGGGTCTTCCCATGGTAACCTTCATTTTGCTCATCATTCCGGAGTTTAGAATCAGGAGGTGCATTACAGCCACACACTTAAGCTGCAATTGCTAATGGGAATATGAGCTTTATTACTAAAACAGATGAGTGTTTCAGCTCCTTCCACCTAACTCTTAGTCTACCTTTTGGTTTCAATTTTATTAATAGACTGATAATTTTGAAAAGCTTTTGTTTTATGAACAGATAGTACAGAGAATCCTTATATACCCTGTTTACAAAATTTAAGCTCTTATTAATACCCTACATCAGTGTGTCCCAAACTTTTGACATATGTGTACCCCTTCTATAATTTTCGTAATGCTGAGTACTCTTCATCAAAAAGAAAAAAAGGATGTATTTTAATAACAATAAAAATATATTTATTTTTTCTTTTTTTGGTACATACACAAAATAATCATAAATGAAAAATAAAATTATTCATAATAAAATATAAATAAAAGTTATATTATAAATAACATTTATTTGCACACCGGACCATCTCACGCCTCACAAGACTGTCTTGACTTGACTCATGAGAACGTAGAATTAGGCGCAGCTAAGCATGCCTAATCCCCACCAAACTCTGGTGGAACGTGTACCCCCACCAAACTCTTCTCGCACCCCTGGGGGTACGCGTACTACACTTTGGGAAACACTTCGCGCCTATGTGATTATGGTAACTTGCCCAGTTAATGAGCCAGTATTGGTATGTTTTTTTTATTTTAAAATGTCTCTAATTTATTCAGATTTTCTTAGTTTTTACCTAACGTTCTTCTTTTGTTCCAGGACCCATCCAGTGCATTCAAAGCGGCTGGCATTTCTCTTCATCCCTTTGTGACTGTGACAAATTCTCTGACTTTGCTTATTCTAGATGAGTTGTAGTCTTGAGGAGCATAGTTTCTCATGATTAGGCTGGGATGATATGGATTTGAGGCAGGGAGATCACAAAGGTAAAATGTCGCTTCCATCACATCAAGGTTACATACTATCAACTCAAATTATGACTGTCGGTGTTGACCCTGGTCACCCGTTGACATAGGCTTGTCATGTTTCTTCACTCCCTTCCCCATTTAAGGTGATAATTTAATATTTTCTTGTGAATGGGGAATGTCTGAACGTATTTTTAGGATGTTGAGAGGAACAAGAAGTGAAGGTGAGAATGGGAAAGGGGGATTCGGTGGGAAGTTTACAAGCAACTGACAGGATTGTGGGTAAAGACAGTGGAGAGAATGGTCATGGCCTTAGCTGAGGCACCTTTCTCTGAGGCCAGAGAGAAAGTGCCAGGGCCTGTGATCCGATCATGAGGTTGACTGTATGGCTCATGTGTTCAGTTTTATGGGACAGTTTATGTTCTTTATTTGGTTTTGCTTGGCTGAGTGAGAGGAAGTAGCTGAGATTAGCCACATAGGAAAATACAAAATCGAAACAACTAGAAGTGAAAAGGCCACCAGGTATCAATTGAGGGTCTGTTTGAGGTTGAAAGCTATCAGTTTTCCCAGATTATGTAATTTAATCTAGATAATGCAAATAGACCATTGGTTTGAGTCACAGTTGGGAATTGGCAAGACAAGTGTAGTGTAAGTTCATGGGAACAGAAGGCTCTGGTGAGAATAGTGCTGAACTATCAAAAAAATTGGGGGAAAAACTAAGAAACTGGAAGATTATAAGACTTAAAATTAGATAATGAATGGATGGATTTCCTGGATTTGAGCTCAGCAGGTAATTGAAATGGGGGTAAAAGAAGGATGTCATAAAAAAAACACCCCTCCTGATTTCAATATGGGGGAGAGAATGTGAAATTCTTCATCCAGCTGTGGCCACATGAAAGTCTACTGAAGTAGATAGATGGTTGAAAAGCCAAGCAAACAAAATAAAACAAATTTAAAAAATCATGAAATGACAGGATCTCACCATTAGCCTACCTATGATGAGAACGGTTGGTATATGATATTCTGATGATGGTAGCTATGTGGTTGATGAGAAAGTGAGTGAGGTACCATGCTCTTTTTAAAACATCAAATGTGACTCTAAAATTAACAGATCATTGTGACAAGGATAAGAGGAGGGCAATGTTCTTGAGAGTTTGTGGGAGGAATGGTAACTGGCAGACAGTGTGGAACCAGAGGAATGTTAAAATATTCCAAACTTTCTTTGTGGAGATGGAAGTACTGGGGAAAGAAGAGCCTCCTTGAAGAGGAAAAGCATGAGGAAAAGAGGAGTCATTAGCTAATGAGACTACAGGGGGCAGTAGAGGAAGAGCTCACAAACCAAGGTCATGCAAATTCTTAGAGAATGTGGTAATTTGTACACTTTGGTTTTCATAACATATTAGTATGTTGGAATATAATTTCCTCCTTCTGCATGCTGAGTTTATTGAAGTTGCAAAAATGGTAGTGAGTGTTTGCTGTCCTGAGATGACACATTGTGGGGGCAGTGATTTAGGAGAAGGAGACCCAGCACAGAGGAAGACGAGTGAGTGTGGTGGGCATGGCCCTGCTTTCCAGAACCTCGGCTCATCATTGGGCTGCGATGTGGTGGTTGGAAAGGGAATTCCACCTAAATGTTTTATCTCTGCCTCCAGAACACAGACCTTGAGTCAGTCAGGCACTCGAACTGCCTGTATTATTGAAACTAAATACATTTTAACCCATATTCTGAAATGTGATAATGCTTTCACTCTCTTTCAGACAAATATCCAATACAAAAGAATTTGCTTTTTTATAACGGGGCACAGGAGTTATTTTATATTGCTTAACTCCCACCCATTTTGCAATTCCTTTATTTGGAAAACTTTGTGTGCTAGAAATGTCTCTGAATGCAGCCTGTGCACATAGAGGTAATATGCTAATTGGTCCTGATGGGGTCCCAGTCCCGGCCTGTCCGCAGGCAGGAGCTGTTGGGTGGGGATTTCCATCCCCATAGCAGGGGTGCACAGGCCTGCCCAGCGCTAAAGGCATGCTGACTCAGGGGTCGCACAGGTGGGAGCTGCTGGTGGGGATGGGGTGGGCGCTTGCACCACCAGGACATGAAGCTGACACCGATGGCGGCCCCCCTGGCAGAGGCACATGCAGAACCATGGCGCCACCCTGCCCAGAGGGGAGGATCAGGATGGGCCGCAGTGGCCCTCTGGTGGAAGCACATAGGCCTGCAGCATCGCCCAGGCCCGAGGGGGCAGGTGTGGTGGCCCCCGACAGAAGTGTGTGCAGGCCTGGAGGGGGTGGGTGTCAGGCCGGGGGCGGGACCTCCGGGGAGAGCTCTCAGCACTCCTGCACTGGGCTCTGAAGGCGTGGAGAGGAAGGGAGAGCACATAGCAGTTAGGAGGTTTAGGCCAGGAGTTAGGGCCATCAGGTCTGGAGGAGAGCAGTTAGGGGCATCAGGCAGACAGGCAGGTGAGTGCTTAGGAGTCAGTGGTTCTGGATTGCGAGAGGGATCTTAGATTGGAGAGGGTGCAGGCCAGGCTATGTGTCCCCCTCCCCCCATCCTGTGTGAATGGTTTTCATGCACCAGGCCAGTAATATAAAATAAAAGTACTCTACTTTCTATTTAAACGATTATAACAATTATTATATTTGTTTCTGGCATTTTTTTTCACATTACAAGAGAAAATCTATTTTAAGGGGCACAGAGGTTGAAGAAGTGAGCCAGCTGACTGTATAGGCTCAGAGAACAAGTCACAGAGGCAGAAGAAGGGCCCTGGGAACTTAGCAGAGAGAAAGGCACAGCTGGTGGGGGAGGACACGGCGGGGGGGGGGGGGATACAGCACGAGGAAAAGACTCCCAGAGCAGAGTGTGCTCTGGTATTCTTTATTGAGTTTTTATTCTAGGTCACTTAATATTTTAGAGTTCTAACTGGGCCTTCCAGTGGTACTTAGGGTTATCTCTGCTTCTTCTTCACCAGACAGAAACAGGAGCTGCCCACGATGGACACAGGAGGTCGGTGTGGAGGCCATTGCTGTCGGAAGGCTACACCTGAGGTCCTGCACGAATGTGGCGGGTGGTGAATACCTGGACCTTCCCAGATGCTTTGACTGCCAGGGACTGTCAGCGGGCCGTCAGCACTCCTAGGAAATGTGCCTCCACAGCTAGAAGAGTTCAGACTCAAGGAGGGACCTCAGAGAGGAAGTCTGTCAACGCCACCAAGTGTCTCAGACCTGGCGGTTCCTGAAGGCCATCAGCATGGACACTGAGTGTGTGAAGTGCGATTTATCCTGAGCCGTTTGACCCTGAGACAATGCAGTCACTTGCTTACATGAAGATGGGGAAGATGGCTCTTTCGCCATCTCACTGCCCTGCTGGTCAGCACAGAAATGCACGAACTGCACAACTACACGTCTGGCAGAGAGTGAAGGGACCCCCACTGTACTCCCAAACCATGATCCAGTAAGAACAAAACCAGGGCCATGTCTCCTACTATTCACAACAAGTTATTATTAAAAATAACATGGGAATCCATGTTTGAAGTATACTATTAAGAATGGAATCTCTAATTCAGCAAATTGTTACAGATACCATCTGTTCAAGACATGAATGCAAGCCCTGTTCTGTTCCTTTCATATTAAACCAACAAAAGTTATTGTCCTAAGAGTCCACACACATGGAATTCATAAGACAAGTTTAGTTTACTTCATGTGATTTTATTTTGCTCTGGACTTCCTGCAACTCAGATGGTCTTCCTTTTCAATTCCTGGGGCTAATTGAATAGCGCTGCTTTTCTTAGACAAAGAATGATTCACTGTTTAGATTTGAATAATGGCTGTGGGAAACATCAGGGACAAGTGAATTCTTATTTTAGCTTTTAGAAATATGTTGGCCACATTTTATGATACCAGGCGTTAGTTGACAAGTGGCCTTTTTTTTCATGTTTAGACTATGAAAGAATAAGCATCATTAAAAAAATTAAATACTCTATTCTAATAAAAATTTCCACTGGTAAAAAATTAAAATAAAATGCTCTTAGATCCCTTACCTTTCCATAAAAATTAAGGACTGTGTCCATGGGTGAAAGACATAGTTGCACCTCCTGGTATGAGGCCGGCCAGAGACTTGGAGCACTGCAGTGGCTCTTACTCTGGGAGCGGCCATATTGTTTATGTTACAGAAGAGCTACAACTTGTTCCCTGTGACCTATGCAGAAATTCATTCTCTAGATTCTGAGCAGAAGGAAACATCTGCCCTGTCTAGAAATTCAACACTGGTAAGTATCTTTAGAGCAAAATGATGTTTAATGTGATTGTGATGTGGCTCAAAGGTATTATAATCACATTTAAGTAACAATATTGAACACATGCACATTTAAGTAACAATATTGAACACATGCAGCTCATCTTTCTTATCAGGATAAATTAAGAGAAGGAAACATTATTTAGACTATGATAATAACAAAAATTAATTGACCTTAAGTTGCATAATAAGTTGTAATTATGTAAAGGAATTCTCCAAAACAATGTTTTAAATACATAAGCTGTGTAATCAATAAAATAAAATAATAAATACTTTACTACATGAGAGAAAAAAATGATATGAAATGAAACTAGCTTTTTGAAAATCAGAATGAAATTAAAAGGGGTTAATTGAGTTCATGAGAAAAAGAGTAACTAAAAACACAGCACTAATGTGCATTAGAAGTATCATCAGAGAATTATTTTCTACTAGCTGTACACAGCCACACATTGCTTTGGCTCAGTCTGGTTAAACGGAAAAGAAAGAAAAGAGAAAGCACATATTTCTAATATGTTTAATTTCACAATGTTTGTGGGTATACAATAACTTTTGTTGTTCCATTGTCTGTGCAGATACAGAGATTATCTGGTTTGCCAACTCTAGGACACACAACATATAATTGTCCATGTGAGAAGCAATCGAGTCTAGATCTAAACCCACAATTCTAAAGATTGGCCCTGAGCTTTGTTGATGGTGATTGCAAACGCCAATCGAACTGGGAATTGCAATCTCTTAAATTGAAATGGCATATCTGTTGGAATCATAGGGATTCGAGGAATGAGGACATCTTCACCTTTGAAAGGTCCTGTCAAGATTGTTGCTTCTAAAATTAATTAATTTATTTTACTGTAAGCTGCGTTTGGCTGATTGATATTTTGCAACATGATAACTGGCACACCGATTTTCAATTGCAGTACGCGCAGTGGCATCCCTGGAAGATCGAGTGAATTCAAAAATTCTGTTGGATAATTAACCACTTCATCTGCTTCCACAACAGTGTCTATGGACTTGAATGTGCCTGCCTCGCTTTGAATGTTAGACTGAAGAATATTGTTAAGTTCATAGACGTCTTTGTTCGTGGCCGCAAGAATAGCTCATTCACTCAGCCATTCATGATTCTTAAAATTGGTTTGAATATTGGGAAATACTTTTTCAACCAATTCTTCTTTGATGTCACTAAATTGCAGAAGTTATGAGGCAATGAAATTTGTCCTAAGGTCAGATCAACTGGCACTTTCTGTTCCTAATTTCCAGCAATTGATGTGAGAAAATGATCGATCATTTTGCAGCTGGACACACCTATTTGTCGTTAATTTTATTATCTTTACATGTTGCCACAAAATAGAGCATTTTAGGCAAGCATTTATTTCATCTGCTGGTGCCTTAAATCTGCAAGCAATATTAACGCGTTCCCAAATGGTCTGATGCTTCCACGCAAATCCTGCAAAGATCAATCAAGAGCCTGGAGTGATTTTTTGTGCGCCATTGTGCATTCATCCCAAACAGTAAGTTTGCATTTCTGCAGTGCTTTTGCCATGCCGGATGCTTTGGAAATGTTGCACGTGGGAGTTTCAATGAATTGCATGTTCAATGGCAATTTCAAAGCGGAATGAGCCCTTCTTCCACCTGGTAGCAATGGCGCAGCTATTCCAGACCACGCAAGAGCTAAGGCTATGTCATTTTGGGATCGAATTGCTGCCAGAATCAATCTAACTAGGAACGTTTTACCAGTTCCTCCTGGCGCATCTAAGAAGATTTATCCAACCCCGTTATTGACAGTTTGCATTATTTGATCACAAATATCTTTTTGCTCAGGTGTTAGTTCATGAATATTTGATTGCACATACAACCCTTATAAACAAAATCAGAAATGAGAGGGAAGTCACCACAGACATCACAGATATACAAAGGGTCATACTAGAACATTAGAAAAGGCCACATGCCACCAAATTCAATAACCAAGAAGAAATGGATAAGTTTCTAGAAATAATAACTTTCCTAGACTAAACCACGAAGAACTGGAAAATCTAAATAGACAGATCAGCAGTGAGGAGCTGGAAACAACCATCTAAAACCTCCCAAAAAACTCAAATCCAAGACCAGATGGCTTCACCAGTGAATTCCACCAAACATTCAAAGGTTCAAAGCCCATCCTCCTCAACTCTTTCAGAAAATTGAAGAAGAGGCAACACTTTCTGACACGTTCTATGAGGCCAATATGCCTCTGACACAAAACCGGGAAAGATAAGAAAGTAAAGAAAACTACAGACCAACATCCCTGATGATCACAGACGTGAAAATCCTAGCAATAGAATACAACAGTATGTCCAACAAATGATACCTCAGCATCACGTGGGGTTCATTCCAGGTGCACAAGGATGGCTCCACATATGCAAATCAATCAATATGATACATCACATTAGCAAAACAAAGGATAAAATCATCTGAAAGTACGAATAGATGAAGAAAAAGCACTTAATAAGATACAGTATCCATCTATGATTTAAACACTCAATAAACTAGGAATAAAATGAAAGTACCTCACCATAATAAAGGCCACATATGATAAGCCTTCAGCTAATATGATACTCAACAGTGAAAAACTGAAAGCTTTTCCTATAATATTAGGAATAAGACAATGATGTCCATTCTCACCACTCTTATTCAGCTTGGTGCTGGAAGTCCTAGCCAGGGCAATAAAGCAAGAGATCTAAATAAAAGGCATCCAAATAGGAAAGGAAGAAGTCAAACTGTCACTTTTTGTAGATGACATGATTCTGAATATAGAAAACCCTAAAGATTCTACCAAATAAATCTATTAGAAACAATAAACAAATACATTCAAGTTTCAGGATACAGAATCAATGTGCAAAAATCCATTGCCTTCCTGTATAGTCCAGTGTTTCCCAAAGTGTGGTACGCGTACCCCCAGAGGTACGAGAAGAGTTTGGTAGGGGTACGAGTTGCACCCGAGTTTGGTGGGGATATGCACTGCACCGTGCTTAGCTGCATCTAATTCTATGTTCTCATGAGTCAAGTCAATTTCATCCTTCTCATTGATCCAAATAAATGTTATTTATAATATAACTTTTATTTATATTTTATTATGAATAATTTTATTTTTCATTTATTATTATTTTGTGTATGTACCAAAAGAAAGAAAAAATAAATATATTTTGATTGTTATTAAAATACATCCATTTTTTTTATGAGGGGTACTCAGCATTACAAAAATTATAGAAGGGGTACACATATGTCAAAAGTTTGGGAAATACTGCATACTAACAACAAAACTTCAAAAAATAAATGAAAAAACAAATAAACAATTTATTTGGCAATGGCAACCAAAAGAATAAAATACCTAGGAATAAACTCAGTAAAGAATGTGAAAGACACATATTGAAAATTACAAAGCATTATTAAGAGATTGAAAAATACACAGCAAAATGGAAAACTATTCTTTTTCTATAGATTAGAAGAATCAGCATAATTAAAATGGCCATATTACCCAAATCAATATACATATTTAATGTAGTTCCCATCAAAATCCCAATATCATTTTTTAAAGAAATAGAATTATATTTGTATGGAACCATAAAAGATCCCAAATAGCCAAAGCAATCCTGAAGGGGAAAAAAAAAAGAACAAAGCTGGAGGTATCATGCTACCTGACTTCAAATTATACTCCAGAGCTACAATAATCAAAACAGCGTGATATTGTCAGAGAAACAGACACATTGATCAATGGGAGAGGATAGAGAGCTCATCTATAAAACCACAGGTATAGGATAGATAATTTTCTTTTAAAAAATATATTTTATTGATTTTTTTACAGAGAGGAAGGGAGAGAGAGCTAGAAACATCAATGAGAGAGAGTCATCGATCAGCTGCCTCTTGCACGCCCCCTACTGGGGATGTGCCCACAACCAAGGTACATGCCCTTGACGGGAACCAAATCCAGGACCCTTCAGTCCGCAGGCCGACACTCCATCCACTGAGCCAAACCGGTTTTGGTGGGATAGATAATTTTCAACAAATAAGCCATGAAAGCACAATGAGGCAAAGATAGTCTCTTCAACAAATGGAGCTGGGAAAACTGGAAATCCACATGCAAATGAATGAAACTGGATTACAGTTTGTCCCCATGTATAAGAATTAATTCAAAATGGATCAAAGCCTAAATATAAGACCAGAAACAATAAATTGTACAGAAGAAAATATAGACAATAAATTTATGGACCTGGATCATAGAGAATATTTTATAAACCTGACCCCAAAAGCAAGGAAAGTAAAGGCAAAATAAATAAATGTGACTATATAAAACAAAAGATTCAGCACAACAAAAGAAATGGACAACAAAACAAACAGGCAGGCAACCAGATGGGAGAGAATATTTGCAAATAGTAGTTCCAAAAAAGGTTTAATTTGCAAAATACACAAAGAATTGGTAAAACTCAACACCAAACAAATGACCTAATAACAAAGCAGGCAGAGGAAGTGGTTTGTTCAACTTGGAAAAAAGAAAGTTGCCAAAGGACCTGAAAATACACCTCTCCCAAGAAGACAAACAAACAGCAATAGATATATGAAAAGATATTCAATCTCACTTGCAACCAGGGAAATACAACTTGAAACTATGAGGTACTGCCTCACACTGGTTAGAGTGGCTGTTATTAACCAGACAGGCAGTGACCAGTGTTGGAGAGTTTGTGGAGAAAGGGGAACCCTTATTCACTCCTGCTGGGAATGCAGACTGGTACAACCCCCGGGAAGACCATGGGGTGATTTCTCAAAAATTAAGAATAGAGCTACCATACAACCCAGAGATCCCTCTCCTGGGTATATACCCAAAACACTAGAAATTAGGTATTGGAAAAGATATAGGCACCCCATTTTCATTGCAGCATTATTCATGTTCGCCAAGACATGGAAACAACCAAAGTGTGCCATGATAGAGGGCTGGATAAAGAAGATGTGGTACAATACACAAGGGAATGCTACTCAGCCGTAAGAAAGGATGAAATAGAGCCATTTGCAAAAACATGGATGGACCTTAAGAACATTATGCTAAGTGACATAAGTCAGTCAGTAGTCAGTCTACTACTCAGTGGTAGACACATGGGCAATATACAGATCTTGTACATAGAACCCACACCTGAAACCTAAGTGTTCATTTGACCAAGGTCACCCCAATCCTATATAATAAAGAGGTAATATGCAAATTGATCCTCATGCCCTCATGACACAAGATGGCCACCACAAGATGGCCACCCCCACATCTTCATAAGATGGCTGTCAGGAGGGGGTAGTTGGGGGTGATTTGGGCCAGCAGGGGAGCAGTTAGGTATTAATTATGCAAGCAGGGGAGCAGTTAAGTATCAATCAGGCCAGCAGGGGAGTGGTTAGGGTGCTATCAGGCTGGTATTCAGAGTGGTTAGGGGCAATCAGGCAGATGAGTGATTAGGAGTCAGCAGTCTCTGATTGTGAGGGGGACATCCCCCAAGGAGTCCCAGATTAGAGAGGGGGCAGGCTGGGCGGGAGTGTGCATCAGGCCTCTAGTCAACTTAATAAATAAAAAAAGAAACAAAAAAAGAGTAAAAGAGAAATAACAAAGAGAAGAAAATGATTTTTAAAAGGCCATATATTTGGAGGAAAGAGAGATGATCCAGCTTACATAGATTATCAGAATTCTGAGAAGGAAGCAGAAATGATTAGCAGAGAAATAAACAAATATGCAGGATAAAGTGAGTACCAGTAACGTCTAAATCTAGAACAAAACCATCCATTGAATTTAATACAATGGCAATTAAAAGACATCTACTATGTATCTATCATCTATTTATCTCCTTGTACAAAAAGTTACAAAATGGTACATATATATGTACATGTGTATATACACACACGTATATATGTCAATCTCAAGGATGATATAAGAATTTGTCCCACAAGAAGGAAATATAGGTATACTCACATACATAGTTATATCCCCTTGTACAAAAAGCTTCAAAATGATATGGGGGGCAGGTGTCCTGTACAGTTTGCTGAGTGAAGAGGGGAGAGCCACGTGTAGCTGGTTGTCCACGTATCACTTACCAAAACCAAGCGCTTTGCTCCCGTCTGGGTAGAACCGCGTGTTTCTAAGTAAGACTGGAGTCAGGAGCATGTCCTCTCATCAGATTTTCTTCGAGCAGCCTCATTACAATGATCATTCAGCCCACAGAGGCAGTGTAATTACATTCCCAATTTAGCAGCATTATCATTTCACGGAGCTGTCTGTCATCAGGATCCCAAAATACCCACAGTTGGATTCCTGAGCATGTTAACAAGGAATCAACAATAACTCCTGGCAAGTGGCCTTTTCTTGACCCAGAGATGAAAAGAAATTGTTGTATATAGTTTCATGTTCAAAAGGCTCTTTGGAAAATTAGTAAATTGTTTAGAATAAAAGCTTTTGTTAGAGGCTATTGTCATAAATCTCACTGTGTAGTGTTCAAAAAATTGTCATAAATGTAGGGTGGCAGACAAGAAGAGGTTATAAAACATGGGCTTGTTTCTTTACTTTTACTTGGTGTGAAAACTGTTTAAGAATCTGAATGATCAGCTACCGCGAGAAAACCTGAGGACTCAGGAACTGGACTCCAGCCCCAGATGTGCTTCCTATGGTGACTGCGCCCTCGTGTCTAGGAGACCCACACGCTGTCTCACACTTCCTCTCCGATGTCACTGTGCAGGCTGGTTTATTTTGCGTGGGTGACTTACTAGGATGTGTTTATTATTTTACTTCTACTTTTATCAACATACTTAGAACAGGGAAATCTACAAATGAGTCTTGCCAAAGAAAGCTATATTTAATATGAATCTAGCTTGTATGGCATTAAAACAATATTATCCTCTCTCTTGGTGCTTTGTGATTATACAGAAAAAGGGGAATGTTTCAAAATAGAGAAGTATTTCTTCATGGCATTTAATAATATGGGAAGGTAATTCAATAAAGAGATTAAACAATACAGGGAGTAATAAATGACTTTCTGTGGGGCTTCAGATGTTAGAATAAAAATCTGGGTCAAGTTAGGTTTTTGTTTGTTTACTGTTTATTTTATTTTATTTTATTTTATTTTATTTTATTTTATTTTATTTTATTTTAATACTAGAGGCTCAGTGCACGCATTCATGCACCAGTGGGGTTCCTCAGCCTGGCCTTCGGGATTGGGCTGAAACTTGCTCTCTGACATCCCCCAAAGGGTCTCGGATTGCCAGAGGGCTCAGGGCAGTCCAAGGGACCCTACCAGTGCACGATCAGGGCCGGGAAAGGACATGGGAGGTTGGCTAGCTGGGGAGGGACTGCAGGAGGGCTCCAGGGCATTCCAGCCTGTCTCGCTCAGTCTCGATTGGCTCCACCCAGCAGCAAGCTAGCCTACCGGTTGGAGCATCTTCCCCCTGGTGGTCAGTGCACATCATAGCAAGCAGTTGAGCAGCCTCAGCATATCGTTAGCATATTGCACTTTGGTTGAATGGCCAACCAGACAACTAAACACTTAGCATATTAGGCTTTTATTATATAGGAAGTTATTTTTCATGTTATTGCCACAAACCTAAAAATACATTTTAATGATAATCACAGGTGGAAACTTCTTAACTCTCCTCACTATTCTTGTTGGTCCAATGTTTTATTCTTTTCCCTGTTTTCTCTTTGGCATCATTTATAGCTTGTTAATTTAATCACGCTCTCCAGTTCACACCCCACTATCATATGTATCTGTACAAAGAATTCCCTCCTTTTGCATGTTATTCTTTCATTCTCATACCATGCCTCCAACCACCTCCTCTCTCACAAGCGCTCTCTGCTGTGTCTGATATGTACCTTTCAGCATGCATACTCCTCCATAGAAAGTATAGATTTGTTTTCTGTGCATGTATCCTAAATTTCCATCGAGTTTATTGATATGCATATCTACATTTTTTAACCTCTTTTTCACACAATATTGTGTTTTTATGATCTGTGTTGCTACATGGACATGTAGTTTTGCTTCTTCTGCTGCACAATAGTCTGCAGTGTAGTCCATTAGATGGACTGACTCTGCTCTGCATGGGAATTTCTATGCCCAGTGTCATCCCAGAGTTATTTACCATCTTCGCCACAGCCTCGGGACATGGAAATGGCTTACACTCTCCGTACATGTGTAGGAAACCTGCAGTATTTCCTCATCCTTGCTAACACCGAATATCCAAGTTTTCTATTTTTAGAATTCTCACTTGTTAACTTCATAATGAGAAATTTTCTAGTAACTTAGAACATCAAGCACTTACCAGTTGTTTGGTGATTCTGTGTTGAACTGTACATTACATCCTTTGCTCTGGGTTGTTAATGGATGCCCTGCCTCTTCCTTGCAGAGTTCTCTGTATATCCCCGTGGTTTGTTCTGGTTCAGACAGGATATCAGCTCCTTCTGTTCCCGGTGATGGTGGCTGTCCTCACTCCATCAGGGTCTCTTCACTGGGGACTCCCGGGTCCAGAACATTCCCACCCTCTAGTCACGAGGAAGGGACTGTACGAAGCACAGTTTCACCATAATCTCCCCTAAGAATCTTTGACTAGAATTAATGCCTATCACGTTTGTGAGCGCCACTGACCAAAACAGGACATAGCCCTGACCTGCACTGCCCCACCTCGCAGGCGTCCCGCTCCTTCCCGGGAGAGGGCGCCCGCGTGCTCCGCTGTCAGCTGGGCAGGTGCAGGGTGTGCTTTCCAGCCTTCAGCCCCTTAGGAGCGCAGGTGTGGCGGCTGGAATGTGGGAGAGTCTCTACCTTCTCACCCAGACTCCGGGGTCGCTTCTTCCCCTCGCCTTCTGCTTCCCACTTTCCTGACAAGTTATACCAGAGGCCCCATTCTAAGGCCATCTTCTCTGTAGTTCACTAATCCTCTTTTAACTTTGTTATCAATATAAAGTCCATAGAGCTTCTAAAACTTGCTTTAAGTTTATTAATTTGTTAACTAGTCTATTCATTTAACAAATATTAAATGAAAATATCCATATTGTAAGACACAGATAGATGAAGGAAGAATGTAATTGACATTTTTTGTATGTAAATGTATTTATTAGTGGCTATAGGTAGCTATTTTACCTTTCACTGTCTTAGTTTTCTCACCTACAAAATGAAGAAAATTTTCCTCATTATTATGTTGGGAGAATTAAACATTTTATTAATCCTCACCTAAGGATATTTTCCCCATTGATTTTTAGAGAGCAGGAAGGAGGGGAGAGATACTGGGAGAGAAAAACCTTCATGTGAGAGAGACACATGGACTGGTTGTCTCCCACACATACCCCATCCAGGGCTGGGATCTGGCAACCAAGGTACATGCCCTTGACTGGAATTAGATTTGGGACCCTTCAGTCCATGTGCCAGTGCTCTGACCACTGAGCAAATGGTTAGGGCAGGAGAATTAAAACATTTTGACAGAGCACTTAGCAAGTGCCTGGTATATAGTTTGTTTTCACTAAGAGTTAGTTCCTTTTATTATATTATAGAGGCCTAGTGCATGAATTCATGCACTGGCAGGGTGCCTTGGCCTGGCCTGTGCCCTCTCACAATCCAGGACCCTTCAGGTGATGTCCAACTGCCAGTTTTGACTTGATCCCTGCAGGCCTCTAGTATGAATATAAGATCTTTGGTTAATCTCTTCCCCCTCTTTCTCCTCCTCCCTTCCCTCTGAGATTCATCAGTCTGTTCCTTGTTTCCATGACTGTTCATTGAGCACCTGCCCCCTGGTGGTCAGTGCACATCATAGCTACCAATTGAGCTGTCGCTTAGGCATTTATATTTCTCCTATTTGACTCCCTAAGCTTCCACTTTTAGAGTTCTTACATTCTTTTCATCTGCCTATTTAACTCTTGCTTACGAGTTAAATAAATAGGAAAGAGCTGGATAAGTACTGAAAGAAACAAAAATTGACCACCAAGAAATAAAGCAACAAAGAGCTGTTTTTCCTGTTGCCTAAAACATGAGGAAGCAGAGCACAGGATACAGAACTTAGCAAATCACTCAGTGTGTTCAACAAAGCCCACTGGCCCCATGGCCTCAAAGACAGTCATCTTAGAGCATTAAATCCTCTTTCCCTTCCCCAAGAAAAGTGGAAAATGCTTCCTTACCCATCAGAAAAGAGGAGCAGAAATGCCAGGGGAACAGAACTCTGGCAGAAAAAGCCTCACCCACCGCTTATGGTGCGTCTCCTTAGAAATAAGCCATGTGGCAGCGTGTTCTCCCTGCCAGCAGCGTTGTTAATATATTTTCCTCAAAATCACTGTTGTGACATTAATGTTAACATCGTGTTTTAAAACATGCAAAGTCTCAAATGTAATGCAGTAAATCCTAAGTTTTAAAAAACTTACACGACCTTCAAAATTGTGTCCAAACCCACATTAACTGGAAACTTTTATTTAAAGCTGGGGTGCCAAACTCAGGATTGTTTTTATTTAAAGTTTTCTACTGTTAAATCATATAAATTACAGATGCAGAACGGTTTTATTGGATTAAACATGAAAGCACATTCAAGCATGTCATTTAAAACTTGTTTGCAAATGCACTCTGGTCTATTAGAGAATCCTTCTGTTTCTTATGATTTTCAATCTGCATATAAGTAATTTTTTATTTTTTAATATGTTTTTTTATTATTGAGTTTTTAGAGAGAGTAAGAGAAGAGGGAGAGAGAACCATCAATGTAAGAGGGTAACATCAATTGGCTGCCTCCTGCACATGCCTACTGGGGATTGAGCCCACAACCTGGGCATGTGCCCTGACCAGGAATCACACAGGATGCCAATCTCTCGTGGATGGGAGGATGCTGAGCCTCACCAGCCAGGGCTAAATCCATTTAAACCTCAGATTTAATGCATGTGAGCTGGGTGTTTGCCACTGCTGTTTGCTGATTGGTATCGTGCCAAATATTTTTCACTTGAGAGTAAATCTAGGATTTAAAAAAATTAATGGCAGGATTGGTTTTCCCTTTACAGATTATTAACTATCCTATATAATAAAGAGGTAATATGCAAATTGACTGTCATGCCCTCACACAAGATAGCCACCCCCATGTAATAATAATATGGCTGCCAAAAGATGGCCTGCAGGGGAGGGCAGTTGGGGAAGACCAGGTCTGCAGGGGTAGGGGGGGGCAGTTGGGAGTGACCAAACTGGCAGGGAAGGGCAGTTAGGGGCAACCAAGCTAGCAGGGGAGGATATTTAGGGGGAACCAAGTCAGCAGGGGATGGCAGTTGGGGGCAATGGAGAGGAGTTATGGGCAATCGGACCAGCAGGGGAGCAATTAGGCATTGATCAGGTTGGCAGGGAGTGGTTAGGGTGTGATCAGGCTGGCAGGTAGAAGAAGTTAGGAGCAATCAGGCAAGCAGGCAGGCAAGCATTTGGGAGCCAGCAGTCCTGGATTGTGAGAGGGATGTCCAACTGTCAGTTTAGGCCTGATCTCACAGGGATTGAGTCTAAACTAGCAGTCAACATCCCCCAATGGGTCCCAGATTGGGGAGGGTGCAGGCTGGGCCGAGGGACACCCATTCCAGTGCACAAATTCCATGCACTGGGCCTCTAGATCCTATATAAACTGAAATGTGTATGTTCCAGACAAAGAAGAGACAACTCAAAGTGACACAGTATCTCAGAGACCCTAGAAAGATGATAAGTATCAAGAACAAAACTGATTATAACATTGTGATTTACATGTTCACTGGTGTTTTAAGCCACATCTTTTTAAAAAAAATATATGTTATTCCTTTTTCACAGAGAGGAAGCAAGAGTGATAGAGAGTTAGAACCATTGATGAGAGAAAAACATCAATCAGCTGCCTCCTGCACACCTCCCACTGGGGATGTGCTAGCAACCAAGGTACATGTCCTTGACCGGAATCAAACCTGGGACCTTTCAGTCTGCAAGCTGATGCTCCACCCACTGAGCCAAGCCAGTTAGGGCAAAGCCACATCTAAAACAGCCAAAGATGAACCTGCTTTTCCCTTCTTGAGCTTGTGGGCAAAGGCCCTGCTGTCCTGTGCTGACACCTGCCTGTCTGTGTGCCACATCCTAGGCCCCCCCCCACACACACACACAGAACACGAGGGAGAGCACAGGGCCTCAGACCTTCCCCCCCCACCCCCCCCCCCCCGGCTCCTCCAATGTGCCAGGTGTTAGTTAGGCTTCACCCACACAGCTAGACTGACTCTGCAGTGGTAGTTGTTCAATTTTGTCCCAGGGCCACATTGAGGTCAGACTGGAATAAAGGGGAATAGAGGCATCAGGGCACGTCAGGGTCTCCTGCCATCCCAGTGAGCGAGGGCCCATGGCTACCTGCTGTGGCAATTCTCTCTACTTGAGGCTTGTACAGGTGTCTGGAAATGGACACGCTCTAACAGTGGTCAGCTCAATTTTGGAAAAGAAATGTATTTTAATAACACTGCTTTTATAATTATTCAAAGTGTGTGCATACTTTTTGGGGGAATATGTATATTCAAAATAGATTTTTTTTTCATGTTATTGTGGGAGTACACTTCCATCTCCAGGGATGACTTCCTATACTTTCCTGAGGACTAAATCTACTCCTGGGACACAAAAGGTGATCACTGAGAGCAATACACAACCTTGTGATAGACGATAAATATAAGGTGCCTCCTATATGAAATAACTTTTAAAATGGTTCCAGGCCAGTGCAAAAGACTTTCACAACATTTACTTAGCTCAAGTTACCTTTCCAAATGGTTCACACAGAGGCATTTTGCACGGGGCCTTTTCCTTCCTCGCAGCCACGGCCAACAGAAGGAGTGACATCTAAGGGCCAGCTGAGTTGAGAGTATTTATTCTTTGCCGGTTAGAGTTCAAGCTCTCCCCTGGAGACAACGGTATTTGAAAATTATATTAAATTTTTGTTTACTATAAAGTGGATTTTTGAAAAACATATCTTGAAAAATCAGCAGGAACCCTGAATTTCATTTCCGGGTAGAGTTTGAGTCTTTCCATCACAACAAGCAAGTCTATTTGAATAACAACACAATGTGATCATCTGCCCAGCACAGCACACTGCTCCTCACCCCCTGGGAGCCAAGAAGACATGACTACAAAGTCAAGGCCCAGTTACCTTCTCTGCTGGAAACACATCCACTGTCATCAGAATAAGAGATGAGGCTAAATGAAGTGTATTGTAATCACAGTGGCATAAGAGCCCTCACACAGAAAGAAGAGATTCAAGGAAATTTCTTTAAATAGTTTCTAAATGTTTTGGTGGTGGTGTTTTTATAATTTTAAGTGATGAGATTAAGGAGAAATTCAGAAATAAAATAAAAATGTAGTATCAATTATGGAATTTGAGGTACAATTTTCTACCTTACAAAGTGAACCTATGAGTTTTAAAATTTAAATGTCTGCCATTTTAGTATTTGCTAGTACATATTTATCCCATTTACACAATGCTGGCTGCTTACAATGCTACTCGCCTCCTCTCCCCTCCCTAAGTAAAATGGTAGCCTCTACACCAAGCATGTCAAACTGGCAGCCTGTGGTCTGCATGCGGCCCACAAGAAATATTTTTGTGGCCCAGCCAATATAACTGTATGTAAGAAATGCTTTAATAAAAATTTAGTAACTTAATTTTTACAATATCCTGTTATACAAAATCCTATATAATAAAGCCCTAATATGCAAATCGACAGAACAGTGGGATGACCAGTTGCTATGACATGCACTGACCACCAGGGGACAGATGCCTGGAAGCACTGTTCAGCCAGAAGCTGGGCTCACAGCTGCTGAGCACAGCAGAAGTGGCTGGAGCCACTCCCACATCCGCTGCAGATAGGCAAAGGAGGTTAGCAGCGAGGGGTCCCGGGCATGAGAGCCCTGGACTGTGAGAGGGATGTCTGCCTGCCAGCTAGGCTCAATAGCTGAGAATTGGGGCTAAGATGGCAGGCAGACATCCCCTGAGGTGTCCCAGACTGCGAGAGGGCACAGGCAAGGATGAGGAACTCCCAAGTGCACTAATTTTGTGCACTGGACCGCTAGTTATGAATAATGAACTATAATGTTCGCTAATGACTGACTACTACCGTGTTTCCCCAAAAATAAGACATCCTCCGAAAATAAGACCTACTTTATGGAAACATAATACATCCCCTGAAAATAAGACCTAGCACATCTTTGGGAGCAAAAATTAATATAAGACACTGTCTTATTTTCCGGGAAACAGGGTATAATCATGTTGCATTCATTTCCATTATATACCTTTTGTATAGGCACACCATTTCTCCCCACTAATACCAACAGCGAATATTTTAGCAGCTGATGATCACATCTTGGACTGAGTTGTTTGGTGTGAGCAACAGGAAATATTTCGCTTTTGGAGAATAAGAAAAATAGGTTTATTTGCATTCCACTTATTAATTTGTGCTGTTATTCAGTGTCTGGTAAGTTAATGTTCAAGAAGAAATATTAATTTTTATTAAAATGTTCTATTATTTTATGTTAATGATGACTCATTTATTTCAGCCCTTTGTATTCAGCATGTCTCTTTCAAAATAAACCTACATTTCTATGAAAATTGAAGCTTTTGTTTTTTGCGGCCCACATACACTTAAACCTTGTTCATTTGACTGTGTTAGCCCATGAATTAGACATGCTTGCTTTACACTTACCCATTCTAGTCTACTATGTGCTTGCTGGGATTCCAGTGCTTGTGATGGTGCCATCACTTGCAGGAATCCAATGAGAATTGATCCATTGTTATTTTTACAGTTAATATAAAGGGGAATATATATACTCTGTAGAGCATATGATTGAAAAGAAATAGAATAAAATGTAATTTAATTTAAGAAGGAACACAAATACATGTTGGGTGGAGATAGTTAATTCAATTTCTTACCATTACTTTGACATTTTATATGTGGAAAATATTATTTTTATGAAAATTGTATTCTTAAATATTATTGTAATTCCAAAAATTTAGGGGAGAATTTTGTACTACTGCACACATTTTGGAATGGTAAAATTATCTTAGTATTGAATTATCTTAACCCAGAATTATGAAAAAGGTTATGAAGATTGGCACTTAATTGAATTTTGTCAGGCAGTTGGATAAAATTAATATGTCAAAGTTCTTCCTGTTTATTTATTTCATGCCAATGTCATCTACATATAATTCTACACTATAAGATTCCAAAAGCCTCTGAAATCACTGAAAAAAATGGAAAAAAAAATTGGACAAAGTAAACATTACCCAGAAGAAAAATCTACCTTTGAGATGCCTGGTGATGGGCTTCCATCAGATCACTGATCCCCCCACACATTCTATGAATTCAGGTCAAACGCTTCGCCTGTTGTTGAAAAAGTCTGCACGATGGTCAGGACCTTGAGTCATCATTTTTACCCAAAATGTTTGGTAAAAAAGAAGAAGGAGAAGGAGAAGGAGGGAAAGGAGGAGGAGAAGGAGGAGAAGGAGAAGAAGGAAGAAGAAGAAGGAGAAGAAGAAGAAGAAAAAGAAGAAGAAGAAGAAGAAGAAGAAGAAGAAGGAGGAGGAGGAGGAGGAGGAGGAGGAGGAGGAGGAGGAGGAGGAGGAGGAGGAGGAGGAGGAGGAGAAGGAGGAGAAGGGGGAGGGGGGAGGAGGGGGGGAGGAGGAGGGGGGGGAAGGAAAATGTATCTTTTTTTATGGAGAAATTCACTGACAGTTATTGAATTACTTTGAGTGAATAGAAATCCCCCCTCCCAACTTGGTTCATCTCCATCCCTATACTGCTTTTTCTGTTGTTATGAGGAGAAAGGGCAATACAGAGGCAGTCACTCAGATATGAATGACTGGTCCATTTTTTGGTGAAAAGATGGAGATGTGTCTACATGAAATGCCCACTCCCACTAGATCACTGTGGATCCGGGACAGAGTGGGACTTCCAGGGCTCCTGGTCAGCTTCCTCGGGAAGGTAAAACTCTGAGGTCTGGCCCACTCTCCACAGAAGAACACTGAAAACCACCTTAGCACTCTTTTGTGTTACTGGTTGGGAAAATTTAAAATTCTCTGATTGTTTTCTTACTGGCATCAGTCATGTGCACTCGCCCAAGGGAATGGCTTAGGCTTGCAGGCAAAGGAAACCAATTCTTCTCAGTTCAACCTAATCTCAGAGAATCCTCACCCTCAAGGAAGCAGTGGGCAAAGGCATCAGTGAGACCCCCAACTTACTTTGCATTTATCACCCACAAAGTTGTGATGTAAAATTGATTGAAATTCAGAGATGAATTGCTGATTAACATGTAAAAGATCATTCCTTAAGACCACACTGTCCTTCACATAGTAATTCATTTTAAATATTCCACTTACATTTTTCTTTGCTTGGAAACTTTCTTCTCCAGTTTTTGTATCCAGAGCTTTTCTGTGCTTCACCTCCTCAGAGGACACTGAGCTGAAGACTCAGTCCAGAGCAGCCCACCCGCCCCTGCTGTTGTCTTCTCTATTATCTTGTACTAGAGGCCCAGTGCACAAAATTTGTGCACTGTAGGGATGACCCTCAGCCCAGCCTGCACCCTCTCCAATCTGGTACCCCTCAGGAGGTGTTTGACTGCCAGTTAAGCCCAATCTCACAGGGATCAGGCCTAAATCGGCAGTCAGACATCCCTCTCACAATATGGAACTTCTGGCTCCTAACCACTCACCTGCCTGCCTGCCTGATTTTCCCTAACCACTCTGCCTGCCAGCCCAATTGAAACCTAATTGCTCCCCTGCTGGTCCAATCACCCTCAACTGCCCTCCCCTGTAGGCATTGTCCCCCTAACTGCCCTCCTCTACAGGCCATCTTGTGACAAAGTGGGAGTGGCTAACTTGTGATGACATGGGGGTGGCAATCTTATGACAATGTGGGGACGGCCAATCTGTGAAGTGAGGGTGTGAGGGCCAATTTGCATATTACCTCTTTATTATATAGGATTATTTCACAAAGCTTGTACCAACCAACCTCTTCAGCAACTCTGGGAGAGAATGCAGGCACATGTCCCTGAATAATTAGTAGGTTTGGTGTGTAGTCACAGTTGGGGCAACACAATGCTCAGGGTTGGTGGCACACTCCCCTGAGAATAAAGAGGGTCCCCTCAACGAAAGTCAAGGTGCCAGAGGGTGAAACAGATTATTTGTGTGTGACACTAGTCAGTCACTACACCCAACAATCTTCATGTTGACACACAGCCACCACCCCCAAAGCCAAAGTAACTCCAGATGCTAACAAAAGGTATCTCAAAGGATAATATCTCCATAAGTTTTTAGAGTTTCTTCATGGAAATATATTGGCTCTATTAAGAGGCATAGCCACTTCATGTTTATTTTCTTTAAAATCTTTGTAGAAAATACTACTTAAATGAAGCCATAGTTTGCATATTAGATTTTATTTCAGAATTTCTAGAACTAAATTTAATGTCTCAGTAGCAGCAGCTTGTCTCTCTTCTGGAAACATTGTGATTTCTTATTACCTGACTAGAGACCGGGTGCACAACATTTACGCATTTCGAGGGGGGTGTCTCCTCAGCACAGCTTGTGCCCGTTAGCAGTCCCCGAGTCCTCAGGAGATGTCCGACTTAGGCCCACTCAGTAAGACGTCCTCAGTGCTGCCGCGGAGGCGGGAGAGGCTCCTGCCACCGCCCTTGTGCTTGCCAGCCGAGAGCCTGTCTTCTGGCCGAGCGGAGGCAGGAACTACCAGGGGCAGCTCCCGTGTGGAGCATCTGCCCCATAGTGGTCACTGTGTGTCATAGTGACCGGTCATTTATCGGTTAGGTTGATTTGCATATTATTATTATGCAAATAACAATATCCTTTTATTATATAGGATAAATGGAGGATAAAGGAATATATTGAAGGCAGGACCAACTGGTGTGTTTGTACTCATTTTATGTCCATGTGATAACTTTTGTTCCTTTTCAGAATTTTGGGAGTTAGAAAAATTCTGAGGAAAAAAACCTCACTACTTTTACTAAAATTAAATATCAGTTTAGTACTTCAATGAGATTGACTGCAAATCTGACACACTGTATAGAAACACTCTAGCCTTGGCGAGGTGTGTATGTTCTACTTCCAGGGTAACTACTAATTAAATCAAATTGCTTATTTAAAGGGAATTATTTTATATTCTTCGTCTGCCTCCAAAATAAATCTATTCTGTGTCCTTAGGGTTGTTTGTCATAGATTTTGGTTTGGCATTGCTGACTGACCTATAGAACTGGCAAATACACTGAAATCAGGACAACTTTGTAAAATCCAAAAGCCTTTGTTTCTGAAGGTAAATGAAGAACAATTTTCTCCCCCAAAAGGAGGGATGTAATCCTTCCTTCAAAGTACCGCGTCCCGGGAGCATTTTGAGCAATCGGTAGCTTTGAGCCCTTACCGGAGGTCAGAGCAGGTCAGGATTTTGGTGACTTTTAAATTATTTTATATCTAAGGTTAGCCAGGCTTTGATTTTGTATTTGCTTCCCTAGTAATGCCTTCTCTATTGAAAAGCTCATCACTGGAAAACCTAGGCACACCTGTGAAAAGTCAGTGCGGCACCTGAGCTCTTCCCCAAGGAGGCCGGGCTTCTGGGGCAGCCACAGGGCGCGGCGGGCGACGCCCTCTTCCTGCCCCTGACGGCAGGAGCCGGGAGCTCCTCCCGGAGCTGGGCCTTGCTTTGGTCGATGTTTCCCTCATGCATCTCGATGTGACCACGAGGCTGAATGGCACCAGAGCAGCTGGACACCGACCGGGACATTGTAAGCCAGCTGGCACCGGGGTCAGCCAGGCGGGAGTTCCATTGCTCACAGTCAGGCTGCAGGCTGGGCCGGCCGGGACCCAGGAAAGCCCTCGCCTCGGTGACCAAGGAGACCGAGGGGTCATTATGCGAAGGTCATGTGGCCAGGATCTGGGCCCGGCTCCTCACTGATTCCCCACCTCTCGCTTTGCTGCAACAGAGAACTCTTCCAGTGCCTTTGTTTCTAATTATTGTTGTCCAGAGGCCTTTCCCCTTAATATTTACCCCGAGTGCTCAGTTAGGGTTCTCACCGGGGTGCCTGCACACCTATCAAGGAGGGCGAGACACGCTCACAACACACACAGCATGGGGGTGGTTTTAAAAAGTGGAAAGAAACCGTTTTCCAGATAGGACTTCTCATGGCAATCCAGAGAGGAACATCATCCAGACCCGGCTCTGCCGGGAGCCAGGTCACAGGCATGTGACCAGCCCGACGGCCAGTGTGGGAATCTCAGATGTTTGTTATGAATGAGCAGAGCAGCGACCTCTGCCTCACAGTCACATTGTTTGCATTCTTTGGCCAAAGGTCACCATTCGGGTATTTTCTTGCCACGTATATTCTTCAAC
This sequence comes from Vespertilio murinus, assembly GCA_963924515.1. Classification (NCBI taxonomy): domain Eukaryota; kingdom Metazoa; phylum Chordata; class Mammalia; order Chiroptera; family Vespertilionidae; genus Vespertilio; species Vespertilio murinus. The sequence goes on along the minus strand of OZ004717.1, from coordinate 48,545,751 downwards.
TGACGGGAGCCCGTCCTCAGAGGGCACAGGAACACAGGAGGGCGGTCAGAACGGAGCGCCTACGCGTGGACATTGCGATGGCACAGACCTGACTAGTGTGAGAGGTACATTATCTAAGGAAATCAATGTTGTTTCTAAAGAAGCTCCTCCTCGTTCTTCGAGCCTTTCTGGAGCAAATGTGAGTCCAGCGCTCCTGGAGCCCCACCCGGTGCAGAATGGCCCTCCGCCCCCGGGGCTGGGTCTGTGTTCACCCCCCAGAATAATGAGGAGGTGCACTTAAATAGCATGCATGGGGTGGACATGGTTGTAAACATGTCTATGGACTCGCCTTGCACACAGATGTTCAGAACTTCAAAAGAAAAGGAAAGGAGCCCGCAGGCAGAGAATCAGGAACACTGCAAGCGCAGCTAACACTACTATGTGTACCGCTTAATAATGTGGATTTTTTTCACTAGATGGAGTTACACATATGTTGATGTACATGCGATTTGATATGTATTTTATTTTGTTGTATTGACAACACGCTTCAAAACTTCATATATCAAATTTGCTGAAGGTGTTAATATCATACATATTTTTAACTTAAAAGTGTCAAATTTTGTGACAAAAAAAAGAGCATTTTCAGAAAGTTTTAATTTTGAAAGAAAGTGCTACTGAATATTTTGGGAAGTTTATGGTGAACACCTCCATCTCAAGGTACTTGTGAACGCTGGTTTAAACGCTTTAAAAGTGATGATTTTGATGTGAAAGACAAAGAACATCCAGGTCAACCGAAAAAGTTTGAAGATCAACAATTACAAGCATTATTGGATGAAGATGCGTGAAAAACTCAAAAACAACTTGCAAACAGATTAATTGTTGCTCAGCAAACAATTCCCAATCATTTACAAGCAATGGAAAGATTTTAAAGGAAGGAAAATGTGTGCCATATCAACCGAATGAAAGACAAATGAAAAACCAAAAAGTCATCAGTAAAATGTTGCTTCAATGGCACGAAAGAAAGTATCTTTTGCATTGAATTGTGACTGGCAGTGAAAAGTAGATTTATTTTGAGAATCCCAGATGCATAGAATAATGGGTTGACCCAGGCCAACCATCAGCATCAAGTGCAAAGCCAAATCGCTTCGGAAAGAACACAGTGCTCTCCATTCGGTGGGATCAGGAAGGTGTGGTGTACTATGAGCTTCTGAAACCGGTGAAACCGTTAATACTGATGGCTACTGACAACAAATAATCAATTTGAACAAGACTTTGATCATGAAATGATCAGAATGGGCCAGAAGACATGGCAAGTAATTTTAATTTAATTCATGATAACACACCATCATACACTTCAAAACCAGTTAAAGACACTTTAGAAGATCTTGCCTGGGAAGTATGAAGCCACCCACTGTGTTCACCAGACCTTGCTCCTTCAGATGACCACTTGTTCTTATTAATGGCACACACACACTTTCTGAGCAGCACTTCAAAATGTATGAAGAAGTGGAAAATTTGGTTTCTGAATGGTTTGCCTCAAAACAAGAAAAGTTCTACTGGGTCGGTATCCACAAATTAACTGAAAGAGGGGGAAATGTGTAGCTAGCGATGGACATTACTTTGAATAAAGCACTTTTAATGCTTCTCTTAAAATTATTGTGTTTTCTTTGATTACAAAATCCGCTATTATTTTAAAAATATATTTTATTGATTTTTTACAGAGACGAAGGTTGAGGGATAGAGATTAGAAACATTGATGAGAGAAACATTGACCAGCTGCCTCCTGCACACTCCCTACTGGGGATGTGCTTGCAACTAAGGTACATGCCCTTGACCTGAATCAGACCTGGGACCCTCAGTCTGCAGACCAACGCTCTATCCACTGAGCCAAACCCATCAGGGAAAAATCCACTATTATTATCTGGTACACTGGTAAGTGTGGGAACTGCTTAAAAGCCTAAAGTACCATGAAATGATCAAGAGAGCATCCAACAGCCACGCTCCTCATTAACAACACGGCTTTTCTTTGTGCGTGAGACACACCCAGGTGAAGCTGGACCAGTGGAGGCTGCAGGCGTACTCTTCGGTGCTCCCAGGAGTGCTTCTCAAAGTGGAGGTTCCCACAGCAGAGCGCCTGCTCCCCAGCCAGAGTTCACGCTTCTGTGGAGAGGCAGCAGGCAGCCAGCCACGGACACCAGCAGAGAGCCCTCCCACCTTCGGTGGGTGTCAGCGTCCCCTCCCTTTCTCATAAACCCCGACCTCCACCCGAATCAGAATGCCACCTGGGCTTTTGCCTGAATCAGAGACTCCCGAATAATTATTTGTTGATTCTAAAAAAATGCTGTTACTTCTCACTCTGGCCTTTTATTTTTAGGTTAACAGCACCTTTAACTGTTGATCCCAATGTTAATCTATCTTATGTTCATGTGATTGTTAGTCCAGCCAGCAGAACTTGGAAGGAAAGAAGGAAAATTGTTTTTCCTTCCCCAAACTTCCCTTCCTCTGTATTGAAACATCCATCCCCAGGCAGGAAGACAGTAACAAGAAGAGATGATGGAATTAACACACAGGATTTAAAAAAGCTATTCAGAATATATTTAAAACTCTGAAAAATGTATTAAAAAATAATCACTGAAAAAAAAGTCCCTAAGACAGAATTTACAGGAACTTTTGTGAGAGAAATAAAGTATCTGAAACATAAAATTCATATTTTATGTGTCCTTCATGCAGTACCCCAGGCTAGGGTGATGGCCAGAGCTGGGCAGAAGTGATGAGGGACAATTGATGGGTGCAGGTGATGGAGGGCAGGTGATGGAGGGCAGGTGATGGAGGGAAGGTGGTGGGGCAGGTGGTGGGGCAGGTGGCGGGGCACGTGGTGGGGCATGTGGTAGGGCAGATGATGGGGACAGGTGGTAGGGCAGGTGGTGGGGCAGGTTTTGGGGGCAGGCAGTGGGGCAGGTGGTGGGGCAGGTAATGGAGGAAAAATATTTAGGATACAGCAAATTTGAAGAAATTTTATAATGCATATCTGTATACCCACTACCTGGATTCTACCATTAACATTTTATTATGCTAACTTTATCATATATTTGTTTAAGGTAGATTTGGGAGGTATTCTATTGCATACAGAAAGGTTTTTTTTAAAAAGTCTTTATTGTTGAAAGTATTACATATGTCCCTTTCTCTGGAGCAGGTGATGGAGAACAAAATATTACCCCCATCCCCTCCCCAGGCCTTCACCACCCATTGCCTGTGCCCGGGGCTATGCACACGCGCATACAAGGCTTTGGGTGACCTCTTCCCGCCCACTCACCTCCCCACGCTGGACCAGGACCATGGTGCCGGGACTCTAGCTGGGAGGGTGATCAATCACCCAAAAGGGGTTGCGGGGCCTTGGGTTTCAGAGAAGGGACTGTAATTAATTACGCCGGTTCCTTTTGCATGTACGTTTCATCAATTTCTGCAAAATGCCACACAGGCCCAGACAAAGGTTTCTGGTTCCTTGATGACTGCAGGTAACAGTCCGTATTGTAAGGTGCTTGCTGACCCTGAGCTGCAGCGTAAAAGTCCACCCCCCCTGCCTGCTGGAGAGAGCACCGGACAGAGCCGGCCCCCCGGGCAGAGCCTCCGGCGTCCCCGCCGTGGCATGCAGACCGGGAGTGGAGCCACGGGGCACCGTACACATGCCAGGTTCAGGTTAGAACCCCTGATGGACCCAGGCAATGCCACCTGGAGCCAAAGATCACCCAGCCACGCCCCACAAAATCACCACAGTAATGAAATTGTGGTTATTGTAAGCCCAAATATGCTTGCTATTTAAAATTATTATTTTATAAAAGTTTTATATGTATTGAACACTTTTTTACAATATAAAATTATTAGAGGGCTGGTTCACAAAGTTCATGCACTCGAGGGGGTCTTCAGCCTGTCCTGCGCCCTCTGCAGTCTGGGAGCCCAGGGGACGCCTGGACTGGGCAGCCGGCCTGGCTGGAGCCAGGCGTCCTTAGTGTGCCTCGGAGGCAGAGAGGCTCCCGCCACTGCCGTGCGCTTCCCAGCTGCACACCCTGCTCTGGCTGAGCGGCTCTCTCTGTGCGCACTGGCAACCAGGGTCAGCTCCTGCACTGAGTGTCTGCCCTCTGGTGGTCAGTGTGTGTCATAGCGACCAGTTGTTCCACCAATTGACTTATATATTAGCCTTTTATTATATAGGGTGATTTTGAAAACTTTGTTTTTAAATCCTCACCTGAGGAGATATATATATTGCTTTGGGAGATGGCTGGGAAACATTGGTTGGTTGTCTCCCATACACACCTGACCCTGATCAGGGATCCGATCTGCAACCTAGGCACGTGCCCTGACCTGGAAATGAACAGCCATCTTCCGGTGCACAGGATGATGGTCCCACCGCCTGGGCCGCACCAGCCAGGGCTGATTTTGAAAACTTTTTTAAGAGATAAGAAAAACATTGAGTCTAACTACTTCTCATTAGTCCATCGCATAGATATCTTACAACAGTGTTTCCCAAACTTTTGACATATGTGTCCCCCTTCTATAATTTTAGTAATGCTGAGTACCCCTCGTCAAAAAGAAATAGATGTATTTTAATAATAATCAAAATATTTTTATTATTTTTTTTGGTACATACACAAAATAATAATAAATGAAAAATAAAATTATTCATAATAAAATATAAATAAAAGTTATATTATAATTAACATTTATTTGGATTAATGAGAAGGATGAAATTGACTTGACTCGTGAGAATGTAGAATTAGGTGCAGCTAAGCACGGTGCAGTGCATATCCCCACCAAACTCGGCTGCAACGCCTACCCCAACCAAGCTCTTCCCGTATCCTTGGGGGTGCGCGGACCGCACTTTGGGAAACACTGGCTTACAACAGCTAAATGAGGACAGATGGTAGAAGCATATCTAAAATCTTCACAAGAGGGCTGCTGTGATTTCACTGCTCTTAGTACAAGTAAAGATTTGAGTGATGATTTTACAAGTTAAGGAATAGACAGAATCAGATATTGGCCACTGAACAGAAAGTTCCAGTTAGTTTGGTTATAAAACTGCTGTTTTTGATCAGTCTACTGTGGGGCATTATGCAATCAGATATGTGCAAATAGGAGCTCCCTGGGAAATGTCAGGGTGACTGAGTGTGGCCCTGACCACTCACGGGGACCTAGGATGTTGGGCAGCATGTGCTAGTGGATCCAGGCGAGAGCTCCAAACAGACTAAATATTTATTATTCCTGCCATTGGCGCAGGACACACACACACACACACACACACACTCACATACTCACACACACTCTACACACACTCTATACACTCACACACACTCTCTACAAACACACACTGACACACACACATACACTCTCACACTCTACACACACATTCACACTCTACACACACACTCACCCACAAACATATACACTCATACACAATCATACACACTCACACACACACTATACACACACTCACACATACACTCACACACATACATTCACACTCACATGCACTTTCACACATACACTCACACACACACTGCACACACACACTACATTCTCTCACATACCCACAATTCACACTCACACGCACGTTTTCACACATATACTCACACACTACACACACACACACACAATTCACACTCACACACACTCACACATACACACACATTCACATACACACTCACACACAATTCACACTCACACATACACACATGCGGGCGCGCGCGCGCGCACACACACACACACACACACACACACACACAGGCTCACAGCCAGGTCAGGCCTTCAGGGCCGGGCAGGGAGAAGTGCGTGTCGCCTCCTCTCTGCAGACTGTCCTCAAGGAGCCGAGACCTGTGGGCTGAAGTACATACGGGTCAGGGCTGTTCTTGTCTCTGTAATAGAAGCCTCACAGCTTAAGGAAAACACACCTGCAAATTATTTCAAGAAAAGTCTGAAATGCCGCCTTTGGACCAGCGCCTGTGCCAGTGCCACAGGGACCTCGCGACGCAGCCTGGCCATTGCCCCCAGGGGGCGGCAGTGAGAGCTCTGAGGCGTAGGGGGCATGGTACCTGGCCGGCCGCTCCGGGGTCCGAGCTGGTCCCGGTCCACCAGGCTGCGCGCCTCCTGGTCAGGCACATACAAGAAGCATCCGATGGGTGCGTGGCAGTGGAACAGCGTTCAGTCTCTCTCCCTCCTCTTACTCTCTCTGAAATCAATAAAAAATATTAAATGTCAGTTTTCTTAGCCGTAGTGACTTTCCCAATGCCGTCAGCGAGGAGAGGAAAAAGAAAGACTCAAGCACAGGGTGGGATTTCCTGCAATCCCCGGCTCAGGAGGGGATAGGCAACTACTGGCCCAGAAACGCGGTGCTCCGGCAGGAGTCCGGCAAGGATGGGTCGGAGCCGGAGCTGGGCCGCCCGGCCCGCAGGAGAGTGGCCGCTGCCCAGGGGCTGGAGGCCTCTGGGCGGAACGACCGCCCTGCCCCGCCCCAGCCCCAGGGCCTGCGAAGGCTCATAGCAGCCCCGGGCGGCGAGGCAGCGGGGGCTGTGAGGTCGGCAGCCGGAGGGGGTCTTGGTGGCCGGGAAGCCAGGCTGAGGGGCGCAGGTGGGCGGCGGAGAGCTCAGCATCAGCGCAGTGACACACTCGGCACCGCTCTGCGGCTGGAAAGGGGGGCTCTGGAGGTCCCAAGCGGAAACGGCGGGGTTCTCCCCGGAGCCCACAGAGGGGAGCGTGCAGCAAGGCCTCCGGCCCGGCCCGGAGCCCGGGTCAGACCCCGGCCCTGCGCGGGGAGGGCGTGGGCTGTGTTCTGGAAACAGGCTTGTGCTGGCCATCACGGCAACCCCCGCAGTTCTGATCCCAGCGCTGCTGTCCTAACCATGTCACACCTTGAGGACCATGAGACCGTCCGTGTCTCGCCCGCTCAGCCTTCCCGCCCCACTGTCCGTCCGTGCTGACCAGCTTCCTCGGGCAAACACACGACTCGCAGCCACACACCTTCCTGCTGCCGGCAAACCTGCTGCCCCTGGCTGGCTCCTTGCCTCAGCCTCTCACCGGGCCATTTTCTGCCTTAACTTTTCCCTGTAAAACTCCGTGGCTTTTCCTCCTGGGTAGGCAGATCCTACCTAACAGAAGACCACACACACACACACACACACACACACACACACACACACGCCGCCCACGCTGCTTTGTTGTCTGTATATAACTCACTTAAGGAGGACTTCACTTGTTGGCACGGCCGGCATCCACGGGACCCCACGCAACCTCAGTCATCGTGACCCGAGGCCTCCTTTACCCTGCTGTCTCCTGCTTACGGACATGTGGCTGGCATAGGGAGTCCTCAGCCCACTTTTGAAGACGGGGTGAATGGCCACAAACACAGCACACAGTTTCAAATGCAGCCGTTTCAAAGGTAAGCCTGGAATTGGCTATGCGTTCTGGTTTGGCATAGAAAGATCGAAGCCCCTGCTCCTGCCCAGGTCTTATTCAAAGATTACAGTACACGGGCATTCGCCGACATTTGAAAACTACTTCTCAATTTCCTAGATGCGTTCAGTCCTGAAGCAGAAAGCCCAACGTGTTTGCTTTATGATCTATGACTCCTTTCCCATCCACTGAGCCCTGTTTGCCGCAGACTGAGCTTGCCCTTTGGAGATGACAGCTTTGGAGAGATGGTGGGCATTTTAGAAAATCAGAGCAAGCACGGGGTGCGGAGACACGTCCACGGCCAGTGTGGGGAGCGGCGCCGGAGGCCGCAGGTCCACACCGACCACGAATCCCCACTTCCGACCGCCTGTCCTCTGGTCTCTGGAGCAGGACCGGCGTGGAGACCCACGTGTGTGGGGTTTCCTGAGGCGTCTCTTTCCTTAGGCTACCAGGTGAAAATTAAAATAATTACTGCTTGTATTGCAATAAAACCAAAAGGTCTACATTGTTAAATGTGCCGTGAAAATCATGACCTTCAAATTGATGTTCAGTGAAGATTCAAACGAGGGCCCTCTGAGTGGTTAGACAGATAAGTGGGCCGAGAGAGCTTTTCTGCAGCCTCGCAAAGTTTAGGGGACAATGCATTTTGGGTAATTAGATGTCTTATCTATTTTGCATTGCCATTTGAAATCTGAGTGTCCCCTGGTGGCCATTCTGGTTCATAAGGGGTGACTAGGTAGATGCAGTTGGTTCTAAAAGGAATTGATCTGCCTGGCCGGTTGCTCAGTGGTTAGTGTCGGCTCGCCCACAGAAGGGTCTCAGAGTCGATGGCAGTCAAGGGCACACACCTTGGTCGCAGGCTCGATCCCTGGCCGTGGTTGGGGCACGTGCAGGAAGCAGCCAATCGATGTGTCTCTCTCACATCTATGCTTCTCTCTGTCTTTACTCCTCTCTTCTCTCTCTAAAAATTAATGGAAAAACATGATGCGTGGGTGAGGATTAGCAAAACAAATAATAAAAACGGTGCTCGCCCCGGCAGCACGTGAGCTGAAATTGGACAACAGAGAAGCTTGCACGGCCCTGTGCGGGGCGTTTCCAGCACGCCCAGCGGCGCCCGGGCCGGTGAGGCCGGTGCCCCCAGCCACACCGCGCACTGCAGTCTGTGAGAGCTGACTGGCCTCCAGTAACCACGGCCACCCCAAGGGCCAGAGCAGGAGCGGGCAGCGAGGGCTGCGTGGGCCCGTGCGTGTCCGGCAGGTGCACGGCCTCCGCGCAGGGCGCTCTGCGGGCGAGTCCAGCTCAGTTTCTCAGGAGCCGGGGCTTTGCTCCGTGTCCAGTGACCTGGCGTCCCTGACGCCGCGGAGACCGCCTGGCGATGAATCCAAAGCCGAGGTAGCCGAGTGCGGCCTTGCCCGAGGACGCCCTGGTCCCGGGCCCTGCCGAGTGTGAGGGGGATGGGTCAAGGTCACGCCTGTGCAAGCATCTCCCGGGCCGCACCGCCCGGGACGGAACGGTGTCGGGAGCCGCTCAGTAAGCCTTGGCTGCAGCCCACTCCTGTCCGTAAGCCGTGGCTGCAGCCCACTCCTGTCCGTAAGCCGTGGCTGCAGCCCACTCCTGCCCGTAAGCCGTGGCTGCCGCCCACTCCTGTCCGTACGCCGTGGCTGCAGCCCACTCCTGTCCGTAAGCCGTGGCTGCAGCCCACTCCTGTCCGTAAGCCGTGGCTGCAGCCCACTCCTGTCCAAATGTCCCTCCCGGCATCGCCTTGGCCGCTCGTTGGCATGATGCCGCACTGGGTGGTGAGTTAGGGCCGGTGTTGCCCCCGTGGCCATATCTCCACTGAGCCTCTTTGCGGAGGAGGGAGGGTGTTTTGATGGACAGGTTTGGGGTTTTGTTTTGAGGAAGGATGTTTTGATGGACAGGTTTGGGGTTTTGTTTTGAGGAGGATCTTTTGATGGATGTGTTTGGGGTTTTGTTTTGTTTCCATTCAGCTCCTTAAAGGTGCGGGTTCTCACAGCGCTCGGCGGCCTCGGCTGTCCCCGTGCCGCTCTGGCCTGCAGGCTCCCGTTCTCCCCGCTTTCTCCTCCCCTTCTTTTGTGTTTTCATTTCGGCAAGTTTCTCACCACGTGCCTAGGCCTGATGCAGACTCCATGTGCCCTCAGAGGCGGCCTCGGCTTCTCGAGTGGGGGCCCTCGGTTTCCGCGGCCTGGACAGTCTGCAGCACCTTCAGAGCGCTCCGCACTCAGTCCCACGGGCGTTCCACTGTCCTGGCTGCTGGCTCTGACTTCTGTACTTCTGCTCATTTCGCTCCCCTGACTCAGTGGAAATTTCCCACCGACCCACAGATTGCAACGCTGCTTAACCGTCTGCGGATTTCTCAGTTTCACTTGGGATATTAATAGGTCCAGGACGTCCATTCCGTTCCACTTCCTGGTCCCGTTTCCAGGAATAGCCTGTCCGTGCAACGTTTTTAACTTACACCGTTCCAGCTCTCACTGCCCACGCTGGTCGTTGTCGCCATGAGTGCACAGACCAGCTCCACACGGTCTGATGACCCTGATTGGAATAACCATGCTTCATTTCTCTCCACGTTGATTTTCAGTGGCTTGAGCTTATCTCTTGGCAAATCTTATGAGTTTTAAAATTAAATTCCAGTCACTGTGTGTAAGGAACGATGCTACCTGTGAGCCATGCCCGCTGCCCTGTGGGAAGAGGCCTCTCCCTTGGAGAGCGGTGGCATCAGTGAGACGTGACGCCCGAGGCCGGGCCGGGCGGGCCGCTCTCCCTCCAGCGTGGCCCCGGGCAGGCTCAGCGCAGCCGGGCGCGGGTTCCGGGAGCCCGTTCTTTGGGAGACACTGAGCTCCAGTGCTGATTCCTCATCCATGGGACTGCTGGCGTCCCTGCTTTGATAACTTTGTCTCTCCTATGTACCTCTGCCTAAGTTCCCAGCATCCGGTGCAGTTTCAGAATTGGCAGAACCCCCCGAGGGAGCAGATAGCCCAAAACACCAGACTCCCTCCTGGACCGGTTGCAGATTTGGGGATCTAGCCTCTCAATGTGGTGGCTGCCTTGGCACCCTGATTGCGCCTTACCTGCCCCGCCCAGGAAGCTGGAGAGCCAGGAGCGGGCGTGTCCTGCCAGCTGCGATGCCCACTGGGAGGGTGTCCGACCCGCAGCCCATCCCAGTGAGCCCTTCCTCCGGGGCCTGGCCTGGGATCTGGCCGCCACGTTTCCTTTCAAGGCTTTAAACAGCGTGTTTTTTATTATTTTTTATTTGTTGCTGTTGTGTGTGGCCTAGCTTTCTTTGTGTTTCTTTGTGGAAACCCTAATCCTACATAAGCGCATCTTTTCTACCTAGGACTCTGCAAGCAAAGCAGACACCAGTCTCCCCCCTGCTGACCCCACCCCTCGGAGCATTCCCCATTGCCAGAGCCCTCCCCCCCAGGACACTCTCAGGGGGGTGTGGGTTATCCCAATTGGCCATCTCAGTTGCTGTCACTTCAAAGAAGGAAGGGACATGTGGAGAGCAGGAACGACCACTGCTCCCAGGTCCTGAGCTCAGGGCTGCAGCTGGCATCAGGGTGCCAGGAGGATCCAGTCTTTGCAACAACCAGTAAGAGTCAGAATACAGGCTGGCCTTATCCACCATGCCACGGCTTTTACCAGTAATTGGATACAATGTGCAGAATTCTACTTCTCCTCTTCTGGCTAAGAGAACCAGCACCACGAAAGGCTGGGAAGTAGACAACCAGGAAGCACAGCCCAGGCCCAGGTTCATTCACCCTCCTCTCTGGTCTGAGGACGTCCCTGAGGCTGCGCGGACCGCGGACCGGGGTACTGACTAACCGGAGACACTTCGACCTCACAGCAGCTTTCTCTCTTCCCGGTGCCTCCAGCCGTTACCCCCACCCCACCCCGCCCTGAGCCTCTCGCTGGCGTTCTGCAAGTCCTTTCACTCGGGTTTTTCTCCCCGAGATGTGCAACGGCATCAACAACCCTTCTGGCTCCTGAGTCCAGAGCTCCCCTGACCTTCAGGTGAGTCTGAATGCCAGGAGGCCGTCTCAGCCCTCCCACCTTAAAACCCTTCTGTGTGATGCTGTAGGCTACAGTCGGGATGTGATTAACAGCTGGCCACCCACTGTTTATACATTCTGTCTCTAGAACCAGCTAAAGAAAATTAGACAAATGTGTCTGCTAAAGTACCATACCCTTATTCTGCCTTTTTTGCATTGAATCACAAGTTGTCCTTATTAACTTTCACCTTTTAAGAATGAGTCTATTGTTTTTGTCCAGTAACGTGTTTTTGGAACTTCGGTATCTCATTCGCTTTGGCGATGTCCAGGTAGCCCAGAAAGCCCGGAAGACTGCCTTCTGGGACTGGCACCTGCGAGTGCTGCCCCCTGCAGGCTGCTGCTCCGGGAGGAATGAGCTTTGCTTTTGCTCCTTGTGCCTCTTTAGAAAACAGCTTTGTTGAGCACCGACTTAATAAAAAGCGACTGGCTATGACTTAATCTACACCGAATTAACCTGTTTTAGAAAGTTTTGCTAGGGTTTAAATGAAAACAAACTCACCTTTTGGAAATATCTGTAGTTCCTGTGATTCCCAGCGGTTGTTAGTCCTAACAGCTATAATATTAAGATGCCAGCTATTCCACTAGGACACTCAAGCAGACGAATGATATTTGGTGTGGAGTTGCATGAGTTATTTATATATTTTGGACACGAATCCCTTGTTGGAGCTGATGTTTGCAAATATCTTCTCCCATTGTGTTGGCTGCCTTTCTGTTTGGTTGGGGTTTCTTATGCCGGAAGAAGCTCTCTAGTTTGATGTGGTCCCATACAACTCAGCACCGAACAAACAAGTCCAAGTACAAAATGGGCAGAGGACTGGACAGACACTTCTCCCAAGAAGACATACAAATGGCCAACAGATATATGAAAAGATGCTCACTTCACTAGCTATTTGAGAGATGCTAATGAAAACTATGAGAAGCCACCCACACCTGTTAGAGTGGCCGTTGTCAACAAGACAGCAGTGACAAGTGCCAGAGAGGTGGGGGAAGGAGCCCTCGGTCCCCGTACACTGGCACAGCCACCATGGAAAACAACATGAAGGGTCCTCAAAAAATTAAGACTAGAGCTATCATATGACCCAGCTCCTGGTATCTACATAAAATCTTTGAAAACATTCATCCACAAAGATGTACGCGCCCCTGTGTTCACTGCGGCACTGTGCACGGTGGCCACGACATGGACACTAAGTGTCCTTCCATGGGTGTTGGTAAAGGGGCTGCACACGGACTGGGATGCCCCTCAGCCACCGGCCAGCACGGAGTGCTGCCATCCGTGACCGCCTGGATGGTCTGGGAGCACCATGCTAAGCCGAATAAGTCAGAGAGTCAGGAACCACATGATCTCTCTCATGGGATGTAAAACTGAAAGCAACACATGAGCAAAGAAGAAACACAAGCAAACACTCGTGGACAACAGTTAGGTGGTTGCCAGAGGGAAGGGGTAAAAGGGGCCAAATGTGCGGAGACCGAGGATGATTTGACTTAGGGCGGTGGGCACACGATGCGATATCCAGATGATGCATGTTATAGAATTATACCCTCGAAACCTATATAATCTTGTTAACTAATGTCACCCCAATACATTTAATTAAGGAAAATAATAATGCATTTTATTTCCTGGCGGTGCAGGAACTAATGACTCCCATGTTGTTAGTCTCTGAACCCCAGATCCTATGAACATCTTACCTCTGAGGAAAAGGGGAATTAAGGTCACAAGTATTCCTAACCACCAGCCTGGACCGGGGCCAGTCTCCTGGGTAATCCCGGTGAGCACTCTGACCACCTGAGTCCTCGAAAGGGGGGCGGGCAGCAGGTGGTTCGGACGGAGGGACTGGCAGATAGAGGCCTCCACTGTTGGCTGAAGCTGTTAAGAAAATCATGAGCAAACCACAAAAAATACTTGGAATACACATTGACAAAACATATAAAAGAAAAGACAGGTCAATATTCAGGATCTATATTTGTGTCTACACCAAATTGCTACTTCTTATTAATATTAAAAATAGCAGTAAAAGAAGGGCAAGAGATTTGGACAGAAACTTTATAAAAGAAAATTGATGAATGTCCGAAATCAACATGAAAGTCTTTAGCATCATTACTTACCTGGAAAATGGAAAATTAAAGTCACAGTCAGGTGCCACCAGACAGCCATCCGAACAGGTGACGTTTACAAGACAGACATTAAATTGTGGCCAGGTCGTGGGTCAGCCGCACTCTCACATGTTGTTGGTGGGAAAGAGATGTCACCCATTCACAGTGAGCACTCTGCACCGTGTTCCCAATGCCGGGAGAGGACTGGGCACAGGAGAAAAAGGCATTTCCTGACTCATAGCCGCGGCAGGACCTGGAGAGTCGCGTGTCGCCGGTTCTCGGAGGGGGTGTGAAGAACAGGGAGCACATGAACACAGGAGGTGTCACCAGACAGGAGCCCTGTCCAGGACCCGGCATGCCTCATCACTGACAGAGCCTGCTCCTTGCCCTGGAGAGTCCCTGTCTCCACCCCTCCCCCAGCTGTTTGCTACACAAACCTTGTGCAAAGCTTGTCTGGATCAGAGCAGGCAGTGCCTCACCTGCAGGCTTTGTGCAGAAACGGAGAATTGTCTTTACATTGCTCTGGGAAACAGCAGTTTCTTTTCTTTTTTAAATCTTCATTGTTGAGAATATTACAGGTGCCAAGCTTATTCCCCTCATTGCCCTCCTCCACCCGGTTCCCGGCCTGCCCGGCCTTGCGCACCCTACTGTCTGTGTCCGTAGGTAGGTGCTGGGGGAGGCCTGGCCAGGAGCTGGCTGAAGGCGGCTGCCCTGCCTTGACTTTCTAAACAAGTCTGAGCCCGGTGTCTGCTGGAATCTGCTGGCTCAGTCATCAGACGTCTCTGCTCACAGGACACTGCAGACGTGTGTCTTCTCGAGGATACTACCTGCTGATGGTATCCTGTGGTTAATTTTAGTTCACGCTGTTGCTACAACAAAAGCCTAAGGAGGCAGGTGAATAGGGCTGTCTTGTTTCTCAAGCCAAGCAGTCCCTTAGCCCTCTCTTGCACAGAAACGTGTGTCAGAGGATCATTCATCCGTCGCTCAGGGTCTGTGGTCAGCCGGGCAGGTGGTGCCCTGTAAGGACTAAGGCAAGGAGACACAGCCTAAACCTGAAAAACAAAATAACTGTTCAGTGAGTCCTTGGACCCTGCTGGGATTCCCAAGTTCCAAGGAATTGTTTCTCAGCTGAGGAATTTACTATCTCTGTTATGCTTCTTAAGAATATGAGTACGTGCCCTAACCAGTTTGGCTCAGTGGGTAGAGCATTGATCCACAGACTAAAGAAGGATCCTGGTTTTGATTCTGGTCAAGGGCATGTACCTTGGTTACTGGCTTGCTGATCGATGTTTTTATCTCATTGATGTTTCTAACTTTGTATTCCTCTCCCATCCTCTCTGTAAAAAAAAAAATATATATATATATATATATATATATATATATATATATATATATATATAATTTCCCATCCCCCACTGGAAAAATAAGCCTATTTTTGAAAGTAAGGGGAAAAAAAAGTTTGTTTTTTTTCTATAATTGCCTAGGAAGCAAAGGTTTTATATTATTTTTAAAATAGTTATGTTAATCAGGAACTTGATTACTTTAAATAAATAAATGATTTAACATTGTTTAATAATAATAATATAATATTTTAGTCTAATGTATTTTACTACCTTCCCAGGGTTTGCATTTTAAGAAACTTTTCTTTGACTTAGAATTGGTTTTAGGTTATTCCAATGGGCCCTGGAATGCCTCAGAGATGTGCATTCTTTCCTTATGATGGAAAATTTTATACTTAAGGCATATGGGAAGCTCTGTCAAATAAGGAAATAATGATTATATATAATAGATTCTAACATGCTTTCATTTATAACTAATTATTATTAGTTATAATGTTGTGAAATATTGTGTTCTGCAGGACCAGATTCCATGTCATTCATATTATAATCAAATCAGCAATCATATCATTTTAAATTTCTTGTCATTTGAAGATAGTCACTGATAGGTCCTCCCTTCCCCCTGTTGATTGACAGACGCAAACCCCACCTGTGGCCAGACATACCTGAACTCTGAACCACCATCAGCACCTGCCAAGCACCCTAAGCCCCCATTCCTAAGACCAATCAGCGTGTGCTGAGTGCCCTAAGCCCCGTCCCCTATCCTCCCCTTAAAAGCAGACCCCCGGGTGTCTTCTCTTCCAGTCTCTTCCAGAGACTCTTCCAGTCTCTTCCTCACGCCCTCTGGAAGCAGCCGGCGGGGGCTACCCATCTCCAATAAAAGCTTGTGTCCTGGCCTCCCAGTCTCAGCACCTTCTTAATTAATCTATCAGTCACTGTTTTGTTATGATGCATTTGAAAAAAAAAAAGTTATAACTTCTGAAGGATCCATTGAAAGGACTCTAATTTATTTTATGCTACATATCTCTGAGAATAAACTTTCAGCTCATCCCCCAGAATTGGATAAAAATTATTAGAACTCTATAAAGTATCCAGATTTGTATAAATACTGTCAAGAAAAATCAGAATTTGAATATAGGACTAAATGAACTAAAATAATTATAGTTTTTGTAATTATTGTTCTCATAAGCAATTTGTTTGCATAAATCCAATATTTCTTCATAACAGGACAAAGGTCAATTTCCAATTGTGGTTTTATTAACCAAAACTTTACTGGAATGCCATGTCTGAAAGAGAGACATGCCAGGGCTGTGGATGTCACCAGAAAGCTCTAAGGAGCGAAGACTTACTGCAAAGCCAATGAGCTCCTTGGATCAGCAGCCTGGCACCGTCCTTGCTTAGTCACGTGGCTCATGGCAGTCTTTCCAAGTAGGGCAGGGCAGCTGCTTTCCTGAAATGTGGCATGAAAGGACCCCACAAGACACCTGTAGGAACAGCATGAGGAACGTGTCCCAAGTCTGTAGGCATTACAGGCAAAGCCTGATGGCAACTGGCTGGCTTGGTTTCTTTACCCCAAGGGTAAATTTCTTCATGTGATTCCAGAAAAGCATAATTTTTAATAGCCTATGTGAGCAGCTGTTATTCTTGTGTGTTCATGCAAACAATCAGGATAAAGTGGAACTCAGCTTAGTGCCATAAATAAATTAGTCTTGATTTGGCTCCTTAATAAAATGAGGGTGATTTTAGGGAGAAAAATTGTTTCAACAGGAAATTGTTAGGACTAAAATGCTTTTTATTCCACCAGACTATTTATCATAATTCTTACTGTTCTAACTTTTATCCAATAATACTAAATTTTATAACATAGTTAGTCTCCACCAGGTTACAAGCCCTTCTCACATCTAAAGAATACCACTTCTAGGCACAATTGCTGCCTCATTCTGTATCAATGCCTCATCATCCCACTGACAGACAGCAAGGATCTCTTGGCTCTGAGAGAAATCTTTGACCCATCATCAGCAGGAAGCAGTTTCAAAAGAAATCCAGCATTCCCTTTCCCTGAAAGAATTCAGAGCCAAGATCCTCGAGGGATATGAGGTAAGCAGTTAGACAGATATGAGCAGAGCAAGGACAATGGGCCAAATGGAGGAGAGATAGACTCTGAGACATACTTCCCACCACTCCAACTGCTCTGAAGCTGGGAATAGAGGAGCCTGCATAGTACTGACCTTTAACTAACTAATTAGAAAGAATTTATAGTTTTGGTGATAACAGAAATATAGAGATAAAAGAAAAAGAAATTGAAATAGACAAACTGAAAGGGACTAAGTAAATTACAGATGGTTTGTATAAGTTGCAGAGTATCTGTAAAGAATTAGAGTTAAGGATGTAAAAAAGATAAGGGATATAAAGAAAGGAATATTACAAGAAGAAAAGAAATTGGAATAGGAATACTTAAGAATAATTTTAGGTATTCTTCATTTACAAATAATTTTAAGTGAAAGTTGTAAGAATATTTGTAAAAGTCATAAAAAAGGTTATAAAGAGAAATCTTAAAAGAAAGTTATCTATATTAATAAAAGGGTAATATGCAAATTGGTTGAGATGCCCTCATGTAATGACTGAACAGCAGGCTACGTGGGGTTACCAGGCTAACGGGGGGAGAGTTGAGGGTGACCAGGCAGGTGGGGGGAAGTTGGGAGTGACCAGGCTGGTGGGGGAGGGCAGTGAGTGGCCACCAGGCAAGTTGGGGGGGGCAGTTAGGAGCAACCAGGGCAGCAGGGTGGCGATGAGGGGTGACCAGGCCACCATGGAGGGTAGTTAGGGGCGATCAGTATGGCAGGCAAAGGGGGTTAGTAGTGATCAGGCTGGCAGGGTGGCAGTTAGGGGTGAGCAGTCTGGCTTGGGGGGAAGTTAGGGGTGATCAGGTAGGTAGGCAGGTGAGCAGTTAGGAGCCAGCAGTCCCAGATTGTGAGAGGGACCCCAGATTGGAGAGATTGTAGGCTGGGCTGAATGAATTTTGTGCACCAGGGCTCTAGTAAGTATATTAAGTAACAAATCTTACATATGGAGCACCTGAATTAATCTGAAAAGTAATCACGTTATTTTAAATCTTAGAACACATATACATAATGTGAATAGGGGGTTAAGTTTTTCTTAAAGTTTTATTTCCAAGGCCTATGCAAAGTGACTCATTGTGAATCCAATAAGAAGAGCCACTAAGCATGGTCAAGCTGACCCTCCGGGAGTCAAAACGTCATCTCATTGCCTGATGACTAATTACAAAACAGCTGTGAACCCCCAGGCCCACACATAGCTACATTCCTTACCCTAGTCCCTTCCACTTTATAATTCTTTCCCCTACACCTTTCTAGAAGGCATGATTTAATGCTTGTAACCACCCTGTCTTCTTAATTGTACTACCCATCACTGTCGTTATCATTCTCTGTTTTTCTGATAGTCTGTAGAATTGGAATTCAAACAGTAAACACTCTTCAGGGACCCCGACATTCCAAAGCAGAAAGTTAACTGCCTACCTGTCTTCCCATCCAGCAAAACAAAGAAGGGGGAGATGTAAGTAGACATGGAACAGGAGTTGGCTGAGACGGCTGCCCCTGCCTTGACTTTTCCAAACAAGTTTGAGCCCCCAGATGTTTACTGGAATCTGTATGCTTAGACTTCAAACATCCTTGCTTAAAGGGCACTGCTCACGCATGTGTCTTCTCAAGGATGTGTACCCTGCTGCAAGTATCTAACACTAGTAGCTCATTTTAGTTCAAGCTGTTGCTCCAATAAAAGGCTAAGGAGACAGACTAATGGCGCTGTTTGGTTTCTCAAGCCAAGCAGTCCCTTAGCCTTCTCTTCCACAGAAATGTGTGTCAGAAGAATCATTCATCTGTTGCTCAGGGTCTGCCAGTCGGTCCTGGCAATGTACATATGATATGAGTTCTTTGGTTAATCTCTTCTCGCCACCTCCCCCTTCTCTTTGAGATTTGTCTGTTCCCATGTTTCCATGCTTCTGGTTCAACATCAGATTATTTTGTTCATTAGATTCCTTGTTTGTTTATTTTGATTTTCAGATTCAATTGTTGATTGATATGTATTTATCACCATTTTATTGCTCAATTTTAAATCTTTTTTCTTCTTTCTCTTTTTAAAGAATACACTTCAACATTTTATGTAATACTGGTTTGGTGGTGATGAACTGCTTTAGCTTTTCCTTGTCTGTGAAGCTCTTTATCTGACCATTCAATCTAAATGATAGCTTTGCTGGGCACAGTAAACTTGGTGTAGGTCCGTGATGTTCATCATTTTGACTATTTCTTGCCATTCCCTTCTGGCCTGCAAAGTTTCTGATGAGAAATAAACTGACAGTCATATGGAAACTCCCTTATAGGTAACTAACTGATTTTTTTCTTATTGCTTTTAAGATTCTCGATTTGTCTCTAACCGTTGGCATTTTCATTATGATGTGTCTTGTCATGGGCCTCTTTGGATTCCTCTTGTTTGGGACTCTCTACACTTCCTAAACTTGTAAGTCTATTTATTTCACAAGGTAGGGGAAATTTTCTGTTATTATTTCTTCAAATAGGTTTTCAATATCTTTGTCTCTCTCTCGTCTCCTTTTGGCACCCCCATAATGCAAATGTTGGTACACTTGCAGTTGTTCACAGACTCCTTACAAGATCTTCACATTTTTGTATTCTTTTTCTTTTTGCTGTTCTTATTTGGATGTTTTTTGCTTCTTCATATTGCAAATTGATCATTTGATTCTCAGCATCTTCTACTTTACTGTTGAATCCCTGCAAATTATTCTTTATTTTAGTTAGTGTGTGCTTAATTTTGACTGATTCTTTTTCATGTCTATGGTGTTCTCATTAAGTCCCTTGAAACTCTCATTAAGATCATTGAGCATCCTTATAACCAGAATTCTGACTCTAGTACTTAGTTTGCTCTCATTTCATTAAGTTATTCTTCCAGAGATGTCTTCTGTTCTTTCATTTGTGACATTTTTCTTTGTCTCTGCATTTTGGCTGCTTCCCTGTGTTTCTATGATTTGTGTAGAGCTTCTATGTCTCTTGAAATTGGTAGAATGGCCTTGTGTAGTAGGTGTTCTATAGATCCCAGTGGCTCAGCCTCCCTCATCACCTGAGCTGGGCACTCTTAAGTTCGCCCCTAGGTGGGCTGTGTGCAGAGTCTTGCTATAATTGAGCCTCAATTGCTGTTGATATCACTAGGAGGAATTGACCTCCAGGCCAATTGGCCATGAGTACACTCTATGACTACTGTGGGAGAGCTGCTATGCAGAAAACACCCCTATGGAGCAGGACTTGCTTCAGTGGAGCTTTGGTGCTCACTCAGTCTGCCTTTGAGTGTGTCACTTGTGAATGTGTAGAGTTGTAAGCTTGTATGGTCTGAAGCAGTCCACTGGGTACACTGGCTCTGGTGCCTCCTTAGAGGTGCAAAGTCAACCACTGTCTGGGGCCAACCAACAGGAGCTACAGTGTGATCTGCAGATGGCTGCTACTTAAATTGGGCTTAGAAGTACCCAGGATAGGTCATGCTGTGAACTAAGGCAGGCTGCTGCTAGCACTGGGCTTTGGGCCTCACTAATGGTAAGCAGTTGGTTATTTGAGAGATTTTAGGAAAGTCTGAATCCTGAGCCAGGACAGGCCATTCATATGGAAAAGCCACTACAAACCGTTTGGGTGGGGCTGCATATTGGGTGAGGTGGGTTCTCAGGGACTCAATAGGGTGGAGCAAATAGTGTGAGCCAGGCTGATACTCAAATATGGCCCCTGCCACTGAGCTCTGCGATGGCTGAGGTCTCAGCATAGGAACAACGAATCCTGTGAGCACCCTTGTCTATGAGAAAGCTGTCCCTGAGTTCTTGCCCCAATGCCAGATAACCCATTTCCTCCCCTTATGTTCCTGAATCACCCAAAGTCTCTACCCTAGTGCTGGAGCTCAGAGGAGTGATTCCGAGTAAGTTTGTGTGCCAGACCTCTTCGAGGAGCTGCCCAGACTCTGGCAGCCTCTATGCACTTAGTCACAATCCCTGCTGGTTTTTAAAGCCTGAAGTTATGGATAGTTATCTTCCTGACACTGGCATCCTGGGCAGAGGAACCTGGTGTGGGACTAGGCCCCCTTGCTCCTCATGGGAGGCTTCCACAGCCTAGAGATCACTCCAGATTAAAAAATCCCACACATGGGTGTCAGCCAAGCCCGTCCTACGTCTCTGCCTCTCCTGCCAGACTCAATGCACTTCCTTCTTTACTTCTATAGTTGTAGAACTTCCATTCAGCCACATTTCAGGTGGTTCTGAATGATGGCTAGTCTCTATTTTATTTGTAATTTTGATATGGTTGTGGAAGGTGGCAAGTACCACATTTACATATACCACCTTATTAATTCTCAATCTCACATAGCAGTTTCTTACAAATAGCAACTGCCCAGGCCTGTCAATTCTACACTTTGGGCTATGGGAACAAACATGTATTTTCACAAGAAGGCTGTGTAAAGATATGCATAGCAGTTTAACCTCTAACAACCACAACAGAAATATGGAAATCAGCCCAGACATTCATCAGAAAACAATGCAAAAGCTAGCTTTGGGAGATATATAATGAAATGCTTCCAATAAAAAATAAAAAAGTTATGACTTACTGATACAAGCAAAAACATGTATGAGTCTACAAGGCATACTGAGAAAGCCATGTCTTGCACAAAGAAAGCTGTGCTCTGTGACTCCATTTCTATGCTCTCCCCTCAGGCAAGTCACACTGGGAAATAATAAGGAGTCTTCATCTGGGGAGGTGAGGCAGGAGGAATTGTTGCAAGTGAGGTTCATGTTCTCTGTCTTCAAATATTTTTACTAAAATCAGAGATATATACTTGTAGGTTTCACTGCATTTTGATTTTACACCAAAATTACCATAAACAAATGGAGTGGTTTTTTAATGACATAAATGCTTGAGTATATAGGGAATATGTTTCTGTTGTTTGCATTTTAAATACATTCAATAAAACAGACTAGTAAGTTTTATAAAAATGAATAATGTGATAGGCATGTGATAAAGCAAATAGAATAGAATCAAGGAGGTGGATAGGTATTTATTAAGTTGTTACATTCTGCTTTAAAAATACCTTATCAAATAAAAGAGTGATATGCAAATTAACCATAACTCATCTATACCCACCAGCCAATCAGAGCGAGTATGCAAATTAACCTCAAACAAGATGGCTGTAGCCATAGAGAGCAGCTGAGAGGCTTGTGTTTCCCAGGAAATAGAGGAAGCCAAGCTTTCCACACATCCTAGCCTAGGCCTCCACTCAAGGATACAGTTTCAATTATAGAAGGTAAACAAATCCAAACAGAAATGGCAGCAGCCATTCAGCAAGCAGGAGGCTTGGCTCCTCTCCAGGCTACAAAGTTTCAATTGTAGAAAGTAAATAAATTCCAGATACCAGGGCCTCTGCTTGGGTTGCCAGGGGGCATGGCTGGCCTGAAAATCACCACAGGCCCCTGGCCCAGGCCACCCCACACCCCAAGGGAACCCCCACCCTGATCCGGAACACCCTTCAGGGCAAACCAGCTGGTCCCCACTGATGCACCAGGCCTCTATTCCATCTAATAAAAGAGTAATATGCAGATTGACCATCACTCCAACACAGAAGATGGCTGCCCCCATGTGTTCAAAGATCCTGCCCTTATGCAGGGCAGGGCAGTTGGGAGGCACCAGGCCTGCACGGGAGGGCAGTTTTGGGTGATCAGACAAGCAGAGGAGGGCAGTTGAGAGGGACCAGGCCTGCAAGGGAGGGCAGTTGAGAGGGACCAGGCCTGCAAGGGAGAGCAGTTGGAGGCGATCAACCTTGCAGGGAGGGGCAGTTAGGGGTGACCAGGCCAGCAGAGGAGGGAAGTTGGGGGCAAACAGGGTGGCATGGGAGTGGTTAGGGGGAGATCAGGCTGGCAGGTGGGATTGGGCCTAAACGGGCAGTCAGTCATACCTCAAGGGCTCCCAGATTGGAGAGGGAGCAGGCTGGGCTGAGGGACACCATCACCCCCTCCCCCCATGCATAAATTTCATGCATTTGGGCCTCTAGTTTTATTATAATGCAGGAAAAGCTTTATACCACATTAAACAAATAAGAAATTAGACACCTTTGTAAGTGTTGGTGAGTGAATGTGTACTTAAATTAAAGAGATAGTTTGCATTTTTTAAATCTCATGTCAGTCCTGCAGGAGGGACCTCTTCTCTCACAGCCTCGACCTCACAGCCCTGCCCCCCGAGCCTGGTGACTGCACACCTGGGTCCCTGGCCTTGGACCCTGGGTGTCCTGGGAGGCTCGGGCACAGAGCCTCCTTAACAGTGTCATATTCAAAGTTGAATTAACAGAACTGATGGCTTTCATTAACTGCCCACTCCTTCCCTGGAGCTCGCAGTCCACCCCTGGTGAGCACACTCTTACACGTGTGAACATTCCGGGTTTTCTCATCAGTTCAGGTCAAGAGACTTCTGTCATTCAACTACAAGAGGGGAAATATAAAAGTCCGACTACATTTATAGAACTAAGAGTCTTGGCAAAATGTCAACTCCGCAACTCATGTTCAGTTGTATTTCTGAGAATAACGCTAACCAAAATAATAAACATGCATGGGTTTAAATGAATTCATCTGTTTTTTACTGAGTACTTAGCACTACTTATCTGTGGCACCTTGTCAATATTCTACGAAAGTAAGTTATTTCATAATTATCTAAAATGCATTGAGGTTAATATAACATTCAAAACAGGATTTGATTTCTTATTATATGAAACACAGAACTCAATAGGAAAAAAAAATCAGAGCCATTTTCCATTTGGACAACGTGGGCGCTAATTATGCTTATTTGGGTCCTTTGTCTTCTTAAATGAGCACCAGTCTTACTCCGCGTAGCCCTCTAAACAAAAAGTCCATCTAATTCCACAGCTGGCAGCATCTGGCAGGTTTCCCGAGCTCAACGATCTTCAATCACAAGTCATCACAGTGCTCTCCCCGACATTCTGCCTGCAAGCCTGGGCCATGCATGGCCATTAAATAGCTGCATCTTCTGTGAAAACGAAAACATAATAACATTTAGACAAAAATTCTACAGAGCTTCTACTCAATAACAGAAGCATGCACAACCCAGCGTGTCTCATGGCTCTTCTAGTTGCATTGGACGTGTGGTCCCTACAAGAACACACGGAACTGTCACCACTCGCTCTGGAGCGTGCGCTTGCGGGGTCCCAAACCCACACACGTGGAAGATAGCGTGAGCGCAGACAGGAGAGTCTGGCTCTGTGCTGGGTGGGCCCTTACTTGCCAACATGCCTGCTCGCCCCTTGGCTCCGCCTGTGCCTTGGAGCGAGGCTCTGAGAGTTGGGAGACAGTGCCCACCCGCACGCTCCGGCGGGGGCGGGCTGCTGTGATGAGTCCTAACCTGCTCAGGGAGGAGGGCCTGCTGAGGGCACCACGCGCTGGCCGCACCTCCCTGCTGAGCTTCCCACCAGCAGCGCAGCTCCTCCCTTCTCCAGATGAAGAGCAGCAGCGTGCTCTCAGTCTTCACTCCAAAGCACGGCTCTGGGTTCTTTCCGAAACAACGGCCTTCGTTTGAATTGTTGGAGTTGATGCAAAAACAAGCGCTTCACGTGGTGTTTCCAGCTCGCTTGTTGGTGGAAAATTAATTCCAACATGTGAAATTCTCCCAGTTGTTCTAATCCGAGCCCCACACCTGTCTCCTCAAGGCCTTCTCACTTATGAGCTGCCCGAGCTCTGGTGGGGGAGGGTGGGTCCCATGCTGCCTGCTGCTCACACGGGTCAGGGTTTATGTGTTTAAGCAAACCTGTGTGCCTGGCTCCAGTGAGCTCCACACGTGTCAGAGCACCCCGAGACCACCTGCCACTCTCCCTCCCGGGGCCCAGGACCTGGCTCCGGCTCCTCAGTAGCAGTCTGCTTTTCTTGTTTTACCTTCTGTCAAGTATATGTGCTAGAGTGCCTGGCACGGGTGGAGGGCGTGCAGGCAGTGCTGTGTGTGCTGGCATCAGGAAATCCTGACATTCCTGGGCTTGGGGGAAAACATCCTGAAAATCCCTCTGAGGACCACCTGTCCCAGGACTCCGCCTCCCGGACTTCAGAGAGCGAAGAGGGAGCACTCACTCTGCAGAGCTTTGTCCTTCCCGGTTGCTCTGACTGCAGCTGGGTCAACAGTCGCCTGCTTACCAAATCCACACATCTGAGGCTCTTGTCTTTACCAGCTTTTCTTGCCTCCCAGCTCACGGACGGACACAGTGATAAATTGGAGGGTGTGGCTCCTCCTCAGCAGGACAATGTCTCCAATCCCGGGGTAGTTGCTGTGTTATGCTCTGCACCCTTTCTGGGCCCGTCTGACTTTTCAGTTTGTTATGGACACACTTCCAGCCCCGTGCCGGGCTGCGCGTCTGGCTGCACCGGTGAAGCAGCACCGGGGTCGGTGTTGGTGGGAAACCATGAAGGTGCAGAATGGGTTAAGCCCCGGGGATGATCCAGTGCTGAGCGGATGGCCTTTGGCCCTTCCTGCAGGCTCCTGTGTGACATTCACTTGCAAACACCGCAGGCAGAGCCGCAGGGGTGGGCGTGTGGCTCTGAGTCTGAAGGACGAGAGTGGACACTGTTCTCAGAGCGGTGTCACCTCCCAGGCCTCGCTGTCTTCCCGTGTTGGCTCCACGTGGGCTAAAGAAGCTCAGCGCAGGCCCAGCCTCGGGGCGGGCAGACAGCTGAGACCTGCCCACACCCACACCGCCGGCTCCTCCGGAGCGGGCCCTGCTGCAGCGACGGTCTCCCTTCCCACCGTCCTGTCCTGCAGCCCGGTCTGTGGCTCCCGGGCCCCCCGGGCGGGCCGTGAGCGCACTTCCCTGCTCTCCTGCCCAGCAGCACGGCGGGGTGACCAGGCGCGCATTGTGCTCCTTAAGACGCCAAGAATGTCTGGATTCCAGCGTGACTTCAACTCTGTGGAAGGCGGTGGGACCCACTCAGCCACTCTGCCTCCCTGATGTCTTACTTGGGTAACAGGCCAGGCAGGAACCCATAAGTAACTCGGCCTGAATTCACACCCTCCACTCCCTCACCCCTGCATTAGAGGGAACCCCATTCCTCACACCTAGCTCAGCGTCGCACACGGTTTCAGACTGATGGGAAGCCCCGTGAAGAGGGAAGAACCCTATGAAACATGCGCTCCAGAGAAGGGAGCTCTGCGGGTCGAGAAAGAGGGTTGGGGAAGGGGCCGAGAGGAGACGAAGGAATGGGAGGGACGCTGTGGGAGAAGAACTGGGTGGGCAGAACAGTTTAACAGAAGCAAATACTAGTACACGTCCCCCAGGGCCTGGGGACACGGTGCGACTGAGCGAGGCCACCTATATAGTGAAATCGTGACAGCACCTTAGAAGAAGTAAACATGAGAAAAGTAACCAAGCAATAATGATGGTGATGAATTCATAAATACTTCATTTTATAATGTAACCGCTGGTCAAGTGACACAAGTCGCAGGATGATGGGGCTGCCCTTTGTCACTGACCTCTCCTACCTTCGGAAGACAACATTCTCAGGTGTGCCAGCGCACAGCTCTCTGACACAGGGTGAGCCGCAACGCCACCACTCACTGGCTGTGTAAGATGAAACCCCTTCAAGTGCCTGGACTCCAATATCTTCCTCTGGAAAACAGTGGTGATGGCATCCCTTCAAAGCTAGACTCTGTTAATATTAAAGGGAAAGTACAAGGACTCTTAGCTGAGCACTTGGCATCCTAGATGACATTATGCGGGTAATACACAACATGCATTGTAGGCTATATCATTATGATACTACATCACATCCAATGGCATGTGCCCACACTCAATGCAAGATTTAATCTGCTGTCCACTGCAGCGTATGGCTAACTAAAGAATTCACCCCTGACAGATGTTGCCATAGCAAAACGACCAGTATGCACTGAGGGGGCCCTTCTGAAGAAAGCTGGCACAGTGCCTCATGACCACCCCAGTTCAGTGTTTTGGCTAAAAAAAAAATAATAATCAGCAGCAGAGTGCCATGTTTACATGTATGAGTGGGATCTATGCTTGGATGACATGTTATGTATGCCATGCTTCATCGATGACCTCATTCGCCACCTTTCTCACTGCTCAGACCAGCAGAGGCACGAGGTCACCATCCAGCACCTTTCTGCTCCGGCTCTGGGCCCACAGAGCCGGTTCCGCTAGACCCACACGGAGAAGATGCATGCTGCGGGCATCTTTGCTTCCCTTCATGGAGGGCTTCAGAGCACACTGTTCTCTCTCCTAAACTACTTGTTTTAATTTCTGAAATTAAAAAAAAAGTATTGATTTTTAGAGGGAGGGGAAGTGAGATGGAGAAACATTGATTTGAGAGTGAAACATCAATCAGCTGCCTCCTGCATGCCCCCTGCCGGGGATTGAGCTGACCCTCAATCAAACCGTCAACCATTCAGTGCAACAGATGACACCCAAGCAGCTGAGCCACACAATATTGCCCTGAGCCATGGCACTGTTTTTCCCAATGAACTTCTGCTATGGTTACGTGGGCCTGTCCATCCCCACCCCACCTGGCCAAGCCGGAGGGGAGGCCCGCAGCAAAGAGCAGCTCTGAGGATCCGCCAACATCACACGGGTTTGTGTCCGTGACTCTGTAAAGGCCCAATCGTAGCATTAACCTAGCAAATGCCTCTAATAGAATGTTTATCATTACTTTTAAACTCAAGCATTGGTTAGACAAAACCTGCTCTCCTCTGAAAATTCAGAGGTGTCTTCAGAAAAAAACAAATAAACATATGTGTATATATGAACCTTTTCTTCAAAATCACCCTTGTGTTTGGATGGCTTGAATAAGAACCCATTCTATTTCATGTTTTAAAATGAAGTTAACAGGCAGGTCATCATTCTTTATAAAGTGTATTTTTTTAGTCGGCAAAACTGTGTTCCGTGTTCAGCCCAGCGTTTCGTGTTTATCGGGACTGACTGGACCCTTTGCCTCCGGTGAGGAGGAGGCTGTGGGAACGGAGCCTAGGAAGTGCCCCAGCGTGAATCTCTCAGCTGCTTGCAGAACCCCAAGGTGATGGCTTCCCCCCAACCTGACCTTCCTGTCGGAGTCACAGCCATGGGGCCGAACACGCCCTTATCGCAGCTTCCCAGCTGGCCGCGCCGCTGCTTGTGCCCTAGAAAGGGTAATTGCTTAACATCTGAGGGGGGGAGGGGGCATGCAGCCACAGGAAGTTGAAAAGAATAATTTAAGAAGGAATAATAGGATCTGGATTTTAATAATTCATAAGATTCCTTACCAGGCAGGATTTTAATTGCATCTTTATCAGCTGTCCCTTTCCATTTGAGCGGCTCGCAGCAATAAACAATCGCACTGTCCACGCCCCCAGCTGCGGCCCTTGCTTGAGATGCTCTCTGGGCAGCTCTGGCTAAAGTACGTGGCTCGTACGGTCCTCAGATGTGACAGGATAGCATTAAAAGAGATTCTCTTCTGACGGTGCATTTTTAATGAAAGCAAATGGTCGAGTCAGGTTTCCATATCATTTCTGTAAGATATAAAAAAGACCCACAGAGTCAAACCAAACCCTCCGCAATGAGCAAGGTCATGAACTCATTCTGGTTTGTGGCAGGTGTAAGAGCAACAAAAGGAAGACCACAATCCACTTTGAATCGTTAAATACAAATTATTACAAATTAATTGGTACATGGAATAAATCCCATTCCAGATGGGGTTATGTAAAAAAATTAAATCTGATGGTTTTGAATGGGATAACATTTTAGAATTAAATATATGACCAAAATATCAAATATCTATCAGATACATCCAGGTGGATATATAGATGTAGAGTAAATAAAGACATACATGTATGTAGAGATCGAGATAGAGAAATAGAGACAGAGAGAGATAAAGATTGATACTGACCACAGCAGTTTGGGACCCCCGGAGAGAAGAGAACCAGGAGGGAGAAGGCGCTACACATACCCTGAGGTCATCCACACAGAACAGGACTTTGCTTCTCAGCATGCCTGCCTGTGGCCTGATCACATTCTAGGTCTCAGGATCTCAACTTGTCTTTGATTCAAGGCAGAATTCTTGGGTATAGAAACTCAAGCACACAGAGGGAGGGTTAAGCTCCTTTTAAGTGAGAAACTATACTAGAAACAAGCCACAAGATAAGCCACCATGCAAAACATGATAAAGAGAGGAAAAATCTCATTTAATTTAATATGCCTTCCAAAATAAAGTATTTTTTGTTAATCCTCACCTGAGGATATTTTTCTATTGATTTTCATTTTTTAGAGAGAATAGAAGAAAGAGAGAGAGAGAGAGAGAGAGAGAGAGAGAGAGAGACGTGCCCCGTCCAGGAACAAGGAAGGAACCCGTGATCCAGGTGTGCCTTTGAGCGGGGAGTGAACCGTGGACCCTTCGGTGTGCTGGCCAACACTCCAACCACTTAGCAACACTGGCCAGGGCCCAAAACAAAACATTTAAATGATTAAACTCAATCCGGTGATACATTTCCAATAGGAATAATCAGAAAATACAAACTTTCCTCAAAATGTGGCCACTGTCAGAGCGTAGGGCCTGACTCCCTGCAGTGTTCTCAGGGACCAGCAGGCTCACCGAGAAAGAGCAGCTCAGTTACTGCAAGCCGCGTTCAACCTCCAGTCAACACAATCGTTTATCTTTCTGACTTCAGTGTCTGTTCTCAGAAGATCTCCTGAGAGTAAATGAATGGAACCTTCACTCGGAAATAAATAAAGGGTACAAGCTATAAGTCATTTTTATTTAAAAGTCAGTACCCATCTAAGTAAGCCTAAAGTTAATACATGTTACTCAGTTGATAAATCTTAATTATTAGAATGTGTCCCTTCTTTTTAACTAAACTTTATAAAAATAAAAATAATGTCTGGTGTTTAAAACTCTGGCTGTATGCTGCTGCGGGAGGCCGGGGGCTCCCTCTCGCTGAAACAGTTTGAATTTCCTTATAAATAAATGCCATCTCGTCAGCAGCCCTTAGGCAGCCCTGAGAGCGCCCCCCAGAGGACAGAATGCTGGGGTAGATGCTCAGATTCCTCCCACTTCCCCGCGCAGCCAGACAGGGGGGGTCACCACCTCCAGAGCCAGGAGTGCTGGCCGCGCGGGAAAGCCAGGCCTCCTCGGAACGCTCGGTGCCGCTGGGCAATCTGGTCATTGCTGTGCTGCACGCAGAAGAGTGACCGTTAGGGCCCTGGCTGCCTCCTGCCCCCGTGGATCTTCGAGCGCGTGCAGGGACATGGGGATGTTGCTAAACTCGGCCTCGGGTAAGTCCAAGGCCAGGAGTCTCGGGGTAAAGGAGAGCCGCGGGCTAAGTCAGTAACACTGTAGCGGCTGTGGGCGCTGCGGTGGGGCCTGGGAACATCGGGGACCCTGCCAATTGCATGGCTTTTCTAGCTGCGAGGCTATAGACCAGCCGTGGGCAAACTACGGCCCGCAGGCCAGATCCGGCCCGTTCGGCTGTTCTATCCGGCCCACAGAGCCGAAAGAGTGGAGGGTTCTCTTGCTCTCCCCTCCGCTCCTTCACCAGCAGCCCAAGAGGAGAGTGCCAGCATGGTCAGGTTGCCTTTGTTCCTGCCCTCCGGTCCAGTTTAAGAACCCATTGTGGCCCTCGAGTCAAAAAGTTTGCCCACCTCTGCTATAGACCCTAAGCTAGCCCTGTGTAATCCAGATGTGATATGCAAATGGTCGCTGCGCCGTGAAAGGTAACGACCTACCGCATAAGGATCGGATCATGGACCAGCAGGAGGGTAGGGAAGTGAGCTACAAGCAGGCAGAGGAGAGCTACAGGAGGGGGCAGGGCAGCAAACTACGGGGGACGGGGAGAGGAGAGGGGACAGGGGGAGCTACAGGAGGGTGGCAACAAGCTACTAGCATGGATTCATGCAAGGGCTACTAGTATAGAATAATACTGGTAGTGGCCTGTAGTTACTAGTACAGCCAGAGGGAGGCGCTGTGCTCAGGGCCTGCTGGAGACCCAGGCTGGGTGGGAAAGGATGGAGCCCAGCGCCATGCACACGCTTCCAGGAGCACCCCTGGACCTGGAGTCAGTGCCTAACAGTTTTCTAATGTTGTTGTTAAGATGTTGTGTTCGACAACATCTGTAAAGAGCATCTTAGGTCACGAGGATGTCACACTCTCCTCCACGGCTCTTCCGTCCAGTGGTGGGTGGCCATGGATTTCTGAGTCAGAGTTCATATTTAGGATTCCCACAACCTGATTAAAACGTGGATGGGTTGTCGTAATCCTAAACATTTAACACAAACAGAAGTAGACTTCGCAGGAAAATACATGTTTTGAAGGTAAGTAAGCAACAAGAACCTTGTAGCCGAAACCGGTTTGGCTCAGTGGTAGAGCTTCGGTCTGCGGACTGAAAGGTCCCGGGTTCGATTCCGGTCAAGGGCATGTATATTGGTTGCGGGCACATCCCCGGTCGGGGTGTGCAGGAGGCGGCTGGTTGATGTTTCTCTCTCATTGACGTTTCTAGCTCTCTATCTCTCCCCCTTCCTCTCTGTAAAATATCAATAATATATATATATATATATATATATATATATATATATATATATATATATATCATGTAATGGTGATGTTCCCCATTGCGTTTGAAAATAAATCTACTGCAACAGGAAATTCTAAAGTAGCTAAACAACAAACAGCTGATGAACCTAAAGCGAAGAGGCTGGGAAACAGCCAACGAGGCTGGCTTATGGCTGTGTCGCCTTCTCTCTCTGCTCCGCTCTGTGCTGAGGTCAGTGTGTGGGCCAGGCTGCCTCCATTCTTACACTGCACATCCGGGCAGATCCCGGGTGGTCCACAGCTCAGACAAATCCCTGGGTGACACAGCTCAGACACTCCAGGAAGGGAGAATTCTCATGGTCACTGCACATCACCCACACTCCCAGCAGCAGGCGAGGAAAGGCACAACCTGCTTCCCCTCGGGACCAGCCCTCTCAGCGCAGCCGGTCCCGTGGACTGCCCTGGCTGGGGAGGTGTTGTGGACACTCAGGCAGGGCACTCTGCAGAGTATTTTCCTGGGCCTCACAGTGTCAGCTGGTTCATAGAAACAGAGCAGCAGTTACAGAAAGAATGCAGGGTGTTAGTGTTGGGCTTGTGAATGTGTGCTACAAAAACAAAATTTAAAAATCTGTAATCTTCAATCCTCCACCTACCTTCTCCATCATCTATGCAAAAACCCTAAAATTGCACACCTACACACACACACACACACACACACACACACACTCGCACACATCACACTCGCACACATCACACACACACTCAGTCCTATACGGGCATGTGGATGAAGGGGGCCCCAAACAAAGGCCCTGTGGTCACCCAGTCAGGGACAAGTTCCTTTCGCCCCTGACGTGTGTGGTGCGAGCAGTGGGAAGGAGGAGGACGGAAAACGGGATGGGCTGGAATATTTTATGTGTACAATTGAAATAACTTTCTTATAACTTGAATGAGCCCACGACACTCTTTGGAGAAGAAAGAAAATTATTTTAATTCACCCCGTTCCTAGCACTGGAGTAGGTGATTTCTTAAGAGCAATGAGAACTATACACACATTTCTACAACAAATGAAAGGCACACGGCAGTCCGGCCAGCACAGGACGAGGACTCATTAGGGGAGAGCAGCGCCGAGCGGAGCGCCGGGGAGCCCTGCACCCAGCCTCCGGGAAGGCCCTGCTGACCCAGGCGGGGGCCGTGCAGCCAGGCCCAGAGCCCGGAGAGCTGCTGGCCTGCAGATGTCCCCGCACCTGTGCTACAGCAGCTCAGCAGACTTCCAGAGGGGAGGCAAAAAACTGGACCAGGAAAGTGTGCATTCTTTTACAAACGCATGCTCAATCACCAGAGCAATTCCATAGCCCTCTTCATTGGAAATTCTCACCTAATTCAGTGTTTCTGAGAAGAGGATTTATTTTGAAGACCTAACAGTGCTTCTTCTTTTCTAAAATCAAGATTACGTCACATTTTAGAAACGTAATAAGTGGGTTGTTTAATATATACACTGTGAGCTGAGGGGCCAGGCTGCTGGAGGTCTGACATCAGCCGGAGCCCAGCTGGCAGTTATAGGGAGTCGGATGCCATCGCACTGTGGCCGTAGGGTGAGGCGGGTACACCGCCAGGGGTTTGGCATGAAGGCTGGCGGAGTTCTCTGTGATACACACGTCTGCAGACCTGTCTCTTCTCTTTTGAACACAATTGTACATCCTCTTTCTAGTGAAATTCGAAAGCTAAACGACAGCTGTACCTACACTGAACCCTGTTCATGATCAGGCAGGAGCTGATCCAGCCACCAGGACAGCACACTCCGTGAGCACTCTAACTAGCTTGTCAGTCTGGGAGTGCGGGCTGTCTCAGGCCTGGCCAGCGGTGGGGCAGGCATGAGGACCCGCTGTGGATCTCAAAGTCTGCAGGCACTGTGTTCAGGGACCAGAGTCTGCTGCACAGAGCACACGCCAATGGCCACTTCTCAGAATGTGTGCGAGCTGGTGGCATGCTGTCTTCAGCGGTTATGATCTGCATCTCTAACCGTCCCCCTTAAGACCATGATCAGATGGACGCACCAGTCACCTTTAGGAAGCCCAGGGGTTTGACATCTATTTTGTATCTTTCTCATGATGCCTCATCTTTAAATATGTTTTCATTGATGAGAGAGGAAAAGAAGGGAAGGGGGGGGAAGGGAGAGGGAGAGAAACATTGATGTGAGAAAAAAATTAAAACCCATGTCTTATCTTTTAAAAAAGATAGCTTTAATTTTCACTGCTAGTGATAGTGACAACACATTTGGGAGTATTTTCTAAGACAAGGGACTGAAAATAAAGATGGCGTATTTTTTAAATCCCAGCAGTAACACACACAATTCATTCTTCTTACCTTAATTCCTGAACGTTGCACTTATTCAAGAAACGCGCTGTGGCTGAATGGATCCTAACTAGCACGTGTGAATGCAGCAGCCCCCCGAGGCACCTGCCTCTTCCTCTCTCTAAAACGTAGAAAGCGACTCTGCGTGTTCTCCACCCTGTGCTTGCATACAAGTTCTCTGGTTGATCTCTTCCCACCCATCCACCCTCCCCACCTTCTTTCTGAGAGTCCACAGCCTGTTCCATGCTTCTGTGTCTCTGGATCTATTTTGTTCATCATTTTATTTTGTTCATTAGATTCCACATCTGAGTGAGATCATGTGATACTTGTCTTTCTCTGACTGGCTTATTTTGCTTAGCATGATGCTCTCTAGGTCCCTCCATGCTGTCTCAAAGGATAAGAGATCCTTCTTTTTTTATTGCTACATAGTATATCCTGGTGTAAATGTACCACAGCTTTTTATCCACTCATCTGCTGATGGATACTTGGGCTGTTTCCAGATCCTAGCTATTGTAAATTGTGCTACTATAAGCATAGGGGTGCATAGATTTTTTCTGATTGGTATTTCAGGTTTCTTAGGATATATTCTTAGTAATGGATCATTGGGTCAAATGGGAGTTTCATATTTAATTTTTTGAGGAAATTCCATACTGTTCTCCATAATGGCTGCACCAGCTGCATCCCACCAGCAGTGCACTATGGTTTCCTCTTCTCCACATCCTCCTAGCACTTGTCATTTGTTAGTTTGTTGATAGTATCCATACTCTTAAGTGTGAGGTGTTACCTCTTTGATGTTTTAATTTGCGTCTCTCTGATGATCAGTGACTTTGAGCATTTTTTCATATGTCTCTTGGCCATCTGTATGTTCCTTTTGGAAAAGTGTCTATTTAGGTCCTTTGCCCATTTTTTAATTGGATTGTTTTCCTTTTGTTAAGTTGTATGAGTTTCTTATATATTTTGGATATTAACTCTTTATCAGATGTATCATTACTAAATATATTCTCCACTCAGTAGGTTCCCTTTTCATTTTGTTGATGGTTTCTTTTGCTGTTCAGAAGCTTTTTATTTTGATGCAGTCCCATTTGTTTATTTTCTCCTTCATTTCTTTCCTAGGAGATGTATTTTTTTAAAATATATTTTATTGTGTTTTGTTTTTTTTTACAGAGAGGAAGAGAGAGGGATAGAGAGTTAGAAACATCGATGAGAGAGAATCATCAATCAGCTGCCTCTTGCATACCCCCTACTGGGGATGTGCACGCAACCAAGGTACATGATCTTGACCAGAATTGAACCGGGGACCCTTGAGCCCACAAGCCAATGCTCTATCCACTGAGCCAAACTGGTTTTGGCCCTAGGAGATGTATTTGCAAACATATTGTAATGAGAGATGTCTGAGATTTTGCTGTCTAAGGTTTCTTCTAGGATTTTTATGGTTTCACAACTTACATTTATACATTTTGAGTTTGTTCTTATGTATGTTGTAAGTTGGTGGTCTAATTGCATTTTTTTTTTGCATGTATCTGTCCAATTTTTCCAACACCATTTATCGAAGAAACTATCTTGAATCCATTATATGCTATTGCTTCCTTTGTTAAATATTCATTGAGCATAGTGGTTTAGATCAATTTGTGGGGTCTTTATTCCATTTCATTGGTCTATATGTTTGTTCTTGTGCGAGATGCAGGCTGTTTTGAGTACAGTGATTTTGTAATATAACTTGATATCTGGTATTGTGATCCCTCCAACTTTGTTCTTCTTTCTCAAGATTGCTGTGGCTATTTGGGTCTTTTTTGTTTCATATACATTTTTAGATAGTTTGTTTTAGATCTGTGAAATATGTCTTTGGGATTGCATTGAATCTGTAGATTGATTTCAGTAGTATGGACATTTTAATGATGTTGATTCTACCATTCCATGAACATGGTATATTCTTTTACTTTTTTATATATTCCTCTATCTCTTCAATATCCTGTAGTTTTCTGAGTTCAAGTCTTTCTAACTCCTTGGTTAAATTTATTTCTAATATCTTATTACTTTTGTTGCTATGGTAAATGGATTTGTTTCTTTAGTTTCTCTTTTGAACATTCATTAACCTATATAATAAAAGCCTAATATGCAAATTGTCCCCTTGACCAGGAGTTTGACCACTCACTGTGAGGTGTGCTGACCACCAGGGGTCGGTGTGGAACATGTGGACATTGGTGATGTGGTGCTGGCAGAGGGCAGCAGTGGAAGTGATGCTAGTCCTGTTGGGCCCCAATGAGAGTGGGACTGCAACAGGATGGTGGAGCAGGTGAGCAGAGGGCACCAGGCCAAGGCGGGTGTGAGCAGGGGCCAAATGTCCTACTGATCGCCTCACATGGCAACCAGCAGCCATGGTGGGGG
Source organism: Vespertilio murinus (assembly GCA_963924515.1). Lineage (NCBI taxonomy): Eukaryota > Metazoa > Chordata > Mammalia > Chiroptera > Vespertilionidae > Vespertilio > Vespertilio murinus. Next base: position 48,509,494 of record OZ004717.1, on the reverse strand, counting down.
TGAAGCCATCTGGGAGCCATGCAGGGGGTCAGGCCTTGACCAATCACCCTGCAGGTGGGATGGTAGAGTAGGTGAGGGGTCAGCACCAAGCCAAAATGGGGTGCTAGGCAGGGCTTCAGGGCCATGAGGCTGGGGCATGAGCTGGGGCTATGAGACTGGGAGCATGAGCTGGGACCCGATCTCTGGAGGCCACCCCATCGGACCCCACCCATGCAATAATTCATGCACTGGGACTCTAGTTGGTATATTAAAATGCCATTGATTTCTGCATGTTAATTTTGTATTCTACTACATTGCTAAATCAATTTATTAAATCTAGTAGGTTTGTTTTTTGTTTTTGTTTTGTGTGTGTGTGTGTGTGTGTGTGTGTGTGTGTGTGTGTGAAGTCTTTAGGGCTTTCTATATAATAATGCCATCTGAAAATAATGGGAGTTTTACTTCCTCCTTTCCAATATGGATGCCTTTTATCTCATTATCTTGCCTTATTGTTCTGGCTAAGCCTTCCAGTACTATGTTGAATAATAGTGGTGAAAGTCCTATTCCTGTTCTTAGGCGAAATGGTTTTATGTTTGGCCCATTTAGAATGATGTTAGCTGTAGGTTTGTCATTTATGCCCTTTATTATATTGATATATGATTCCTCACTTCCCAGTTTGCTTAAAGTTTTATCAATAATGGGTGTTATATTTTGTCAAATGCTTTTTCTGAATCTATGAATATTATTATGTGATTTTTTAAAATTTCAATTTGTTTATATGATGTATCACATTAATTGACTTGAAAATACTATACCAGCTTTGCAGCCCTGGAATAAATTCCACTTGATCATGGTGTATGATCTTTTTAATATATTGTTGGATCCATTTTGCTAATATTTTGTTGAGGATTTTAGCATCTATATTCTATAATTCTCTTTCTTTGCAGTATTTTATCTGGTTTTGAAATTAAGATGATGCTAGGCTATAAAAGGGCTTGGAACTGTTCCTTCCTGTTGCATTTTCTGAAATAGTTTGAGGAGATAGGTGTTAGTTCTTTAAATGCTTGGTAAAACTTCCCTGCAAAGCCATCCAGATTGGGCTTTTGTTTGCTAGAAGTTTTTGTATTACTACTTCTATTTCATCAGTTGTTATCAGCCTATTCAGGTTTTGTGATTCTTCCTGATTCCATTTTAGAAGATTGTATTTGTTTTAGGAATTTGTCCATTTTCCAGGTTGTTCAGTTTGTTGGCATGTAGTTGTTCACAGTATTTTTTCACAGTTTTCTATTATAGTCCTTTGTAATCCTGTAGTTTCATTTGGTACTTCACCATTTTTGTTTCTGATTTTATAATTTTGGAACCTCTCTCTCTTTGTTTCTTGATTTGTCTAGCTAATAGCTCATCAACTTTGTTTATCTTTTCAAAGAACCAGCTCTTTGTTTTGTTGATATTTTTGTATTTTTTTAGCCTCTATGTCATTTATTTCTGCTCTAATCTTATCTTTATTATTTAACTAGAGGCTCAGTGCATGAAATTCGTGCATAGGGGGGTTCTCCTCATCCCAGCCTGCACCATTTCCAATCCAGGATCCCTTGGGTGATGTCTTACTGCTGGTTTAGGCCTGATTCTGGGGATAAACTGGCAGTTAGACATCCCTCTCACAATCCTGGACCACTGGCTCCTAATCACTCACCTGCCTGCTGGCCTGATTGCCTCTAACTGTCCCCCCATCATCCACCAGCCTCATCACCCCTAACTGCTTCTGTCTGCTCCACCTCCTAGGTAACCATTGGCTCCTCACAGTTCATCCAGATTTGGTTCTGATTGGTCAGTATCTATGCCAGTCAGCATTTCTGGGCCTATTTCCAGGCCTGATCAGGGAGGCAGGGTTGATCAGCAGACCCCTTGAAGGCCCAGGGAAAATAAGAGGTGCAGCTGCTGGCAAAGCCTGGAGAGAAAGAGAGAGGCATGGCTAATCAACAGCTTGTTCTATAGCTTGTTTTTGTTTTTGATGTGTGTGTGTTTTGTTGTTTTTGTTGTTGTTGCTTTGTCTCCACATTTTGGCTACTTGTTTAGTTTTTGTGTTTATATAGATCTGCTATGACTCCCACAGGACATTGTCGGACAATTTTTGTGACTCGCCCTGAGTACTCTGGAACTATCAGCAATCCACAGTTTGTGGCTCCCTCTGCTGGGGCTGGGTGCCTTTGGAAAGAACCAGGATGTGCACCAGGGACTGCTTTTCCTAGGCCTGGGAACAGAAGATCAGGCAAAGACTCAAAGTCTCCAGAGATATGCATCTTCCTATAGTCCAATTGACACTCAGTCTTGTATAAGCATTCTCTGTTTTACCATATCCAGCATGGCTAGAGAGCAGAACACAACTCCAGCATGGCTAGAGAGCAGAACACAACTCCTGAGTAGGGGCAGTTGGGGATTGAGAAGATGAAAGAAAGAGACAGACATAGAGACAGAAGAGAAAAACTGGGGCTGGGTGGGATGCTGTTCTCTCCAATGGAGAGATAGTGACCCAGAGCCAGCACAGCACATTTATTTTATTCAGTATAATACAAGAAGTTTTACTAAAGTTTAAGATAAAGAAAATTATGTGAAATCATGGTTAAAGATTAAGCTGCAATTCTTCATTCTTGTGGCTTCTTTGTAATTATCACTTCTGGCTTGACCCCGATAATTGCATCCATTCCTAGCTCCTGGATAAACTTAGATAATGAAACCCAGCCCCCAGTGCCTGAGCTAAAGGTCAGGCTGACAACACACCTGCCTCTAAATAGGTATGTTTCCAGGGCATGGCTCTGCCAGGCTCCACTAGATTCAGATGACAATCAGCTCAGGGGCCTTTCCTACGCACTGTTTACAGTCTTGATTCGCCTCAGGCTATTGGCCATAGGTATGGGCAAAAGGTCTTCCAACAGGGTGGGGCAACTGCCCTTCCACACACCTCCCAGGCAAAAACTGCCTGGATAGCAAAGGTTCTAGGAGAAAGATCTCCTCTGCAGTGTGAAAGAATGATTCAGCACAGTAAAATAGGCTGTCTGCTCTCTGAGCTCCAATCCCAGAGCCCTGAAACCTGGCTTCTGCTCACAAAACTCCAATCCACTCTGTCGTCCTTCTGGGGGACTCCAATGTGAGTGACTGCATTGAAATTTTGTGCTTTGGCCCTTTAATAGGTTGCCTGCATTTCCAGCCATTTCTCTCTGGAAGACAGCATCCCCACTGCTTTTCATAGCCTGATGCTATGTGGACACTTTTCTTAGTTCTAGTGCTCTGGACTGTGGAGCACAGATTGGGGTTTAGAACCTAGAGTACTCAGTAGAACCTCCAACAGCTGAGATAACCCTCCAGATCCTCAGTTGCTGTCTGTATGAGCCCACATCAACTAAGTACATCCCTTTCATGCCTCTGCCCTTTCTACCGTGTTTCTCCAAAAATAAGAGCTACTTACAGGTTTCCTTCTGAGTGAAATATAAGGCATCCCCCCAAAAATAAGGCCCCCAGACTCTGTCTCAGAATGAAAATAATTTACTGTAAACTGGTCGCTAGGGCCACCTCGACTGGGGTCTAGCAACCAGTGACGTTACGCGGAGTCCTGACGTCACTGCTGTGTGAATGGAGAGAAATCGGCTTGGAAACTTTGTGAAACCTAAACCTCAAGAAGTTGTGACTTGGTTGAAGAATTCATGGGAGAAAATCACTGACAGTTGCATTGCAAATGCACTGCGAGCAGGCTACCTTGACAAGAAGTACTCATTTAAAGACAGTGCTATTGCTAAACATGAGAGATTTGGTCCACTGATTCTGAAAGAAATGGAGTCACAAGAAATTCACCAGGAAATTCAGGAATTGGCTTGTTATGATGATGTTCCAGAAGATGATGACATCATGATTGTCATTGAATAAATGAGTAAATTCTTGATAGTGTAAGATTCACAGTTTGTCTGGTTTGTGTTGACAACTACCGTACTACCATGCTGTATACAGGTAATAAATTTCCTTTATTTTCATTTAACAATAAATGTGTACCGTATTCTTCTTCATGGAAAAATAAGACATCCCCTGAAAATGAGACCTAGCGCATCTTTGGGAGCAAAAATTAATATAAGACACTGTCTTATTTCCAGGGAAACAGGGTACCAGTCTCTATGTGGTCCCCACTTTCCATCCTTGGTTATCACAGTTCTCTCCAGCTTGTCTTCAGTTGATTCTTGAGGGTGGTTTTTCTGTATTTCAGTTGTGTTACCAGTTTGGTCCTGGGATAATGTCAGTGTAGCTTCCACTTTCTCCACCATCATTTTGGAATCAGACTCTTTTATATGGTTTTATTTAAACTTTATATCTGAACAAAAAATATACATGGCCAGGTAAAAGAAGAGTGCGTGCTTTTCCTATGACTGATGCCCAAAGTGACCTATGTTGAGAGACTCTCCTTTGTCTTCCCTGAGACAGATCTGCACTGGGTTACAGAAATTACTAAATGACTGCTTAAAAGTTTCTAGATGATTTTGCATGAAATGAATTCTATTTATCAGATGTGAGTTAGCTACATTAAATTAAAACTATCCATACAATCCTCCATATAACAGAATTCCTGGTACTGTGTGAATCTCATTGAGATGCTCATGAGAGCTGACATAAATTTTAATGAGCCCTTAACACAAACAAAAAGTGTGTCACCCATTCTATTCATAAGTAATTCAAGAAAATTTCTATCAGTGTCACTGGCTGTGAATTCATTCTTGAACTCATATTATAGTTCTAATTTGTTTACGAGTTGGTCAACTGTAAAAATGAAATTCAGAGCTTGCAATACTAGCCTTTGGGGAATGTTTGAATTTGCAGGGACAAATTCCTGTCACTCAGAAACTGCACCTCGGGGTCCACCATGCAACTGGCCAGCAGCCACAGAAGTGCTATGGCTGATCCATCAATAATCAAGTTCTTACTGACAGTTTTGCCAAAAGCACAGTTAAACCAATTGTGGTTAATCCCTATTATGTGACAGGGAGCTGTCCATTGCTTCACTTACATTAAACATGTTTGTGTTCTTTCACTGCTGTTCATCTCGCATAATCACCGCAGGCACCTTGATGGCTTCCTTTAGCTGGAAATGCATGTCTTCCGGTACACGCCATGGTGCAAATGGATCAGTGATTTTCAAACTTTGTCATCTCACAGCACACATAAACTAATTACTAACATTTTGTGGCACACCAAAAAATAGATTATGGCCAATCTGACAAAAAAAAATGGAAAAAAAAGAATAGAAAAGAAAAGAAAGAAAAGAGAAAGAGAGAGAGAGAGAGAGAGAGAGAGAGAGAGAGAGAGAGAGAGAGAGAGAGAGAAGAAAAGAAAAATGAGGGGGGTATAATTTTGCTTCATTCACACTGGATGGCTATTGTTGTGTTGGCTGTTGTCCTTTGTTGTATTTGTCAGCCTAAGGGAAAAGAGGTCAGTAGCCAACTAAATAGCCAGAAATTGCATGTTTTAAAAATTCCTCGTTGAAAGTCGCTGATACAGATACATACGGACTAATGTTTGTGTGTCCCCACACTCAAACGTTATGTGTTGAAGCCCCTATTCTCAGCATGGTATTTGAAGGCAGACCCTTTGGGTAATCACTAGGTTTGGAGGAGGTGGGCCCCTAATGGAATCCATGTCCTAGTGGGAAGGGGAAGAGGCCGGCCTGGCCCTCCCCTGCTTTTCTGGGACACATGAAGAAGGCAGCAGCCTGCGAGCCAGGAGAGCCCTCAGCAGGAACGCAGCCTGCCGGCACCGTGCCTTCGGCCTGCCAGAGTTCACACTGTCAAAGGCAGCCTGTGCTGTGAAGCCGCCCAGGGTTCATGTTGCTGTGGCCTGAGCTGAGACAGACGCTTTTGAAAAATTGCTCCCACCTGGCTGGTGGTCAGTCCATCAAGCCTTGTCCTCCACACCAAAACATGGCGTGCAAGTCTTCCTGAGGGCACATACCCAGGTTGCCGGTTCAATTTCTAGAAACATATCCTTGGATGAGGATTAAAAAAATATATATTGCTCCCAAATTTTAAATGATCTCTTTTGTCTGTAGATGATCTGTCTTCCCACTAACTGTGAAATTTCACTTCTCTCTTTTGTAGGAGATACAATTGACGTATCTTCTTTCTCCATCTAACACTATATTAAGACGTTTTTATATAACATATAATATATAACATATAATATAACATATAATACAACACTATATTAAGAAGTTTTTCTGTGTAAGAATTCTGCTAGCAGGGCGTTCCTCTGTGAGCGCACTCCCCTCCACAGAAGGCTGCTGTTGGCACGGGGGCACTGCTTCTGCATTCTGAGCGCTCTCGTTCTCCGTTTAGCATTGCTTTTCTTAGCACAGATCAGAAGGGGCATGAACAGCTGGTAAGATGTATTCTTGTCATGACCATTGAAAAGGTTTTCAATATGCTAGAAATTATTTGTGGTTTTACAATTCTCAACTGGACCTGAATCCTAAATGAATGCCACAGCCCAGGTCAAAACCAGTGACCTTCTCCCTCCAAGGGCCTCTCGGTCAGTCACAGCCAGGTGGTCACCCTGGCTCAGGGCTCTGACTGCCGAGGGTGGGATGGCACCGAGCAGGCAGGTGCTCCCAGAGGACAGGTCTGAGCTGAGCGCTGCGAGCTGAGAGTGGGGTTTGCTGCTGCAGGGCAGCGACTGGCCCCCTGGCTCTTCCCGTGCTCTCACTCCTCGGCAGCCTCCACATCGCCAGTGACTGCACTGCCGTCCCATCTACCCACGCAGCCCGGGAAGCCAGCCCCTCCCAGACCCTGGGCTGAGGAGCTGGCATGTTCCAGTGTCCGGACGCCTTCTGCGATGGGAGGATGGAGGCGGGTGGGAGTTGTTCAGAGGAAGACCGTGACTCAGGAAATGAAGTTTAGGATGAAAATAAAGACCAGGGTTTCAGAATCTGCCTCTTCTTGCCCTCCCCGCCTCCGCCCATACTTTCCCCAATGACTGTGTCACAGCAGCCGCCTGCAGACACATTAGAGTCTGTGGGAAATAAGGCATAAAAATGATCCAAAGGCATCGCAGGCCCTGAGTGATCCAAACTGCTCGTGCTGGAGTGAGAGGCACAGGTAGATGGGATACCATTCCATGGAGGTGGAGACCCACCGTGTAGACGTTCTCCGTGGCCTGATGTTCAGGGATTAAAATAATGGATGTCTGCTTCTTCCTCTTCTTTTTCAACAGCAGCTGCCCTTCGTAAGTAGCACTCCTTGTGCGGCCAGCCAGACCAGCTGGGCCCGGCCAGGTTTAGAGGGGCCACCTCTTGGGATTTGTGATGTGAACATGGTTGCTGCCCTATGGCCCACTCTGCAGCGTTCCTGACCCCACGGCTGGAGCCCAGGCCGGCTGCCCAGGGGAGGACCGGGTCAGGGAGCAGCCGGCCCCCAGGGGAGGACTCCGGTCAGTATTGAGAAACCCAGTAACATTAGGAAAATTTTCTAACTTTTAAAAAGGAATGTATTTTATTTTATTTCATAATTAACTTGGTATTATGTAGGATATATGTAAATATTATCTATATTCTTAATCTGATCTAATAATGTTATATATTGATTCTATTTCAATTTAAAAACCCTCACATAGTATTTCTTCAAACTAATCATTGTTTTAGGCCAGGCTGGTGAGACTCAGTGGTTGAGCATTAACCTATGAACCAGGAGGTCTTGGTTCAATTTCTGGTCAGAGCACATGCCCGGGTTGCAGGCTGGATCCCCAGAGGAGGGCAGGCTGGAGCCAGCCGGTCAATGATTCTCTCTCATCATTGATGTTTCTAGCTCTCTCTCCCTTTCCCTTCCTCTCTGATATCAATAAGAATATGTTGATGCCAAAATAAAATGCTCCTTGCATGCACATGCTCAACCAGGACGTGGTGGTCAGTTCTCCTTCCGACCCCTCACACCCCGCACCATGGTCTGTGTGCATCATAGTGACCAGTCATTCCGCTGTTCAGTCGATTTGCATATTAGCCTTTTATTATATAAGAATAGATGCCGCTTGCAGGGAGATTCCTGCTGCTGTCTCCACTGCCCCACCTGCTTCCCTCCCTGCTCCCCGACCCCGCTTGCTTGCTTCTCCGCAGCTTCACTCCCTTCTGCAGCGCTTGGCTTCTTTCTGTACTGTCTTCAGTCTTCGCACTGGCCTGGATATGCAAATCAACAGCCATATTGGTTGGGTTAATTTGCATACTCACACTGATTGGCTGGTGGGAGTGGCTCTTTTATTAGAGAGGATATTTTGAATAGAATGTTAGCCAAAAGCAAAATATCAATTTTTCAGGTAAATGGTAGGTACACTTACTGATAAATTTATATTCTAGATGCATGTACTTTAAAAAAGATTGAAAACCAATGAGCTAAATATTCATCTGAAGAAATCGGAGTAATACCAGCAAATTAAACCCACAGGAAAGAAATGAAACTAAATAATAATGTTTAGTGTTAAAATGATGAAAAGAAAAACTCAAAGAAAAAAGATAAGTTTTATTTTTTTCAACAAAGTTTTGATAAAACTCTGGAAAACCTATTTTTAAAACTGACACAAATTGTCAAAATCAGCAAATGGACATCACCCACATTCTACACACATTTAAACAGCATCAGGAAAATGAATTTTAAAATTTTGATGAAGTGAACAAATTCCTGGAGAAATACGATTTATTAAATTGACTAAAAATAGATAGGAGACCTGATTAGCCCAATGAAATTAAATAAATTAAAACCACAAGGAAAACTGTACCAGAGGGAGAACGCGAGGTGCGGAGAGCGTGGGCAGCTAGCCGGGGGGGTTCAATAGGAAGCCACACGGGCTCCTGGAGGGCGTGAGCTGGAGACGCAGCAACGCTTGGTCACCTCCTGCTTCATTCACAAGATAAAAGTGGAGAAGATGAAACGATTCAGTGTTAATTAATCCAAGAAAGGACTATTTCAAGATTCACGTGTACTTGTCCCCTCGCCTTCGCTTCAGCCCCCACTGCCCCTCCCTGAGGCCAGCACGGGGCGCCCTGAGCTCATTTGCTGCCACGGTGAGGGCAGAGCCAGGCCAGCCTCAGTGAGAACACATCGGGCCCCAAGAAGACCTCCGAGGTCCCTCGTCCTCAGCTGGCAAGTCACCACCTTCCCTCCCCTCGGACCCCCATGCGGATGTGACACCGCAGAACCTGAGGAGGAAAAACAGACACTCAGGGGTGCCTAGACACGCAGGACAACTGAAATGTTGTGCACGGGGTGTGAGGGTACCTGTGCTGATCATCCCCGAAGTCTGTCTCTCTGATCATTTCATTTACTGTAAGAAATGGAGGGCCAGCATCAACCCAAAGGTTTTAGGAAAAGAAGAGGAAGGCTTGAGGGAGAGACCTTGCAGGTGGCCTACTTGTCCCCAAACACACATGAGCCCCTTCACTGCTTGTCCCCCCTGAAGACCAGGCCCAGCAGAATCCCACCGTGTGGTGCCAAGTAGTCACTCAGCACGCATCTCCATGTCCCCGCCACCATGCATGATCCTGGTGACGTGTGCTCGTCAGTCACACCTGCACTCTCCCACCATTTTCCTTTTGTTTCCTGGATCTGCTTCTGCGTTTTCCCCACCAAAGCTCGCTGCTGCCTCTCTACTTCTGTCTGCTTGACACCATTGCCCAGGGTGAGGCAAAAGTAGGTTCACAGTCTTGAGTATGCAGAACACAGGACTTATTCTTGGATTATTATTTATTAATTATTGTATTAATTGCCATACAAACAACTATAAACTAATTTTTTGCCGCCCTGTATATTCTTTTGACTTTCTCTGACAGATGGCTTATTTGTTGATATATCTTATCTTATTAATACATTATACATTGTCATAATCCCACTCATTAATATTTAATAGAATGATGTGATGTGCTCAGCTATGTTCAATCCCCTTACATAACTCATTCTCATTGAATATAGGCTCTCAGTCCATTTTTACAATAATCCTGGTAGTACCTGGTATGTGTTATGGCCACTTTTGAATCAAATTGAGAGTGACGTTTAGAAAATATACATTGAAATTGTAGCTCTTTTTAGCTCATAAAAACATAAAAAATTTATTTGAACAATGGTTCACTTTTTGGTGCAAGAATGCACATGAAACTAATTTATATTAAGCACTGACCCACTAGAGCTAGCAGTTACAAAGTATGTTTATAAAAGCACTTTTATGCATCAGATGCACAGAAATGGTTTCTTCTACCTGCTCCTGAAGAATTAAATGAGACTGAATTCAGCTCAACTGGCAAATTTCTTTACTAAGACCATTAAAGATTTATATGGAAGCATCTTAATATATTGAAAACTGATTTGCTTTTCCAGTTTATTTTTCCAACAGTGCTGGGTTACACACACGAGGGTACAGGTGATGTGGATGTGGAAGGAATAGCCCTGCAAACAGATGATAAGAAAGCAGCTCCAGGATCATTTTGAGCATGAAATACATTTTTGGACCAAAGTATTTTGTCGTTAATGAATTTCACTGTGAAAATGTACCAAGAAGCCTGAACCTAGAAATGCATTTTAGCCTCTCCGCAGCTCTGAGGGAAACAGTGAGTCGAAGCTCTTCAAACATGCTTGCATTTTAAAAATATCTACCCATTTTTGTAGTTGTCTCACTTTGACATGTAACATATATATATATATATATATATATATATATATATAGGCCCAGACAATATAATGTTATATTGAAACCGTTTTAATAAAATTTCATAGCTTAATTTTTACAATATCCTGCCATACTTAGTTATTAACAAGGCACTACAATGTTCGCTGATGACTGATCACTATAATCGTGTTGTATTCATGTCCCTTAGGCGCCATACCCGCAGGCACACCATTTCCCTCCACTAACACCGGCAGCGGACATTTTAGCGGCCGATGGCCACGTCCTTAGCCTTGGACTGACTTGTTTGGTGAGCGCAGCAGGAAATATTTCGCTTTTGGAGAACAGGAAAAATAGGTTTATTTGCATACGCTTATTAATTTGTGCAGTTATTCAGTGTCTGGTAAGTGAATGTTCAAGAAAAGTATTAGCCGCATGTCCCAGAAGGCCGGGTGTCCCGGGAGAGCCGTCTTCCTCAGGGGGGCTGGGTGTCCCGAGAGAGCCGTGTGCCCCGGGGAGACATGTACCCCTGGAGACCCGTGTGCCCCGGGGAAGCAGTGGGACCTGGGGGGAGGGGCGGTGTGAACCAGAGGAGGAGCAGACTCTATTCGTGTGGTCCTGAGATAGTCACCATAAAACAAGCAGACTGCCAAATGAGGAGCGGATTCTATTCATATGGTCATGAGATAGTCACCATAAAACAAGCAGATTGTCAAATGACAGCAGGGAGGGGAAGGAGACCTGGGGGGAGATAAGTGAACAACCGAAGGACTGGCATGCATGCATATAAGTACAACCAACGAACACAGAACTCTGGGGAGGGAGGGCATGAATGGGAGGTGGGGGGGGGCAATGGTAAGCTATGTACAGAAATAATAACTTAATAAATTAAAATTTAAAAAAAAGAAAAGTATTAATTTTTATTAAAGTGTTCTGTTATTTTATGTGAATGATGACTCATTTGTTTCAGCCCTTTGCATTCAGCACGTCTCTATGAAATAAACCTACACTTCTGTGGAAATTGAGCTTTTGTTTGTTTGTGACCACACACACTTCCCCCTTGTTTATTTGGCCCCGGTCCGCCTGTGAGTGTGACGTGCTTGCTCCAGAGCATTTGTCCCTATGTCTGAGGTTCTGCTTCCCGGCAATTGTCAGCAGTTTGGCTCAAATAAACTCAGGAAAGTTATTTCCAGGCTTGACTGTTCCTTATGCTCACACATATAATGACTAGCCCCAGGGTCTCAAAATGTCCCTGGCAGTGGGTGGGCTCAGGGATTGTGACCTGAGCATCTGCAGTGCCGGACTCCACTCCCTCTTCTCTGGTGCCACCCGGACACAGGACGCTGTCCCAAAGTCCCAGTGACGCTGGCTTCCTGACCCTGTCCCCTCATCGTCTTCTCCTGTGAGCTTCCCAACCGATGGTGAGGAAACTAGGATTTATTCTTAAAAAGTCTACAGTGTTCCTCCGGCTGACGCGAGCACTGAAGTCATCAGAATTGCTGTTAAGATGCGTGGGCCCCACTCCTGGGATTTCCAGTGGAGCCGGGGGCCTGAGGGTGCGTGTCAGGGAGAGTCAGAGGCACGGGCTCTGGCCACACCGTCATCCCTCGGGAGTCGCTGCGCTCCACAGACAGCCACCCCTAAGGAGAGTCCGGAGCCGGGGTTAGTGTTTCATTTCCTGCCTCTTCCCATACCTAGCTAAGCCACAGGCCAATGGGGTGAAGACATTGGAGACTCCCCAGCTATCTGGAATGGAACAGCAATCTCCACAGGCCAACCATGTCAGAGTTTACTAGCCAAGCTGCGAGGGTCACAGACGGGGCGCTGAGACATGCCCTTTAGAAGTGTCTAAGGATTTACTGTCAGTGAAGTGGACATGTGACATATTCAAGGGAAAACAATGGAAATCCTTACCAAACCAATCACCTCATCTCCCCCACACCCCGAATCTAGCGAGCAGAAACACAGCGGGGCGTCCTGGTCCTTGTGAGGGTGCCAGGCTGAGAGGCGAACATGGACCGTTACGTGTCTCCGATCAAACTCGCCCCTCAGCTTCCGCAGCTGATGCTGAGCAGGTCACTGCTCTGTGTTACAACGAGGCAGACGGAGACACGAGTGATGTCACGTGAGTAACGATGATGGGATTAAGAGGGAGCGGGCACCCCAGCGTTCTGAACGGAGAGAGCTTGGAGGATTATTCGAGGGGTGCTGGCAGACCTCTGTGGCAGACCCCTGGGGCCCTTGACTGTACGGCTCCCAGCCCGGCTCCCAGCCCGGCACCGTGGGCTCGGTCACCGACAGCTGAGGGAAATGGCTGTGCGCCTCCAGCATCACGGATCCCTTTGGCTCTGCGTGACCCGTGGCTTCTCAAATGGCTTTTCCTCTAGGAACAAGTTTTAAATGTTAACTCCACAATTCTAGTGTTATGCCAGTGGCTGGGAAATTCATTAAGAATGCTACAAAGCCACACTGTGCAGAGTACACCCATTAGTGTTTCCTAAAATAAATCAATGTATTGTGGAAGCGCTGTATTTAATTATTTAGAAGAGCTTGAGATGTTTTAAAATCAGCAGAGAAGACTCGTGTGTGGTCAGGCACCCAGCCTGAGTGTGTCTGGGCCTGGGAGGTCCGGGCAGAGACCCGGCAAAACGCAGTTTGTGAGATGGGGAAGCCCAGTCACACTCGCTGGCTCTGCCAGTCCCAGGAGAGCAGAGAGGAACGGAATGGGACTGGAACATGAATGCCAGCAGAGACTCACCTTCTGTCCAATCAGACCCATTTTATATCCATTCCCCTCCCTCTCGTTCTAATCACATGCAAATTCTGAGGGATGGTGGCTAGATTGAATGCTCTATACACATGCACACTCTCACACACATACAGACACATACGTACTTACACACATACACACTCTTACATACAGACACATGTATACTTACACACACATACACACTCAGACACAATGCATTCACACACATACACTTGCATACACACACACACACACACACTCACTCTCACACACATTTACACAAACACATTCACATACATACCTGCTCACACACATTCACACTCTCACATACACACACAAACATGCACGTTCACATACGCCCTCACACGTACACATCCCTGGGTATTTCAGAAGTGACATCCGTAAGTCTCGTTGCTTCATTTTGTGCATAGCTAGAGCCAGGAGGCTGAGAGAGAATAAGCTGAAATTCAAAGATTTTCTGCAAAACAACATCACGTCCAGCTCTTAAATGCCCAAACAGTCAGGGGCCACCGACAGCAAAGCCCTCAAGTGGCCACAGGGGTTCCAGGCCATTCCCAGTCAGACTGGCGGTCTTGACTCTGAGAGAAAGGGTCGGCTTTGCTGGGAGGGGCTGGGGTGCAGCACAGGCTGCGCCTGAAACAGTGGGGGGCTCCGGACCAGGAGGCATTCGCCTGTGGCCACGAGCCTGGGGCGGCTGGGTGCTGAGAGCACCAGACGGCGGGCCGGCTGCTTCCAGCATGTTTACGTTTAATGGGAAGGATGGTTCCAAATGCTATTTCTTTGTCTGGTAACTATTATAAACCAGCTATGTAAGTTTCAAGACTTATAGTTTTCCAATAAGTTGTTTTAGTTGGCCTAAGAAGGCCCTGATAGTTTCAAGATTACACAAGACCAGAAACTAAAGCTTTATTTTACGCTGAGCTCACAGCACCTTTTCTAAGCACAGGCCTGCCCTCCAGCTGGGAGTCCAGGATGCGGGGACAGACACGCAAGCAAAAGCGCGGGAAGGGCCGTCAGTGACAGGTGACCCGGCCGCGGTGCGCCACGAAGTCCCAGGGTCCTGCGCCGGCGACAGGGAGATTGCACCAGGCGATGGGGAACAATTCCCCGGCCTCTGAGAGAATAAGACATCTGCGCGGAGGGCTGTGTCTGTCTCTTGAAGCAGTGTTGGGGTTTCTCGGGGTAAATTCCCAGAAGAGGAATTGATAGTAGAGAAGGGCACTAATGAGAACAGCGTGGGCCATCTAACAATTGTTCCCTCACTAACTATAGACGAGAAGTTTACTTACAGACCCCGGGAAACCGGACCGTGGAATAGGCTAGAGAAAGATAAGAGACCTGATGGTCCATTACTTTGAAAGAATAAATTTTAAAGGCAGACCAGGAACACGGGACATAATTTGACTTGGTCGCTATGCCCGGACCCTACCCCCCTCCAGGATTTTCCCTCAGGAATGCTGACCATTCTCCAGTCCCAGGAGCAAGCTGAGCTGTTTGTAACATCATAGAAGGCTAGAGGCCCAGTGCACAAAATTCATGCACAGGTAGGGTCCCTAGTTCTGACCAGCAATCAGGGCTGATCAGGTTCTCAGGTCCCCTGCCTCTCACCTCCTTACCTCCTCCTTCCCTCACTCCCTCAGCACCTGCCACCACTGCCATTGGTCGACCTCCATGTTCCGTGTTGCCCCCTGATGGTCAGCACACATCATTGCGAGCAATCGAACTTTTGGTCTTCCAGTCTCCTGGTCTCAAATTCCCAAGGGGGCACTTCGCATATTAGCCTTTGATAGATAGATAGATAGATAGATAGATAGATAGATAGATAGATAGATCAATAGATAGATCAATAGATAGATATAGATAAGCCACCATGTTATTGGACTCTGAGCTCCTGAAGGCCAGATTGCATACTTTACCCTCCTTTTCCATGTTATATTCAGCTCACAGCTGCACATAGCTGTCTTCTTCCTCGTGTGTATATAACCAGCCAACTGGAGAGGGGGTCAGAGCAGAATTTCCAGGGTGACTGACTGCTCTCCTCATCCTGCTGGCATTATTGCAAAAACACTCCTGTACGATTCAACCCTGTCTGCTAAATTTGGCTCAAGTAGTGACAGGCGGCCTTGGACCCCCTGGTGTCTGGTTTCAAAGGTGGCGACCATGGCAGGACCCCAAGTGGGATTTCTTTCCAGGCAAGTACTGGGACTGGCTGCAGGGACTGGGCTCCTGGGCTGCCATCAGGACCGTGTTTTACCTGCAGCACTGCCTGCAGGGATCCTCCTGTGGGGTCCACTGTCAGCTCCCGCCAGCCGCGTCCTCCCACCTACCTCAGCTGAATCAAGCGTGTTTGTATGACATGAGAAGCATTGGCTGCCTCTTGTCTAGGCTTCTCTGGAAGGCACAGGAAGCATGTACTGCGTATGTCACAGGACTATTTCCTGCCTCTCGTCTGGGCCAGCCTGATCGGCTCCAGGTGGCAGCAGGAGACCCCCAGCGCTCCTTGCTTGGTCTCCAAGCCCCTAGTTGATCCACTCTGGGATGAGACATTGATCTGTTTCAGTGTTTTGTTTTGTTTGGTGTGTGTGTGTGTGTGTGTGTGTGTGTGTGTGTGTGTGTGTGGTATCCTGAGGTTTCTGTGGCTGCACAGACAGGAGCATGGGGTGAAGCCCTTATCTGCGGGTTGTGCACATGTGTAAATATTGTGCATAGAGTACAATATTGATTGTTTCTTGTGCATTGATTGTTGCTTTGTGTCTCTTAGTTGCTTGGTTTTATATGTTTAAAGATAGGGTACATCCCACTTGTCTGGGGACCCAACGGCTTGTGGAGGCTGACCCCATGGCAGGGACTGCAGGCACCTCCCAGCAGCTGCCAAGAGTACCTCATCTCCGGGACCCTCCCAGCTCTTCCTCTCAAGGCCTCGGCCATCCATAATGCGTAGCGAGTGAGAGCTCTTGTCTGTATGTAAGGTAACTTTGGTTGCCGGTGTTCTTTTATCTTCTGGGGACTTGGTGTGCTCTTCACTGGTCTATGAACACTGGGAACCCTGTCTCTGCTGTTTGGCTTTGTGTCCCGAGACCTCGAGAAGCGCATTGGCTGTGCAGGCTGGTGTGAGAGAGATTCTAAGGCCAGTGTCCCAGTCCCTTCCTTGGGAGACTCACTTATTTACTTCAAAGGTTGTTTCTGTTTTAAAATGGGCTGAGGACTCTTCTTATATGCAAGATTTCATGTTGTTACATCATAAGGATTCAACTCAGAAAAGAACCTATGGGAAATAACCCTGTAAACCCCTCCCACCTGCCTTTTCCCCGGCCTCCTAGAAGATGTCAAGGTCATGGTCTCTGTGTTGCAAAATTTCAAAAAAAAAAAATGCTTGGATGGTAATTTACTTTAGAATCTCATAGAGTTGTTAAGACATAATAAATAGCTATAACTAAAACAAAAGGGTTTATTTTGTGTGTTTTTGTTGTCCTCACCTGAGGATATTTTCCCACCGCTTTTCAGGGAGAGTGGAAGAGAAGAGAGAGAAAATATGAGATGTGAGAGAAACACATCTGCTGGTAGCCTCTGCACGTGCCCCTGCCAGGGCCTGGGCTGGGGAGGAACCTACAACCATGGTACGTGCCCTTGGCCTGAATCGAACCCTGGAGGGACCCTTTGGTCTGAAGGCCCATGCTCTATCCACTGAGCCAAACCAGCTAGGGCTAAAATGAAGGGTTTTGATAAAGTTTTACAATATAATTATATTTATCTAAATGTAGCTTTCAAAAGCTTTGGGTAACTTATGTAACTTAAAACTTTGGATCTTGCTGAGTTAAATAATAAAAAATCATTAAATATCTAGGTTTTTGAAATAATAGGATACTGAAATAGTAATTGATCTGAGTGTGCGGAGCAGTTGGGGAATGGATTTGTATCTGTTAGTGAATATGGCTTACATTTCATTTGAAATGATCTCTTAAGATGGAATGCATTGCTACTCTGAGGAATATTGATAACTTTCTTGTCACCTGAAAAATGTTTCTAAGAGTTAAGAATTCTAATTGGAAAGAAGTTATATGGTTTTGGTAATAGAAGGCACAAGGTATGGAGATGAATGTTAAAGGAGAAAAAGTGGGTTCTTCTAAAGCTAGTTATTTCTGAATGGCTAAGAAGGTTTGTGAAAGTCACAGATGGTTGTAAAGAGAAATATTAAAAGGAAATTATAGGTGTAGTCCCATTTGTTTATTTTCTCATTAGTCTCCATTGCCGTAGGAGCTGTGTCTGTAAAGATACTGCTACAACATTTGTCTGCTATTTTGTTTCCTATGGAGTCTTGTAGGATTTTTATGGTTTCCCATCTTACATTTAAGTCCTTTATCCATTTTGAATTTATTTTTGTGTGTGGTGATCAGACCAGCAGGGGAGGGAAGTTTGTAGGGAACAGGGATGCAAGAGAGGGCAGTTGGGGGTGACCAGGCCTGCAGGGGAGGGCAGTTAGGGGTGATCAGGCCTGCAGGGGAGGGCAGTTAGTGGTGACCAGGCCTGCAGGGAAGGGAAGTTATGAGTGACCAGACTGGTAAGGGAGCAGTTAGGTATCAATCAGGCTGGCAGGAGAGTGGTTAGGGGGTGATCAGGCTGGCAGGCAGAAGCAGTTAGGGGCAATCAGGAAGGCAGGCAGGTGAGCAGTTGGGAGCTAGCAGTTCTGGATTTGAGAGGGATGTCCTACTGCCCATTTAGGCCTGATCCTACCGGGATCCAGCATAAATGGGCAGCTAGACATTCCTCAAGGGGTCCCAGATTATAGAAGGTGCAGGCTGGGCTGGGGGACACACACTCGCCTCCATGCACTGAGCCTCTAGTGTGTGTGTGTATATGTGTGCGCGTGTGTGTGTGTGTGTGTGTGTGTGTGTGTGTGTTACTAAAATAGATGCTCCAGAGATTATATAAAAAATTTCCAAGGTCTACAAAATTCATATATACTTTTATTTATAATTCTGATTGTTATTCTGGAATGTTGTATTTTACAAAGAGACAGGATTCTGTCTAAATTACATTGTAATTAAATTTATTACCGTGTCATTTTAAAGTATTGTATTTTTTTTGTCATTTACAGTCATTCTATTATTCTGATACATTTATAAAGATGTTACATCTTCTGAAAGATCTATGGAAAGGACTGATTTATTTTAAGCTACATATGTCTTAGAATAAACTTGTAGACCATCCCCTTGAACTGGATGAAAATCATTAGAACTCTGTAGAGTACCTGGATTTATATAAACACTGGCAAGAAAAATCAGGAGAAACAGAATATGATAGAACTAAATAAACTAAAACTAATTATAGTTTTTGTAATTTTTTTCAAATTATTGCTGATTTTTAATCTTCATGTTTCAGACATAAGAAAACTTGTTTCTTTTATTAAAGCAGTTTGGCGAATTATACTTTTACTAGAGGCCTGGTGCACAAAATTCATGCACGGGGGATGGGGGATCTTCAGCCCAGCCTGCACTCTCTCTAATCCAGGACCCCTCAGGGGATGTCTGGCTGCTGGTTTAGGACCGA
Source organism: Vespertilio murinus (assembly GCA_963924515.1). Lineage (NCBI taxonomy): Eukaryota > Metazoa > Chordata > Mammalia > Chiroptera > Vespertilionidae > Vespertilio > Vespertilio murinus. The sequence continues at coordinate 48,490,530 of OZ004717.1, read as the reverse complement.
CCCTCTCAGAATCCTGGACTGCTGGCTCCTAATTACTCACCTTCCTGCTGGCCTGGTTGCCCCTAACTGCCCCCCTGCCAGCCTTATCATCCCTCACTGTCTCCACACGCCAGCCTCATCACCCCTCACTGCTGCCTCTGCCGGCCTGGTTGTCCCCAACTGCACCCATCTGCAAGACCTAATCACCCTCATCTAACCCCCTTGCTGGGCTGGTCATCTCACGCAGCCTGCTTGTTCAGATGTTTGGGCGGGCGTCCCTCACTAACCTCCCCTGCTGCTGGCCTGGTTGTAGGCAGTCATCTTGTAAGGGTGTAATGATCAATTTGCATATTACCTCTTTATTATATAGGATAAGCAATATTAAGGCATTTCTATTTTTCTCCCTACCTTATCCCTTCAGAATTTGAGTATTATTGTTCTCATGTCAATGTGTTTATTTGCATAAATCCAATACGAATCTGATTTGTTTATAATAGGACATAAACCAGTTTCCAATTGTGGTTTTACTAACCAAGACTTTGCTGGAATGTCATGTTTAGAGAAAACGCAGAGAAATGAAGACTGAGTCAGAAGCCAATAAGCGCTGTGGTTAAATAGCCTGGCGCCTTACTTGGTCATGTGGCCATGGCAGTCTTTCCAGGGAAAAACTAACCTGCTTTCCTGAAAGATGGCAAGAAGGAACCTCAAGACACCTGTGGGGACGTCAAAAACTTGAGGAATTTACCCAGACCAATAGGTGTTGCAGGAAAAACCTGATGGCAACTGTGTGGCGTGGCCGCTTTGCCCTAAGAGTGAACTTTCTTGTGAGATCCCAGCAAAGTAGATTTTATTCCTGTTGTGTCATGCAAATACTCAGGCCAAACTGGAATTCAAGTTAACACAGTAAATAAATTAGTCCTGATTTGGCTCTTTGATGAAAATGGAGGTAATCTTATGGAGAAAATTTGTGTTTCAATGGAAACCATAATACCCAATTGTAGGTAATGAACTCCAATGAAGCTAATTGTCTTTAAAGTTTTGTTTCAAGGTTATGTATGTGTATGCCATACAGACCTCAGCACCTGTAGACATCACCAGAAAGGTTCCAACTGCAGACAAGCTCCCAGATGGTCACAGTGTGACTTTATTCCTGTAGAAGCCTGGCTTCTGGAAGTCTTCTCAACTGGCTTCTGATTAACCTGGCACACATTAACCTTTATATGTTGTGTTCTTGTGTGTCATAAATGGTATGCCTATGTCCTTGAGTAACTAATTGATTACTCACACAGTATGGGCCTCCCTTTAGAACTATCTACCTCACTGGATCTAACGATAACATTCAACAGTTTGGACTCATGATTAAGCCAGACACATGAATGGTCTGTCGGCTTCACTTAAAATCACTTTCCCCTTCTTGGCTCCCTTCTTCACTTGTCAGACTGGAGGACTTCAGGACTCCACCCCCATCAGCAGGAAGCAGTTACAGAAAAGACCCGACACCCCTTTTCCCTGAAAGAATTCAGAGCCAAAACCCACAGGGGAAAATATAATAGACCAGGACTGATACAGTTCAACAACATGTAAAGTTGAACGTGCCCAGTTTCCATGTAAAACTGATCTCATGGATATGAGGCGATGGTACTAACAGTGGGAAAGGAGAGTGGGGAAGGGCAGGTAATGAGAAAGAGCACAGCTGTCTAATAATTACTCACCTTACCTACTGTAGATGAGACGTTTTCTTACAGACCCTGCAGAGATTGCGGAGGAAACAGGCTGTAAAAAGGTGAGGTTAGATGCCTCGATGGGTCCATGACTCAGAAAAGAAATACATTTTAAAAGCAGACCAAGGACAGAACACACTTTGATTTCATTGCTGTGCCCAGACCCTGACCCCTCCAGGCGTTTGCCTCAGGAACGCTGACCATTCTCTGGTCCCAGAAACCGGCTGAGCTGTTAGTGACATCATAGATTAGCCACCTCGTTATGAGGCTTTGAGCTCCGGAAGGCCGGACTGCCAACCCTCCGTTCCCCTGTCCATGTTACACGTTTGCCCGCAGCTGCATAGCTGTCTTCTCCCCCGTGTGTATGTAATCAGCCAACTGGCAGGGGTGGAAGCAGCCTGCTCCCCCACACTGCCAGCAGTGTTGGAATAAACGCTCGTATGTGATTCATCCCTGTCTCCGCTTGATTTGCTCAAGCAGTGACAGGTGGCCTCAGACCTATTATGCCTGGTTTCAGAATCACTGGTTCAGAAGGCAGTTCCGCGTTAAGTTTTTAACTCCACCTTGTCCGTGTAGAGGCGGCTGCAGTCTGCTCTGCCATCCCCAGAGCAGCAGGCTCCCTCCTCTCCACGTCCTCGCCACCACCCGTCTGTCACTGTGCTGCTGCTGACAGCTATCCGACCAGTGTGAGGTGACAGAGCACTGTGGTTTCACTTACATTTGTCTGACTATTCGTGACACTGAGCACCTTGTCCTATGTCTATGTGCCATCTGCATGTCCTCTTCGGAGAAGGGTCTATTCAGGCCCTTTACCATGTTTAAAATTATAGGGAATGTAGTCCATAATATCCTCATAACTATGGCTGTTGCCTGGTGGGTAATTGGGGGGGCCCTTTGTGAAGGGTATGATTGTCTAATGCTGTACAGCTGAAACTGACACAAAGATATGGAAATAAACTGTAACTAAAAATAAAATTTGAGGTTAGTTGAAACTAAAGCTTGAAACTGGGAAATGCAATACTGCTTTCAATGTTAGTTTTCAAAATTAATTGGAGATTGAAATCACCGCTTTCCTCTCTTGCTGGGAAGCTGTGGGGGAACTGACATGACTCCATTGCCTCCCGGGCCTCCGGGCAGACAGGGGGATGGAAAGAGCCCCCGTCCAGCTGCACGGCGGCGGCGGCGGCGGCGGCGGCGACCTGGAGACGGACCGGCTGGCTTTCTGTCCCTCTGTGGTCCCCGGCCGGCCGGGGGGCGGAGGCGGGCAGAGGGGGAGCGGGACATCCGCCAGAGTGTCAACAATGATGTTAAATGTAGCGACTCTCCCTCAGACCGTAGGCAGTTTCTTTTCTGATGCTGTTTCCACTAGGAATGTAACATTTTGACACTGTTTTCTCTCTTCTCCAGGACAGCCGTCCTGGGTGTGCTTTTCCTAAAGTCACAGACCTCTTTTCCCTCTGCTATTGTTTTCTTAACTTCTTCACCTACATCAGCGGTTTCTCGGGCAATGCTCCTCTCCTGGGACAGCGCGTGTGAGTGCCCCTGTGAGGCCTGGTCCCTGCTGAGGGCCTCCGGGGGGCGGACACCAGTGCGCTGACTTCGCCCTCAGGCGGCCGCAGTCCAGGGCATCGCCGCTGGAAAGCCGTTCCCCCCCCCCCCCGCCAGCACCGGGCAGGGTGAAGGCTGACCCTGCGATGCTGGGCTCCAACGCCCCCGTGACAGCTGCGGGCCGGGAACATAGAGCGGGTGAGGACAAACAGGCCAACAGCTTTGTTTTGATAAAAATAAAAAAAGAACTTTTATTATAATGAAACCAGACGCAAAACGGGTCTGGGCCCTGTCACCTCTTGAGCCAATGTAAGCAGCGACAGGGTGGGTCACATGTGAGCGCCTAGTCCACCGACGCCGGTGCATGGGGGGCAGCGGGTCACCTGGAAACTCTACCCCCCCACCCCCCGCCTGCTGCTGATTATGGAGGGAGAGAGCGCTGCCTGCACAGGAGGGGGGGGGGGGGGACATGCTGCAGGGCCCGGTCCAGGGCCTTGAGGCCCCGTAACAGGCAGTGGATTCCAATGGTGGGAAAGCCCAGCCCCGTCTGAGGCTGGAGGAGGTGAGCGTCCCCGGCCAGCCCCAGGGCCAGGGCCGGCAGCGCAGCCAGGTCGCTGGGGCCTGTGGGGTTTGTTCCTTCCTCAGCTGTGGACCCCCGCCCCCAGCACCCGCCCAGGATTGGTTGGTAAACTGGGTGCGGTGCGTCTGCTGCCCTCAGGCAACTCCTCTTAAGCCCTAACTTTATCTCCAGTTCAACCTCAGGGGCGTCTTCCAGAGGCCCCCAGCCCACCAGGGGCTGCTGGCCGGGGGCAGGCCCTGCTGTCCCTGCAGCCCCAGGCCTTGTCCCTGCAGCCCCGCGCTGAGGCCAGGCCGAGCGGGAGCCAGGCTCAGAGAGGGAGGAGGCGCCGAGGAACAGGACCTGAGAAACAGGGAACGCAGGAAAGGGGAGCCCTCCTTCGGGGCCCTTTCTGAAGCCCAGCGTGGCTGTGCGTTGCTGCAGCGGCACGGCCTCCTCTTATTTCTCCCAGGACTGATGGAGGAGGCAGCCTCACAGCAAGCACCTCCCCGCCCTGCGCCCGCTGCGAGGGGCTGGGGGGCGGGGAGGGGGGGACCTGGAGGGGCCTGCCAGGCGCCTGAGTCACTTCATCCCTGTCAGGTTAAAAAACAGAAACAAAACAAAACAAACTTCTGTGTAGCCATAACCATAAACTCACATGCAGAGAAGAGCTACCAGAGACACAAACGTAGGCAGCGTTTATGAGGACAAAGGGGCACCAGCAGGTCTCCGTTCCCTGAAGCAATCACACCACACACGCCTTCCCAAAGGTCCCCGACTCTCAGGGGGGCGCTGCCTGCCTGCCCGCCGCAGCCGTGCCTGCGGGATGTCCTGAAGGAATTCCTCAGCGTTTAGAGACAGAGGACAAATAGTGAATTATGAAACACTCTGAAAACCAAAACTGTTCAAAGGGGAAGAGCAGTTACATTGGAGGAAAACTTTTGCATGTTGGGGTAAATGACAAAATCTCCTTCATTATCACTGAATTTGTGGAAGAAAGAGGGTGATGAAGGCTTTCCAAGAAAAGGGCATTCCTTCCCCTGATCTCTGAAAAGGAGACCCTACCATTGGGCTAACATGGGGGACACTTCGGTTAGAAGAAAGTGGGAGGAAAACATGAAAAATAGCAAAAGTCAAATGTTTCATTCCAAATCATCAACAACATTATTATGTGGCATCACACAAGAATTGATCAGTAAAAAGTTCAATTTTGGTGATTCCCTTCAAAAAGGAGAAGGTGGCCAGTGAAAATGGTCAGGGAAGATAATGAGGTCCTAGTGAAACTGGGCTTCTGGGGCGCAGATGCTTCGTCCTTGTCCAACAAAGTTGAAGAATAAAATTTGCAGGCTTCTTGAATAAAAATGTAGAAGTTTATTGGGAACATATACAAACTCCATCTGTTGCCCCCAAATGGAAAAAGCTTGCTCTCTGTCTCATGGGAAAAAATTAAAAATTCAAAATCTGTCCCATGCCCCTTTGCCTCGGTTTATACATGCTTTAGCTCTTTGTCTGGCCCTGGGACCCTTTCACATTGGACCTTCCTCAGTGCAGGACCCCTGCTTTCCTCAGTGGTCACTCTGCTACACAGTGTCAGAGTCTGAAGCCCACGTGGTGCCCCCTTCCCTCCCCTTATCTTGCAACATTCCTCTGTGCTCTGTCCATGCATGCCTTCCTCGTCCCTTATGCTGTGGCATTGCTTCGTCCTGTGAAAGCATTCCGGCCTCTTGGAGCTGGTTCCGCCCTTCACATATCCATCTTCCCTGTGCAGGTTGCAGTTGCTTTTGACCTCCCTGTGGCTCTCCCCGCTGTCCTGGCTGGAGATGTTTTATTACCCCTGTGGCTCTTCCCGCTGCTCAGGTCAGGGCTGCTTTTGATCCTCCTTATGTTTGCTGTAATTGCTCAGGCCAGAGGCACCTCTGCCCTTGGTTTATGGCTGTTTTAATTTCTCAGGCCAGCAATGCCTCCATCCCCCTGTTCACCTCCCCGCCCCTCGCCCTCCGCCCTCCGCACCTGTCTATCTAATAAGCTGGCTAGCTTACCCTTGTCACTAGGAAGAAATGTGGAAAGACTTATGTTACTTTAGTCTAGAGAGAAAAAAATGAATAGTCATTTAATAGGTAAAGGTGTGTGTGTGTGTGTGTGTGTGTGTGTGTGTGTGTGTGTGTGTGTTTTCTTTTTTAACCAAAGGTCATTCAAATGAGGTGCTCCATTGGTTCTGGAGTTTCCCTTGAAGACATTCAGAAAGACTAGAGCGTGATTTCACAGTGTTGCTGAGGCTCACCTGCCTGAGACGGGCGCTGGGGTAGGAGACTTTCCAAAAACCTTACAGCCCTGTTACCTGACAATTCTAGAATTCTGTGCTGATTCAACTACTTACACTGTCAGTGTTCTCCATGTATGGGAACAGGCATCAGCTGCTGTATTTTATTTCATGTGAAAGATAAGAGCTTACGAATACCGTCAGACAACAATTTGAGCCTCACCTGGCATGTCTTTATGGTTTTCTAAGCGTGGGAGGTTTGGAGGAACTGTGCCAGACTGTCTTGCCTACAAAGGGAAGTTATTAAGCAGCATGATGTAAAAGAAATTACAACAGAAAGGCAGGAGAGTGGTAGGGAAAGATTCTATTGTTAATGGTATTTTCAGATCAAACCCTAGTCCCAGTGCTGAGGGCGGCTGGGAGGTCAGGAACTCCCCCCGCAGCCGCCTGCCCAGCGCCGGCTTCTCGACAGCAGGGAGTCACCGCTCAGCGGAAGCACCCCCTTCCCTGAAGGGCACAGGGACGTGGCCGGTGAGCATCGGTGCTGGTTCAGTAGGACGTGGGCTTTTCCTTATCTTCTCATCAGAGACAAACTCAAAAGCACATCTATTAACATTGACTAAAGTACTGACCTCCAAGTGCGTCCAGTTCCTTTTCTGTAGAGCAGGGAATGACAAATAACAGAACTTACTTCATATGGGTTTTGAGAGAATTGAGTTGACCCATTTGAAGGCTCAAAGTTCTTGCTTAGGTTAACTATGATTATTACTGTACGGCTTTCTCAACTGATCACTATTTGATAAATTCATCAAATTAACCAAAACTATGTACTTCCTACATAAAAATATTGTGATTAATATGCAAAGCAAACCAAAAAGTATGTGGCCAGAAGACCACCCTAACATTCAATCATTGTATAATCTTAGAAACACTTTTATGCATATTGAACAATGTGAAATTAAATAATGTAATGACTCAGAGCTCATAAGTTTATGTTTAAAATTAAGACTGTTATTCAGCGTAGGCCAGTGTTGTTCAGTGGTTAGAATGTTGGCCCGTGCACCAAAGGGTCAAGGATTTGATGCCTAGTCAAGGGCACATACCTGGGTTATAGGCTCAATCCCTAGCCGAAGTCTGGGTCTATGCTGGAAGCAACAAATTGATCTCTCTCTCTCTCTCTCTCTCTCTCTCTCTCTCTCATCAATGCTTCTTTCCTTTCTCTCTCCTCTCTCCTCCCTTCCATTCTCTCTTAAAAAAAAAATGTCCTCAGATGAGGATTAATAAGTAATAATAATCTACACTAATAAAAGAGAAACATGCAAATTGACCATACATCCTCTATGCCCTCAAGCCAATCAGGAGTGAGTATGCAAATGAATACAACAAAAATTGTGGTGGCCATGGAGCTGAAGCAAGCAGGAGGCTTGAGTTACCCCCAGTGATAGAGGAAGCTAAACTTCCTGGCCAGCCCTAGACTCCGATCAAGACTACAAAGTTTTAATTATAGAAGATAAATAAATCTCAGATACCAGGGCCTCAGCTTGGATTGCTGGGGGTGTGGATGGCCTGAAAACCTCACACAGGCTGTCCCATGCCCCAAGGGAACCCCCATCCTCATCTGGGACATCCTTCAGGGCAAACCAGCTGGCCCCCACTCGTGTACCAGACCTCTATTCTATCTAATAAAATATTAATATGCAAATTGACTGTCACTCTAACACACAAGATGGTTGCCCCCATGTGGTCAAAAATGATTGCCCGCATGTGGATACAAGATGGCCGCCACAAGATGGCCAGCAGGGGAGGGCAGGTGGGAGGGATGAGGCCTGCAAGGGAGGGCAGTTGTGGGTGATCAAACCTGCAGGGAAGGGCAGTTATGGGTGATGAGGCCAGCAGAGGAGGGAAGCTGGGGGTGACAGGGCCTGCAGGGAAGGGCAATTGGGGGGAACCCAGGCCTGCAGGGGAGGGCAGTAGAAGCAATCTGGCTGCCAGGGGAGCAGTTAGGCATCAATCAGGCTAACCAGGGAGTACTAAGGGGGTGATCAGGTTGGCAGGCAGAAGCACTTAGGGGCGATCAGGCAAACAGGCAGGCGAGCAGTTGGGAACCAGCAGTCCCGGATTGTGAGAGGATGTCCAATCCCGATAGGACCAGGCCCAAACAGGCAGCTGAACACCCCTCTAGAGGTCCCAGATTGGAGAGGGTGCAGGCTGGGCTGAGCAACACCCCCACCACCCCCGTGCACAAATTTTGTGCACCGGGCCTTTAATAATAATAATGATGATGATGCTGTCATCCATATGGAAGTTTTGTTGATACTTTGAAGTCTTTAAACAGAGAAAGCGAGCCACCAAAGTACTGTCACTTCATATCGTGTGATCAGCTGGAGAAAACGCTTAGACCGAAAAACTCAAAGAAAATAGATGCTTTCTACTTTCAGGTCCTACCGGAAATTTATTTAACTTCTTGCTCCACTTAGCAACAAACAAGCAAACAAACAAAGCCAGAGATTGCTTTGGTGCAATTTAGGATTCCAATTTTTCAATCATGCGACACATGTGGTGCTCCAGAATCTGATATTTCATTACGTGTCTTAAAATTATTATAGTTAGCATACATGTATGCATATATACAAATGACATACATAACTTTCCATAATTCTTCAATATGAACTTTTTTGTTTTTGAAGATGCCTAAATCATCACAGTGATGTTCTAAGCGCAGTGTGGCAGTCACTTTCAAAACCCACTCCGCATCCCCCGGGCACCGCCTCTGCCGAGGGGGAGACAGGCAAACAGACTTCGCAGCTTCGACTGGAATTTTGAGCAGACAGTTTATCCCTATCACCATTTTCACTTAAATTAGAATTTTCAGATCCAGTACAGATCAATTATTACTCTAAAACACAAATTATCAACAACAGTAAGCTTGACTACCATATGATTAGGCCGTGACAGGGCGTCACATGGCTGCCTGTGGGCCACCCTGACATCGAGGGAAGAGCTACACGGCTACTCCTTTGTCAATGGGCTACTTTAGAGTCCTGTGCAAGTCTGACCTCATGAAATACTTTTTTCTAAAAACGTGGGTAGAAATTCTATTTGCAGATACAATGTTTTGAATGCCTGTGCCCCCATGCAATGTGCTGGCGTCGGGAGGGGAGTCGCGGTGAGATGCTCAGGCCCTGAGAGTGGCGCCAGGACTGGGATCGGCTCCTCTTCGTAAGGTGCCCCCAGGCTGGCCTGGTCCCCTCCGCAGGTGAGCGCGGGAGAAGGTGCAGGAGCGCACCCACACCGGAACACGCCGTCCCGGGGTCTGGTCCTCGCCTCCCCCTCCAGGCTCTGAGGAAGGGGTTTCTGCTGCAGACAAGCCCGCCCCCCAGCCCCCGGGCAGCAGGTGGTGACCGCAGCCCCACTGACTAAGATCTCACATGCACTGCAGAGCTGTGCTTTGCAGACGAGTTTAGATGGTGAAAACCTGTATTGTTTTATAGGTTTGAAAAGGCCACACAGTAAGCTTCCTATTCTGCTTTCAACTTTACACTTGATCTAATGAGCCAAAGCATGGCATTTAATTTAGATATACTACTTCAGTTAGAAGCTTGTTGGGATTCAGATGTCACAAAACTTATTTTTAAATGTTTGGCCCATAAAATGTGTTATGGAAGATATTCCTACCTCTTTTTATGATACAAGACCCTAATAAGAAAGTGAACTGAACAATTCCGTTGTCCAGCATAAATGGGTGAGGAGGAAGGTGCTTATGTGAGTGAGTCCGTAGGAAGCGTGTCCGCAGGACTGAATGGAGGCCATCACAGCGAATGCTAATGACACACTAAGCAGAAAGGGTCCCTGCGGAAACCGGCGTGGGGCCGGGTCTTTAATTAGTGGCCAGGACGTCCTTGCATTTCCTGGGGACGGCCGACCAGTGGTGGCTCCACTTGCCGAAGCCGGGGACGATCCCGTTGTAGTGCAGGGCGTCTCTCACGGTCTTATCCTGGAAGACAGGGCAGTGAAAGATTGTCAATCCTGTCACCCCCAAACTTTAACACTCATAATTCCACAAATGGCAGGAATTCCATAGAAAAACAATTAGAAAAACAAAAAAGATATATGTCTTAAAACTTGTAAAGATAGAATTTTTTACCTCAGCAAAATATATAGAAGATATGATTTCTATACAATTTCTATTTTTTAAAAAATCTTCAAAAGTTCATATCTATTAATTATTTCTCAATGGAGCTAAGTTTTTTGACATTTCAAAAACAAGGATGTGAGGAGAAATTGTAACTGGATTTATAGATCATGTTTTTCCAGTTCTGTATTCAATTTAACACTATTTGGTCTGTGTTTAATGTTTGCAAGAACCTTAAAGTACGCTTTAGACGAGAGGGAGACAGGTGAGCAAAGCATTTCATGGCAGTTCGGGATGGCCGAGCCCCGCCTGCCTGCCCTGGGCGCCCCCAGCACGCTGCCCCACACACTGGGTGGGAGACTGGGATGTGAGGACCTCAGCGGAAGGAGGGAGACTCAGGGCCACCCACGTGGGATCTATGTGGAAGCATGACGCTCAGGAAGGAACTCTGGGGGGGAGGGCAAGTCGCACACAAAAGCTCAGACCCCAGCGGGGTGTGGCAGGCCTGGGGATGGCAGGGAGGTCAGGGGCGGGGGCCAGGGACATGGCTGTGGCAGTGAACAGATCAGCCAGCACGGACACCAACGTGTCCTCCAGAACTGCGAGCCTCGGGGAGCCAGAAAGCAGGCACGTGGAGTCCGGAACTGGTTCTGGTGATTGTTGGCAACACTGGGAAGTGACCACTTCCCCCAAAATGTCTACTTTTCCTCTATCTTCCATCCCAGTGCTGAGTGTGAGCCCGTCTGCGGGCCGCCCTCTCCGGGCCTGTGGCCGCCCGCCCTCCCCGTGAGAGCCAGGCCCCCCCGGGGGGAGTCAGGAGTGCGGGTGTGCACCTCCCGGGCAGGAAGCATCCCGTGTGCACCCACTGCGTGCCTCTCCGCGGGCTCCCACAGCGGCACTGCAGCGGGAGCTTGACCTTGAACTTGGCTGTGATGGGGATGTTCTCCCCATGAGAACTGGCAAATGCCACACGTGGAGGCCGCTTCAGTGGGAGGGAGGCAGCGGCCCCCACGGCCGGCACACGCTGTGCGGCTCTGGGATGCCCCTCCGTCCGCTCTCCAGTGCGGCCCGCCCCGCCCGCAGGAGCATTTTCTGACGGGGGAGCTGAGTCCCTGCCACGCTCAGGCTGCCCGGGAGAGCAGGCGGGAAGCTGGCGCTCTCTCCCGTCCCTTCCTGTGTGTGTACACACATGCAGTGTGCCCAGGCGCCTCTTCCCGATGCAGCCACGCGGGAAGAGGGCTCAGGGCTCTCCTGCGGCTCCCCCGGGAGCTCCGGCGGCCGGTGCGCACAGCCGGCGGACAGCCCAGGTGCTAGAGCTGGCGGGAGCGAGGGCCTCGGGGCTGACGTCCTGAGTGATTCCCGCATGAACACCGGCAGATCTGACTCTGGTACAGCCGGCCAGGAGCGCACCAGGCCCTCTCTGAGCCAGAGTCTGAGCGCAGGAAATAATTAAAGAAACAAGAGCTTGAGCAAAGGCCCTCGAGGCTCAGTTTCCAGGGATCCCCCATAAAATTGGGGTGGCATCAGCACAGTCATGGCGCCTCCCGGCTGGGCCATGTGGTCAGAGAAAACACCTCCTGGCGTATGTACCCTCCCTGCCTTCTTTCTTCCCATCGCTGAGGCCCCCCGGGACAGGCCTGTGCCTGTCCGTCTCTCTCCGTGTGGGGTGACCGTCTAGTCATGAAACATGCAATAGCGGTGATCAGGCGAAGGTGTTTCCGACGAGAGAGGACGTTAGAGGTGCTGGAGGGCAGGAGATCTTGGCCGGGGCGAAGCTCTCCTGGAGTCACATGCAAAATTCTAAAACCAGATCTGGTTTCCTTTAAGGGAAATTGGAAAGTATGAAAATATTATCTACTTTAAATGTTTGTGTCTAGGATTAAAGAGATGACCACAATTTATTGGTTTTTTTACAGAGAGGAAGAGAGAGGGATAGAGAGTTAGAAACATCGATGAGAGAGAATCATCGATCAGCTGCCTCTTGCACACCCCCTACTGGGGATGTGCCTGCAACCAAGGTACATGCCCTTGACCGGAATCGAACCTGGGACCTTCCAGTCCGCAGGCCAACGCTCTAGCCACTGCGGGAAAACATGGAGTCATTACAAATTGCTTTCTGGTGTCTTCTGTGAGCCAGGGCTCAGCTATGAGGAATAACGGATATTTTTTCAGTAGGAATATTTTCTTTAACGCCATTTATTGTAATTACTGTTTCCCTTGATAGTCATGCTCTGAAAAGACTATCACTAGTTTCCTTAACTAGCCCGCCACCGGGGAGGCCTGGCTTATGCTGCTGCATCTGTTGATGTGATATATGAAAGCATACCTTGAAATTTCTCCATTCCTTTTGTAGTTCTTTTTGCAAATACTTGCTTCTGATATCCTCCTGAAAGAAAATGTAAGGTTAGATTGATTCAATGAACCAATGTGTATGCAGCTGTGTAGCACCCTGTGCTGTGAGTTAAATCATGCACTGACGTCAGCAAGCCCGGAGCGACCCCACGGGGGCGGGAGAGAGGTCCGGACGGCTCCCTTGTGTCCTGATGAGTGACCCATATAGTGGCTCTGTGTTCGCTCACTTTGTTCACAATTTGAATGTAAATACAGTGATGACAGGCAGATGACAGACGAGGGGTGACAGTCTAATGTCACAGGCCCAGTCTCCACGGACACCGGGGGCAGCACGGCGCACAGGCAGGCGGCTCGGGCCTCCCAGGCACGCAGGTCTTGAAGCACAGTCCTCGGCAGCTTTGGGGAAGAATGGTCAGATATGTAAATGACTTAGTTACACTCCTATCAACACACACACAGTCTTCCCAGGTGTGCGTCCATCTTGTAAAGTGAAGAGCAGTGGAGAGCAGGAGGCGGAGTTAGACCTGCTCCCGGAGTCAGCGGAGACTGGCCAGCGTGCTTTCTCTGGGACTGCGCCTCCTGTCTGTCATCACCGTATTTAAATTCAAATTGTGAACAAATGAGTGAACACAGATCCACCTGCATGTTGCATAAATGTTTATACACATAAAAAATTAAAACCAACAACTCCCTTACTAATTGTCCCCAGAACGCTTCTAGTGATCCCGTGTAAAAGGATGTTTTCACACATTAGGACATGATTGAACACATGAACAGAAAAGCAGATGCAGAAAGGACTGCACCACTTAGCATTCCGACTATTCTCCTGAAACACATGATAGGACCTTCCAACCCATGTATGCCCAGAACAATCAAATGACAGTGCATCTGGTTTCATACATCATGACATAGAATGAGGATGTCCAAGTCACATAATGTTCAGCAGCTCATTCTCTTCTCCAATGTGGTCTTTGACATCAAGTAGTACGTTTCCAGTTGTTCTATATGATGAACAATAAGTTGTTATAGTTAAAAATTAATCAAATAAACAAATTTTACGGAGCACCTATGAGCACACACTGCACTGGGCAGCCCCAGGATCGCAGTAATTCAGCCGAACACAGGGTTCTCACCTTGTCCGTTACTTATGTTTTTATTCAGATTCAGAAATACCAACTGACAGAGTCTCCTGGTGAACGCCGTCGAACATGGCTGTGTTTTTATTGGTGGATTTGGAGAACCGTGCCTACAGTGAGAGGGAAGCGCCTGCCTTGCAAACCACGCCTCCCCGTGTGCCAGTCTCAGGAGGAACCAGTGCCTCCGCTCTCCTGGCTTTGCCCTCGCTCCGGGAGAGCCCAGGAGAGCCTCACGCTGAGTCCAGCCCCTGCCCGCTGTCTGGCACTCCGAATGAAGCATCGCAACAGACGCAGAAAACAGATGTTGGACGCTGGCCCGTGTCCAGGGGACACACTGTCATCTGCAGGCGAGAAGGCCGTGTGGCAGTGCTGACCGGGAGCCTTCCAGGCGACTTCATTTGGGTTTGCAGGAGCAGCGTGCGCAGTATTCCCGTCTCCACGCTGCAGCCAAAACTGCTTTCCCTTTTGAAAGTAATTGTGATGATCCATTCGACTTTGCTAAACCATCACCAATTTACTCTTTTCAAGCTATCTACATTTAAAGGCCTGAGCGACCATTTGACTGGTCAACTGGTAGCTATGACACGCACTGACCACCAGGGAGCAGACGCCCAGTGCACAGGCATAGAAACAGGAACAGACTGATGAATCTCAGAGGGAAGGGGGAGGGGAGAGGGCAGAAGAGATCAAACAAAGATCTTATGTGTATACCAGGGTCCAGGGGACAGCAAGAGCTCCTTCCCTGTGTGCTGACCAAGAGAAAGAGGGGAGAAATCTAGTCATTTCCTACCTTCCTTCCCTCCTGCCTGCTTCCCTTCCTTCCCTCCTTCCTTCCTTCCTTCCTTCCTTCCTTCCTTCCTTCCTTCCTTCCTTCCCTCCTTCCTTCCTTCCCTCCCTCCTTCCTTCCTTCCCTCCCTCCTTCCCTCCTCCTTCCCTCCCTCCTTCCCTCCTTCCTTCCCTCCTTCCTTTCTTCCCTCCTTCCTTCCTCCCCTCCTTCCCTCCCTCCTTCCCTCCTTCCTTCCCTCCTCCTTCCTTCCCTCCTTCTTTTCTTCCTTCCTCCCTTTCTTGCTTTTTGTCTTCCTTCATTCCTTGCTGCTTTTATTCCTTCTTCTTTGGAGGGGAGGAGAAAAAGAGGCCACCTTCACAGTTAACATCAGTCACCTGAATTGAGGCTCCACCCTAACTAACTCCTTTATTTTTTAATGTATATCTTTATTGCTTTCAGAGAGAAAGGGATAGGGAGAGACAGAGAAACATCCATGATGAGAGGGAATCATGGATCCGCTGCCTCCTGCTTGCCCTACACTGGGGATCAGGCCTGCACCCGAGGCATGTGCTCCTGACTCATAGGTCAATGTTCGACCACTGAGCAACACCATCAGGGCAACTAATCCCTTTATAAGTGATATTTCAGCCAACATTATTTTTAATTTTAATAAAATTGGATACAATAAAGGTACTTCTTTTACATTTTCTGTCTCATGATCTTTGACAATTGTATGCATCTGTAAACATCACCCAAAACATGATAAAAATTATTTCCCTGGAGCCCAGCTGGTGTTGCTCAGTGGTTGAGCATTGACCCATGAACCAGGAGGTCACAGTTGAATTCCCAGTCAGGGCACATGCTCATATTGGGGGCTTGATCCCCAGTAGGAGGCGTGCAGGAGGCAGCCGATCAATGATTCTCTCTCATCATTGATGTTTCTCTCTCTCTCCCTCTGCTTCCCTCTTTCTGAAATCAGTAAAAACATATAAGAAATTATTCCCCAGAAAGTTCCCTCACAACCTTTCTGTCACACCTCTTCCCAGAAGTTATCATGTCCTGACATCTAGCACTGTAGCTTTCTTTTTTAACTAGCATTTTACTGAGTGAAATTATACCATCCTGGGCATGTCTTTTTAGTTTATAGTTTTGTTCATTTGCAAGGTTCTTCCTGGAGTTCTACGTAACAGTTTGTCACTTTTTATAGCTGGTAGTATTCCATTGACTCAACGACGCACACAGTGCTGATTCATGTTCCTCCTGATGAATATTTTTGGTTTTCAATTTTTATTATTAAGACGTAGGTTGCTACAAACATTCTTGTAAAACTACTTGTGGATCCATTTCTTTTTTACTTTGGTGGCAAAAGCTGGGTCCTGGGGTAAGTGCATGCCTAGCTCTAGGAGGCGGGCACAGGGCCCACGCGGGCAGCGCGTTCTGCACTGACACAAGCAATGGACAGTAGTTCCAGCCGCCCCTCCTGCCGCACGCCACCCCGACAGCAAGGTCATCACAATATTCTGTGTTTTCTTCTAGAAGATGTATGACTGGTTTTTATGTTTAAGCATTGGCTCTGTCTTAGTTTTTTGGTGATGTTTGCGTGTGTGTGTGTGTGTGTGTGTGTGTGTGTGTGTGTGTGTGTGTGAATGATCAATAAGCATAATAAAAAGTGTTAACTATCTTTAACCATGAAATCCAGTTTAAAACCACAATTGGAAATGATTTCATATGCAATAAAATGGCTAAAATTTTAAAGTGAGAAAATAAAATATAAGATTTCCATGGGAAAAAATGAATCTCAACCCCTATTCTCACTCTAAATCAAAATAAATAATGGCAGTATCTTTTCCTTTGATTTCTAGAGAGTTCAGAAGGGAGGGAGGTGAGGAAGATAGAGACGACATCAAACCGGCCACGGCCGCTGTGCGGTCCTGTCGAGGGTTGACGCACACTGGTAAATGGACGTATCCAGTCCAGTGACAGTATTAAATGGCCTTAAGACCAGGCAAGTTTCTGCTGTTGGAAATGGAGGCCCCGGAAGTAACTTACAGCTGAAGACACCACGCTCGGGGAGTGACACTGGACTCCCTCCTGCCTCAGAGTCCCCGTCATCCCTAAGCTCTCAGCCCAGCCCTGAGTACAGTCTCTGAAAAACCAGGCACCAGAGTAAAAGAAAGGAAACGGGTTTGCACGTACACTTTTAACACTTACAATAACTGTTTAGTGAAATTTAATCACAGCAGGATTCGATTCTTGTAATCTAAACACAACATTTACATGTTGAGAAAGCAGTGACATTGCCTCACAGGTAAAGCATAAAATCAAACTGGACTACACTGTTTCTGTAATTTTAGAAAGAAAGTCATTAGGGTGTAATGGCTGAGAAAAGAGATGACTTACAAAGTGCAACAAAATCTGCTCGTAGCAAAAGCGAAGCATTGACCAGCTCTGCCAGGAGCTCACCGCCCCTGAGCCAAGGCGGGGCTTTCACCTCGTGCCTGCGGGAGAGGCTGCAGACCCTCGCGCAGAACCAGAACCGGAGCCGCCGTGCGCGGAGGCTGTGGCCCGGGATGCCGGGTCTCGTGTCCTGGCAAGGGATTCCCACCGGATGGGGCCTCACCACTGCACAGGCGACCGGCCATGGACTGCACAGGCCTTGTAAAAGGCTGCCTGTACCAGCTTCAGACAGAGTTCCTCATGACGTTTATAAATCTGAGATTTATTAAATTAACCCTTAATAAAGCTGAGACAAGTCCATTTACACCTCCTACATAAAGTATTTTTAAATTATATATTTAATGTAATCCATTTTCTTTTCTCTATCATGAGCATCTTTCTTTATATAAATTCTCCATATATATATATACATATTGACTGTATATATATATATATATATATATATATATATATATATACAAATTCTCCATATATATATATTGACTTCATTGAGGAAGGGAGAAGGGCAGAGAGATAGAAACATTAATGATGGGAAAGAATCACTGATCACGCCCCACATTGGGAATTGAACCCTGAAATCTGGGCATGTGTTCTGACCGAGAATTGAACCATGACCTCCTGGTTCATAAGTTGATGCTCAACCACTGAACCACACTGGCCAGGCTAAACTCTTTTTTCAATTAAGTTGCCAGTCCTCTTTTGAGAAAGCTTGTACTATTTCCAACCAGAATAACCTGTGAGGTGAGAACCAACATACTTGGCATTTAAGGGACAATGTTTGACATGAAAATGAGCAGTAAAAATAACATACCCCAGGACTGAAATACTCGAACTTCAGATTTCTCCCGCAATTCCAGAGAGACATTATATTACCTTCACATCCTCTTACTTGAATTCATTTTTTTGAAAAAAAAAATGTTATTTTGTTATCTCATGAATTTCACATGGCAATAACAATTTTTCAGGAAAAAAATACATATATGTGGTATAAGAGCAAATAGTTATTAGGATCTGAATTTTTGGAAATTTTTGTGTGTAGCAAAAATTTTAAACTTATTTAAACAACTGTATCCTTAAAAATAAACAAATGGCCGAAACCGGTTTGGCTCAGTGGTAGAGCTCAGTCTGCGGACTGAAAGGTGCCAGGTTCGATTCTGGTCAAGGGCATGTTCATTGGTTGCGGGCACATCCCTGGGTGTGCAAGAGGCAGCTGGTCGATGTTTCTCTCTCATCGACGTTTCTAGCTCTCTATCTCTTTCCCTTCCTCTCTGTAAAATATCAATAAAATATATTATAAATAAATAAATAAATAAATAAATAAGCAAACAAATGTATCCTTTTGTTTTACAGCAAAATTAGTCAAAATAATAAAAGATAAAAGTCCCTGGGTTGTCTTAGCCCCAAAACTTGGCTACTCTGAGAATTGTACTTAGAATTGATAATGTGGGGAAAATGTAGAACAATTTCTTATAGCTTCTGAATTACCACTCTATTAAGTAAATAGCTGTGTTTATTTTCAAATTCTAGTACTAGATTCCATCATTACCCAGAACCTACCATCTATCACTAATCCTCCACGCTGTGAAGACCATAATTTGCCTTATTTCTTTTAGGTGCCATGGGAATGGAAATGGAGAGATGGATCCCCATGAACTGGGAAAAAGAGCAAAAGTAAGATGTCGACATGGCTCTTCGGTTTGCATACCTGCCTACAGGACGGAAATGCCAGTGCACACCTCCCCTCAGGCTGCGTGCCCAGGAAGCCTTCTCCCGTTTGTACATGCCCTGCCGGACTTCTCCTGCATCCCGTGTTCACGAGCATGCAGCTGAGAGGACACACTTTCCAGATGGAGCGAATGCCCAGGAGAGGGATGAGGTTGGGCAGGGATGGAAGAAGGTGAGTGTTGAGAGCGAGCAGAAGGAGACTGTGTAGGGCAGAAAACATGTGGTGTTCACAAGCATCCAGCTGAGAGGCACACACTCTCATTATTTATGTTTCTCTCTTTCTCCCTTCCTCTCTAAAATCAATAAAAATACATATTTTAAAAAGTGTTTGAGAATAAGAAGTAACAATAGCCAAAACCGGTTTGGCTCAGTGGATAGAGCATCGGCCTGCAGACTGAAAGGTCCGAGGTTTGATTCCGGTCAAGGGCATGTACCTTGGTTGTGGGCACATCCCCAGTAGGGGTTGTGCAAGAGGCAGCTGACCAATGATTCTTTCTCACCGATGTTTCTAACTCTCTATCCTCTCTGTAAAAAATCAATAACATATATAAAAAAAGAAGTAACAATAAAATTGGTCCTGCTGTCCCCAAGCTCACTGCCCCCCTCAGAGGGAAGGGCCGGCAGTCACTGGTGGTTCCAGGGAGATGCTAGCTGGTGTTCTAGAACAGAATGCGTTACGGAGATGCCCAAGCAAATTAAATGCTCATAAGGGCACCAAGAGGATTTTGAGAAAGACCGGACATCAAGCCAAGTCAATGCTAATTCTCAGGAGAATATGGATTATCAGAAAATGGTTACTTCATTGTTTGCAATACAGAACTGTATTGTTAGTGTTATTTAAACTAGGACACTCACCATAGTTGCAAGAATTTTCTGGTTCATGATATTTCTATGTAAAACACCAGCTAACTTTTAAAATGTTAGCGACCCATTCCCTGGGTCAGGTGAACTCCTGCTCACCTCACACTACCCCTCGGTAATGGGCAGAGTCGAGGAGGAGAAGACAGGGTTGCACCTAAGCAGCTTGTGTTTTGGCAGAAGGGAGGTCGCTGTGAGTGACAGGTGAAGGAACTGATGAGCCCAGCACAGAAGCAGAAGAGAACCAGGAGGGAGAGAGGAGCCTGCCCGCAGTGAGCAGCCTTCAGAGAGCTTCCATTGGGATCTGAAAGGCAGGCCCTCGCGGGCTGCGAAGACCAGTGCACAGCAGAGGCGAGGGCACGAGGTGGGAAAGGAGGCGGTGCTCAGGAAGGCCTTGCCACTCTGATAGGGCACAAAGCAATGAAGAGCGGGCGGCAGGAGAGGTCCCTGAGGTCAGCAGGGCCCACACGTAGGTGCCAGGGTGTTTCTCAGCATCTAGAATGGTTCAGGAATATGGAGAAAAAGCTTTGTGTAAATTAATAAAGAGACTAGAAATATAAATTTGGAAGGCATTTTGGGAAGCCAGAGGAGATTTAGCTTAGTACCCAAGTTCTTTGAATCTCTGGGACCCTAGCTTTTTATTAACACATATTTCCCTAAAACAAAGCAGATATGCCTATCAAAGGTAAGGTTTGGTATACCACAGGCATTGTCAGGTGGGGTACTGCCTTTGGCAGTGAGGCAGCAGGCAATAATATATGCAAATCTTTAGGTTTGGGGAAAGGTTTCAGCTATTCCAGCAGGCAATAATATGTATCTTCAGCCCTGCTGAAGCCTCATGGTCCATCAACCTTTTGATGAACTTCTTGCATTTATGGCCTGCTGGAATTAGCTCCCAGCAGGTGGGCTTGTCTCACTCAGTCCCTCTGCGCTGGCCCGCAGGCCCCGGGTACAATGAGTGAGTTTCAGTCGGGGAGGGAGTCAGAGGCTGTGCCACTCACACTTACATGAGACTATCTGAATCACGGCAACCATGGGGTGAAGGTGCTCTGTAAGCAACATTACACAGAGTCCCTCCGCCCAGCTGCCCTGGCTGAGAGGTTCTGAGAGCCAAGTTCACGAGTGTCAGTGCGGGAAATCGGGGCCCGGAGACGGGTGATGGCTGCAGAAGTGTGCCAGGAAGGCTAGATTGCTTAGGGGACCATTAGCAGCTGTGACTGGGCCTGGACCGCCTAATCCATTTCATGTTTCAATCCTTAAGTAAACTACTGAGAGAGCCATTTGGTGCCTGTTTTTGTTTTCAATCAGTTAAATATATTTATTTTTCTGTCTAATGCAAGAAATCAAGCTGAGTGTTGTTACAAGGTATTTTGTTGTTTGTTTTATTATATATATATATATATATATAGATAGATATAGATATAGATATAGATATAGATATAGATATAGATATAGATATAGATATATAGATATGTTTTATTTATTTTTCAGAGAGAGAGAAAGGGAGAAGGAGGGAGAGAAAGGAAACTTCAATGTGAGAGCAAAACATGGATAAGCTGCCACCTGCATGCACTGCACCAGGAATTGAGCCTGCAACCTGGGCATGTGCCCTGACCAGGAATCGAACCGGCAGCCCTTCCATATACAGAATGATGCCCAACCAACTGAGCCACACCAGCCAGAGTTGTTGCAGGATTTCTGAAGTAAAAAGTGTTGCCCCCTGTGTACTAGACTCATTGGGATGCTCACTTTGAACTATAAATGTCTCATCATTATGTGGTACACCTGAGACTAATACAATTTTGTGTGTCAGCTGCAATTGGAAAAAGAAAGTATTGCTCTTTTAAAATGTAGAATTTTGTTGGAAATCCAGGGCTTTTAGGTATTTTCTATAATAAATAATGCAAGTGATATATAATGATAGCACAATATCAGACAGACTAAATAAAACAAAATTGTGCCATATTTAAATCAATGTGTGGGTCACTTAAGTTTATCTACAGCTTCCAAAGTTTGAAATATTAGCATTAACGTAAAAGATGGCATTTTTAGAAGGGATTACTCAGGATACAGTTCTCAGTGGGTAGGAGGCGGGGCCTGGAGCCATAGCCCAGCTTCAATTCCACGCAGACCTCAGCAGCCTGGTGTCCCTGAAACATTATCTCACTTCCTGGTACCTCAGGTTGTTATCCTGGAAGCAGAAATAACAATAGCAACTACTCTTGTTGTGAGGGTTTGAGTCAGTAAGTGTAAAGCATTTACTAAATATCATCAGCTGGGCCGTGATAGGCTATCCTTATTGGAATGTTAAACGTCGTGTTTAAATTTGAAAGTGTAAGGCTGCTGGGAAGTGCTACCCGCCCACATCCACGCCCACACCCACACGACACCTACGTCTGCACCGACATCTCTCTAAGTCTGTCTGTAAGCATGATCGCTCTTCATTATTCCAATACCCACTGTCTGAAAGAGAACTATTTAGACCTTAGTTCCTCCCTCCTCCCACCAATCCTCAGAATTTTCAGAGATGGACAACCCCTCTGCTAGGGGCTGGATTGGGCGTAAAACAGAGGAAAACCCCGAACAGGTTCTGTAGATGTCAGCCAGGCTCACTGCCATTTTGTTCTTGTTGCCTCACATTTTACTGTCCTTACGCATGCCTTTGTCTGCCTCACATGCTATCTGTCACGTCTCTTTGAAAGCCACGGTCCCAAAGGAAGGACTGGGGTCACCCTCCTGCATTCTACCAAGATGCTGACTGCTTTCTAGCGTAGTGTAAATTCGTCCTGGTTATTTTGTGGTTGGTGTTGATGTGAATAATAAAAAACATTCCTCCAGATTTCTGCTTCAAAAGCAGGGACTTGGGTGACATGCCTTTCGCTACAGAATATAAGCAGCTGTGGCATTTAAGAAAGCTGCGGCCTCCACACTGACTGCGCCTGGCGGGGCTACCCCGAGACAGTCCAGATGTGACAGATGTAGGAACCCCACTGAGCTCATCTTCATCCTGGAAGAGATCCCAGAACATCTGGCCAGAGAAAAGTGGAAGGACGCACTCCGGTGACATCGTGCAGGCTTGAGGGCTCAAAGCACTCCTTAAAAACTTGCTTTGTTGACTTGTGTCTGAGATCTTGCAGACAACACCCATTGTGAAATGCCATGGGCCCATACGTATCATGAAAAGTAAACAAAATGCTAAAAGCATGAAGTCATTTTTTAAAAGTTCAGCTGAACAGATGTCCTTTGCTGAGAGCCCAGAAGTTCAGTGAACTGGGGCTGTCAGGTCAAGAGGAAGAAAACAGTGCCACCGACTAAAGATTTGAGGAGTTTTAGTAGGGGAACCCTCTGTAACTACATGCAGACATAGACACCCCTCCAAGAACACCAAAGGTCGATGTCACAGAAGGTTGTAGATTCTATCTGAATTCCATCACTGAGGAATTGCCGTTTATTAATTCAGAACACCTGGGTGGAAGTCACTGCGCTAAGTGGACCTGGCATGAGTAACCAGCACTAAACCTTCCTTCCTATGTACTCATCTCAAGGGAATCCTCATGAAGGTGGGAGAAGATCCAACTTACATAAGAATCAAGTCACTTATATGACACCAGACTACTTCTCAGTCTTGTCAGCTATACATACCCACCATTTTCTCTCCACCTCTACCTGGCCTGGTCCTTATGAAATCAAGGATCCATGTGTGGACGACAGGGGCACGTGCTGACCTGACAGCTCAGGGCAGGCCTGCGTGGCCGTCTTGCAAACTCAGACCTAAAGTCACCAGAAATTAAACTTTAACTAACGCAGCAACGGTGGGCAGTCACCTCCTAGGCTGGTATCTTCACTGACATGGCCACCCTTTACCTTCACAGCCTATCTGTCTTTTTGCATCGGTAATAGCATATCCTTTGAAATGTCTGGGTAACTTGTAACTTCCCTTTTTCTCGATTCCTTGCGTCACAACTTAAAGTGCTGGGTGCCAGGACAGATACCCCAACTTCCTTCACTATCATGATAATTGTTCCTGCGCCCACCTAAGTATGTGTCCATCATCTTATTTTTTATCCAATCCCAGGGGTTTCCCTGCTTCACTTCCTCCCCCAATTTCTAGTCTATCACCAATGGATTTCTTGTAACCTACCCTTTGATTGCAATGTACAAATACAGATGTAACCTGCCATTCTCCGGAGCATTATCTCAATTCATTAAGGTTCTGCTTCCAAGCTTATGTCGACAGTTTGGCTCTAATAAATTCACGAGAATTCTTTACAGGTTTCAATGGTTTTTTACGTTAACACATGTCATGCTCAAAGCATAGCTCATCTTGCCCCTTCCTACCACTTACATCTAGAACAGACAGTTCCTTCTTCAGGGCAGAGGTGGAATGTGTCGTGTGGAATGGCTCCATCTACATCCTCTCTAATGTCCACCACAAGACCAGCAGCCCCCTCTCTGGTCCCATTGTTCTTGGTAAGAATGCACTCTGGTCCTACTGCAGAAGCTAACAGGAGTCAGAAGTGATTGTTTTAATGATATACAAAATCTGTGGATGGGCTGATGTAGCCTACAGAAAGAGCTTGAGGAGATAAATATCTTTAAATTTCAAGATCTAAAGTAGAGAAGATTGAAAACAAAAACATGTTAGTGGCTCCATCATCTTCTCCGCTGCCACAAACAACCAATTGTGCTATAATTTTCACAGATATTAGTGTTAGTTATGTTCAACTTTTAATTCCGAGTCTCTTAAATAAGGGACTAGAACATTAATAATGGTGGAAACAAACACATTTCAGACTGTATTTGTAAAATGCACAGCTCCAAAAGGGAGAGGTTTTAGGTAGAGCCCAGGCTGTAAGAGGTGACCTGGGAATAGACTAGTCATGATGAACTCACAATGATCTTTCCATAACCTTCCTGCTAACTAGAAAAATTATGTCATGTTCTCTGGAGGAAAATAACATCAGACTATAATTTTTCCAGACTGTTTTTTTTTTCAAAGAGGCTATATCATAATTCATTCCTGCCAACAATATATGAGTCCTAATAATTTCGTATCCCAGCCAACCCTTAGTATTGTCAGTCTTTAAAAAAAAACCACTATATTTTATTGATTTTCCACAGAGAGGAAAAGAGATGGATAGAGAATTAAAAACATCAATGAGAGAGAAACATCGATCAGCTGCCTCCTGCACACCTTCTACTGGGGATGTGCCCGCAACCAAGGTACATGCCCTTGACCAGAATCAAACCTGGGACTTTTCAGTCTGCAGACTGATGCTCTATCCACTGAGCCAAACAGGTTTGGGCAGTATTGTCAGTCTTTATAACTTACTAGAATCCCAGGGCACAAATTCATGCATGGGGGGGGGTCCCTTGGGGTGTCCTGAGGAGATCAAGCCCCAGCTGGAGCCCCCAGTCTCGCAGCCCCACACTCATCAAGGTCCATCAGGCACCCACCTTGGCCTGGTGCTGTCCCCTCACCTGATCCACCATCCACCGCAGCCCCACTCTCATCAGGGCCCATTGTGTCTGGGAGCACCTCCACTGCCAGTAGCTGCCAGCACCGCATCACTAATGCCCATCATGTTCTGCACTGCCCCCTGATGGTCAGCATACTTCATAGGGAATGATTGAACTCCCAGTCCAAGAGACAATTTGCATATTAAGTTTTTATTATATACTAGTAGGATTACATGGGCAGTGAACTAGCATTATAGTTTTATTTATTACACTAGTGGCCTGGTGCACAAAATTCATGCACGGGGGGGGGGGGGGGGTGTTCCTCCACCAGGCCTGCACCCTCTCCAATCTGGGACCCCTCGAAGGATGTCCTACTACTGAGTTACAGGGATGCTCACCTGCCTGCCTGCTTGATTGCCCCTAACCACTCTGCCTGCTGGCCTTCTCACCCCCAGCTATTCCCCTACACTGTCCTGGTTGTCCCCAAATACCACCCATGCCAGCCTGATCACCACCAACTGCCCTCCCATCCCCCCACTGGCCTGCTTGCCTCCACCTTCTCTCCCTACTGGCCTACTCACCCCCAACTGTCCCCACTGATGGCCTGCTCACCTCCACTTGGCTCCCCTGCTGGTCTGCTTACCCCCAATGGCCCCTGCCGTCCCATCCTGGCCTGATCAACGTCAGTGACCCAAGGTCCCAGCCTCTCCTTTTTTTTCCCCTTTTATCAGTGCCTCCTTGAGCAGAGACCAGGGGCAGCTGGAAGCAAGTATCTAGGATTTATTTATCTTCTATAATTAAAACTTTGTAAGCTTGAGTGGAGGCCAGAGGCTGGCCAAGGCAGGTGGGAAGCTTGGCTTCCTCCATTGCTGGGGCAACCCAAGCTTTCTGCTTGCTCCAGCTCTGTGGCCAGTTGCCATCTTGGTTGGGTTGATTTTCATACTTGCTCCTGATTGGCTGGTGGGGGTGGCTTGTGAGTGTAGCAGAGTGGTGGTTAATTTGAATGTTTCTCTTATTAGTATAGATGTGTAGTGATATTTAATTATAGTTTTATTCTTTATTACCTTGAAGACTAATTATATTTACCATTTTATAAATATGTTTTTATTGATTTCAGAGAGGAAGGGTGAGGGAGAGAGAAAGAGAAGCATCAATGATGTAAGAGAATCATTGATCAACTGCCTCCTGCCTACTGGAGATCAAGCCTGAAACCTAGGCATGTGCCCTGACCTGGAACCAAACTGTGATCTCTTGGTTCATGGTTTGATGCTCAACCACTAAGTCACACCAGTCGGGCTATCATGACCACTTTTATGTGCTTTTTGACTATTTACAAATGGTGTTTTCTGATATGTGTGTTCAAAACTTTGACTATGCTTTAGTTTATAGTCCTTTGTTTTTCCTTTATAAGAGATGTTTTTATTTTCTGAATAAAAGCCCTTTACCACATGTACCTTTTGCAAATATGTTTTCCTAGTGTGTTGTCCTTTTTTAAAAAAAAATCCTCACTAGAGGATATGCTTTTATTGATTTTAGAGAGAGAAACACTGATCTGTTGCCTCCTATATGCACCCAGATCAGGAATCAAACCTGCAACTCAGGTGCATGCCCTGACCAGCAATCAAACCTGGTAAGGATGATGCTTCAAACTCCTGAGCCACATGGGCCAGGGCTCTCAGTTTTTCCTTATATGATTCATGTTTCCTGTCTCCTGCCTAATAAATCTTTGGATGCCTATGCTTTCCTCCTTGTTGTAGTTTTGACATTTTTTAGTTAAATTGTGTATAACAACTGGGGTAAGGGACAAAGCTCATATTTTTCCAAATGTACATCCAATATTTCTAGCACAGTATGTTGGAAAGATCATCCTCTCCTTGTTACAGCACTTTGCTGACTGTGTTGAGTATATGCATGAGTCTACTTCTGTATTATACCTTCGGTTCCATGTCTGTTCTTATGCCAATGTCACCGGTCAATGCGGTTCTATAGTGTGTCTAAAATCTGGTTCCCGGTCTCCAAATTGTGTTTATCTACTTTAAATATTCTCATATATTTCTAAAGTGTTTCATCTATTTTGTGTACTCTGCATTTTTATATTAATTTTTATAATCAAGTTGCCAATTTCTAGAGAAAAGTATCCTGGGATTTGTAGTGTAATTATGTTTAACTATAAATCAAACTGGCAATGATTGTCAAGTTAACAATTTTGAGTCTTTCAATCCATAAACATGGTATATCTCTACATTTATTTGTCATCTTTGATTTTTCTCAACAATTATTTTTTGTTTTCAGTGTACCTACATATTTCATGGCTTTAGTAGTATTTTATATGATTTCTTTTCCCCTGCTTTATTGAGGTATAATTGACAAAATTGTAAATATTTAAAGTTTACAGCCGGATGTTTTGATATGCTTATAAAGTGAAATGCTCATCACAGTCATTAGCACAATTAAAACATCCATCATCTCGCACAGTTCTTTTTTTTTTTTCTTGGCAAGTAGATGCCAAAATATTTAAATAAGGAATTACTGTGTATCCAACTTAGTATTATAACAAACTAATACCAAGTTGGTTTTATTATAGTGGGACATTGAATATGTGAAAAGCTCAGTATCTTCTCTTTTAAAAATAGATAAAATTTAATATCCCATTGACAGATACAAAACAAAATTTTTTTTTAAAAGTCAGTACTGATTGTGATAAAAACCTGTAGCAAACCATAATTGTGGAGAATTTCCTTGATCTGAAAAGAGGCTATACATATGAACATGTTTACATGCATTTAACATGGTGAAATATTGAAACTTCTACTAAATATTATTTTACATGTGCCCTCTGATATATGTCTCATGGGAATATTTTTTTAATAATAAGGAATAAAAAGTTTAAATAAATATGTCATTATGCACAGTGGCATGATTATGTTACCCAAATTATATATTACATATATTATGGTGTGTGTGTGTGTGTGTGTGTGTGTGTGTGTGTGTGTGTGTATTTGTGTGTTTAAATCCCATTGGGAATGACCCCCGCTATTCAGATTTCAGGTTGTGACACACAGCTGTGTGTGCACTGTCATGTAAAGTTTCCTGACTCTGAAGTGCTCTTCCAGTCTGTGCCAATGTGCCACCCATGGCCGGCCTGGCGGTGGTGAATCTCTGGGCTTTTTCTCAGAGTCTTTTTAAACCGACCAGGAACAGATCTCTGCATGTCCAACTCACAGGTGAGCAGGCATTGTAAATCGAATTTGAAAACTCACATTCATTTCATTGGTATCTGGTGAGTGTACTGCTGGTTGGGTGCCACTTTGAAGTCTTGTCTTCCTCCCCCATCTACCTGCACCTGTTTACTTTGGGGCTGTTCAGGACGTCTCGGGGCCTCTCTCCACGCGCTGTAGCTTCATTCAGTGAGTGAGAGGGAGGAGTGTTGCTCCATTTGCCTGGAACTGGAGCCAACAACATTGTTCTTAACCAAAACTTGGGGAAACCCAAATGCCCATAAGCGGTCAAGTCGCTTATATATATATTCTGTACCATGGAATGGCAGCATATTTACAACAAACACCGCCACTATCAATACACCTACAAAGCACGAGTACACGTCATAGACCTCAAATACGGTATGGGGGCGGGGGAGTCGAGGCTGAATAGTGCACACTCTGTAATTCCGCTTCGTAAAGTTCACGAGGAAGTTAAAGTGGCCTCTGACGGGAGAGTGGAACCAAGTATTTTCTCTGGAAAAGAGGGAGGATGAGGTGCCGGCAGCATCCCTCTCCTGAGTGGTGACATGGGTGTTGTCACTGCACCTAAACCCACTGACCTGGACAGGGAAGAACTGCACACTATGCGCATGTCATACTTCACACTTGTTCTGTGTGCATGCTTACTTCACTCTTGTTCTGTGTGCATGCTTACTTCACTCCTGTTCTGTGTACATGCTTACTTCACTCTTGTTCTGTGTGCATGCTTACTTCACACTTGTTCTGTATGCATGCTTACTTCACACTTGTTCTGTGTGCATGCTTACTTCACTCCTGTTCTGTGTGCATGCTTACTTCACTCCTGTTCTGTGTGCATGCTTACTTCACTCCTGTTCTGTGTGCATGCTTACTTCACTCTTGTTCTGTGTGCATGTCATACTTTCACACTGATTCTGTGTGCACTTTCTTAGAATTGGCCCTTTGGTTTTGAAGGCACAGGAGGCCATTGGAAGGCAGTCGCACATCAGAGATAATGAGGTGAGTGACAGAGCGCGCCATAGACTAGGTTGTCAATTTATATCTAATAAATTAAAAAGGAGTATTTCCCCTCGGGACTCCCGTTTCTAACTAGGTAGCAAGAAAGACCACAATCGCGGTGGCAGTTTGGGATCATCAGCTCCCGCAGCTGCTAACACTGGAAAGCAGCACAGCTCTGCAAAGCCTCTGTCCTCCTGGAAACAAATGGAATTGCGTGCACATGTGGGGAAGCCTTGCAGCATCTCTGTCCTCCCACAGTGGGAGAGTGACCCCGGCCCTCCTGCCCGCTCTCCAGCGGTGAGCAGGGATGCACCGCTCCCACTCACAGAAAGGGCAGTGAGGGAAGCTTGTTGTAAAGGCAATCTCATGACTCTTTTGTTCCAAAAGTAGAACTTCTGCAAAAATAATGGAGGACCTCAAACGCTCTTTATTGTTTTAAATTATGCACACAAAAATGCTGTTCCAATAAGGGAAATGTTTTAGAAAACTTGCAAACCTGCTCTGAAAAGCAGAAATTGTTGCCAAATTCTAGAAGTTTGCTTTATGTTATTTTTCTTCTGAAAACTGTGATTACAAACAGAAAGATCCTCACAATAAGTATGCATAAAAAGAAAAGCTTATTAAATCAAGAGTACCTTTAAGAGACATTATTTGTTCTAAATAGAAACAGTGATTTTCATATTGCAAGGTAATATATGTTTTACTTCCTAAACTTTATTTTCATAATTGACTTGAATATAAAATAAGGTAATACACTAGACCCGTGGTCGGCAAACTACAGCTCACGAGCCACATGCGGCTCTTTGGCCCATTGAGTGTGGCTCTTCCACAAAATACCACCGTCTTGGTGAATCTATTTTGAAGAAGTGGCATTAGAAGAACTTTGAGTTTTTGGCTCTGTTGACTAATGAGTTTGCTGACCACTGGGCTAGACCTTAAAAGTCCTCTGTACTTATGGTTATTATCTATCTTTTAATGAACATTTCAGTTTAAACTTTAATTAACATTTGGGTATTTATTATATGGCATTTTATAGAGAAATGTAAAAATCAGGCTTTATGTAGTACTAGAGTCCTGGTGCACAAGATTCGTGCACAGGGGGTGTGTCCCTCAGCCCAGCCTGCACCAATCCGGGACCCCTTCCGGGATGTCTGCCCATTTAGGCCCGATCCCACTGGTAGGATATGGCCTAAACAGGCAGTTGGACATCCTTCTCACAATCCAGGAGTGCTGGTTCCCAACTGCTTGCCTGCCTAGTTTCCTGATTGCCCCTAACCCCTTCTGCCTGCCAGACTGATTACTCACTAACCACTATTCTGCCAGCTTGATTGATGCCTAACTGCCCTCCCCTGCAGGCCTGGTCCCCCTCAACTGCCCTCCCCTGCAGGCCTGGTCCCCCCCAACTCCTCTCCCCTGCAGGCCTGGGTCCCCCCCCCCTCAACTGCCCTTCCCTGTAGGCCTGGTTGCCCCCAACTTCCATTCTCTGCTGGCCTGGTCACTCCTAACTGCCCTCCCCTACAGGCCTGGTCCCTCCCAACTGCCTCCCCTGCTGGCCATCTTGTGGTGGCCATCTTATGTCCACATGGGGGCAGCCATCTGGTGTGTTGGAGTAATGATCAATTTGCATATACTTTTATTACATAGGATAGAGGCCTGGTGCATGGGTGAGGCCAGCTGGTTTGCCCTGAAGGATGTCCTGGATCAGGGTGGTGTTTCCCTTGGGGCTGGGGCAGCCTGGTTGAGGGGCTTGTGGTGATTTGCAGGCCATCCATGACCCCCGGCAACCCAAGCAGAGACCCTGGTGTCTGGAATTTATTTACCTTCAATTGAAAATGTATAGCCTGGAGAGGAACCAAGCCTCCTGCTTGCTCCGTGGCTGCAGCTATTTCTGTTGGGATTAGTTTACCTTCTATAACTGAAACTTTGTGGCCTTGAGTGGAGGCCAAGGCAGGCCAGTGTGTACAGAAACCTTGACTTTCTTCATTGCTAGGGAAACCCAAGCTTCCCGCTCGCTCTGTGGCCACAGCCATCTTGGTTGGGCTAATTTGCATACTGACTTCTGATTGGCTGGTGAGTGTGACTTGTGGGTGTAGTGGAGTGATGGTTAATTTGCATTTTCTCTTATTAGATAGGATGAATGGTCCACGGTGATCATAATGTTTAGGATTCGAAATGCCATAGAATAAATACCCAAATGTTAATTAAATTAAATGCCAGCCTATTGAATCTATTCCGAAGATATTTAGAAGGAAAAATTAGGTTTTATCCTTCAATTAAAATTATTTTCTTAATTGGATCATTATAAATATTTCCTCTGTCCTTTCTTCTTATCAGACATTGATTCATTCAGAAAATGAATAAAATAAAAATTCACCCTAAAATTTCCTAGTAATTATATTTTCCTGGCTATTTTTATATATTGCTTTAGTATATTTTTATTTGAACTAAAGCAATATATAAACAATAGTATACATAATATATATTTACAAAATTTTACCACTTTGATAATATTGATTCAAGGTCAAATGATTTAGGTTATGTGGTTGCCACTAGATGATAATGATTAATCTGAACTTAGTTTATTTTGTTTCTCTGATGTATCTTAAAAAGATTTTCTTATAAAAATATATACAAACTACGAAATAAAGAAATCAAGACTGAGTGAAAATTGCTCAAGAGGAGAAAAAAAGATGAGTAGACAAAAGATGAGTACAGTTCACGCATCCCCAAAGTTCCTGCCCACCAAAAGATGAGTACAGTTCACGCATCCCCAAAGTTCCTGCCCACCTGCTATCGATGGACACAAATTTACCCCAAAACTTTCTAATAGTCAACACAAGGAAGGGTCAGTGACTCATAGAATGGCTCATAGCGTCCTTCAAATAAAAAGAACATAGTCATTCAAGAAAAGGTCTATTCCAGGGACTAGAACCAGAATTCCCCATGTTTCTTGTGGAAAAGAATATTAGAAATTACATCCACATCTACATTTTTACATTTGAATACAATCAGAGTGTTCTGACATCTTTAGTTATAACACCCTCAAAGCACACTGTGCTAGGACAGGCACACGACTGTCACGTAAGCAGGGCTGCTGCTGCCGTGGTCTGGGCCGTAGGCATCATGCTTTCACTTCACAGCAGCTCTGTCCTGTGTGCACACATGAGAGCTCATGGGCATGTGGACACAGAGAAGAAAGCGGACCCAATTCCACTTTCAAACATTTTTAATTGATTATTTTTTGCACCATTTTCTCACCTGAAAAACAGTTTGTAAAGTTACAGATCAGAGCAAAGTGCCTACCAAAATAACTGTTACAGACATCCTCAATCACTGGCTCTCACCTTAGGTCGAATAAGTGACGAGTTCTACGTTACCCTTTCCGATAGCTTTTTGTAATATTGCTGCTTCATTTTTTCTTGTTTGATATGAAACTAACTGCTTGAGGTGTGAGTAGAACTAAAACAGTGTCCCATTATTTAAAAGTAATGGTTTTGGTGAGAAATACACATACCTGAATGGGCAACCTAGTTTAGGTTAGGGCATTACAAAGTAATTTGGCTTTTATTTCAAAGAACAAAGTTAAAAAAGTGTTTGGAAATGGATGCCACTTAAAGCCTACGTAATAAACAAGAAAAATCTCAAACAAGCAACCTAACTTTATACTTTTACACTTCAAGAACTTAGGAAAAAAGAGTAGAAGGAAAGAAATAACAAAGATCAGAGATTGTGATATATGAAATAGAGACAGAAAAGATAATAGAAAAGATCTATAAAACTAAAAGCTGGTTCTTTGAAAAGATAAGAAAAATTAGCAAACCTTCAGTTAGAATCATCAAGAAAAAAAGAGGAAACTCAAATAAGTAAAAAATAAGAGATTTTACAATTGGTATTTTAGAAGTACAGGATTATAAAGGATTATTATGAGTGATATTAAACCAACAAACCTGACAGTCTAGAAGAAATGTATACATTTCTAGAAATGTACAACCTAGTAAGATTGAATCACAATGAAATTTTAAAAAATTGATTTGAACAATTACTAGTAAGAAGATCAGTGGTCAAAAACCTCCCAATAAATAAAATTCCAGGACTGGATAGCTTCACTGGTGAATTCTATTATACATTAAAGCCATTAATTTTAATTAATTAATGCCATTTTAAGTAATTAATGCCATTTTAAGTAATTAATGCCATTACTTTTCAAACTTTTCACACAAAAAAAATTAGAAGAGGAGGAAACACTTCCAAACATATTTTACAAGGCCCTGATAACAAAACTAGGTAAGGAGGCCACAAAAAGGAAATTACAGGCCAGTATCTCTGAGGAACATAAACACACAAATCCTCCACAAAATATTAGCAAAACAAATTCAACAATATATTCAAAGATCACACACCATAGTCTAGTAAAATTTATTCCAGGTTCTCAAGGATGGTTCCACCTCCGCAAATCAGTCAATGTGGTATATGACTAGCTTATTTTATTTAGCGTATGGTCTTCAAGGTTCCACCATGTGCACATTTAACCAGCATGCAAAAGAATGAAATTGGACTCTTATCCCACACCATACACAAAAATCAACTCAAAATGGATTAAAGACCAAAACAGAAGATCTAAAACTATTGGAGTCCGAGAAGGAAAAACTAGATGGAACTCTTCTATGTAAGGCTGATCACATAGTATACTTGTGTTGAGATGGGCTATGAAAGTTTTTGTAGTCTGTTACAAATCTCCATGTTGCCAAAAATATTGCTATAAGCAACATTAAAACACAGGTGTAGATAGGCGGGTCATTGTAAGAACTTTACTTTCTTTCTTTTTTGTTTAATCCTCACCAGAAGATATTTTTCCACTGATTTTTAGAGAGAGCAGAAGAGAGAGAGAAACACTGATGTGAGAGAAGCACATCAATTGGTTAGCCTCCTACATGTGCCCTGACCAGGGCCCAGGCTGGGAAGGAGCCTGCAACTGAAATACGTGCCCTTAACTGGAATAAAACCTTTGGTCCACAGGCCACTCTATCCACTGAGCAAAACTGCCTAAGGCCTTTGTATGAACTTTTTATAAGTATCCTATTCCACTACATTCTAGAGAGTGGATAATATTACTGTGTTGCTAATAAAATTAAAATATAATAGAAGATTGCATTTATTGCCATGAATGTAATACTTATTATAATTTGAATATTTTACTTACATCTGTGAGATGACCAAAAGTTGGTTTAGCTGTTTGGAGCATAAGTTGCTGGGTCACTGGATCTAATTCTAGAGGAAAGTCAAAGAATATATTCAGAATCATATCAATACTACACGGCAATAAAAAAGAAAAAACTCTTACCATTTGCAACAGTATATGGGCAGATGGATCTGGAGAGCATTATGCTAAGCGAAATAAGCCAGTTAGAGAAAGATGAACATCACATGATCACACTCATTTGTAGAATCTAATGAATGAAATAAACAAACAAAATAGACCCAGAGACATAGAAGCATGAGCAGACCGTTGGACCTCAGAGCAAAGGCAGGGAGGGTAGGTGGAAGAGATCAACCAATGACCTTGTATGCAGATATGCATCACCCATGGACACAGACAATGGGGTGGCCACGGTCTGGTGTGGGGACGGGAGTGGGCTGCAAGAGTCAGTGAGGGGAAAAGGGGGGACTTATGTAATACTTTCAACAATAAAGATTTTAAAAATAGCCCTAGCCAGTGTGGCTCCCTGGATAGAGCATCAGCCTGTGGACTGAAGGGTCCTGGGTTCAATTATGGTCAAGGCACAGGCCTGGATTGCAGGCTTTATCCCCAGTAGGGGGTGTGCAGGAGGAAGCCAATTAATGATTATCTCTCATCATTATGGGGTTTTTTCTCTCTCTCTCCCTCTCTCTTCCTCTCTGAAATAAATAAAAATATTTAAAATAATAAATAAATAAATAAATAAATAATAAAAAAGTAATTAAAATAGGCAAAAAGTAGAGAAGTTGCTGGGTTTCTAGTCTTCTTTTTATAAATATTTTGATATAAAAGATGAATTTAAATTTCCACTAATTATAAAATTGATATTTCTTCCTAGATTCATATTTAAAGACACCTAAATCATCACAGAGAATTTTAGTGTAATCACTTAATCTACTTTGTATAATGTCTAACTTCATAATCAGAAACTGGACATTGTTTCTTAACCTAATTGGTTACCCCAAGGCCATGTCCTTATCCCTGCCAGACTCACGTCTCACACCGAGGCTAAAACACCCTTGGGTGCTTTTGTTTCAGGTTTCTATGCTCCTGAGGCATAAGCCTGGGGCCAAACCTAACGTAGTCGTAGTCATAGTTTACCATCCAAATGGCACATCTGCGGATAGAGGGCGTGGCCGGATGCACCAGAAACTAGACCAATGGGATTAAGGGGAAGCGTGGGGGTCCGGGGAGTTTGGGGGAACCGGCTTTCAGACCTGAGAAGCGCCGGGCAGGCAGGCAGGGAGCTGCCCCGTTCTGGACGCGGCTGAGCTGCACCGGGGCCGCAGCAGCACAGCGGCTGCTCGAGGAGACGGGCTGAGGGCGCCCTGAGGACAGACAGAAGGAGCCCGTCCTTGCTGACCATCACTAAGTAGCTTGCTTCTTTTAACAATAAATATCGTTATCCTTTTACTTAGTTCCTTCTTACTAGCGCCGTAAGCATTCTAAACAACATGTTTATAAACATGACTGTTTAGTGCATGTGGGTGTGGTGCAAGCTGTCCTGTGCGTCCCTCCGCAGGCTCTGCAATCTCCCTATTCTCTCCTTTTTCAATGTTGGACTACATGAAGCGCCCACTAACATTTTTGAGACAAAGATGTCAAATTCAAAACCTTGAAAATGACTTTAGGTTTTCTCACTGCACAGAATATAGTAAACACAAATATTTTACCCTTTGTTCTCCCTGCATGATCTACAGTAATAATCTGCTTTGAGTTGATATTTCCTGCTGTTTCACTGACAAGTACCTGAAAGAGGAGTTGGGGTGCTTCGCTGGGCTGAAAAAAGTTCAGCTAAATCAGAAAGCAGAGTAAACAAGTTTATTCTATATCTACCAAAGGCTAAGTTGACTACAGCATGTATGATACATATAGAGCTCTCGCTGGTGCCAATCACACGTGTTTGTTTTGATCTGTCATTGTCAATCAGAATTTGGTTGACACTTCTATTATAGAGAAAGGGTGACTAGCAATATTAAAATATTTCTTCTAATTAATTTCTTTTCAATGTGCATGAATTTGTGCAATGGGCCACTAGTCTGCTAATAAAAATTAAAAGGTAATTATAGCATTAACAATAAAATAGCATAAATGGAGGACTTGATAGGTGGATTAACAAGATTAGACACACAGGATCATTAATTCAGGTGACTCCAAAGAAAAGGCTGAGCTTGAAGAATGGGAATAAAATAGGTTAGAAAAAAAAATGTTTAGCACACATAGAATTATAGTTCCATGTCAAAAGGAGACAATGAAATACAAGCAATATATGAAAGATAATTACCAAGAATTCAAGACATATACTAAAAAGTAAAAGTATATTATAGAACTAAAGAGGAAAGGTAACTCAATAGAGAAAAATGTCTAGAAGGTAATATAAGAAAGTGTCTTCATTAATTTCCTTGAGAGATCACAAAACAGAATATATGAGGGGAAATGATGAGTTGAGTTGCATTAAAATTAAATTAACTTCTTATCTAATGAAAACATTAGAGAAATTAAGAGAACATTCAAGGCAAAAAGGAGGATAGAATGTTTGTAATACATGCACCTGACTGGTTTTTTTATGAAAAAAATCTACAAATCAGTAAAAACACAGGCCAGCTAATATTCAAATGAGACAATATCCAGATGATTATACCTTAAGATTGTTTAACTTTGTTATTCTTCAAAGTAATACAAATTAAAACCACAATGAGATAACACTGTATATCCATCCAATTGCTGAAAATAAAAAGGCAGGATATATCAGGAGTTGGTATGAATTGGAATTAATGAGAATTCTTATAGGCTGATGGACAAATGCAAATGTGCACATAGCAATTTGAAGAATCATTTTTCAGTATTTACCAATGCTGAACTTATGCATAAAGTTCAGCATTGGCAATTTTATTCTGAGAAGTAGATCCACTCGAAATATGTGCAGGAAAAAGCATTTAGTAGGAAGAAAAATTCCCGTGGCAGTGTTTTCTTAATATACCCAAATCAGGAAAAACACCAATGTCTATCGACTATAGAGCTGATAAAAACATGTAGCATGTTCAGATAAGAGGATATGACGCGGCAATAAAAATAAACAGTGCGCTGATGTTAGCAACAGCGTGGAAACCATGCCGAGTGAAGGAGGCCATCTACTAAAGATAAAGTATGTTTCCTTATTAAAAATCAACGTGACGATGAGCCCAATTTCTTCATGGAATTGCCAATGAGACAGGATGAACCCAGAGACTCAGACCGGGGCTGCTGATGACGGGAGAGGTCAAGTAAGGACCTCGGGGTAAAGTCTGATTGTACCCTCGTCCTCAGACCACGGGCAGCACGAAGGTAACCCATGTGTACAATAAATGCTGCTACCCAGCTGGTGTGGCTCAGTGGTTGAGCAACAGCCCACGCACCAGGAGGTCCCTGATTTGATTCCAGTCAGAGCACATGCCCAGGTTGTGGGCTTGAACCCTGGTGGGGGCATGAGGGTAGCTGATCAGTGATTCTCTTTCATCTTTGATGTTTCTATCTCTTTTTCTCTTTCCCTTCCCTTCTGAAATCAATAA
Source organism: Vespertilio murinus (assembly GCA_963924515.1). NCBI lineage: Eukaryota > Metazoa > Chordata > Mammalia > Chiroptera > Vespertilionidae > Vespertilio > Vespertilio murinus. The sequence continues at coordinate 48,452,558 of OZ004717.1, read as the reverse complement.
AAGTATGTCTTAAAAAAGATTGCCCATCCATGAATGACGATTACCATCAACAGCTTAGAAGAATGCTTGGCTACAGGACATTATGTGAGTGTTTTTCTATATTCCCTCACGATGGCACGTGATCTAAGTAAAAGAAGGTGAAGGTCAGATGAAACAAGTAATTGGAATAATACTCGCAACCAGGTGAGTCCTAAAGCCAGGCTCCCCCGCACACCAGAAGAGAGGACTGCAGGGAAGATGGGCGTGGTCTGCTCTCATTGTGTCCAGGGACTCATCTCCCAGTACTCACTGGTGTCCTGAGCGGCAGGTGTTGGGTGTTTCCCGGATCTAAGGTGTTCACTGGTGAAATGGAGATGGCTCCTTCTACTCCTCCTCATGGGAGTCGCAGCAGATTCTGAGGTCGTTTCAATCCTCTGCCCCAGAGATCGGGGTATGGGCCACAGAACACGGCACAAAGCCTTTCCTTCTGCTGTCGACTTTGTGGTCGCATTTCATAGCAAGTCACGCTCCCCGTCAGGTCGGGTCGGTTCTTGGGAGGCACTAATGTGGGTGACGCTGCAACGTGCCCGCTGCCTGTCCGCGGCGGTGAGCACCCGCCTGCGGTCCCCTGCTCGTCCTTCACACAGGCCGCATCAGGGAAGTGGGCAACCTTGTCTCGGCAGCAGTGACCGCTCTCGGATTATTGCTAGCTACCTGCCATATGTATTTGTGACATTGGAACACAATCAAAGGAAATGCTGCATCCCATCAACTCAGTGTTTCTCTCAGGAATGTACTCTAAGGAGGATTATATTCGCACTGATGGTGTCTCCTAAATAACAATAACCATGATAACTTGCCAAGCACTTTCCAGACACTATTTCTAACCTAGGAAATGATGTTCTGTAGTAAAGGTTATTGGCATATTAGTGATCTAAAAAGAGACTTACATAGATTAAGTACTTGCTTTTCAAAAAAATCACACAGCTTCTAAGAGTTGGAGATTGGGTTGCACTCATGCTGCCTCAGCTCAGAGTCTTCCTTTCCTCGGGGCAGCAGACGATGAGAACACCCAGCTCTCTGGGCAGAGGTTCAGACGACCATTCCTTTGTGTGTCCTTCCTAAGTGAGTAAATGATGTGGTTCCTGAACCCAGCACTGCTGTGTGACAGAAATGTTACACTCAGAATCTAATCCCTGCTTTTTCCGTAGTCGGCAGGTGCGCCCCGACAGAGATGTGCACAGAAAGGACCCAAGGTCCCCTTTCAGAATGCTGCTGCCTCAGACAAACGGAAGCCTCAGAACGAACACAGGTAAATGACAGGAGAACCTGTGAGCAGCCGACCAGGAGCCTGACCGGGAACCCTCCGCGGCTGGAGGGGACATTCCACCCTCCTTCCCCAGGTGAGCTGAAGGTGCCGAGGCCACTGCAGACCCAGGCCATATGGGCCCTACCCTAACGGAACCAGAGAAACACCCATCAGACACGGGGTATTTTAAGGCCAGCATGGTCCTACTGATTGATTTTAAGGGATTTACCTCAAGGAAAATAACTAGTTTTTGCCAAATAATTTCAACACCATAAATCTCAACCAATAGGGGGAAATATATGTGTGTGTGTTGGGGGAGGGGATGGTTTCCATCTAAAGTTTTCTCAAGAAGAGGGGGGAGGGAAACACTTAAAAATAGATAAAAAGTATTTTTTTAAAGCACCAAAGTACACATGGTGACAAAAAGAAGTGACCCATGCCAGGACTGCTGCAGTTACAGGAGGCCAGCCACTGATTCGAGGCAAGACCCCGGCCAGTTTGCTCGGTGGATGGAATATCAACCTGCAGATTGGAGGGTCTATGGTTCATGCCCATCAAGGACATGGACCTTGGTTGCAGTCTTGATCCCCAGCCCATTTGGAGGATGTGCAGGAGGCAAACAGTGGATATGACATTAATGTTTCTCTCTGTCTCCTCACCTTTCCTTCCCCTCAAAAAATCAGTGGTAGGGAGAAACCAAGATGGCAGCATAGGTAAACACCTGAACTTGCTTCCTCGCACAACCACTTCAAAACTACAACTAAAATACAAAATGGGTGTCATCCAGAACCACAGGAAAGCTGGCCGAGTGGAAATTCTACAACTAGAAGGGAAGAGAAAAGCACAGGAGCCGCAGAGAAGCTGCGGGAGTGAAGTGGGGAGGTGTGGAGGGGCTCACGGAAAGGGGATGGCAACTGGGTATGCTGTTGTCTTTTTCAATTGAGAGGGAGACACAAACTCCTGACGGCTCTGAACTCCAGTTCCAGGCGAGACTCTGGGGACAGACTCATATGGGAAGAAACTGTATTGTCTGCCATTGGCTGGAACACAGGCAGCTCTCTCAGAGGTGCTTGCAGTGATCATTGTTCCTGCACGGTGCCAGGGGACACAGAGACATAGGACCTCTTCAGGGCAGGGCAACAGTAAGCCATTGCTGTTTGCTCCACCCTGGTGACTCCCTGAGACCCCCACCAGGGAATGCAGGTCACATCCACCCAATTTACAACCCCATCCAAGCTGTGTGCAGAGGCTTTTGCGTATGAATGGATTGGTCCTTTGCAATCTAAAACCTGACATATTGCAGTTAGGTCAGAGAGGCCCAGAGCCTCCAAAAGAAGGCCCAAAGCTGGATAGCAGCTTGCATTGCTTCACAGCTAGGCCTCATCTGGGAACCTCCAAAACCCAAACAAAGAAGAGGAATCTGTAGATATTTCTTAGCTCCTGCTGGGTGGCCTCAGGCAGTGACTGACTTTGCACCTTCTTGGAGATCCAAGAACCACTGTACCAGTGGTCAGAATGAGACTATCCAGATTACAACTCTTCATATCCACAAGAGACACACTCAGGGGGCAGACTCAGTGAGCACCAAAGACCCATTAAATCTTGCCCCATAAGGGTGTCTCCAGCACAGAAGTTATCCCATCATAGACACAACTGATCCTCACAGCAATTGGCCTGGAGGTCAATTCCTCCCAGTGATACCAAGAGCAATCAAAGCTTAACTATAATAAGATTGTGCACACAGCCCACAAAGGGGAACACCAAGAGTGTCTACCTCATGTAATTAGGGAGGCTAAGCCACTGGGCCTTATAGGACACCTAGCACACAAAGCCACTCTATCAACACAGGAAAGCAGTCAAAATGCAGAGACAAGGAAACCGGTCACAAATGAAAGAAATGGAGGAAAGCAAACTATTGGATATAGAGTTCAAAACCACGGTTATAAGGTTACTCAAGAATCTTCTAGAAATCTCCGAGAAATTTAGTGAGACCCTCAAAGATATGAAAAAGGACCAACTAAAAATTAAGCATACACTGGCTGAAATAAAGAATAATATACAGGGATCCAACAGCAGACTAGAAGATCCCAAGAATAAGTCAAAGATTTGATATACAAAAAAGCAAAAAGTACCCAACCAGAAAAACAAAAAGAAAATAAGAATCCAAAAATATGAAGATAGTGTAAGGAGTCTCTGGGACAACTTCAAGCATACCAATATCCAAATTATAGGGGTGCCAGAAGAAAAGAGAGAGCAATATAGTAAAAACCTATTTGAAGAAATAATGACAGAAAACTTTCCCTACCTGATGAAAGAAATAGATTTACAAGTCCAGGAAGCACACAAAACCCCAAACAAAAGGAATCCAAAGAGGACCACACCAAGACACATTATAATTAAAATGCCAAGAGCAAAAGAAAAAGAGAGAACCTTAAAGGCAACAAGAAAAAACGTTAGTTACCTACAAGGGACTGCCCATAGGATTTTCAGCTGATTTCTCAACATAAACTATGCAGGACATAAAGGAGTGGCAAGAAATATTCAAAGTGATGAATAGCAAGAACCTACAACCAAGATTACTCTACCCAGCAAAGCTATCACTTAGAATTGAAGGTCAGATAAAGAGCTTCACAAGAAAAAGCTTAAGGAGTCCATCACTGCCAAATCAGTATTATATGAAATGCTGATAGGTATTCTTTAAGAAGAGGAAGAAGAAAAAGGTAAAGATAAAAATTATGAACAACAAATACATACCAACCAACCAATAAGTGAATCTAAAAATCAAGTGAATAAAAAATTTGATTAACAGAAAAAATTGGTGAATATAATAGAATCAGGGGCATAGAAAGGGAGGGGACTGATAATTTTTTAGGGGTAAGGAGGGATGGGGGTGTGGGGAGAGACTGGACAAAAATCATACACCTATAAATGAGGAGAGTGGCGGGGCGGGGGGGGGGGATTAAAGTCAGAGGGTGGGGTGGGAACTGGGTGGAGGGGAGCTATGGGGGGAAAACAGAGGAACAACTGTAATAATCTGAACAATAAAGTTTTATTTTAAAAAAGAAAGAAAATTGAAAAAATACAAAGATGACCAAAAAAAATCAATGGAAAAAATATCCAGGGATGAGGATTAACAAGAGAAACTAAAGATTGCCCTGCATGGCCCATCCCTCTCCTTCCCTGCCCTGCCTGCCCTCTTCCCTCCCTGCCCCTTCTTCTGGCCTTTTCCGGAACCTGCTAGCAGCCATTCTGCCAGGCCCTTGGTGGTCAGGACATGTGGAGTACAGACTAAGCAAGCACCATGTCTGTGAATTGTGGTCATTTACTGTTGACATAGTGCTAGTCATAAGGTAAGTAAATTTCCCTGTGCTGGGAGGGGGACTCAGAGATGGCCCCGTACCCTAATCACAACCCACAGGCTTTCCCTTAAGCGAAGTACCAGGACGCCAAAGAACCACGTGCCAGGACCACCGGCCGCAGCCTGACACGGCAGAGCGCCCGCGCGCCTTGGCAAGCTGTGCTCCGGCTCGATGGGAGGGAGGCTGTGGGGGGCGGTGGTGACGGTAACAAGTGGCAGGGCAGTAATAATAATAAAAAACAGTAATAGTAATGATAGTAATTACTCATGCCTACTTTGCACCAAACACTATGCATGAAGCACTGCACTAGGTAATTCATATACTTAGTTGTCACAGAAGGAAGAAACAGAACATGAGTTCACATCTTCATAGAATTTCCACATCATCATCTGTGAAGCTTGCCCAGCTTCCGGCATGCTGTCAGGTTTAGTTCCTAGAGATGCGCGAAGGTCACATCCATGTGAAGAACCGGCCTACTGAGCGGGACCTCAGTGCCCGGGGTGGGACCGCAGCGAGCCGGCTGCTGTGAGCTCTCCCTTCCCTCCGGCGGCGAGAAGCTCAGCGTGCCCAGGAGAGCGATGCGCACACTGCAGCACTCCCTCGTGCCGCGTGTCCCTGGAGCCACTGCTCTTCTCCCGGATGGACAACAGGACGCGGCACAGCCAAATGTGCCCAACATGTCCACCTCCTACCAGGAGGCCCTGCATCCAGCCAGCCCTGCCCGGGGTCTGGTGGCAGCGGGGCTGGCCAGAGCCAGAGCTGGAATCGGTGAACTCTGCCTGATTGCTGTACACAGGCCATGCGGCAAGCAAAGGGAGGAGCACCGGGGGGCGGGGGGGGGAGGGGAGGTCTGGCACCACCAGGGGCACCGGGGGGACCTGGACCAAGGTGACATGGCTGCTGTGGCCACGAGTACTTCTGCCTGGCGGAGGCACTTCCATGGCCATCCTTCCCTTTATTCCTTTTCCGACATGGTTGCTCTTCTTCGAAGGATGCTTCCGGAAAGGATCCAAAGCTTTAGTATCAGGGACCATTCGTTCTGGGGGAATCCGGGCCAGCTGAACCAATTACAATATGAGACATTTCCTCAGCCCTCATTCCGGAGTCGCTGAGCACAGCCCTACTGTCCGCGGCTCCACCCCCACCCTGAGCGGCTTCCTCGGGGCGTCAGGGTGGGCGCTCCCGAATGGTAACTACGGGCAAAGCCCCCCTCGTGCTGATGCTCCCTTCTGCACGAGCAGTTATTAGAGGCTTTGTTTTTATCCAGCATAGCAGGAATGCCGTGAGCCCAGGAACAGAACCTAGCAATTCCATATGCTTTCTTCCAGATACATGGATTGCCATGAAGTGAATTCAGTCCCAGGTGAAGAGCGAGGAGGCACTGAGGAGAGCTGGAAAGTCAGGAAGGGGGCTTAAATGACACCACCTTAGAACACAGGCATCCGCGGTCCCAGCATCCGGGGTCCCAGCATCCGAGGTCCCAGCATCCTTAGGGCTAGCATACATTTAGCAGGTACTTTAAAATTCTTACTTGTTAATTTCTAAGAATCATATTTATAACTAAAAGAAACCAAAAGCAACAGAAATAACCATTGCCTATTAAATTTTCTTAGGTTGAACTAATAAACTAACTAAACTCAAAATACAGCCCTAACCGGGGCTCTGGATAGAGCCTGCAGACTGGAGGGTCTCAGGTTCAATTCCGGTCAAGGGCATGTACCTTAGTTGCGGGCACATCCCCAGTAGGGGGTGTGCAGGAGGCAGCTGATTGACATTTCTAACTCTCTATCCTTCTCCCTTCCTCTCTGTAAAAAAATCAATAAAATATATTCTTAAGAAAAAAACAAAATACAAAGAGAAAATACAGATAGCTGTTCCATTTGGGGGAGCAAGTAAACAGGAATATTTTATTTGGTCTCTTTTATCTCCCAGGGAAAACGCTCCTTGGTTTCATTAAATAATTAATCAGTGGAGGAGAAGAATCTGACAGGTGGAACGAATGTTCCACCAAGGGAACACTGCTCTCCACCCAGAGAATGGGCGTGGGGGGTGTGAACGTGGTAGCAGTAAAATCTGTAATTCTTTTAGATTTACTGCTTCTCTTGGTCTGAAAAGAATATTACCAATAGAGTTAAAGCCCAATAAGTCACAGAAGAAACTTTAAGAATGTCATGGAGAAGCCTTCGGGCAAAATATGTTTACCGCCTAATGTACTGAGCGTGGTGATGTGGCGAAATGAGCCTTCTAAGCCGGAGGAATTATATAGGCAATTGCATATCTATAACTCACAGGCTCCAGGCGAGGCGTGAGGAAAGGCAAGCTCAGATACAATGAGAGAGGACAAATGGGGTTTAAGGAAGAGATGGATTGTGGGGAGACCTATCGTTTTATGGAAATGTATGCAACTGAGAGTAAAAATATGCTGAGCAGCATTTGAGAGAGCAGAGGGATCATGGGAACGCCTGGCGATGCATTGTAACTCCGTGCACCCCAGACAGGCACGGGAAGTGCTTACCGCAGCCCGGCGCGAGCAGCGCACACGGCCAGGGAGGCTCGTTTTCTCTACAGACCATGCCCATGTGCTGCACATGAGATGACACGGTGGTTCCAGATGTGGGACACAGCTTAGTTCTTTAGAAGTTTAACAAAACCCATACATGAGTATTTGAGAGGTCTTCAGGAAACAGACATGTGAGAAGGTATGGTCATACTTCAATTTATTCATGTAGCAAGCAAGCCTGAAGAAAGGTGCTTGTCTGTAACGGCGGCAAGTCCGTGCCTTCACATGGAGACACTGGCCCTGAGGCTAAGGGATGTGGCTGCAGCGCGACCGTGAGCTGGTGATGATTGTGACTGGAGGCATGGCCACCATTGGATCTGCGTAGTTATTCTGTCTTATGCTGAAGGAGGGTGACCTACATAGAGTTCTGAAGACGATAAATAGAAAATTTAACTCGAGCTCTGGCCAGTGGTCTCAGCGGTTAGACCACCAGCCTGGGCACTGAAAAGCCCGAGGTTCGATTCCCACTCAAGGACAGGGGCCTGGGCTGCGGGATTCTTCCCTGGCCACCGTCACTTGCGTGCGGGAGGCAACCAGTCAATGTGTCTCTCTCACATCAAAGTCTCTCTCTCCCCTCCTTCCTACCTCCCTTCTGCTCTCTCTAAAAAGCAATGGGGAAATATCCTTGGGTGAGGATTAACAAAACAAAAAGAATTAATTTGACTAAATTTCCAGAACTATCAAGAAAAAGCAGAGGTGTGCGGCTAGGGCCTGTCAGTCAGTCCGGAAGGAATGGCTGGTGGAGCTCACAGGTTCCCCTGTGTCTCCCGCACCGCCCTCGCCCTCCGCAGGCAGACCGCGGACGGCAGCTGGGCTCTGTGGCCGCGTGGCCGGGGGCACTGGGTCATCCAGGCAGACAGAGCTGGACCTACAAACAGGAAAGGGGGCGAACAGACCTGACTGGAAGACATGACTCTAAGCCATCCAGCCATGGGTGCAGCCCCTCCCCGACCCGAACGCCCCGGAACCCCCTGCGCAGCACCAGCACGGCAGCTGCGGGCCCCGGAGGGAATGGTGCTTCAGAACAAATAGAACCACGCAGAAGACAGCACACACATGACAGGAGTGGCCCGAGAAACACAGAGCCACGAAGTATGAGTAATTACAAAGTACCCTCACCATTACCCATGAAGCAAGCCGAACCGTCGGGAGGATGGAAACAGACCAGAAACCCAGTTTCGAGGTCTGCCTCTGGAATCACTGATAAACTAATAAATACACAACATTAGGAAAGAGTCTGCCATAAGATTGTTAGGGGTCAGAATGATCTCTGCATTACACCGAAAGCATTCTGGATAATTCAGAGAACTAGGTGAAACCAAAACAAACAAAAAACTATAGCAGGTTAGACACAAATCGAGGCGCTGGAAGGCAGCGGGGAGAGGATTGCTCTCACTGCATTAAATAAAGTGTCGAAATATCAGAAACCAACAGCGAGTGGGCTGGGGAAATATTTCCAAGGCCTCCCAGGAAAGCCTTCAGTGCTACTGACATAAGGAAACTCGTCCGAACTGATGAGAAAGGGACGCGCTAGAGAGAACGGACCGGAGCTGCACAAGCTGCGGCGGAACCCACAGCTCTGTGCGGAGCTGCTCTCCAGCATCGGCCCCGGGGAAAGGCTAAGGGGCGGCACGCAGCGGCTCCTGTGACTCCGGAACCACATCAGGTGTCTGTGCACTTCTAGTCACATTTTCACACCCGGCCGATATGTCTCCGTGTTTTACGGTGTTTCTGTTTAAAGATGCCGTATTTAAGGAATATTGTTACTGAGTCCCAATGCAGAGCTCACAGCCCAGAGCTGGTGGACCATCACTCAGGTCTGGTGGAGCTCCTCAGACAGGCACATGGACCCTCAGGGTAAGAGACAGAGAGGGAGAGCAGAGCGCCTCCCCCTCCACCTGGCCACGCCTTCGGTGCCCCTGCCCAGCCGCGGGCTGGCAGCACGTGTAACTGAGCCGGAAAGCACCGTGACTAAGGGTGGGGTGAAAGGCCTGTTTTAGTGAGAAAGCCAGTTCTCAAGCATGGACTCCGAGGATGAGGAGGGTCCTGCTAGACACACAGCGAGCCAAGTCTGAGGAGATTTATACCCCGTTGGGTGGGAGCCGGATTCCAATAGCCCTCTGGGGGGGGGGGTGGAGCTCTCCTGTGTGAAATTGGACACTGTGTGCAAACACACAAAGTACAAACTGTGCACACAGTAGGGATGAGTGACTCCTAGACCCAGCCCACGTTCACGTAAATGTGCATGAAAACGTAATGCAAGGAAACGTATCAGGAAAATTTCTCGTAGCAAAAGTTATAAACAGTATAAATGTTCAGCTTTCAAAGAATATTGAAATGAACCACAGTTCATCTATACTATACTATACTATATGTTAGAGTAATTTGTAAAGAAAACATTAGATCTATATATACATAAAACTAACACATCCTACATATAACATTGAGAAAGGCCATTTTAGACCAATTTGTATTAACCCAACTTATGTTCATACTTAAGTTTTTGCATATAAATTTAAATGAACACCAGAGGCCTGGTGCACAAAATTTATGCACAGAGGAAGGGAGTCCCCTCAGCCCAGCCTGCACCCTCTCTAATCTGGGACCCCTGGGGCGATGTCCAACGGCCAAGTTAGGCCCAATCTCAGCCTAACCTGCCAATTGGATATCCCTCTCACAATCCAGGACTGCTGGCTCATAATTGCTCACCTGCCTGCTTGCCTGCTTGGTTGCCCCTAACTGCCCCCCTGCCTACCTGGTCGCCCCACACCGCCTGCTTGTTCAGTCATTTGGTCCTCCCTCACCAATCCTCCTGTCAGCCTGGTCATAAGCAGCTATCTTGTGAGGGTGTGATAGTTAATTTGCATATTACCTCTTTATTATATAGGATATGTTTAAACTTGCAAAGAAAATAAAAGAATATAATTATTAAGTGTGATTATCTCAAGAGTAGGAATTAAGGAGATCTGAAGAGGAATTTACTACTTTTAGGCATGCACTTGTTTATTTTACTACTTTTAGGTACTGTATTTTTTCCCACAATAATAATGTCAAAAAAATATTTGTTATTGAATATTTATCTCACAAAAGAAAGAGTTAAAAAAAAGAAAAGACTATCGTTGCCCTTGAAGACTTAGAATTCAGTATGTTGCTTTAGAAACAGTAAAACTTTTAAAGTATTATTTCTCTCCCTCTTCTCCAGAACTCAAGTTCTAAAACCATAAAGCCACAGGAGGAAAAGTATGTTTGTTACTGACAAAAAGATTCCATGGCAATTGTGCATCTGCATAATTATCAAATTAACTTCATCTGTGACAGCTATCATGGTAAATGTTTATTTAGAAGTCCATAGTCTGCTATGCCATGCTCAAAGCTTAATTTCATTTCATGCCATTATATTCTCAGTGAGAAAGCATTAAGCAAACCTGTGTTTACCAAGAAAAGTGGGGGAAAATATTAAAACTACCATTTTACTTTAATTCAATCAATTGATTTGGTAGTTTAGTGTCTTTGTTTAAAAGGTAATGAGTAATGTCTCCCTCTGATTTGCCTCATCATGGCAATAATGAAAATAATAGGGGTATTTCTTTAGGGCTTGTAAAAAATGTTTTCTTTTTTACCTGTTTCTGTTTTATTAAAAGGCTGCAAAGAAAGGCACCATAAAAATAGAAAACTCAAGACGGCTTAATCAAATGAATAATGAGTTTAATGATTTGAAACCTAAACTAGATGTTTTCATTAAAAATAATGAAGAATTTATGGCTTCTTTTGATGTAAGGATAGCCACCAACTAACCAGAAAAGTAAGACACTGTTCTCTATTAAAGTATTCTAAAAATAAAGCACAGACACTGGCTCTGAGGAAGGGTGGGGTTTTTAATCATCAAAGCCCTGGAAATGCAGGTAAAAGCAGGTAAAAATAGAAGTAATTATTCTAGCCTTTCTTATTAACCATTCGTGGGGGTGGGGAGGCGTGTCTGAGAGATAGACGTGAGGGACACAGGAGACAGGGAGACAATGAAAGTGCAAAGATGTTAAAACAAATGTAAGTGGCAGAGCAGGATGCTTCCTCTCTGGGATTCGATTTCCTGAATTTAAATTGCACAATGGGTCTGAGTTTAACACTGGGAAATGGAACCCTGTGAGCTCTTTTTCTCCCCAGCCCACTGACCATCTCCTCCTCTAAATAGCTCATATGTGTAGAGTCGGGAACAATTACTTAACATTTGACATGCTTTATATCATATGGGGTCTTTCTTGAGAGCATTAAGCTCACCTGTAATCTTTAAGGCAGTTCTGATTTTAAATAATCTGCTCAGTGTGGAAAACGATCGTGTCTCACCCACAGATGACAAGATCTACCCTTTGATCACGTCTACAGAAATAATATGAGTCCGGCCGGCGCGGCGCTGTGGTTGAGCGTTGCCATGCCCCGGGAAGTCGGGGCACAAGTCCTGGTCCCGGGCTCTGTCCCCAATGGGGGAGTGCAGAGGCACCGGTCAATATTTTTCATCTATGTTTCTCTCTTTCCCTCTCCCTTCCACTCTCCGAAATCAATAAAAATATATTAAAAAATACAAAATAAGCATGAGGCTGACAATGCTATCATTATTACTTATTATTATTAGCCCGTCACTATCCGCTAACGGGAAGTAGTCGCTGGGACCCTCTTCTCCATTCAGCGGGTCATTCGGAACTGACGCTGACGCACCAGCTATGGGAGCCTGGAGGACGCCCTCTGCTCACTCTGCCCGGAGGAGTCAGTGTGGGATCCACCTGCTCACCTGCCGGTGCAGTTCCTCCCTGTCTGTCCCGGTTCTCTCCTCCTCTCCGCAGCAGGCCCTCTGCTCTGACAGCCTAGAAAAGGCCTCGCTCCCTCAGAGCAGTTGCCTCCACCTCTTACACAATTCCCTGTTTTCCGTGTGGTTGCCCTCCCGGAGACGCCTGTGTCTCTGGCTGAGACCTTCCCAGTAGCTCCAGGGCCAGCAATGGAGGCGGAGGAGCAGGGATGCACTCCCCGCGGGCAACTTAGCTGCTGACAGTGGAGCTGTCAGCAGTTCCTGTGGGGTCAATGTGCACGGGCGTTTAACAAGCAAAGAAAGGGTGCGGGTTTTCCTCGCAGATTGCAAGGCCTGACATCCTGGGAGACCTGCATTGGCTTCTAAACCAAGACTTGAATCCAGGGGTCTTCACTATTGCCTCGGCACACCCTCCGAGAGGGGAGTTTGCGGAGTTTCTCCCCGGATGGAAAGCTGGAGGCGAAGTCTTTGCCTTTGGGAAGACAGCGTTGGGAACTTTCTCCGTGGAGTCACTGGTCACAGTGTCTGCAAACATCGCTACGTCTTTTTATATTAAACCTCAAAGGGCCCGATCCGACAGTCTACCGAGGTGACCGTGGATGGCTGCTCTGCCCAGCGTTTCCTTCCTCCGGGGCGTGTGCTCCTCCAGGCCTCGGGGCGCCCGCCGAGGCGCAGTCCGGGCTTCTGTCTGCTCTGGAAAACGGAGCTGAGCAATGCGCTGTTTTTAAAAATATTTTGTCAAAATTTTTAAAAATTTTTGTAAAGGAGCTGAATGCACGTGTCTGCTGCTGTCTCTCTAGCATGTGACCTTCTTACAGCATACGATACAAAAGTAATTGTAAAGCTTGTTCTGAAACTTAGCACATACCTTCTTCATGCACATACACATTCTCATTCCTAAATGTGCTTTGAAATTCTTCTTGAGCAGATGATTTCTAACTGTTAAGAACGTAAGAATCATCATGCAAAGTGTGAACGAAAAGAGCCACATGCCAACCTGACAGGCTCGGGGAAGGCCTGTGTGGCAGTCTTGCAAGTTCAGAGACCTAAAATAACCACAAAGATGGTTTGAAAATTTAATATCTGACTATAAACAGGTTATAGCAGGTAGTCATGTCCCAGGTATTTCAACTGACAAAGATCAATTTGGATCTGCTTTACTGAGCCCATCTGCCTTCCTGCCTCTGAGATAACCTATCAGTGAGATGTCTGAGTAACTTGTAACTTCCCTTTTTTTCTGGAGCCCCTGGGGTACAACCAAATGTGGTGGGCGCCAGGACTGATGCCTCAAATTCCTTCGTTATCATGTTAATTGTTCCTGCACTCACCTAAGTGAGCGTCCATCATTTTTCTTTTTATCCAATCCCAGGGGTTTTCCTGCTTTGCTTTCTCCCGCCTCCTTACTCCATCACCAATGAATTTCATGTAACCCACCTATGTCCCTCCTTTGATGGCAATGTATAAATACGGAAATGTAACCAGCCATTCTCCAGAGCATTATCTCAATCCTTTGAGGTTCTGCTTCCTGGCAATTATCGACAGTTTGGCTCAAATAAACTCACAAAATTTCTTTACAGCTTTCAATGTTTTGCTTTGTCTTTCGTTAACAGAAGTATACACATTTCCTGTCCTAATTTGGGATTTTTACTTTTTAAGAAGTCCTCAGAAAACCTTACATTTTTGCCAATTATATGACTCAGGACAGCCCTTGAAAGTCACCTAACAAACAACTAAAAATCTCAGTTGCCTAATTCAGCCAGGGTGTGCCACCTGCACAGAGTCTGACCCAGACGTGCTGGCTGAGCCAGGGCTCGGCAGCTCCATGCAAGGGGAAGCCCGGGCCCGGTGCCCTCACGTGGTTGTGCCACCTGGGTGCCCATCGCACCAGACAGCAAGGCTGCAAAGGATCGTCATTACTCCCCTCCATTCCTTCCATTCTCCAGAGCAGCCACATGGCTGCGACCTCCCTTCCGGCGCTGTGGGTGCACTTGCTTTGTGCTCGGGTGAGAGGGCATCTGCGGAGCCGCAGTCTGGGCCTGGGGGGAGCTGCCCTGAACGCAGGGGTCCCATATGCCTGAATGCAGGCATGGGTGTGGGACACAGCTCTCCATGCGCCCCCCTTTCCACTAACCTAAGTGGAAAATTACTACTACCCCTAGGAATGCTGCTAACTGCAGATGTCTTTGCTTTAGGGTAAAACAATTGTTAGGAGCCTGCTGACGCAGAAGGAGCTGAGAGATAAGAGGAAGATAGGGGGTTGTAAAAGGTCAGGTGCTGAAGGAACTTATCTGTACAGGGACTCATCATGTTAGCAGAAACGGCTACCTGCATGATTGCCTGAAATAAATATTTCCTCCTTCAGAATTGTATTTAAAGGTTGGAAAAATAAAATTCGCGGCTGCAGACCTCAGGTCTGAGCCCTCCCGACCCCATCTGTTCTTGTCTGTCTTTTTCTTATCCTCACCCCTTCATTCATGTACTGTTCGTTGCTGGCAGGTTCGGGCATGGGCCCTGCAGACACGCCACACAGAGAGCATGATACAAGAAAGGGCTTTCCAGCCGTGAGGGCAAAGCCCACAGGGACACTTCCTCCTTTGCCGAAACTCCTCAGCAGGATCTTGGTTCATGGAGTCAGATTGTTGTTGTTAATCCTCACCCAAGGATTTTTTTCCAGAGAGTAGGGGGAGGGGGTGAGAGAAAGACAGATGAGAGAGAGAGAGAGAGAGAGAGAGAGAGAGAGAAGAGAAAGAGAGAAGACATATCCATTGGTTGCTTCCTGCACACACCAGACTAGACCAAGGATCAAACCTACAACCCAGATACTTGACCTTGACAGGGAATTGAACCCACAACTTTTTGGTCTGTGGGTCAACACTCTTACCACTTAGCTACACTGGTCAGGGCAAGGAGTCAGGTTTTAAATTGCTTTCTTATTTGCAGATAACTGTCAATAGAAATGATGTTTTAAAAATATTTATGGGACACATTGCCCTCATGCTTTCTTTAAAAAATGAAATACTAGTCAATATTGAGCAATCAGGCAAGATTCAATTTTAAAAATTCTCTGGAAAAGCACTAAGTCACTGAATCTCCCATAGTGGTTATAATGGTATGACATTGATGGATGGGGCACGGTAGTTCCTATATTCTGACTTCTTTCTTCATGAATTATTTAGTAAGGGATCAGTACTGTAGGGGATTAGCTTTGCCAAATTATATAAATTACCAAAAGATAAAAATACTCCACTATAAAATCATGGCTGGAATTATCAGAAGCTCAAACATTTAATCAGATGAAAACTATTGTAGTTCCCAAATATTAAATAAGGTTTTACAATATAAATATTGAAACTTATCAGGAAGTACTATGTAATTGTAAGTTTATGAAATTACATTTGTGACACATAGATTTAGTCTCCTTAAAAGTACTGAATCATGGGATTTACACAAAAATTTGGCCTGAAATTTTATGTGAAGTAATTCTAAAATAAGTTTAAGAAATACAAAATTTTCATCTATGTTTGGGTTGGTTTGAACTTGACATATAATTAATATTGTATTGTCTTCTAAACCAGCAAGGTTCTGGGATATGGCTTAGGAATGCCCAATTAGCCAAAAATGTATAATAATTTCCTTTTATTTATAAGAATTGGCAATTGTCAGACAGACACAGCGCTTTCTAAGTGAGATAGCTCACTACCTAAAATTTATATGAGCTGTCACCCAGATGTCTTGCTGAAAATAAATTCATGGCTACGGCATCAGACAATCACAAGACTGAAGACTTGAAACCTCTGAAAGTAAAGGACTAAAACCAACCTAATTATTGTTACCAGGTGCTTAGTGTCCTGGGAACAAGAGATCCATTGTATACTCTGGGGTGATGACTCCTTAAACTCTTCTTCTCTGCCTTTATTTAAAAAAAAAAATTAAAACACACACACGCACATATATATATATATATATATATATATATATATATATATATATATATATTTGATTTTTTACAGAGAGGAAGAGAGAGGGATAGAGAGTTAGAAACATTGATGAGAGAGAATCATTTGTCAGCTGCCTCTTGCACATCCCCTACTTGGGATGTTCCCACAACCAAGGTACATGTCCTTGACTGGAATCGAACCTGGGACCTTTCAGTCCACAGGCCAACGCTCTTTCCACTGAGCCAAACCAGTTTCAGCTGCTTCTCTGCCTTTCAATGTGCATGACTCATGTCAGGTCAGCTCTGTGTCTCTGTACCACCTCCATGGCTGGTGCTCATAGGAGCCCCAAGAGCTGCTACTCCCACTGTTCTCAGTCACTAGGAGCATTAGTGAGCATGTACCTCCATCATCAGAAAAGTCTAGTTTCCAAAAACATTCCTTTTCCCTTGAGAGAAAAATACCAGCTAATATATGAGCCCATTGATTAAAAAAAATATGTAAACTATACCTTTTTATTATTAAAATAATTTATCCAGAACCTGATACAGTTACATAATTTTAAAATTTATAACTTATCTACCATAGAAAAGAATGGGATACAAAGCAAATCTGTAAGTATAACTAGGTATTGATTCAAGCAGCAGACATGGTGAGTGAGGAGAGGAAAAGGGAAGAAGGACTTGCACTTCCTGGCAAAGGAAACCTTCCCAGTTAAAGGCAAAGATAACAGCATTCTTTCTGCCAACCTAGGGAAAGTGGGAAATCTCAGAGATGGCACTGTCTGAAAAAAAAATCAAAAATAGAATTACCACAGGATGCAGCAATTCCACTTTTGGGTATTTATCTGAATTAATTAAAACCTCTTATGGGAGGTTGTCTGCACCCTCTGCACACCCCAGCGACATCTACACTGGCTACTATGTGAGCACTGCAACTGCATTCTGGTTGTTGGGAACCTCTGCCTAGAAGAGGCATGTGAGGTGGGTGGGGGTGGGAAAGCCTGCTGAGAGGAGGCATGTGAGGTGGGTGGGGGTGGGAAAGCCTGCTGAGAGGAGGCGTGTGAGGTGTGTGGGTGGAGGTGGGAAATCCTGCTGAGAGGAGGCCTGTGAGGTGTGTGGGTGGGGGTGGGAAAGCCTGCTGAGAGGAGGCATGTGAGGTGTGTGGGTGGGGGTGCGAAAGCCTGCTGAGAGGAGGCCTGTGAGGTGTGTGGGTGGGGGTGCGAAAGCCTGCTGAGAGGAGGCATGTGAGGTGGGTGGGTGGGGGTGGGAAAGCCTGCTGAGAGGAGGCATGTGAGGTGTGTGGGTGGACGTGGGAATGCCTGCTGAGAGGAGGCATGTGAGGTGTGTGGGTGGAGGTGGGAAAGCCTGCTGAGAGGAGGCATGTGAGGTGGGAGGAGGTGGGAAAGCCTGCTGAGAGGAGGCATGTGAGGTGGGTGGTGGTGGGAAAGCCTGCTGAGAGGAGGCATGTGAGGTGGGTGGGTGGGGGTGGGAAAGCCTGCTGAGAGGAGGCATGTGAGGTGTGTGTGTGGGTGGTGGTGGGAAAGCCTGCTCAGAGGAGGCATGTGAGGTGGGTGGGTGGGGGTGGGAAAGCCTGCTGAGAGGAGGCATGTGAGGTGTGTGGGTGGGGGTGGGAAAGCCTGCTGAGAGGAGGCATGTGAGGTGTGTGGGTGGGGGTGGGAAAGCCTGCTGAGAGGAGGCATGTGAGGTGTGTGGGGGTGGGAAAGCCTGCTGAGAGGAGGCATGTGAGGTGTGTGGTGGTGGAAATGCCTGCTGAGAGGAGGCATGTGAGGTGTGTGGGGGTGGGAAAGCCTGCTGAGAGGAGGCATGTGAGGTGGGTGGGTGGTGGTGGGAATGCCTGCTGAGAGGAGGCATGTGAGGTGTGTGGGTGGAGGTGGGAAAGCCTGCTGAGAGGAGGCATGTGAGGTGTGTGGGTGGAGGTGGGAAAGCCTGCTGAGAGGAGGCCTGGGAGGTGTGTGTGGGGGGGGGGAAGCCTGCTGAGAGGAGGCATGTGAGGTGTGTGGGTGGTGGTGGGAATGCCTACTGAGAGGAGGCGTGTGAGGTTGTGCACTAAAGCCTGGCCTTCTGTGTGTGCTCCCAGTGGTTAAAGGGAAGCAGCTGGGAGCCTGGTGCAGCACAGTGATAACCAGAACCAGTATTTGAAGAGGATGAGAACAACTGGAAATCTCTGATGTGCCTCAGTGGTGGTGAGGGTAGGAGAGAGCTCAGGATAGTTAGGGACCGTGAACTTCTCTGTGTAGAGCCCCCAGGGGCTGCAGGGGAGAAGTTTCCACTGCCCAGTGGAAGTGAGCCCTTGAGGGCCTCTAGCGCCCCCCGCAGGCTCAGTCACACTGCCTGGCTCCCTTGACAAACCTCAAGGTCTGAAGCTGGCTACTTGGAGTTCTTAGCTGGAGGCTGCAGAGCAGCAGTGTGGCTGGTACCCAGCGACCGAGCTGCCTGGACAGCTCCAGACTCACATGGAGGAATGCCACCAGGAGCGCATGGCTGCCCCGGGGATTGTGTAAATAGCATCCCAAGAAGCAGGTATATGTAATAAATTTGTTTTCAATCAAGACTTGGTCCAAAATCCCAAAACAAAGTAAACATTTAATTTAATTTTCACTTTTTCTTTTAATATTATTAGTAAGGAGTGAAAGAGAAACATAAGGGGGGAAAAGTGCTTTGAAGTATCACACCTTATTTTTAACTTGTGTTTTTATACCAATACTACCGTGTTTCCCTGAAAATAAGACCTACTTACAGGTTTCCTTCTGAGTGAAATATAAGGCATCCCCCCCCCAAAATAATGCCCCCAGGCTCTGTCTCAGAATTAAAATTAATTTACCGTAAACTGATCGCTAGGGCCACCCCGACTGGCGTCTAGCAACCAGTGATGTTACGCGGAGTCCTGACGTCACTGCTGTGTGATTGGAGAGAAATCAGCTTGGAATCTTTGTGAAACCTAAACTGCAAGAAGTTGTGACTTGGGTGAAGAATTCATGGGAGAAAATCATTGACAGTTGCATTGCAAATGCACTGCGAGCAAGCTACTTTGACAAGAAGTACTCATTTAAAGACAGTGCTATTACTAAACATGAGAGATTTGGTCCACTGATTCTGAAAGAAATAGAGTCACAAGAAATTCACCAGGAAATTCAGGAATTGGATTGCTCTGATGACATTCCAGAAGATGATGACATGATTGTCATTGAATAAATGAGTAAATTCTTGATACTGCAGGATTCAGTTTGTCTGGTTTGTGTTGACAACTACTGTACTACCGTACCGTATACAGGTAATAGATTTCCTTTATTTTCATTTAACAATAAATGTGTACCGTATTCTTCTTCATGGAAAAATAAGACATCCCCTGAAAATAAGACCTAGTGCATCTTTGGGAGCAAAAATTAATATAAGACACTGTCTTATTACCCAGGAAAACAGGGTAGCTGTACCCAGCCATGCATTGCTGTGGCTCAGTCTGGTTAAATGGAAAAGAAAGAAAATAGAAAGCACACATTTCTAATATGTTTAATTTCACAATTCTTGTGGGTATACAATATTTTTTATTGTTCCATTGTCTGTGCAGATATAAAGATTGTCTGTTTGCCAACTCTAGAACACGCAATATATAAATGTCCATTTGAGAAGCAATCCGAGTCTAGATCTAAACCCACAATTCTAAAGATTGGCCCTGAGCTTTGTTGATGGTGATTGCAAACGCCAATCGAACTGGGAATTGCAATCTCTTAAATTGAAATGGCATATCCATTGGAATCATAGGAATGTGGGGAATGAGGACATCTTCACCTTTGAAAGGTCCTGTCTGTTATGGAGAGACCCCCAGAAAAGACCACCAAGACGCCAGATCAAAATTTATGCCTTTATTAACGAATTCGAATCCGGGCTGTCACAGCAGTGAGAAAAGAAAATAGAGAGAGAGCCCTGAGCACAAAGGAAAGCCTGCTTTTATCCTTTTTTTTTTTTTAGGTTTGTCTATTTGGCAAATTCTAATAGGATAATCTTTAAAAACACTAGTCTATGAGCTAAAGTTTACATAACAGGAAAGCTGAAGGCTATCCCTCTACCATTATAGTTTGTTTTGAGACCTTGGCTTATTGTGATTTAGGCTAGCTGGTAGTTGTTTTGCAACGGTGGGGGGAGGTATTGAAAGTGAGTGAACAGGAGGTAGCTGACTTTGTCTGTCCTAGGGTCATGATAACCTATCACACTATGAGCTATGAAAAATTCCACTAGTACAGTATCATCGTTAAAAGTTTGCACAACACCTGGGGTGGGGGCTGGCTTATTTTCAGTTTAAGCGGTTTCTGTTTGACCTGGTCTGTTTGTGCTGCCTTGCGATTACTTGGAACAGGACATGTCTGGGGGTTGGGGATTGCAAACAAAGTCAGCATTATGACTAACATAAAGCGCATCATTCTTTGTTGTGGGTCTGGTTGTTCATTTCTCCCCTGGGCTGGAGCCCTGCCTTGACAGGGTCCTGCCGGCTATAACACTGTCAAGATTGCTGCTTCTACAAACTTTGCTCATTAATTTTTTACTGCAAGCTACATGCCATTGTAAAGCTATGGCTGGTTGATATTTGTAACATGATAACTGGCACGCTGATTTTCAATTGCAGTACGTGCAGTGGTATCCCTGGCAGATCGAGTGAATTCAAAAGTTCTGTTGGATAATTAACCGCTTCATGTGCTTCCACAACAGTGTCTACGGACTTGTACCTGACTGCCTCGCTTTGAATGTTAGACTGAAGAATATTGTGAAGTTCATAGACGTCTCTGTTCTTGGCCACAAGAATAGCTCATTCACTCATCCAATTGTGATTCTTATAATTAATTTGAATACTAGGAAATACTTTTTTCAACCAATTCTTCTTTTGACATCACTAAGTTGCAGAAGTTATGTGGCAATGAAATTCATCCTGAGATCAGATCAACCGGCACCTTTCCATTCCCAATGTTCAGAGATTGATGTGAGAATATCTCAGCTGATCGATCATTTTGCAGCTGGACATGCATAGTTATAATTAATTTTAATATCTTTATGCGTCGCCACAAAGTAGAGTATTTCAGACAAGCGTTTATTTTGTCCGCTGGTGTTGATTAAGGAATTACAGGTAGTATTTGCCTGAAATCTCCTGCAAGCAATATTAACACGTTCCCAAATGGTCTGATGCTTCCGCGCAAATCTTGCAAAGATCAATCAAGAGCCTGGAGTGATTTTTTGTGCGCCATTGTGCACTCATCCCAAACAGTAAGTTTGCATTTCTGCAGTGCTTTTGCCATGCTGGATTCTTTGGAAATGTTGCACGTGGGAGTTTCAATGAATTGCATGTTCAATGGCAATTTCAAAGCGGAATGAGCCCTTCTTCCACCTAGTAGCAATGGTGCAGCTATTCCAGATCACACAAGAGCTAAGGCTATGTCATTTTGGGATCGAATTGCTGCCAGAATCAATCTAACTAGGAACGTTTTACCAGTTCCTCCTGGCTCATCTAAGAAGAAGATTTCTCCAACCCTGTTATTGACAGTTTGCATTATTTGATCCCAATATCTGAATATTTAATTGCACATACGACAAAATATCACCCGTGTTGTAATTTTGTTTAGGATGAAATTCTACATCAAATGAAGTAGCAGCAAGATAGATCAGGTGATGGCATTCCTAATTGATTAAGAACTTTGTTAGCAATTTCTAAGCACAAATTTTCAATCATTATCAACATTGAAGTGGAATCATAAAATCGGAAACTTGGAAATCATAAATGGAATGTAAATCAGAAACATTGAAATGGAATTGTATTTAGTATAGCATGTGTTGCTTTTATGTTCAACAGATGGCGCTGTTTTGTATTTTTTAAAAAGCATGTTTTTACCTGTCACAGGTGTGACATCTATATAATAGTATATAAAAACGCGGGTATTCCAATGCAATGTTGTGTCAAAATTTCAAAGCAATCTGTGAAGAACTTTCAGAGATTTAAGATTTTGAACAAATGAACATTTACATTTTATTTATGTAGATGTTATCGTAAAACCAGAGCAAAAAACAAAGGTGAAGCAGAGGCCTATCTCCTGGGGGACACTGCGCAGGTGTGTAAGCTCCTCTGCTCAACACTGTTTCCAGTGAGGCCCCCAAGGACAGGCCTGGCTCAGGGGAGGAATGCTGACTGCTGGGGAGTAGACCCTTTCAATAAAAATGCATTAATGCATGGCCAATGTGGCTTAGTGGTTGGGCATCATGCCACACAATAGGAAGTTGCTGGTTCGATTCCATGTCAGGGCACATGCCTGGGTTGTGGGCTCCATCCTCAAAAAGGGGTCATGCAGGAGGCAGCAGATCGATGAGTCTCTCTCACCCATATTTCTCTCTCTCTCTCTCTCTCTCTCTCTCTCTCTCTCTCTCTCTCTCACTCTCCTTTCCTCTCTGAAACCAATAAAAACATATTTTTCAAAAATAGACCCATCTCTAGTAAATACTAGGTATGTGGTTTCTCAGGCTTTTGATTAAGAGAAAGTCTGTGACATTCTTCCTGTTTGAGAACATTTTCAGGTTATGAGTGAATAAGTGAGTGAACAGGAACCTAATTTAAAATGACGTGGGAGCAGCCCTCGCCCATCACAGGGCCTGAACGGAAGGACTTGGTAATATTGCTCCCTCCCTTCCCCCTGCAGGCCACGCCCACCTTTGCTGGACAGCAACCTCCGGCTGCCAAGGCTGCAGGTTCCCAATGTGCCATTCTCTGCTGTTCTGGAATAAACCCATTTGCTGGAGATACGCTGACTTTTTGTTTAGGTCCACAGTACCCTTGTCACCTTGGATGTGGAATTCTTTTCAGGAAAGACAATTTAAATCCAGAGCTATCCCTTATTTTTTTGAATCATGAATGGTTGACTGAGATATAACTAATAACAGAGGTAATTTATTTTTTAATATAAAAAGCAAATATTTCTCATTATAAGAGTAGGAAACTTGTTTTAATGGTATGGATGAGAATTTCAGATATCAATAAAATTAAGGTAGCTGGTATGCATAATTTTAATCTAATGGCTTAAGATATCAGTTCTGCACCTGGACAGAAATATATTACCTTCATAAAAATAATAACCCAATAAACTCCATCCCTGGTGGCATCGATTGAAAATAAAGTATATGTATATTTGCTTAAAGTTAATAATATCTCTGTTCTCATTTTTTATTTAGATGCTTCAGGTAACATCTGAGAATTATGAACAAAGATTACAAAACAGGTTATTTCTTATCTTCTAGAAGTTAATGGACTAAGTGGACAAAGAAACCACTCTGCAGGTGGTTGTAAATATTGCAAAATGAATATCACATCTCCTCCACACTGTACAGAGGACGTTGTGTGACCCTCCAGGGAAAGCAGTGAGCTTCTATGCGGCCCTTATGCTTCTTGGATTCTGCTCTCACCATCCCCAGGTATAGGTATGGTGAATGCATTGCTCACATTAGGTATCTATCCTATAATGAAACCTTAATATACAAATCGACCAAACAGTAGGATGACCGGTCCCTGTGACACACACTGATCACCAAGAGACAGGCGCTCAATGCAGGGTCTGACCCCTGGTGGTCAGTGCACTCCCATAGGGGAAGTGCTGCTTAGCCAGAAGTAGGGTTCATGGCTGGTGAGCACAACAATCTCCTCCCCGGCAGCTCTAAGGACCCTTTGGGGGATGTCTGACTGACAGCTTAGGCCTGGGGGGGTCCCAGGCTGTGAGAGAACACAGTCTGGGCTGAGGAACTCCCCTCCCAGAATACAAATATCCTACAATGGGCCTCTAGTCTATAATAACAAAAGCATAATATGCTAATTAGACCAAATATCCTTCCAGATATTCTTTATTTCTGGACAAAGCAGCAGAGGCAGTCACAGCAGCAGCAGGCAGGGACCAAGGCCCTTGCACAAATTTAGTGTACCAGTCCTCTAGTATGTACATAAAAGACTAAGTGACTGAAATCCATCCGTCAGGCCATCAGACCTACCGACCGACCAGCCGGTACATAGGACATGCACTGGCAATTTAAAAATAAACATTGACTTGTGCATGCATGATACATATAAAGCTCTGGCTGGTGCCAATCGCATGCATATGTTTCCATCTATCATTGTTGATCATGGTTGCTCTGATTCCAAAATATCCCCATCTGACACTGACCTCCCATTTAAATTAATTCGAAGACAGTTTCCTGTGATGCCAGCATTTGTGATGACTATTGATAAATCACAAGGACAAACTCTAGACAGAGTAGTAATATTTCTACCTGAACCCGTTTTCTGACATGGTCAGTTATATGTTGCTTTCTCTCAAGTTCGAAGAGCATGTGACATTAAAGTTATAGTTGTAAATACTTCATCACAAGGGAAATTAGTCAAGCACTTTGAAAGAGTTTTCACTCTTAATGTGGTAAACAGGGAGATATTAGAATAAGTTTAATCAATGTATCAGTCATTGTATCAGTGTTGTTTTTATATCATGTCTTTGTTGTTGTGATACAATGTTGTTATTGTTTATTTATTAGAGGCCTGGTGCATGGAACTAATGCACAGGTACCTAGGCCTGGCTGGCAGTCGAGGCTAATCGTGGGGCGATCGACAAGGCAATCAGGAGGGGGTAGGGGGGCAGCCTGCTGGCATCCACCTTGGCTGACCTGGGGGCTGGGGGCTTGGGGCAGTTCCTGCCTTCAACATCTGCCTCCTGGTGGTCAGTGAGCATTGTAGCAACTGGTCATTCTGCCAGTTGTTCCACCATTCAGCCAATTTGCATATTAGGCTTTATAATATAGGTTTAATTTATATAATATTTTCATATACATTTTACTAATTTTATTTCGTCTCTGACAATTCTATTTAGAAAAAGGGTGAATAGAGATATTAAAATGTTTCTTCTAATTAATTTCCTTTTAATGTGCATGAGTCCTTGCACCAGGCCACTAGTTTACTAATGGTTGTTGATAAACTGGATCATTTAAATGCTATTGGCTCTTTAATATGATTTGCATGGGACAAATAGAGAATATTGCCTTGTATGCTTGACAAAAAATATGGACTTTATTCCTTCAATAATAATCACTCTATTTAACAACCTTTGATAGATTCAGCTAACATAATCAACATATGACTGAGGATTCTGTTGGAACATATTGGTTTTACTTAATGTTTGTTTATTTATTTATTTTTCAGTTGCCTTTATTTTTCTAACACCCATGCAATAGAGCAGCTAAAAACAACACTATTTCTCAATAGCAAGATGGGATACGCTGAGTTTGCTCACATCTCTTATTCCGGTCTAACATTTTCATTAGTCTTCAACCTGGTATTTTTACTTTCTTTTGGGCCCTGCCTTACACTATTTCACAGAGGTGGGTTCAGAGTTCAGACAATAAAGGAAATGAAACAAATGGAAACAGGATAAAGTCATATGGAAAAAATGCAAATAGAAAGATCATCTTTGTTTATGTGTGAAGATGACCCTTCTGGCAAAATTAACTATTAAGTTTTTCAGTAAAACTATTTAGTTAATTTTCTTTTTTTTTTTTTTTTTACTTTTTTAGAATAAACAATAAAATAACTAGAGTGTAGAAATAAAGAACAAGCCAAACAGAGTTCTCAAGAACATTCTGGTTGGAGGTTTAACTAAGTTACACACAGCACAGCAGTAGCTCCATCACATCTGTCCCAGCTAAACAAAATGTAG
Organism: Vespertilio murinus; assembly: GCA_963924515.1. Taxonomy (NCBI): domain Eukaryota; kingdom Metazoa; phylum Chordata; class Mammalia; order Chiroptera; family Vespertilionidae; genus Vespertilio; species Vespertilio murinus. The sequence goes on along the minus strand of OZ004717.1, from coordinate 48,426,876 downwards.
AAAGAAATTGAAAATGTGAGGACTGAACACGCGGTTAAGCTCCCACTGCACAGCCGGGGAAGGTTAGTTTCCAGATGGCACGGGAGGCCCCGCTGCAGCCACGGTGGAAGAAGGCCCTCGTGTGTGAAATGTTAACTTCACAGAGCATCCCAGGGCACGGGCCTTGCACCAGTAATCAGTCCAGGGGAGAGGGCTTCACTGCACCCGGGAGAAGCTGTGGTTTTAACTGGGAGTTAGTAATTATTTTTAAGTGATATTTGCTTTGAGGAGGGAGTTGTAGCTCAATGTCACAGAAGGATGGAAAATTAATCAATGCTATTTCAAATTGATAACTTTGAACATGAACACATGAATTTGAAACTAAGCCAAAGCAGAGTTAAGCAGCTCAAGGGAACATATCCCCTAAGAGACACAAAAGATACTTGAAATTCAGGATAAGGGGATTTAGTCATATTATACCTAGATATCATCAAAATCTTTCTAATTGAATTTATTTGAAGCAAATATCTCACCAATGTTCATTTCTATTAGTTTTTCCTCATTTATTTAGACCGTATTCAATGTCTGACATATTTAGTTTTATTATAGATAAAATTACATTTTTATTAACCTACCAGAGGTCTGTTGCATGAAGATTCATGCAATAGGCCTTCTTTCCCCTGGCTGCCGGCATCGGTTTTTCTCTGGCACCCAGGACCCAGGCCTTCGCTCTGGTCACCACCTTCTGTCTTCACTCCAGATGGAGCGTTCAGCCTTCTCCACTCAGGCCGGAGCACTACTCCTATAACTCCCTCCACCCCTGCACTCCCCCTCATAGCAGGCATCCTGCTCCACACCTGCTTATGCAAATTAACCCACCATCTTTGTTGGGTTAATTTGCATTCTCACTCCTGATTGGTTGGTGAGAATCATGGAGGTATGGTCAATTTGCATATTTCTCTTTTCTTAGTGTAGATTGTGTTTTCACTTATTAATTTATTCTTTATACTGAATTGCATATCCCATTTGAGTATTTATAATGTTTGAGGGCTAAACACAATACCCTCATTCTTCTAGTGTTACTAGAATTCTAAACTTTCAGATAAAGGCTTTAATACAAGTTATAGGTGTTCATATACACTTGATCTAGACTGTACATTGGAGGCTAGCATACACTTGACCAGAACCAGAAACACAGCAGCAGTAATTTTAAAGATTAAAAAAAAAAAAGGTAAGAAAAAGCAAAGTGCTCCAGAAAAGGAGAGCGCTGTGATTTCTTTCTTTGTTAATCCTCACCCAAGGATACTGTTCCTATCAGTCTTTAGAGCGAGTAGAAATGAGGGCAGGAGAGCTAGAAAGAAAAAAAAACATTGATGGAGAGAAACACACCCTGACCAAGGCCAGGGATCCAACCTACAACCCAGGTACGTGCCCTTGACTGGGAATCAAACCCTCAACCCTTGGGTGTGCAGGCTGACGCTCTAACCACTCAGAAACACCAGCCCAGGAGGGAGTGCTACTATGAACAGTAGGTTGGAAATTGGAAGAGATAGTCCAGTAATTTCAAATCAGTCTTTTGAATAGTTCTAGTATCTTCTGAAGGAGCACCATTACAACCATCAGAATGTGCAGTAGGACAGGCTGTGTCTGTCAGGAACACGGCTCACCCACTCTTACCTAGTGCCCTGATTTGACCATGAACTATGTCCCCTCCCTTCAAGTGCTCAACAGACAAAGGTGGTCACAGTGGGCAGCAGACAGCGTGTGCTTACTGCGCAGGTCCGTGTCCTGGATAATGGCTGCCTCCACCTCGGTCCCGGCCATCACGGTGCAGGTGAAGGGCAGCTGCAGCAGCACGCTGAGCTCGCCGAACGACTCGTGCCTCTGCAGCTGCCCCATGTAGACCAGCTTCCGGACCCTCTTCTGTGGGAGAGGAGGAGCACTAGGTCACAGACACACTCTGCTCCTGCCGGAAACGCTGCCCACGAGCCCTGGGGTACGGTGTTTAAACTGCACTGCAACTTCATGCGACCAGAGCGCACCCTCCCAGCTGTGAGCTCTGTGACATCGTGACCACTCGGCCAGAGGAAGCTGGGAGCACCGCCATTCGGTGCAAACTGCATGTTTGCATCTGCCCAGGCTCTTAGGCAATGCTGGACTCAGTCCGTTCCGAGGCCAGCACTGTGAGCGTTGCTCACTAGTGTGTTACCTCCAACACAGGGATGAGTTGGTGAGCAGCAAGATGAAAAAATAAGGAAAGGAACCGTAGGAATAGAGGGTAGCCCTCAAGATAGAAGGGTGAGAGGAAATCTAAAAGGGCTCACAAGCCAAGATCTGCCTGGAAGGTGTGTCCCTCTTACAGCCAGTGCCTCCCCTGCAGGCCGCAGGGACCAGCAGGGAGGTGCCTGACCCGCCAGCAGCTCAGCCCCAACTCCGCACCATCCCCCTTTTGCCCCTGAGAACTGCGCAAACCCGCATCTCACAGAGCCGGCCGCACCTCGCCCCTGCGTGCAGGTTCTGGAAGGCACCATCTGCGTGCAGGTTCTGGAAGGCACTCAGGTGCGGTGCCCTCGGCCAGATGCCCGCGGCGCCCCTGCAGCCGCCGGGCAGGGCTCACAGCCTCTGGCTGTGCCGTTCCCGCAGGTCTTTGGCAGGAAGTTCACTTCGTTTCTTGTGAGTGAAATCCCTGGGCCATGTGTTACATGTGTGTCAGCCAACCTGATGCCTCATAGGCATACTGTGTGGTGATAACTGGCACTTTTCTGATAAAGACGTTCAGCATCTCTCAATGTGCTCATTGGCCATTAGTCATTGATATTTGATTAATGATATTGATATTCATTGGCCATCAGGCTCATTGGTCATTGATATTTGGTCACAACTCAGTATATCTTACAACTTGTCTTACATTCTGGTACCTCACAACTCAGGTGTGGGGAACCTAACCCAAAAGAGTAAAAAACATTGAACAGAGATTTCACAAAGGAAGACACGCAAATAATGCAGCCAATGAGCAGTGAAGAGATGCTCACACCCTTTGTTTCCGTAGGTTAATGGGTTAAAGAGAACACGGGGATTTGAAACTCACCACTCGTCTTGGATGCAATCTCACGAGTGCTACAATATTTCTATAAATGTCACAGTGTCCAGAATTAATATAAACCACGAAAGGGATGACAGTTCCACTCTCCACTATCACTGAAAACAAGAGACGGTTCGTTATTTCACACATTCTTCTCAGAGCATTTCACACATCCCCGCTGCAAAGGACAGGCTCCTAGTGGCTGTGTCTGCAGGCAGCACTGGCCTGTGACCGGCATCTGCCCAGAAGGGAGCACTGGTGGGACTGTGGCCGCAGAGACCCCTCCCACCCCGTGCAGTAAGTGGGGAGAAGGGCCAGAGGCAGGGGGGCCAGGAGAGGGGGAAGGAGTGCAGAGGGGAAAAGCCACAGTTGGCATTCCGGATCTCTGTGGTGTGAATTCTCTGCCATGCTAATGCCAAACTGCCAATGGCTTGCACAGTCCCCGAGTGGCAACATCCCGAGCCCGATGGCGCTAGTTAGCACTCTCCTCTCTCCGCAGGGTTAAAGCAAGGTCCTACATGAGCCATAAATTCTATAATCCCTGAGCTTCGGGCTTTCACCTTGAAAATGGCAAAATTAAAAAACCCATTCTATACTCAATGTGGGGTAATTAAGTGATATAAAGTAGTATGATGGCTGGCACCTAGTATTACATAGTAAATCATGCTGTTAATGTCATTATTTTTTGCTCAAATTTGTGAAGCTACCCTAAGACCAAGATCTAGTTGAAGGTGAACTGGTTAATCTATATATAAAAACCCAGTGACCTTTACAGCAGAACAACCAGTTGCTATGAAGCACACTGACCACCACGGGGCAGACGCTCAACGTAGGAGCTGCCCCCTGGTGGTCAGTGCATTCTCACAGCAGGAGTGCCGCTCAGCCAGAAGCTGGCGAGCACAGTGGTGGGGCGGGAGCCTCTCCCGCCTCCTGGCAGCACTAAGGAGCTAAGGAGCGAGCAGGCCCGTGGTTAGGAGCGCGAGGTCCCGGATTTTGAGAGAGCACAGGCCTGGCTGAGGGACACTCCCCACCCCATACATGAATTTCGTGCATGGGGCCTCTAGTACCTTTCTAATTAGCCAGGTACTGATTAAAAAGCAATCAGAATAAAAACCTCCTGATATACATAACATTTTAAATTATCAACATAATTTAATTTAAATAATAAAATCAACTAATCATACATAAATTAAAATTGCTATTTCAAAGTGGCTTTTTATTTTGTTCATTTTGAAGCATATCAATATTTTTTCTGCAAACCCTAAAAGTAACAGAGAAAACATATGTATGTTTTTTTAAAGAGTAGTATTTCATTGTGTAAATGTACCACAACTCTCTTATAATTAAAAAATAAAAATTTTGATTATTCAAAATTATTTATTTCACATTATATAAGAGTATATATCAACATGAGAAAAATATTTGTTATTAAAATAATAAGCTTGAGAATAGCATAGCTCTGTAAAAATTATAGTTAATACTATAATTATTAACTATTAACTATAGTTATTAGTTATTAATTATTATAGTTCTTAATTATTAACTATAATTATTAACTATTAACTATAATAGTTAACTAAAAGAACAAGTTAACTATTAATAACATTTACCATAAGCAAAAATAAACAACAGACAATGGAAAAATACTTTAAGATAAAACAAGTGGCATTCAATGTTTTGCTGAGATATTTCAGAGAATGTGTTATGTCCCTCTCCTCATATTCAGAACGCAAAGTACATAAAACAAAGATTGAAAGATGATACTATTGTCAGGAATCAATTACTTACCTACATAAATTATCATAGTAACACATATTCTCTTATACTATTTTCCTTACAGCCAGACAAGGATATTACAAAGTTATTTGAAGATATCAAAGTGCATTTTGTCTATAGAATTCGGTGCAGATTGTATAGATGGGAAATTTTCTCGGAGGTCACACTCATAGGAGCAATGATGGCCTTGCTACCCAGGTGGGAACAGTAGAGCCCGCCTCCTTCCTTCAGCCAGCCAATGAGTGCAGAGCAGGCCTGGAATACTGCAAGGTCCCAGCAAGGAGAGGTACACTAAGCACCACAGAAGTCCTTCCCTCTTCACTTGCCTTGTGCGCTACTCTGATTTTTTCTTTAAACTATATAGACATATATATATATATATATATATATATATATATATATATATATATATATAATTATGGATGTGGGTTTTTTAATTGTATTTCCCATCACCTTTTACCTCCTCTGTGCCCTCTATCACCTCCACATATCTCCCTGCCCCCTTCAATCACCACACTGTTGTCCATGTCCATGAGTTCTTCCTTTTTTGCTCAAATGGTCCACCCTCCCCCCACCCCATCCTCCCTCACACACACACCCCAGCTGTCTGCCTGTTCTCTATATTTTTGTTTGATAGTTCAGTTTGTTTAAGAAATTCTACATATGAGTGAGATCATGTGATACTTGTCTTTCTCTGACTGGCTTTTTCACTTAGCATAATACTCTCCAGGTCCCTCCATGGGGAAAAATTTCTTCCATTGTATAGCAGAGTAGAATTCCTTGGTGTACATATACCACAGCTCTTTTTTCCACTCATCTACTGATGGCACGTGGGCTATAAGCCAAGCCCTCTATAGACCACAGGGAAGCATGTATAATATCCAGGAGGTCGGGGACAAGGTTAAAGCCAAACCACTGCTGTGAGGCCATCTCATTCCAATAGTGATTCTCCTTGGTCTTTCTAACAATCGCCGCAAATGTTTGTCTTAATGAAGACAACTCCAGGGAACTTGGGTGTAAGGACATTTTCAAACATGTTCATTTGAAACATTACTATTGACTAGAAAAAGTCATACCAGTTCCCCGGGACAGACTTCACACCTCCTCGCTGTGTCTCCAGGTTTTATTGACTCTGCCTTGTACTGTTTCCCATACCCAAAAACTGCTGGCGACATGCTGTCAGCTCCTCGCCCTTCCCTCAGGTGACATAGAAAATGACACACAACATGAAAAGACCCAGAGGATTATAACAAAATTTTAATTGAAAAGATTTAGTCATGGACTACATAGATGACATTGTAGTCATCATTTTTAAAGGTCAGATTCATTCAAGTTCAGCCAAGAAAGTTGTTTTTTATTTAAAAATTAGGCTTTAAAGAGCCCCATAATAATTCAGACTGACATTCTAAAACATTGTAAGAAGTGCAAACTTGGTTTTATCCTAAGCGTAAGTAATAGGGAGGAAAAAGGATTCACAGAGACAGAATATGGGGCGTTCTTCTTTTGCGTCTCTATTGGTTATCACATGCCAGGAAATACCCCAAGTCTAATAGACTATTCTATCCCAATCGCCAGGTCTCCAGAAGAAGGAGGGGAAGAACAATACCTTCCTGGCTGTCCACATCATCACTGGAGCAGTTCAGGGCCTGTTTCCATGGAAACTAATGATTGGAAAGACAGTCACAGGACATCTTCTAACCTGGGGGCAAAGCCAGGCCCTTGACAGAGGACCAAGCCTGTTTGGGAGAAGGAGTGTATCTGGGACCAGAAAGGTGGGTGCAGCTCCAAGCAGGACACACAGTCACTGTGAAGCACTGAGAACACATGGTCTGGAAGTGCGTGCACCCTTCTATGTAGAATTAAAGATGTTTGCCTTGCTGCCTGGCTCCCGAGTATGTTTTGTGTTCTACCAGGACCCCTGACTTAGGGGAGGATTGCTTTATTTCTAACAATGTTGGGGCTCATCTGGGATACTGTCTGTTGCCACAAAGAAAATGGACCCCTCTCCTGAAGAGGTGTACCCCGCTGCCAAGTTGCCGCAGTCTTGGTGACGAGGAATGGCCATTACCACTATGCCAACTATGAGCTCTGGATCAAGAGTCAGCCAACCACGCAGGAAGGGCCCAAGCAAGACCAGTGACCTCAAGCATGAGCCAGGTGGGAAATGGACTGGGTACTTCTTTGGTGATTGGCTGTCCTTTGAGGAGTTCTGATCTGTGGTTCCATTCTCCTGTGAGGGAAGTGGCCAGAGATGGACAAAGCAGATCTCGGGGAGTAGGAGAAACCTCCAATATGGGAGGTTGAGAATATAGTCACAGGGGACCTGCCATGGATGGGAAACAGAAATTCTAGGCCTAGGGAATACATTCATTGGAAGAATGCTGAGATTCTGGGGAGGCGAGTTCCCGAGCCAGGGACAGAGACATTGCTCTTTGTGTAAACTTAGTGTTGTGTGAGGCGGAATGAGAGTGTGTGTTGATGTTTTATGTTTGCTTTGTTGTTGTTGTTGTTGTTGTTGTTTAATTATCTAGTGAAATTTCTGTCTGTATGTCTGTGATGCAATTTTGGCTTATTTTTAGGGAATTTAATTTGCTCTTCCCTGATTTATGATGTTGCTGTGCTTGGTTAAAATGTTAAGATTATAAGATTAAGGAGGCACTCACCTTATTTCTAATGCCAGGAAAGAGCGATGGGATGGAGGTGACAAAGGTGCCTTCTGTGAGCTTACTTGCCCACAGGAAAGTTTCCCAAACATGCTTTCCTCATGGGTAGATTCAGTTTGCTTCCATATGTTGTTCAGAAAGATTGTGGTTAGGAAGTAGTTCGCACTTACTATTTTTGTACGAGTCCACTGAAGATACTTTAACCACTATTAAATGGCACTTCTTCATTATTAAGAAATGTATGTTCTTGACGTGGGTGGTAAGCACTCAGTACAGTACACTGATGTTGTGTTGTAGAACTGCAAACCTGAAACCTGTGTGATTTTACTAACCAGCGTCACCCCATGCATTCAATTTTTAAAAAAATTATGTGCAGATAAATACATTTATGGCTAAGTAGAGACAAATCTTAAATAGGAATGCAATATCAGAAGAATTGATCATTGGTTAATTATGTAATTTTAAATTCATGGTACATTAAAAAGGTCATCCTTGCAATGAATACTATATGTAAAATCTTCATGTATATTAAATAACTGTCACTTTGCATAAGAAGTAAAAAAAAAAACAAATGGACATTTCTCTAATCTCACAAATTTGTGATTTGGTAAAAAGATAAGTTATTGATAGAGGAAACCCAGAGAAAGACATGGAAAAAATTTTAGATTTCAACATGCCTCAGAACTACTCCAAGTGAAGAACTTACCAAAACAATGCATGTCTAGGAGTATTTCTCAGAAATGACAGCCTATGACTCTGCACCGTCGGGCAGATGAACAAGGACCACAGGTGCTGCCGAGCCCCGCGTCTCCCTCGTCCGACTCTCCCCACGCTCTCCCCCTCCCAGATTTCAAGCTGGACAAACACTGGGCTCAGACCATTCACAGAGGGAGCCTCCCGGCTGGAGCCCAGCCCACAGCCAAGGCGGCCACACCCTTCCTTCCCGGTCTCTCGGGCTCAGGTCTCCTTCTCAGGAGACAGCCCTGACTTCCTACTTCACCCAAGGTGCAGCCGCTCCCCAGCTCCTCACTCCGCCCCTCTTCCTGGTTCGGTGACACCTGACTTCCTGTCTAATTTACCGACGACTTACTTCTGTGCTCAGTGTGCCGTCCCCTTTGGCTCTATTGAAACAAGGACCTTCATCTTGTGTTCCCTCCTGTGTCTGCATAGTAACCACTCAATAAATGTGAAATGAATGCAGGATCTCCATTTTAAATTGGAATTTCTCTCAATAGGTTAACTAAGTGCAAGAGAAAGCTCACCTATGGTGGCTTTGAGTTTTATGAAACTCTGGATAAAGCATTTTACAATATTTGAAGTGATGAAAGGAAAAAAGTCAAAAACCAAGAATAAAATGTCAGTGCACAGTCACAGGTGAGAAAGGTCTGGAGCCAGCGGCAAAGTCAGAGGAGAGAATGGCTGTGGCAGTCTGCCCCGAAGGCCGGGAAGGGTGGTGGTCATGGGGTGAGCTGGCACAGCCTCTCACAGAGCCCGGCGGCACCTTCAGCTCCTACCGAGTCCTGCTGCTGCGTGGCAGGGAAGAACAGGAGGAAGCCTGAAACTGCTCCTGGTGAATCAGAAACTCATTCTGAGGCTAAAATACACTCCATCTGGGAGACACTGAGTTTCATTTTAAACTGCTCTGTCTTTCCAACTCCATAGACTTTGGGGAAAGGAAACAAATTCTGTTGTTGTATATGTAATCTCTGCTTCTTTAAATATTATTAAACTAGAGGCCCAGTGCATGCACTGGGCAGGGGTCCCTCAGCCTGGCCTGCCCCCTCTCACAGTCTGGGAGCCCTCAGGGGTGGGAGGCGACCTGGCCATCAGGGGAAGGGGACACCCCTATCACACCCCTGCTGCTGCCTGCCTGCAGTGCAAGCCTCAGCCACCCCTGGTTACCTGAGCTTTGGGTGGCCCTGGGCGGCGGGGCAGCCACCATTTGAGGCTTGCCTCACATTGGGCATTGGCTGGGAAGCTGCTCTCTGAGGCTTGCCTGCACCTCGGGCCAGCCTTAGTGGCTGGGAGACTGAGAGGACTGAGGAACTCCAGTGGCAGGTGCGCAGAGCTGGCCCCGCCATGCCAAGCCTGCTGCCCTGGTGAGGTTGAGGGGACTGGGTGCCACCATCTTGTGGCTGTGGGACCCTCCATATTTGAGGGTGTAGCAGTCAATTAGCATATTCCCTCCTTATTGGCTGTGGACACCGCTATCTTTGTGAAGGCGTGATGGGAATATTTGCATATTCCCTCTTTATTAGATAGGATAGCTGTTATAAATTTTAAATATCTACCTTGTCACATCACTTCACTTAATTCTGTGATTCCTGATAATTTTCTCACTGACTCCACAAATATTCAACTCATACCAAATGATATGAGTATAGAAGATGATTTCACAGTCCACTTTTACAAGTTTACGCTTATTATTTTTTTACTTAGGAATGTTGATGCCGAAACCGGTTTGGCTCAGTGGATAGAGTGTCTGTCTGCGGACTGAAGGGTCCCAGGTTGGATTCCAGTCAAGGGCATGAACATTGGTTGCGGGCACATCCCCGGTAGGGGGTGTGCAGGAGGCAGCTGGTCGATGTTTCTCTCTCATCGATGTTTCTAGCTCTCTATCCTCTCCCTTCCTCTCTGTAAAAAAAAATCAATAAAATATATATATTTTTTAAAAGAATGTTGGTAAGCTTATCCTTTAGTGATAACTATCCTGGTATTTCCTGCCAGGAACTCACTAACTTTGTTTTGACATATAGGTGGTTTTATCATGTTATGCAACTTTTCATCTGACCTTATTTTCTTGGGAATGTGTGTCAGAACTTCCTCCAATGCCCTGAATCAATGTTTTAGTGAAATATACGAATAGATGTTTAAAGCCATATTGAGCTAGTTCTCATTAAATGCCTAGAAAGAACTGGCTTTGCTTTGGTGAATTTTCTGTGAAGTGCTGCTACATTATGTTTTCTAATATAATTTATATTGTTATTCCCACTTAGGTGCTTAAATAGTCTTTTTTTTAATCTTACCTTTGTCATTTTAGCTTCCATGTTATAGCAAATTGGAAAGAAAGCATTGGTATCATCAGCTCCTTGAAAATGCAACCAAGCTAACTAACTGGGGGCACATTCAGACATCCTGCCAGGTTTTCTAATCAGGGCGCTCAGCAGGTCTCCTCGGCCTCCCAGCAGAGGCTGCTGGGCTCAGTGTTCTAAGGCAAAAACAGCACTTTACTCTAGAAAATGCAAGACACACAGTGTGGTCAAGCCCACTTCTGATCCTGCCGGACCATTACTCCATCAGCTGTCACGGAGACTTCCCCTCTGCTGTCGTCATGTAAGGAAGTGACTAGAATGTTAAACATGTTAAGTACACACAGCTATGAATCCTCTCAGGGTGGTGAGTGAGGCGAGGGAGGGGAGGGCGGAGGTGGGAAGGGGCACAGAAGGATGAACGATGCTGGGGAAAGTAGGCATACCTCTCAAAAATGTACACTGGAGTGGTTTTTAAATGAAAAGAATAGACTTTAAAAATTGATACAGCCAACCTATCTTTTTTTTATATCTTTCTATTTTTTAACATGAATTTTTAAAAAGCTGCATATAACCCATTTAACCCAGTGAGAGGACATAAGAACAAAGTCTATGCTATCATATTGAGAACAAACAAAACGCCACCGTCCCTGGAAGCCACAGGTCGCAGGGACACTGAGGTGAGGGTGTTTCTCCGTGGTTCACACGCAGGAAACCATTCCTCTGTGACTGAAAGGAGTGGTGGATGTTACATTCCCTCTCTTTAAAACCTCGTCTTCAGTATTGGACCAATAGCATGAATCAATAAGGGGCCGCATCCTGCTTGAGAATAAAATTGCTCCGCACCACTTTGTGAGCAGTGTCACCCCAAATAAGCAAGTTTTTTAATTGTCCTGTGTAAAATGCCTAAATAATTACTATCACATTATTTAGGCACAGGTAGTTTACTCTTGCATAGCAACCTACATTTGATTTATACTTTGCATTCTGTGGCAAATGTTACCTCCAGATAAGTTCCAGCAATCTTTTCTAAAATAGCCTCTGTTGCAAGCTCAGTCCTGTTGGAGACAAAATCTAGGTGCACAGAGTTCCCACAGGAAGCCCACCAGCCTTTCTGGGGGAAGAAGTGACTTAATGTTAAAAATGAACATCAGAAAACACCAAGACCCTCCCAAACATGCTCAGAAATTTACTGAGGAGAAATTCAAAACTAAAAGAGAGGTTTAAGCCTAAATCCAGGAACGCCCACGTTTTCCTCAGAGTGTCTCCATCTCCTAAAAGCTCCGGAAGGTCAGGGACTTGGGGACTCGGAGGAAATGCAGGCCTTGCCCGTGGCTGCCCCCTGCTGCCCCACATCCGTCTCCTTTCCACAAAGAGCTTCGATGGCGTACTACTCTCTGCAACTTCTGAGGCTTCTAAAATGCAAAATTCAACAAAAACGTGCAGATAACATTATTTGACTAAAGTTTGAAAATCAATATATAGACATAAGAGTAATTAATTACTCATGTGGCTGTCATTTGCCTGTAGAAATGAAAAAAGCATAATAACAATTTCATTGTCAGAGCAGATTTTCCCAGGCCAGCTCCTGTTTCTCTCCCTTTTGCAAGTAAGCCAATGTCTACTCGATGTTACTGGTAGTTTGGGAAACTTCAAATAAACATTTGTTTGGGATCCAAAGAGTGCACATCAATGCCACTGACATCAGTTCAGGAATGCTAACACTTAAAACGATGAAATAGCTATGCAGCTGCGGTCTTAAGACAACACCACTAGCTGCGCAGGCAACTCTCACCTGGTCATGAGAAATGGAAAAAACAAAGCTCTGCTCCTGGAGCAAGGTGCCCTGGGGAAGGCATTACTGCAGAGCTGGCTACTGCTCTCAGAAAGAACGAGACGCTGGGTGCTTTAGAACACGGGGTCTTCCAGCATGCTCAGCCAGGAAGTAATAGGCACCGGTTACATAGACATACAGATCTATAGATAGGTATAGAGAACAGCACGGGCATGGCATGGGCACGGGAACAGGCACAAACACAGGCACAGGCACAAACACAGGCACAGACACAGACAGAGGCACAGACACAGACACAGGCACAGACACAGACACAGACACAGGCACAGACACAGGCACAGACACAGACACAGGCACAGACACAGACACAGACACAGGCACAGGCACAGGCACAAACACAGGCACAGGCACAGGCACAGGCACAGGCACAGGCACAAACACAGGCACAGGCACAGGCACAGGCACAGGCACAGACACAGACACAGACACAGGCACAGGAACAGACACAGACACAGGCACAGGCACAGACACAGGCACAGACACAGACAGAGGCACAGACACAGACACAGGCACAGACACAGACACAGACACAGGCACAGACACAGGCACAGACACAGACACAGGCACAGACACAGACACAGACACAGACACAGACACAGGCACAGGCACAGGCACAGACACAGGCACAGGCACAGACACAGACACAGACACAGACACAGGCACAGGCACAGGCACAAACACAGGCACAGGCACAGGCACAGGCACAGGCACAGGCACAGACACAGACACAGACACAGGCACAGGAACAGACACAGACACAGGCACAGGCACAGACACAGACACAGACACAGGCACAGACACAGACATAGGCACAGACACAGGCACAAACACAGGCATAGACACAGACACAGACACAGACACAGACACAGGCACAGACACAGACACAGACACAGGCACAGACACAGACACAGGCACAGACACAGGCACAGACACAGACACAGACACAGGCACAGGCACAGGCACAGACACAGACACAGACACAGGCACAGGCACAGGCACAGGACAGGCACAGACACAGGCACAGACACAGGCACAGACACACACACACAGGCACAGGCACAGACACAGGCACAGACACAGGCAAAGGCACAGACACAGACACAGACACAGACACAGACACAGGCACAGACACAGACACAGACACAGGCACAAACACAGACACAGGCACAGACACAGACACAGACACAGGCACAGACACAAGCACAGACACAGGCACAGACATGACACAGACACAGACAGAGACACAGGCACAGGCACAGACAGAGACACAGGCACAGACACAGACACAGACACAGGCACAGGCACAGGCACAGGCACAGGCACAGGCACAGACACAGACACAGACACGACACAGGAACAGGCACAGGCACGAGCACAGACACAGGCACAGGCACAGACACAGGCACAGACACAGGCACAGGCACAGGACACAGGCACAGGCACAGGACACAGGCACAGACACAGGCACAGACACAGGCACAGGCACAGGCACAGACACAGGCACAGACACAGGCACAGGCACAGGACACAGGCACAGACACAGGCACAGGCACAGACACAGGCACAGACACAGGCACAGGCACAGGACACAGGCATAGACACAGACACTGACACAGGCACAGGCACAGATATGACACAGGCACAGGCACAGACACAGACACAGGCACAGGCACAGGCACAGGCACAGACACAGACACAGGCACAGGCACAGACACAGGAACAGACACAGACACAGACACAGGCACAGACACAAGCACAGACACAGGCACAGACATGACACAGACACAGACAGAGACACAGGCACAGACACAGACAGAGACACAGGCACAGACACAGACACAGACACAGACACAGGCACAGGCACAGGCACAGGCACAGGCACAGGCACAGACACAGACACAGACACGACACAGGAACAGGAACAGGCACGAGCACAGACACAGGCACAGGCACAGACACAGGCACAGACACAGGCACAGGCACAGGACACAGGCACAGGCACAGGACACAGGCACAGACACAGGCACAGACACAGGCACAGGCACAGGCACAGACACAGGCACAGACACAGGCACAGGCACAGGACACAGGCACAGACACAGGCACAGGCACAGGACACAGGCATAGACACAGACACTGACACAGGCACAGGCACAGATATGACACAGGCACAGGCACAGACACAGACACAGGCACAGGCACAGGCACAGGCACAGACACAGACACAGGCACAGGCACAGACACAGGAACAGACACAGACACAGACACAGGCACAGACACAAGCACAGACACAGGCACAGACATGACACAGACACAGACAGAGACACAGGCACAGACACAGGCACAGACATGACACAGACACAGACAGAGACACAGGCACAGACACAGACACAGGCACAGGCACAGGACACAGGCACAGGCACAGGCACAGGCACAGGCACAGGCACAGACACAGGCACAGGCACAGACACAGGCACAGGCACAGGCACAGACACAGGCACAGACACAGGCACAGGCACAGGCACAGGCACAGACACAGACACAGACAGTAGTGTGGTGAGAGCCTGGGAGAGTTTGTGGTGGGGTACGGGAGATTAGTGGGGTGTGGGGGAGAATCATCTGTAATACCTTTAAAAGTAAATATAATTTTATTAAAAAGAATGTACTTAATTTATTTGAAACCACCAACTGTCTTCCAAAGTGGCTGCACCACTTCACACCATGAACATCTGAGAGTGTCTGCCCCACATCCTCGGCGCACTTGCCGTCAGCTTCTGGATTTTTCCACTCGAGAGGGTTTGCAGCCGGGGCGCCCTGCACAGTGTGATAGTGGGGGGGTGCGGAGCACAGTGCGGGGCAGCACATGTGGGAGATCTCCGTGTTTTCTGCTCAATTGTGTCATGAACCTAAAACTGCTCTAAATGGCAAATCATTAATGAACTAATACGTTACATTAAAAAAATATTCACTTAATGCAAAGAGGCCAGAAAAGAAGGAATGAAGTCAGAGGCAGCGGGTCTGGGAGGCTCGGGGTGTGCCGTGGGCTGAGAGCTCGCTGAGCTGAGACCGTGTCAGAGATTCGGGATGTAGAGCGTTGGCGTTCCAGCTCCCGATAGGCAGTTTCAAAGCACACGTTCTGTGGCTGGACGTGTCCACCTTTGGTTTCTGCTGTTATTATATTGGTAGATTTTCTCTTTCAGAACTAAATTGGTGTTTGTGTGTCCTGTGCTGTGTGTGTGGAGCGGGGCGCGTGGACCAACGCGGGAGAGGGAGAGCGGTGAAAGGCGCCAGGGCTCCGAGGCAAGCGGCCTTCTCCCCAGCACCCCATCACCCCGACACCCCGACACCCCGGCATCCCGACACCCCGGCACCCCGACACCCCGACACCCCGACACCCCGACACCCCCACACCCCCACACCCCGACACCCCGACACCCCGACACCCCGACACCCCCACACCCCGACACCCCGACACCCGGACACCCCGACACCCAGACACCCCGGCACCCCGACACCCCCACACCCCGACACCCCCACACCCCGACACCCCCACACCCCGACACCCCGACACCCCGGCACCCCGGCACCCCGGCACCCCGGCACCCCGACACCCAGACACCCCGACACCCCGACACCCCGACACCCCGACACCCCCACACCCCGACACCCCCACACCCCGACACCCCGACACCCCGGCACCCCGACACCCCGGCACCCCGGCACCCCGACACCCCGGCACCCCGGCACCCCGGCACCCCGACACCCCGGCACCCCCACACCCCCACACCCCGACACCCCGGCACCCCGACACCCCGACACCCCGGCACCCCGACACCCCGGCACCCCGGCACCCCGACACCCCGACACCCCGGCACCCCCACACCCCCACACCCCGACACCCCGGCACCCCGACACCCCGACACCCCGGCACCCCGACACCCCGGCACCCCGGCACCCCGACACCCCGACACCCCGGCACCCCGGCACCCCGACACCCCGACACCCCGGCACCCCGACACCCCGACACCCCCACACCCCCACACCCCGACACCCCGGCACCCCGACACCCCGACACCCCGGCACCCCGACACCCCGGCACCCCGGCACCCCGACACCCCGACACCCCGGCACCCCCACACCCCCACACCCCGACACCCCGGCACCCCGGCACCCCGGCACCCCGGCACCCCGACACCCCCACACCCCGACACCCCACACCCCGACACCCCGACACCCCGACACCCCGACACCCCGACACCCAGACACCCCGGCACCCCGACACCCCGACACCCCGACACCCCGACACCCCGACACCCAGACACCCCGGCACCCCGACACCCCGACACCCCGACACCCCACACCCCGACACCCCGACACCCCGACACCCCGACACCCCGACACCCAGACACCCCGGCACCCCGACACCCCGACACCCCGACACCCCACACCCCGACACCCCGACACCCCGACACCCCGACACCCCGACACCCAGACACCCCGGCACCCCGACACCCCGACACCCCGACACCCCACACCCCGACACCCCGACACCCCGACACCCCGACACCCAGACACCCCGGCACCCCGACACCCCGACACCCAGACACCCCGGCACCCCGACACCCCGACACCCCGACACCCCGGCACCCCGGCACCCCGACACCCCGGCACCCCGGCACCCCAACACCCCCACACCCCGACACCCCGACACCCCCACACCCCGACACCCCGACACCCCGGCACCCCGGCACCCCGACACCCCCACACCCCGACACCCCGACACCCCCACACCCCGACACCCCCACACCCCGACACCCCGACACCCCGACACCCCGGCACCCCGACACCCCCACACCCCGACACCCCACACCCCGACACCCCGACACCCCGACACCCCGACACCCCCACACCCCCACACCCCCACACCCCCACACCCCGACACCCCCACACCCCGACACCCCGACACCCCCACACCCCCACACCCCGACACCCCCACACCCCGACACCCCCACACCCCCACACCCCCACACCCCCACACCCCGACACCCCCACACCCCGACACCCCCACACCCCCACACCCCGACACCCCCACACCCCCACACCCCGACACCCCCACACCCCGACACCCCGGCACCCCGGCACCCCGACACCCCGACACCCCGACACCCCGACACCCCCACACCCCGACACCCCCACACCCCGACACCCCGACACCCCCACACCCCGACACCCCCACACCCCCACACCCCGACACCCCCACACCCCGACACCCCCACACCCCCACACCCTGGCACCCCGACACCCCGGCACCCCGGCACCCCGACACCCCCACACCCCCAACACCCCCACACCCCCACACCCCCACACCCCCACACCCCGACACCCCGGCACCCCGACACCCCGACACCCCCACACCCCCAACACCCCCACACCCCCACACCCCCACACCCCCACACCCCGACACCCCCACACCCCGACACCCCCACACCCCCACACCCTGGCACCCCGACACCCCGGCACCCCGGCACCCCGACACCCCCACACCCCCAACACCCCCACACCCCCACACCCCCACACCCCCACACCCCGACACCCCGGCACCCCGACACCCCGACACCCCCACACCCCCAACACCCCCACACCCCCACACCCCCACACCCCCACACCCCGACACCCCGGCACCCCGACACCCCGACACCCCCACACCCCCAACACCCCCACACCCCCACACCCCCACACCCCCACACCCTGACACCCCTCCGGGCGGATGGAGCAGCGGTGGCCTGGCACAGCGCCTGAGCCGCAGGCAGCTCCGGGCGGGCATCTGGCCCGAGTGGGAGGACCGGGCACAGCCCGCAGACAGAGCCCCCCTCAGGTCTGCCAGGCTCACCCTCACCCTCACCGCCTCTGGGGTAACGACCCCAGCCCGCACCGCCCGGCGCGGCCGGGAGAGAGGACACGGGGAGGGTGCTGTGGGAATGGCTCCAGGGCCGGCCTACGCCTAGACAATGACTGTGGTTTGAGCTGCCTTCTCCGCATTTCCACCAACATTCACAGTGACCGCGAGTACAGCGGAGACTGTTGTATCCAATGCTTCTCTCTGTGGCGTCCAGCCGGGAGGGAAGGCGCGGCCGCACTCGGGGCGGGCGGTGCAGGAGCCCCTGTGCGGGGCCGGGGTCCGGGGGGGGGGGGGGCTCCCCGGGAGCAGCGGTTTCACAGGAACGCCTGCCAGCAGCCGCACTGATGTCTGGTGAGGTGACCTCCTGGCTGACTCAGTGTCCCCGCAGCCTGCCCGCCCGCCTTTAGTTTTGGAGACATTTTCAGAAAGGATCTGGAGGCGGCAGCGCCTCCCTCATCCTCTGACATGAGTTTAAGGCCTCCAGGCGGACACACACCCCCCTTTGTGATGAAACCCGTTAAAAGCACATAACATTCCCCTTTGCCACCCTTGGCGTGCCTCAGGCTCACATAATCAAATGCCTTTTTGCTGTGGTTTCTTTCCTCCTTTGTAATCCTCTCAACACTATTCCTGTCCTGACCATTGGCAAGGCCGAGATCTTCTTATACAAAATGGCCCGAAACATGAAGTATGGACCCAGGCTTAAAATGCCTGATACAAATTGGGAAAACCAGAATAAATTCAAAACATCCACATTAAAACCAAACAAAAAACAAACAAAAAACACGTTTCTGTCCAGTGAGCCGGCTGCGTTCCCAAGTGCGCAGGCCCAGCATCTCCCCCAGGGTCGCGACTGACCTTCCCGGGACTTTTGCCCGAAAAACAAAAATAGAATGTCTACTCTAACTCATCAGGGAAAATGTTTTATGAGAAATGCAACCTAACCAATACTCCATCGTTATATGCAAAAGAAAGGGCAGTCCTCGGCTATCCGCGCAGGACACTGTCCCAAACCGGTGCGTGAGAGCAGAGGCAGCGCTGAGATTGGAGCTCTGAGGGGCGGGGGGGGGGGGGGGGGGGGTCCTCACCCCCAGAGCTCCACTGGGGGGCCCACCGCCCAGGACACCCCTTCTTGCTACCCCAGGGCCTGTCTGCCTGCCCACCCTCCTGTCCCCAGGCTCAGCGACAGCATCGGGGCTGACAACTCCTCCTCGGGCTCTCAGACCTTCACCTCCAGCTCATGCAGACATCCTCCCTGCACAGCCCGGCTTGCTGAGGTCCCGGGGTGCAGGAGCCGCCCCTTCACTCGCGCCCTCCTTGCCTCAGCCCCACCCCGCGCCCTCCCCGCTGTGGCTGCTCCTGAGCTCTGGCCGCCCAGGCCTCCTCGGTGGGAGTTGGTCAGAAAACAGATGCATAGAGCTGGGGCTTCCATGGCAACCGCCTCTCAGTTTGGGGGGCGGGGGCGTCCCAGGATGAGGCGCGCTGTGGTGTGTGGCGGGAAGCTGGGCCCCTGAGCTCACAGCTCTCCGGGGTCCTCCTCACAGGTCTCCTGTTTGCGGGCCGCGGGCCGCGGGCCACTCGCGGAGGCCTCATTCCCAGAACGAACTCCCACAGGCCCGCAGCACCCACGGGTGGGGCCCCTCTGGCTCTGGCGGGACAGCACCGGGGTGGTCCTCCCTCCCGGAGAGCCCACACAGAAGGACGATGGCACTGTACTCCATTCGGTGCCACGGGAGTGTGCCCGGGCCCTGCAGGTGGACGGCGGTGGTGCCCGGCTCCGCTTCCCCCACCCCCGGACTGGGCTCTCCTGGGGCCGGAGTCCTCCTCAGCACAGGCCCACTGGCTGCTTAGGGAGGTGACTTGTTAGGGAGCATGGACCTGACCCCCCGTCCCTTTCTCCCTCCAGGCTGGGCCTGGGGCGGGGTGGGGCGGGTGAGGTGTGGGCACAGCCAGCCTGGCCAGTGCCAGGCAGCCTCAGTCTTCAGGAGGATTTTCAATGAAAAGCAGCCAACAACGTAAATGTCCTGTTCAAAGGTAACAGTAAATAGATCTGCAAACATGTGAACAGCATATGAAACATTAATACTGAAAAGTTACAAATATTCCAATCCTTTGAAATTATGTGTAAAAAAAATAGTTGCAAAATTGCATCAAACTCACCCTGACCCCGAGAGAACTGTTTCCACGTCACCAGCAGCACCAGCTCCTGGATGGACAGGGCGGGCCACCCCTCATAGAAGGGGCACCCGCTGATTAGCTTCACTATCTGTTTCCTTTCAAGCTTTGTCTTCTCCTGGAAAAAAAGTTATCACCACATTTTCTCTGTTAGGTCATTTAAAAAGGAGAAAGAATAGATACATGTCAGTAAAAGAAAAATAAAGCTTACGCCACATGATTTTACATAAAATGCACTTGAATTTTATCCGAGCACCATTCTATGTCCACGAAACCATAGCTACAAGTCTGCTATTAGTTTGATTTTCTCACCTTTCATAATATCTTATGAATGTTTTAGTATTTAAAAAAAAATGTCATAGTCAAGACTAAACTCAAAAGTTGTATTGATCATCTATCTATCTTTATAAGAGCCCAAGTGGCTCTTCAGCTGTTGGACTGGTAGCTATGAACCCACTGACCACCAGGGGGCGTGGAAACATGGAACAGCCTGATGGATCCCAGAGCAGGGGGAGGGGAGGGCAGGAAGAGCTTCACCAAAGATCTTCTGCGCATACTAGAGCCCAGGGCACAGATTCATGCACTGGCGGGTCCGTGGGCCTGGCCTGCGGGGATTGACCGAAACCAGCTCTCTGACATCGCACGAGGTGTCCCAGGTGGTGAGAGGGCACGGGCCAGTGTGAGGGACTCCAACGGCACTTAAGTCTGTGCACCGGGCCTCTAGTATCCAATAGGTAGCACTGATTTTTTGGGGGGAAAAACATACAAAAAGAGTTTTGAAAGCCAGTGGCTCTGAAGCCAGGGTGGCAGGAGCTGTGTTCTGAGAGCATCCTGGCTCCACCAGCAGCAGCATCGTGGTGTTGGAAGGACCCCGCCTGGCAGAGGCCTGGATCGAGCACGTGGGCTCCCCCCTCCCTCCGGCCACGGAGCACCCCGCCCGGCCCCCAGAGGGCAGGACCGCGGGGGGGGGGGTCTCTGCCACATTTCCTCGCCCTCCGGAGGGGCTCGGAGAGGGACGCACAGGGTCTGACAGAGAGGCAGTATCAGGCAGAGTGAGGCTACGGCGGCATCCGGTGCCGCGGGTGCGGGTGGAGCTCACTGGGGGCTGGCCTGCGGCAGGTTCTCTGGGGAAGCCGGTCACCCAGGCGCCTCCCCGGGCGGGCAGCGCTCTCTGCCACGGGTCATTCTGGAAGCCTAGCATGTGACCCGCTGCTGCCACCCCAAAACACACATTCGTTGAATGAAAAAATAAATTTTAAATTCATGGAAAACAAAAAGCCATAAAAAAATGTACATAAAGCATGGGGGTGCCGGGGCAGAGGGGGCTCGCAGCCCCGGGCAGGCTCGTGGCGGGGCCCTGGCCCGGGCAGGCCAGGCTGCCAGCTGGCTCCCGTCAGCGCACAGCCTGGGCTCCGGGCTGGCCCCCCAGGAGGCAGCCAGTCCGTGCTTCACTCTCACCTCTCTCTCTCTCTCTCTCTCTCTCTCTCTCTCTCTCTCTCTCTCTCTCCCTCTGAAAACCAATTTAAAAATGTAGGTTTACAGTTGTTTGTATAGAAAATAATAAACTGTGGTGCACACACGACTGTAGGCCTACTTTGTCCCCGCCCTGTATACCCATAAAGACCTTTCGTTCTGACTGCAATCGCCCACCACTGCGGAGGTTTAGGTGCTGGTCATTTCTGTTGCCCAGCTCAAACCAGACTAAAGATAAGGGAGCGGCGAGCCTCTGTCCAGAGAGGCACCGCGTTCCTGCACCTGCAGCCGTGCCGGCGGTGACTGTGAGGACCCGCCTGGGCCGTACCGATTTTAACTTGGCGTAATTGTCTGCGGAGATCTTAAGAAGTTCGCACTCTTCTTCCGTCACCACCGAGTACATCTCTGGGTCCGACTGAACCTGGGCTGTGACTTCCAGGGTCCCAAAGGTGCTCCAGGGTCCGAGCTGCAAGAAACCACATCACTGGCAGCATCGCCGAGCAGCCGGCACCTAGGAAAGGGGGGGGGTGGGGGGGTGCAGGAGGTGCAAAGGGGGGGTGCGGGGGGTGCAGGGGGTGCAAAGGGGGGGTGCGGGGGTGCAGGGGGTGCAAAGGGGGATTCGGGGGGTGCAGGGGGTGCAAAGGGGGGGTGCGGGGGGTGCAGGGGGTACAAAGGGGGGGTGCGGGGGTGCAGGGGGTGCAAAGGGGGATTCGGGGGGTGCAGGGGGTGCAAAGGGGGGGTGCGGGGGGTGCAGGGGGTACAAAGGGGGGGTGCGGGGGTGCAGGGGGTGCAAAGGGGGATTCGGGGGGTGCAGGGGGTGCAAAGGGGGGGTGCGGGGGGTGCAGGGGGTACAAAGGGGGGGTGCGGGGGGTGCAGGGGGTACAAAGGGGGGGGTGCGGGGGGTGCAGGGGGTGCATGTCCAGGAGGGAAGGGGTCGGAGCAGCCCAAGTGGGTGGTATCAGGCTTCTGCCCACGGCCACTCCCCAAAGCGAGAAAAAGGTCCCGTTTTCAGCACATGAAGGAGAGAACTTCGGACATCACTCCGTGCTTTTGCTAAACACTCAGTCTTCGGACACAGCCATAGTGATGTGACCCACTCGTTTCATTGCTGGGTGACTACAGCTATGTATTCACTCTTTTGTTGCCAAACATGAGTGTTGTTAGCGGTAGTTGGCCACAAAATGATGACACGGACATCAGCACACATGTCTCCTCATTTCATACGCGGCTTTCTCTGAGACACATGCCTAGGGGGCACTTGCTGGGCTTCAGACGTTCCGCAGCTCGGCGTCTGATCGCCGTTCTCCCAGCGTGCTCTGACGGGTCCCCTGCCCGGAGCGTCCTCTCTCCGCGGGCAGCCTCTCCGACCCTGCGCGCTGCCGGCCTTCCGTCTCCACCGGGTGGGGAGCCGTGCCGGCTGCACCTCTGCTGACTCCGTTCACTTCTTTTTAGATGTAGCATTGCCTTCGGCGGCGTGTTTCGGGGCTGCTGGTGGCGGAGCCTGCCTTTGCCAGCTCCTCCTCGCAGGTCTCCTCGAAGGGCTGCCCGGGGCAGGGTGCCCGGCCACGCCTGCGGGCGTCTGGGTCCCCGCAGCGCCCTGGGCCACCTGTAAGGGCAGAGGCTCTGCACCGCTCTGCGCTCTGCCCGGCTTCTCATTGCGAGGGGCACCCTGCCAGGAGCCGGATTTTAAGCAGACATCCTTACAGCTTACTTTGAAAAGAACCAAGTTTTACAAGCTTTGGCTTTCATGACATCATGAAGAAATTCTGCCACACATTCTAAAATAGTTTAGTTCATTTTTTTTTACAATTAAACCTCTGATGCCGGGTTGTTGTTTCTGTGCGACGTGAAGTGAGCAGGCGGTGTTACATATTCTGTTCACGGAACCACCGACGGCCTTAGCGTGTGAGCGCACCGCCCCCCCATGTTCCTCCCGCGCTGCCTCCACGAGGCTGGTCTGCCTGCCGTGGGGTCGCGTTCGCGACGAGCCTCTCTGGCCGCCACTCCAAGGGGAGGCCTGGCTCTCCGGAGGGCCTGCACCCCTCCCCACGGGTCTCCCCGGCCCTGGCCTGTCCTGGTCTTTTGCTCCTTAGTCTAGTTTTTAGAATCGCCTCGTCAAGTTCCACAAGGAAACTGGATGTTCTCTTTGCAATTGCCTGAGGCCACCCAGCACGCAGGGAGGTGCAACTGTGTGTGAGCCTTCCCTGCGATCTTTAATGAAATGTGAAATGCTATGCAAAACGGATTGTAGCATGTGTATTACTTTTAAGTAATTGATACTTTGTGTAGCTATGTAAATAAGTATCTCTTTAATTAGGGATATTTCTAACTGATTGTGACCTATACTTCTGTGAATTCTTTTTTAAAAAAATATACTTTATTGATTTTTTACAGATAGGAAGGGAGAGGGATAGAGAGCTAGAAACATCGATGAGAGAGAAACATCGACCAGCTGCCTCCTGCACAAGCCCTACTAGGGATGTGCCCACAACCAATGTACATGCCCTTGACCGGAATCGAACCCGGGACCTTTCAGTCCGCAGACAGACGCTCTATCCATTGAGCCAAACCGGTTTTGGCTTCTGTGAATTCTTGATCACCAAATTAACAATATAATTCTGAAAGTGTCTTATTATTTTTAATAATTTCCTTAGTGGTTTCTGTTTAGAGAAGAGCTGGCAAACATTTTTCACAACAGGCTAGAAAGCCAATATTCACACTTTTCAAGCCATATGGTCTCTGTCACAACCACTCAATTCTGCTATTTAGAGTAAAAGCAGTTAAACCGTACATAACCAGGGGTGGTTGTGTCCTAATAAAACTTATTCACAACAACAGGCTGTCGTCATGCTTGCCAGCTTCGGATCTAGAACTTTATTCGCATTATCAAGTTCCCATATTCTCTATTATTTATGTCTTAATTTTAAAACATATATAATCAATCTGAATATGCATGAAAATGATCTCTAATATTTAACATACAATAGTAATATTTTATATATCATATGGTATCATAAAAGGACATTACTAAAATACATTTTTGTGTAATTTGGATTTAAAAAATTAAAGTATTCATTTTTAAAATGATATATCCCCCTGTGATAGCCTGCTGTCCTCTGTCAATGTTTCACATCTAATTTTCTTTAGCCTTGGAAATTGGTTTGAGGCTTTATATTTATATGCCAAATACAAGTAAACTGCATTATGTAAGACCTATTAAGCACTTTGAGGAGGAAAGAATACAGCTTGGGAACGTTGCTGGGTTTGGTCAAGGTACTGAGCCTACTGGAAAAGCTTTGATTAGTCACTGCTAAAGACAGAAGGAAGAACTCCATCGCAACTCTCTGTCAGGTGAGAGAGTCCCGCACGTGAGTGCAAAGCAAATCCTCCGGGAAAGCACCACAGCCCTGAGCTTACCTGGGAACGTGTGTGTGTGTGTGTGTGTGTGTGTGTGTGTGTGTGTGTATGAGAGTGTGTGTGAGTGTGTGTGTGAGTGTGTGTATGTGTGTGTGTGTGTGTGTGTGAGTGTTAGTGTGTGTGTGTGAGTGTGTGTATGCGGGTGTGTGAGTGTGTGTGTATGAGTATGTGTGTGTGTGAGTGTGTATGTGTGTATGAGTGTGTGTGTGAGTGTGTGTGAGTGTGTGTGTGTGAGTGTGAGTGTGTGTGTGTGTGTGTGAGTGTGTGTGTGTGTGAGTGTGTGTGTGAGTGTGTGTGTGTGAGTGTGAGTGTGAGTGTGTGTGTGAGTGTGTGTGTGTGTGTGAGTGTGTGTATGTGTGTATGAGTGTGTGTGTGAGTGTGTGAGTGTGTGTGTGTGTTTTTACATGTTGGATGAGGAAAGTCTTAGTCACCTCTTTAAGGAATTGTCACCATCTATAACCCAGTCAGTGAAGGCTTACTAAACCCTTCAATAAACATTTTCTTACTGATTTTGAATAATAGTCAGTGCTATGTTTTTCAGTTTGATTTATGCAGATAGATTTGTGAAGATGGATAAAAGTAATTTCTTTAAAAATTATTTGAACTAAAAAGCCACAGAAGTTAATTTCCAATATTCCCTCTCTCTCTCTCTCTCTCTCTCTCTCTCTCTCTCTCTCTCTCTCTCTCTCTCCACACACACACACACACACACACACACACACTCTCACTCACACGCACACTCACGTGGCTTTCGCACGGCCAGCTCAGAGAGAACTGTGGTCACACAGCGGACGAGGACTCTGTGTGCATGTGGAAGGCCCCGCTGGCAGCGGGTAGACTTGTGGTCTCACTTCACGGAGAGGCAGACGCAGTGGCACAGCCGTGGGAGCTGCGCTTGGAATCCCGGCCTTCCCAGGAAGGCGCCACGCCCTGCGCCACGCAGCACCACAAGATGGCTTTGTCCAAATGGAGCGGACGCAGGTGCCTGAGCACGGTTAGGGTGAGGCCACGCGGTGACGATCGGCAGGCCGGGTGCGTTGGACCCACTTTCAACTCGTGACGGCATTACAGGGACATAACCCCATTGGGACTCAAGAAGTCTCTATGCACACATTTGTGTCATTGAAGACAGACATCAGGGTGGAGCTCATTCACACCACCATGGTCCCGACCGCACGTTTCAGGTGAGAGCACACAATGCACACATGTAAAAGGGGCCCACTTACGCCAAGGAACTTTATTCCCCAGTCTCACCCCGGAGCCTGGTTCTCGAGTTCGTGTTCCCACAGGGGCTGTGCTAGACCCCTCACCGGAGCGTGAGCGCGAAGCTGGCAGTTGCGTTTCCAGCCATGCCCACCACGTTGTCGTCTCTCCAAAGCCAAGACAAGTGTTCATTTCAGTAACAAACACATAGGTAAGTGTTCAAAATGTCAGTGGAAACAAAGTGACCTTAAGGAAAGTGCCAAAATATAGGCGTTTATCTTAAAGTATCGTACAGGTGTAGGTGCTGAAAGGGTATATTTTATGATGAGCTCTCTCAACGGGGAGGCCCAGGCTGAAACTTATTGTCCTGCCTTTGACTAGGGCACATGTTAAGGGGGTTCTTCAAAGCAGGGGAAGAAAATAAAAGAATAAAATCTCCAACTGGAAGTAATGCTGTCAAAGATAGAATCTAAGGATCAGTAGAATGTCCAGCCATTCTGCTTCTAGACCAGCCGTGGGCAAACTACGGCCCGCAGGCCAGATCCGGCCCATTCGGCTGGTCTATGGGGCCCACGGAGCTGAAAGAGCGGAGGGTTCTCTTGCCCTCCCCTCTGCACCTTCCCCAGCAGCCCAAGAGGAGAGTGCCAACATGGTCAGGCTGCTTTTGTTCCGGCCCTCCAGTCCAGTTTAAGAACCCATTGTGGCCTTCGAGTCAAAAAGTTTGCCCACCCCTGCTCTAGGGTCTTTTTATCTTTTAATCTATCTATATATAAAAGCCTAAGGGACCATTGCAACAGAAACCACAGAACAGAAGACTGAACAGGCTGTGTGGGGCAACCAGGTCAGCAGGCGGGTTAGTGAGGGACGACCAAGTGACCAAACAGCAGGCTACATGGGTGACCAGGTCGGCAGGGGAGATAGTTAGGAGTGAACAGGCTGGTGGGAGGAGCAGTGAAGGGGGACCCATCTGGCAGAGGGGGGCAGTGAGGGGCAACCAGGCTGGCAGATGGGGGTCAGTTGGGGGTGATCAGGCAGGCAGGCAGGTGAGCAGTTAGGAGCCAGTGGTCCCGGATTGTGAGCCAGACATACCCCAGGGGGTCTCAGATTAGAGAGGGTGCAGGCTGGGATGAGGCGACCCCCCCCCCCGTTACAAATTTTGTGCACTGGGCCGCTAGTAATATCTAATAAAAACATAATGTTTAACCATCCTGGACACTATGCTTAATGAAGAATTTATTAGTGACAAAGCATAATTCTTGAACTATGCCTAAGTGATATTTTGCCATCAAGATAGAGAAAAGCACAACTTCTGACCTGTGGCACCATTCTTGTACCCTTTTCCCCGTGGCAGTAACCACCTGGGGACACAGCAGTCACAGAGGGAAGGTGGGCCGGACTCATGCCCAGCCCATAAAACAAAAAGAATGTGCTTGGTCTTTCTAGTATCATACACTCAGATACATCCCAAATAATTGGTGGTTTAATTTCAACTATTTCCAAAGGGAAAATCTGGTAGTGTAAGGAAGTACTATTGCAAAGAACTTGGGATGAATTGAAATGTGAAAACACACTTGAATAAAACATGGGGGCTGTTTGTTGCTTGAACAAGTGGGAAGAATCAAATAACTCTCGGGAAAGACAAGCAATGACCTGGAGGAGCTTCCAGCAAAACAGACAGCCAACCTCAAAGCAGCCGTTGCTATGCTGTGTTTTCACAAGATGTCAAGAATCTCAAAAAGCACTTGAAAGATTTATGCTGCTAGGGGAGGGAAAATGTGCTGCATTGAACTAATAAAAATCATTTTTTGTTGTTTTTTTTTCAAAATTACTGATCTTTAGACAATAGAATGTTGGTACTCAAAACTCTTGGCGTAAAGAGCACAAGAATGGATAGATTTTTGAGAGGACCTGAGCCCTCATGGAGCCTGCAGTGTGTGCACTATAGTGGTCTCAGAAGGAGGCCGAGAACCCACAGCCACAGCTGGTCATGAAAGAGCAATCAGGATGCTGAGATTCAAAACACTCAAGTATGTGGCTGTTCAAGCAATTGTTTTCCTCACATTGACAAGAGTATAGTTCTCTTAATTTAAAATTATGTGTTTATAGTTATTGATCTTATTCTAATAAAAATATGCTTTATAGCCACATTAATCTTGCAACATCAGTCTTTTTTGTCTTATTCTACTTAACCTATATAATAAAAGCCCAGCAACCGTTACAGTGGAATGCCCAGAACAACCAGTTGCTATGATGTGCACTGACCACTAGAGGGAAGACACTCAGTACAGGAGCTGTCCCCTGGCGATCAGTGCACTCCCAGAAGCCGGCCCACTGCTGGTGAGCACAGTGGTAGTGGCAGTGGCAAGAGCCTCTCCCGCCTCCGTGGCAGCACTAAGGAGCAGCAAGCTAAACATTAAGGAGCAACAAACAGGCAGTGGTAAGAAGTGAGGGGTCCCAGATTGCGAGAGGGCACAGGTGGGCTGAGGGATCCTTCCCCCCTGCCTCCACTGCACGACTTTGTGCACCAGGCCTCTAGTAAAGAAATAAAATACTTCCTGATCCTAGGCACCACACTCATACTTTGCAAATATTGGCTTCCTGAATCCTTATAACAACTCCAAAATGTGAGTTCCCGTATTGGCTTGGTCACTGACCCACCAGCTGTGTGACCTCGGTTAAGTTACTTAGCTTCCTGAATCCATTGTCATCATTTTTAAAATGAGGATAGTAACCTTCACTTGCTCCTTCTCTGATGCTCTTCTTTTCTTCTATGTACATCCAACTTTGCTACCTATAGCATTTCCTTCCTCTCTAAAAAATTTCTTTTAACATTTATTGCAAGGCATGTTCAACAGTAACAGATTCTCTCAATTTTTTTAAATGTATTTGTATTGATTTCAGAGAGAGAAGGGAGAGGGAGAGATAGAAACATCAATGATGAGAATCATTGACCAATTGCCTTCTGCATGTCCCCTACTAGAGATTGAGCTCACAACCCCCATATGTGTGCCCATGACTGGAATCAAACCTGGGACCCTTCAGTCCACGGGCCAATGCTCTATCCCCTGAACCAAACAAGCTAGGGCCACAAATTTAATTTGTTTGAGAAAAACTTACTCCTCCTTCACTTTTGAAGGATAATTTCTCAGGGTACAGAATTCTAGGTTGGTGGATTTTTTTCTTTCAGCACTGGCACACACATCCCCCTAGGCCTGAAAAGAGAGAATCTAAAGGAGAGCTATGTGGGCAGGACTATGTGACAGGAGCTGGGACGTTAGGGGGCAGAATCAATCAGTGACAGGTACTAAGGGCCCCGGAATCAGCACCCTGACCTCCCTCCTCCTGCCTCCCTCATGCTGTTCTCCACTGGTGCTGTCCATGGTTGAATCCAGCCACAGGCCAGTGGGCAAGGGAGCCCTCCAACTCAATCCCTACAATCTGGCCCTGAGGTGAAGGGCAGAGCAAATGAGGATGGCAAGTGTCTCGGTGAACAGGGCCAGGAGAAGATACAGACCTGACAGCCTTCTCTTTCGGTTTAGTGCCGAGACCATCCTTGGACCTAACCCAACCCAATTTTCTAATTTCTATCTTTTCTCTTCCTTCTCTAGACCTACCTTTTGTTCATTTACCACTGACCTCCCCAAACTTCACATTTGCCAATTGTTTGCTCACTTTCGTTGTGCATTCATTGCTTTCGAAGAGGGCTCCTCAAAAAAAAAAAAAAAAATGTATGTGCCCTTAGCCTGTCTTTTGTCAGATTTCTCCTGTCCTTTGAAGTGACCAGCCCGCCTTCCCCACAGGTATTATCTGACACGCAGCCAAGTGATCCCCCACTCTGACACCCCATGGAACATTTTATCTTGGTCACTTAGAACTACACTAGAGACCAGCTCACATGGTTGTGTAGTTTGTATGTGCACATGCATTCAGCCCTCAGCTTGATTGCAAATTCTTCAGAGGCAAGGAAAAACTGCTCTGAATCTCGCATTCCCCATAACTTCTAATGAGGCCCAGTGCACAAAATGTGTGCACTTGGGGGTCCCTCAGCCCAGCCTGAGTCCTCTCACAGTCCAGGAGCCCTCAGGGGATGTCTGACTCATGGTTTAGGCTTACCCCTAGGGCTTCTGGCTAAGAAGCACTCTCCCTGTGGGAGCACACTGACCACCAGGGGGAAGCTCCTACATTGAGCACCTGCCCCCTAGTGGTCAGTGCACATCATAGTAACCGGTTGTTCCACAGTTTGGTCGATTTGCATATTAGCCTTTTATTATATAGGATACTCTAAGTCAATTAATGAATTGCTCCTCTGATTATAAAGAAGTTTATAGTCTGGATATGAAATTGTCTTTCTTCATGAAATATAATCATTGAAATAAAAACATAATTGATTTTGAGTAATGTTAAAAGTCTCTTTGTTCTAACAAAATATTAAAAGTTAATTATTAAGAGACCAAAACAAGATGGCGGCCTAGGTAGTCTCCTAAGCTGCCACCTCATCAACAATTTGGAAAAAAACAACATCTAAAATCAAAAGGGATCGCACCAGACCCACAGGAAAGCTGGCGAAATGAGAAGGCTACAACTAGACACAAAGCAGGGCGCCGCTGCTGCCATGTAGAGTTTAAAACTACAGCGAAACCAGACCTGCCGGAGCAGCTGCCGCCGGGAATGAGGGAAGCCAGACCTCGCTCCGCCCCGGGGCCCAGGGAGTGGGCCAGCCAGGCCGGCCGCCTTGGGAGCCAGGGAGCTGAAGCCGGGCCTCCGCCACACCTTCGGCTCCTGCCCGGATGAGAAGCCTTTGAGCGGTCTCCCTACCCTAACTGCAACCATCCCAGCCCGCAGCCGTCCCAGCCCGCCTGCCATGCTGGTGAGGAGCTGGCGCGGCGCCTTCCATTCGCGGCCCCGGCAAGTCCTTCCTCCACTGCCACATGCCCGGGCCGAAGCTTCCGCCACTACAGCCATATGGATTTTAAAACTACAGGGGAAATTGAGCCACAGGAGCGACCATCGCTGCCGCACCCGCCACCGCAGCCACCACGAATAAGGGAAATCCACCAAGAACAGAGCTCACTATGCCCTGGGCTCAGGGAGTGGGCGGCCTCAGAACTTAGCCTCCGAGTCTGCAGATGCTCCACTTCCACACCAAACGAGACACCTTTGAGGGCAGTCACCCTGCCTGCAGCCATCTCAGCCCGCCTGCAGCCGTCCCAGCCCACCCGCCATGCTGGTGAGTAGATGGCGCGGCGCCTTCCGTTCGCAGCCCTGGCAAACCCTTCGCCCTTCAGCCCCACCGCCACAGGGCCGAGATGGAGCCTCAGCCGGGACCGCAAGGAGGGGCGCCACTGCCGCCATGTGGATTTTAAAAATACAGTGGGAATTGAGCCACAAAAGCCACCACCTCTGCAGCACCCGCCGCCGCTGCCGCGAGTGAGGGAAGCCCACCGAGAACAGAGCTCACTCCACCCTGGGTCCAGGGAGTGGGCGGCTTCAGAGCTTGGCCTGCACGTCAGCAGCCATTCCGATGAGACTCCTTGAAGCGCGGTCTCCCCGCCCGGAGCCATTCCAGCCTGCCCGCTGTGTTAGCGAGGAGCTAATGCGGTGCCTCCAATTCACGACCCCAGCGCCCCAGAGGGGCTGTGTGCCCCGGGTGAGCCATGTGTCCCAGGGGGCTGTGTGCCCCGGGTGAGCCATGTGTCCCAGGGGGCTGTGTGCCCCAGGTGAGCCGTGTGTCCTAGGGGGCTGTGTGCCCCGGGTGAGCCATGTGTCCCAGAGGGCCGTGTGCCCCAGGTGAGCCATGTGTCCCAGAGTGAGGGGACTTATTGTTCATAGTTTGGGTGGGATGCGATCATGTGACAGACATCTGGCAGGGCTGCTTTCCTAACCCTACTCAAGACCTTTGTGAAGGCCTGCAATGGACTGTAGAGCTGCTTGAAGGACATGAGAGAGGGACCATGTCAAAGACCCAGCGTGAAGGAGGAAGCTGCCCTTTGAGACAGAATAGATTCGAGTCCCGGAACACATTAAGTAAAAGTGTGACTTTGGTGATTATGATGGATCCATGCAGGTTCATAACAGTAGCAAATGCATGAGGCTTGTGGGGGCGACTCCTGTGGGGAGGGTCTGCATGTGTGGGCTGGGGGGAGGGGGGCACCTGGAAATTATGCTGCAGTGAACATGGGGTGCATATATCTTTTCAAGTTAGTGTGTCTGTTTTCTTCAGATAAACACCCAACAGTGGAATTGCTCAATATGGGAGTTCTATTTTTAATTTTTAAATAATCTGCATACTGTTTTGCATAGTGGCTGCACCACCTTACCTTCCCACAAGAGTGTCTGAGGGTTCCCTTTTCTTCACATTCTCACCAACACTTGTTTTTGACAATACCTTTTGTGTCAGATTAAAAAAATAATAATAATCTCCCAGACCTATGTCAAGGAGCTTACCACCCAGTTTTATGTCTTCAAGTCTTTAATCCATTTTGAGTTAATTTGTGTGTGTGGTGTAATATAGTGATCTAGTTTCACTCTTTTGCATGTGACTGTCCAGTTTTTCCAACATCATTTATTGAAAATACTACCTAATCCGATCGTATGTTCTTGGCGCCTTTGTTGTAAACTAAGTGATCATATACACAGACAGTCCTCGGACTATGTCGGACTCAACGTATGTCATTTCGTGGTTTCGTCACCATCTCCCATTTATTTATATTAAAAAATAAGTTCCGTCATTTCAACGTATGTACATACGTGCTTTATGTTTTTTATTATTTATTTACCACAAGGTCAGGAATTGTTATCTTTCTTTTAGGTTGGTTTGTTTGTTTTCTGTGTCACTTCATTACTGCTGTGTAAGAACTCCATGTGAGTGATGTAGGTGCTTATGTTGGTGGGTTCTGATTTTAGCAAAAACCGTGTCACGGATCTCCGACATAACTCAAGGACCTACTGTACTCAAGTTTATTTCTGGGCTTTTTGTTACGTTCTACTTGTCTGTGTGTCTGTTTAATCCAGTGTTTCAATTACTATCTATTATAATAAAAGTATAATATGCTAATTAGACCAGACAGCCAAACAACCTTCCAGATGTCCTTCCAGGTGAAGCTGCAGAGGCAGGGGCAATTACAGGCACTCAGGCAGGCAAGCAGAGTGGTTAGGGGGTGATCAGGCAGGCAAGTGAGCAATTAGGAGCAATCAGGCAGGCAGGCAGAGTGGTTCGGGGGTGATCAAGCAGGCAGGCAGAGTGGTTAAGGGTGACCAGGCAGCCAGGCAGGCAAGTGGTTAAGAGCCAGTGGTCCTGGATTTTGAGGGGACCTAGCCTAACCCAGTACTTGGATATCCCCAAGGGGACCTGGATTGCGAGAGGGTGCAGGCCGGGCTGAGGGACACTTCCTCTCCCCCCATGCACAAATTTCATGCACTGGACTTCCAGTAATATCGTTTGAAATCTGGGAACATGATGCCTCCAGCTTTGTTCGTTCTCAAGATTGTTTTGCATATTTGGAGTTTTGTTTTTATGGTTCCATATAAGTTTCAGGATTATTTATTGTACATCTTTGAAAAATGCCATTGTAATTCTTTATATCTTTATTGTTGAAAGTATTTCATGTGTCTCCTTTTTCCCCCACTGAGCTCTTCTAGCCCACCTCCACCCTCCCCTTGGCCTTCACCGCCCTATTATCAGTGGACATGGTATGCACATATGCATGTAAGTTCTTTGGTTGGTCTAATGACTAAAATAAGCCGATGAACAAAATAGATCCAGAGACATAGAAGCACGGAACAGACTGTGGAAGCTGAAAGCGAAGGCAGGGGAGGGTGAGTGGGTAGGGAGAGATCAACCAAAGATCAACCACAGAGGCCATTGTGCCTTTGCTGGGGATTACACTGACCATGCAGACTGCTTTGGTGAGTAGGGACATTTTAACAACATCCTTTCCTCCACGTGAGCACAAAACAGCTGTCCGTTAACTTGTGTCTTCTTCAGTTTCTTTCATCAATGTCCCATAGTTTCTGATATACAGGTCTTCACCTCCCTAGGTAAACTTATTCCTAAGTATAAAGACTATAATTTTTACTCTTCCTCTAATTTATTTTCAAGTAGTAGCATCTTTGCTATGACCCAATGTTTATTTTTAATTATACCTCACATTTTACTTCTATGTAAAAATGAATGTCCACTACATTTAGTAATTATAAGAAATATTTTCACTACATTAGTCATGATAAGAAATATTTTCACATTTTAAATAAACTATGTTAATTTTTAAGGACTGATGAGACAATTAAATGTTAAGTTCTAATTCCATAACTATAGCAAAAAAAAAAATTTTAGTGTCTTTTGAAATGTCTGGATATTCTAATATTTATATTTCATTTTAAGAACAAAATAATTATACATATTTTAAACATAGCAATTAAGATAAAATAAATGCAGTTCATAAAAACAGGAACTTTGAATCAATGAAGATTAAATCCTTTATTTTTTGCAATTTAATTTAATCAAAACTCATTTCACAATCATCTTTGATGTTTTGAAAGCTCTGTCTAATTAAAGGAACTAAATGGAATTAAATTTATGCTGATTGAAAGCCCTAAAAGTTCCTGGAATACCATGCTGGGCATTAGAGAAAAAAAGCTCCCTGGTGTCGAGCATGTGACCCCCACCCTGGGGTGGGGAGGGTCCGGGGGCGGAGACGAGAGCTGCAGAGGACCCGGGGAGAGGGTGTGCGTGAAGCAGCCCGAGCTGTGAGGGATCGGCAGGTCTGGCCTGGAGCGGCGGGAGCAGGGTTTGGCGTGCAGAGGCCAGAAAAGGAAGAGAGCCAGGAGCTCAGAGAACGGTCCACAGAGCGCCAAGCAGCACCCGGTCCTGGAAATCAGGAGGCGGAGGGTCTGCCGCGGACAAGAGTCCCTGCCCCACTGAGGGGACTCGGCCTTTGCTCTTCAGGGCACCCACGAACCCGCTTGGCCCAGAGCTTACAATTAATCGGAATAAATTTCCATTTTAAATCATTGCCGGAGTTTTATTCTTGACTTAAGATGAAATTGCTATTCAACTGCCTTAGGAAAAAGATGTCTCATTTCTCCAGATGGAAAAACCATTTATCAATGCCTGTTAGGTTCCCCCAACTTTTGTCCAAATATCTGATAAAACCCGAACTTCCTTGAGTAGTATGAGTAAGATCTCCGCGGCTCAATTACCCTCACCTAAGAAAGATGCAATCTGTAGTGATAACGCAGATTAGAATGTCTTGTAGATAAGAGATGGTGGAAAATGGGATTCCATGGTGAGTGATTAACTTGCTCAGAATATCTTCACCCCAAATTAAGGCTACATGCATGCTGAAGGCAAATTGGTTTTACCAATTCCCACCCCCACCTCACCCCACCTCACCCACCACCACCCAATCCTCACCCACACGGCTTGTTATTGACTGACTAGCTAGCAATTGATACAATCCAATAAAAAAGAAAATTGAGAGGAGGTTTACTCCTGAAAGATGTAGGAATTAAACTAAACATCAACAGTTAAATGCATGCAGCCAGCAGTTAGAGGCACACAGGTGCCTGTTATCTCCGCTCAGTGATTTCACTCCCGTTGGCTCCTCTGGCTCTTTTCTACCCGAAATCTAACACCGGCTTTCTTAGCCAGTTCCAGGCTCAGTGGACCAGACCCCATCTGAGATCCAGAGCTCCGGAAGACCGTGGGTGTTTATGCTTTGACAACTGGCAGCTCGACTTACACAATCACCATAGGAGATGGAGCATTGCTTTCACCTACACCGACAGGGAATAAATAGTCTAATTATAGATCTCAGACTGAATGCAAATAAATATCATTTTGTTTCCTTTATGTGCCGGTCCTAGTAGCACATACATAAACCATCTGATTTATATAGGCATAAACTAAGAATTCAGTTACTATGTACTTAATGCCCTTATAACATCACTCCTGGACCACAGCAGTGGCCACACAATTACTCTTCCTTCTTATGGACCAGGCTTCTACAGTTATTCTTTCAAAAATATGCCTCTTATGAATTACTGGGTAAAAGACTATTGTGGGTAAAGGCAATGTCTATGATTTCAAGTAGTGTCCAATAAGAACAAACTCCTTCACCCTCAACCTCAAGATCCTCTACTCTCCTGCCTAATTTTCTAGCCCCACCTGCAAAATAGTGCTGTGGAGGGACTTAGCATTCTCGGCAGAGTTTACTCACTGGCACCAAGAATGCCTGTGAATTCTGACTGCATTTTCCACCAACAGCCCCTTGGAACCACAGTGTGCCTTTCCTTGACCGGCTCAGTCATCCATTCAATCTCTCAGTCCACCCCTTTATCTACATCCTCCCAAAAGCTACCACACTTTCCCTTTAGCTCAAATAGTAATTGCTTCCTGAAAAGTTCATTTAGCAACTCACCTATCTGTAATCTATATATATATATATATAAATATATAAAAGCCTAAGCGGCCTTTACGGCCAAACAACTGGGATCATCGGTCAACCAAGCACGACGATGCAAACTGACCATCAGAGGGCAGACACACCATGCAAGAACCGCCCTGGCAGTCAGTGCACTCCTGCAGGGGGCGTGCCGCTCAGCCCGAGCCGGCTCGGGCCAGAAGCAGGCCCAGTGGGCCAGGACGAGTGGGAGCTGCTCGGGCTCCTCCCTGGCTCCATCCCCTGGGGGGTCTCAGATTGTGGGGAGCATAGGCCAGGTTGAGGGACCCCCTCCCACCTCCCATGCAGGAATCCGTGCACCAGGCCTCTAGTGTATAATAAAGAAAGCAGAACTTTTTTGAGCTCTTATTTTGTGTTAAGTACATTTGTGGATCCTCTTATTCTCAAAGCAGAGTTGTGAGAAGGATCATATTAGTATTATTACTACTACTAAATCGATTCCACAGATTAAAGAAAGCATGAGCTTCAGAAACCTTAAGGAACGTGTCCCCACCGATGGCCGATGGCAGTAACAGCAGAGCCAGGGCTCAAGCCAACAATTGTCTCCCCTGAGTCTGTGCTTTCATTTTCACCTTCGTTGCTGCAAGTTGCACTTAGTGTTTCCTTGTTCTCTGTGTCTCTCTCTAACTGCAATATTGTCCCTTCTTGAGAGGTGCACTGGTGTTCTATACATTCAGTTAAGCATAGAAGCATTTACAGGTAGAGATACATATTTCTATTTGGTAAGTAATGCAGCACAGTTTTGGAGACCGTGACAAAGCTAGACAGCTACAGCAAAACGAAGGCACCCATCCATTTGCAGTGATGCTGCACACAGTGACCCTGCGCACGAGACCGAAGCTGAGGTCCAGATCATGAGGTAGGCAGAGACTGCAACTGAGCAACAACTGAGCTTCCTTGTAACCAAGGCCCGCGAAGGAGAAGCCAGGAGTTCCAGAGAGATGGCCGGTGAGGCAGGTGCGCCATCACCCGCCTCAGCAGACGGGGCAGAGAAGGAAGGGCCGGGCGAGATCTGGAGGCAGAAAAAGGAGATGGAGCACCGGGGTCTCCGTGTTGTAGACACGCTTTCCCTCTGTGTCGTGGCTCCTGGGGGTGGGCTGAGGGCAGGGGTGCTCCAGTGGGGAAGAGGATGAGTCACTGAATCCCGACACGAGCCAGCTCCCGACTGAGGAAGGCCCGCTGCTGCCAGCTTCCTGCCTGGGAGCTGCCGCCAGCGCCCGTCGTTCAGGGCAGCGTTTTGGGGTGCGTAGCAGGTGCGGACCGACTCCAGCCCAGCAGCCTTGGATGTGGAAACCCTCCTCCTGCTCCTCACTCTGCTTCAGCCGCAGGGACAGTTCGTGTCACAGCATGTGGTGACCTTCCCCCTGATCCTCGCTCTGCTTCAGCCGCAGGGACAGTTCGTGTCACAGCATGTGGAGACCTTCTCCCTGATCCTCGCTCTGCTTCAGCCGCAGGGACAGTGCATGTCACAGCATGTGGAGACCTTCTCCGTGACCTTCTCCCTGATCCTCGCTCTGCTTCAGCCGCAGGGACAGAGCATGTCACAGCATGTGGAGACCTTCTCCCTGCTCCTCGCTCTGCTTCAGCCGCAGGGCCAGCACGCTGGCCTTTACGGAGCCCACACCCTGGCGAGAGCAGGGCTGCACTTCCTCGGGTAAGCTTCCCAGGATTCCTGGGGTGGGTCCAGTAACACCTGTTTGTGGAGGTAGCAGTGAAGGGAGCTGTGCGATGGAGACGGTACGAGGCCACACGGGGGAGGTTGTTTCACCCCCGGCGGCCTCCGAGAGCTCCAGGACACACATCTGCCGGGAATGGAGACCTTTCCGCCTCAATGTGTGTCAGCATGGGGCAAAGCAAAGACAAGAGCTCCTTCCGAACATCGGCTCTGCCTGCGGAGTCTGGCCGGGGAGCAAGGACCGCAGGCGTCGGCAGTCCCGGCTCCCAGAGCAGCGGAGACCGTGAAGAGGGAGCCGGCTCGGACGGCGGCCTCCCCCCTGTCGCTGTGCTCGGCTCGGACGGCGGCCTCCCCCCTGTCGCTGTGCTCAGCGATACCCCGTGCCCCCGCCGCCGCAGGGAGAGGGAGGGTGAGGGCGCCCGCTTCTCCTGGCTCTCCAATGGGACACGGCACAAACCGAGGGCCGGCACCCAGCCTAACGGGGGGAGGAAAAGCCCACACACGCCAGGTAACCCTGTGATTGCTTGTGAAAATTATGAAAACTCTGCCATGCACAAATCTTTGGGAGTCGTAATATTTTAAGGTTTAAGAGTCCCGTTAAACCAATACACAGGAAGGTCAGCGACTGAAATGGGGCAAAGAGCAGCGTGTCTATGGACACAACTCACAGTGCTCAGTGGCGGAGCCAGCAGAGGGGTGAGGGGTCAGGGTCAGCAGGGGTCAGGGTCAGCTGGGGTCAGAGTTAGCAGGGGTCAGGATTAGCAGGGTCAGGGTCAGCAGGGGTTAGAATTAGGACCGGACATGAATGAACAGTCACAGACTGGTCACTTAAGGAGAACAGAAGCTCTAGTGTTGCTGACATTATTAGGATTTGAAGACACTAGAATGGTCTGCCTGCGTGTCTGTACTTCTTAAAATGATTCTATCAGAACTATAAAAAAACAAAGAATTTCAGAGCTGGCGACTGCTTGCCAGCTGCTGGGCCGCTACAGCACTAGCTCCCCGAGGGCAGCAGCCCGGTGGACCCCCCGAGGCCCCTCTGCGGCCGGCGGGGCACCCGCAGAGGAGGAGCCGGCGCTGCACCACCCCGAGCCCCGAGGCTGAGCTGAGGAATTCTAGGATGACCAGGAGGGAACGGGAAGCTGAGAAAATCAACCATGAGGTCAAGGCGGAGCAAGTGACCCAAGGTTCCTATGGCAACGCATGAAGGCACTCTCTTCCCATTGAAGACGGGAAGGCTGAGGGCGGCAGCAGAGCCCAGTAAGGCTGTGGCCGTGGTCGCAACCCCCGGGGAGAGTTCTGTTGAGCCCTGAAACAGGGTAGGGATTTTTTTAACCCCGACAGGAAGTGTCCTCCTGGCCACGTTACACTGCAGCATGTGGAGAAAGTTCCAGAAGCAATGGTGTTGTCCCAGGTCGCGTTCACGGTGGTGCCATGGGCCATGAGGCCCAGCGGTGGCCACTCCCATGGACCTTCCCTGCAGTGTCCAGGGACAGCTGGCAGAGCCCGCGCGTGGTCTCCTGGTCTTTGTGGCGAGAGCCAGTAGTAGGGAAGATGAAGGGGAAGTTTCTGGATTTACTCTCTCCCTGTCCTCCTCCATCCCAGCCAAGATATGAATCCAATCAGTGTCACAGACCTCAGCAAGATAAGAGACCAAGAGATCCCGCTCAGCCCGCCCCCCACAGACACGCCCTCTAACAGCAATCCACACACTGAAACAGCTGTGGGAGTGGGTGGGGTTCGACTAAGAAGCTGACTCTCCCAATGGAGGGCACAGAGCGCTGGCCCCAGGGGAAAGGGAAGGACCCATTTCACCGCCATCCCTGCCCCAGCCACGCGGCTCAGTGATGAGGACCCCTCCGGGGACATAAAGAAGAGCAGGATGAGCTGGGCCTTCACAGCTGAGGACCCAGCACCCAGTCGCTGGGGACCAGGACCTGGGTCCCTGAGGAATGCCAGGCTTGCCAGTGTGGCCCTGCGGCCAGAGACCACAGAGGCATGCTGCATGTCTCCCTGGAATGAGCCTGTGCGCCCCCCGCCCCCGAGCTGGCACCCCTGACGCCCCCGAGTCCTGGTGCATGCTCACCCTGGACCCAGCACCACTCCTGCACACCCCCCACCCAGAGGGACAGGAAGCTTACGTAAAGAAATAATGCCCCCACAGCTCCAGGCCCAGAGAAGGAGACAGACATCAGGATTCAAAAGGCCCGAAGAACCCACATAGACAGAATGTAAAGAGCTCCACATTTCTTTTCTCTTGCTGCTTTCAAAATTCTCTCTTTGACTTTTGAAAATTTAATCTGTTACAATGAAGGGAGCCCCCATCAAATTATCAATGGATTTCTCATCTGAGCCTGGCAGTCCGGGAGAGAGTGGGACGACTGATTAAAGTACTGAAAGAAAGCTGCCAATAAAGAACAATATACCTGGCAAAATGATCCTTCAAACAATGAAAGAGAGACGAGAGATTTCTCTAAACAAATAAAACCTGAGGGAGCTCATCACCACTAGGTCTACCTTAGAAAACTGCTAAAGGGATTTCTTCAGATTGAAACAAAAACATGCTAAATAGCAAAGTGAAAGCATGTAAAAACATAACTCTCACTTCTAAAGGTAAATATATAGTCAAATACAAAATAAAGCAACACTGTAATGCGGCATATAAATTTCTTCAAACACTAATATAAAAGTTAAAAGACAAAATATTAAGAATAACGGTAGCCACATAGAAAAGTTAATGGATACAGATTACAAGTACACAAAGGGGAGGGAGGAGCAGGTGGAGGGTCAGCATGTGATTGAAGTTCAGTTGTTAACAACCTCAGCAGACAGATACAAGTACAGGATATTTTATACAATCCTCAAGGTAACAACAAAGAAGAACATGTAATATATATGAAAGGAAGAAAAGCAAAGCAAATCACTTCCAAAAACATCATTAAGTAACAAAGCCAGAGAAGAGAGGAAGAAACATACAACTTCAAAGCAAACAGAAAACAATCCAAATAGCAATAGTGAGCCCTCACTTATCAATGATTCCTTTAAGTTTAAGTGGATTAAACTCCCCAATTTAAAAGAACAGAGTGGCTGAGTGGATTTTATTTAAAAAAATAGCCTGTGATATGCTGTCTGTAAGAGATTCTGCTTTGACATAAGGACATCCATGATAACAGAAATAATAAATGAATTCAGTAAAACTTCAGTTTTCACAGCAAAAGAAGCAACAAATGAAAAGGCAACCCATATAAGGAAGATAACTATATGTCATATGAGAGGTTAATATCAAAATAATATAAAGAATTCATACAACTCAAAAACAAAAAATCCAATTAAAAAGTGGGCAGTGCCGAAACCGGTTTGGCTCAGTGGTAGAGCGTCGGTCTGCGGACTGAAGGGTCGGGGGTTAGATTTCAGTCAAGGGCATGTACATTGGTTGCGGGCACATCCCCAGTGGGGGGGGGGGCGGGGGGAGGGTGTGCAAGAGACAGCTGGTCGATGTTTCTCTCTCATTGACGTTTCTAGCTCTCTATCTCTCTCTCCCTTCCTCTCTGTAAAATATCAATTATATATATATATATATATATATATATATATATATATATTTATATATATATATATATTTTTTTTTAAGTGGGCAAAAGAGCTAAATAGACATTCACCATAGAAGACAGCCAACAGCCAAAACTGATTTGGCTCAGTGGTAGAGCGTCGATCTGCAAACTGTAAGATCCCAGGTTTGATTCTGGTCAAGGGCATGTACCTTGGTTGTGGGCACATCCCCGGTAGGGAGTGTACAGGAGGCACCTGGTCGATGTTTCTCTCTCATTGATGTTTCTAGCTCTCTATCCCTCTCCCTTCCTCTCTGTAAAAAAATCAATAAAATATATTTTTTTAAAAGAAGATAGCCAACAGTGCTATGAGAAGATACTAA
Source organism: Vespertilio murinus (assembly GCA_963924515.1). Lineage (NCBI taxonomy): Eukaryota > Metazoa > Chordata > Mammalia > Chiroptera > Vespertilionidae > Vespertilio > Vespertilio murinus. Next base: position 48,384,259 of record OZ004717.1, on the reverse strand, counting down.
ATATTACTACTCATCAGAGAAATGCAAATCAAAACCACAATGAGAGCTGTCTCACCTGCAAGATGGACATCTTCAACAGGGTAAGTAGTGCTTGTGGGGTGTAGAGAAAAGGAACCCTGTGCACTGCTGATGGGAAATGGTACGGTGGCTCCTCAGAAACTAAAACCGGACTCCCACATGACCCAGCAATTCCACTCCCGAGTGCATACCCAAAGGACCGGGAAAGAGGCCCTCCAAGAGAGCCAAGCCCCATGTTTGGCAGCATTGTTCACAACAGCCAAATGCAGAAACGACGTGCGCCTCTCTCAGGGCACAGAAGAAAGTGGATGCGGCCTGTGTAGACACAGCATATCATCCAGCTGTGGAACAGGGGAAATTCTCGCCATTGCAACTACACGGCGGGCCTCAGTGCGGTGAGTCAGATGGAGAGACACATATTCAATGTGGAATGCAGCTATCACACATGTGAGCTTTGAAACTTGGTTATATGCCATGTCGCCATGGCCATTGAATAAATGTAGTCAATACCGAAAAAAATTAGGTAAAAAGAGCATACATGGAGCTGGGGCTGAAGGAAAGGGAGTTGTTTAAGGTACAAAAGTGCTGCTTGTAGACAAATAAATCCCAGAGATCTAACGCACAGCACAGGGACCAGCAATATCATCACTAAATCTTCATTGTTCTTACCACAAAAATTAAATAACAATCATGTGACATGAGACAGGGGTTAGCTAACACTACAGTGGTAATCCTATTGCAATTAATAAATGCATCAGTAAATGTGTCATACATCTTCAACTTCACAATATTACATGTCAGTTAGATCTCAAAAATTTGTAATTTATAAAAAAAATTATAAACGTCCATACTACCAAAAGTGATGTGAAGAGTCAATGCAATCCCTCTCAAAATATCAGCAACGTTATTTCAGTGATAGAAGAAGACATTGCTAAAATCACAGGGAAGCACAGAAGACCCGCCTAGCCAAGGCCGCCCGAGGAAGAAGAGCAAAGCCGGAGACTCTGCACTTCCTGATCTCAGCTTCCATCCCGGCGCTTCCGGATGGAGACTCGAGTCCTCAGACGACTTCCTCTTTGCGGGAGGTCATGGAGTGCTCCACACAAACCTGGAGGGAGCCCCGTGCAGCCAGCGGCCAGGACATCGCTAACGGACTTCGCTGTCGCCGGCTCCTTTGGCTCTTTTCCGCTGGGCCTGTCCTGACCACCCCAATCCAACGCTGGCTCTTAGCCCCAAGCAGACTAAGTGGACCGGACCCAGCTGAGTGTCCGGAGACCCAGGACGATCCTAGGGGTGCATGCTCTGACGGCTGGCAGTCCTGGAATATGACCTATGAGAGATTTTCTTCAAGCCTTGCAGATTGTGACAGACCTTGGCCTCGCTCTTGAGATGAACAAGCCAAGCACACAGTCCTAACTTGATTTAAAAGGCCTCCATGGTCGTCTCCCCCCACCCAGGTCACCTGTTCCCTCTCCCCCATCCCCTCCCTCCTCCCCTCGCCATGCCCTCCCTCCTCCTCCCCCATCTCCTCCCTCCTCCTCCTCCCCCATGCCCTCCCTCCTCCTCCCCCATGCCTTCCCTCCTCCTCCCCCCATCCCCTCCCTCCTCCTCCCCATCCCCTCCCTCCTCCTCACCCCATTCACTCCCTCCTCCTCCCCCAATCCCCTCCCTCCTCCTCCTCCCCCATCCCCTCCCTCCTCCTCCCCCATCCCCTCCCTCCTCCCACATCCCCTCCCTCCTCCCTTCCCCATGTCCTCCCTCCCCCCATCCCCTCCCTCCTCTTCCACACCATCCCCTCTTCCCCCCATGTCCTCCCTCCTCCTCCTCATCCCCTCCCTCCTCCCCCCATGTCCTCCCTCCTCTCCCCCATGCCCTCCCTCCTCCTCCCATGCCCTCCCTCCTCCCCCATCCCCTCCTCCCCCCCCCATCCCCTCCCTCCTCCCCCCAGGCCCTCTCTCCTCCCCCCCCATGCCCTCCCTCCTCCTCCCCCATCCCCTCCCTCCTCCTCCCCCCATGCCCTCCCTCCTCCTCCCCCATCCCCTCCCTCCTCCTCCCCCCATGCCCTCCCTCCTCACGGCCCGCCTCCATCAGTGACACCTGAGCCTCTCCAGGGGAACTATGTTCTTGCACGCTTCTCCCATCAATTTTTTAATGAATGTCAAGTTTGATGTGATCAACTTCGTTTTTATTTTTAGGAGACGTGACCTCACCCCCGGGCTCCCTGGGGCGCGGGCGGGGGCGGGGGGCCGGCTTACCCGCGTGCCGGGGGGCCCGGCCGGCAGCTCGGCGCCGGGGTGCAGGTCCTGGCTCCACACGTAGCTGTGGAAGCTCTGCGGGACGAAGGCGGCCTGCGAGCCCTCCTCCGCGATGAGGCTCTTGTACAGCTGCGTCTGCGCCCGCACCACGCCCCGCAGGATCACGTAGAAGCCGTCACTGCCGACCACTGCAGGGAGCCAGCGGGCGGGCGTGCTCTGGGTCCGGTCCGAGGGGCCGCCCCGCAGACTCCCTCAGCGGCAGCCGAGGTTTAGGGTGGCCCCGGCTTAGGCACCCCCCCCCCTTCGCTGGGAGCCACCGCCCCGTGGAGGGGAGAGACCTCAGACAGAGCGGCCGCAGAGCCCCCCTGTTCTGGGCCGTGTGCCGTGTGCTCTGTGGTAGGCCGTGTGCCAGGCCGTGTGCTAGGCCATGTGCCCTGTGCTAGGCCGTGTGCCCTGTGCCCTGTGCTAGGCCGTGTGCCAGGCCGTGTGCTAGGCCATGTGCCCTGTGCTAGGCCGTGTGCCATGTGCCCTGTGCTAGGCCGTGTGCCCTGTGCTAGGCCGTGTGCCATGTGCCCTGTGCTAGGCCGTGTGCCCTGTGCTAGGCTGTGTGCCCTGTGCCCTGTGCTAGGCCGTGTGCCCTGTGCCCTGTGCTAGGCCGTGTGCCATGTGCCCTGTGCTAGGCCGTGTGCCCTGTGCCCTGTGCTAGGCCGTGTGCCCTGTGCCCTGTGCTAGGCCGTGTGCCCTGTGCCCTGTGCTAGGCCGTGTGCCCTGTGCCCTGTGCTAGGCCGTGTGCCCTGTGCTAGGCCGTGTGCCCTGTGCTAGGCCGTGTGCCCTGTGCCCTGCGCCCTGTGCTAGGCCGTCCTCTCCGGATGGGGGAAACCGGCGGAGACCGCCCAGTGTCTCCTCCGCCTGGTGACCCCGCCGCGGCCGCCACCCCTGAAGGCCGGCCCTGCGCTCGGAGCTCCGCTGAGGCCGGGCCGCGGGGAAGCGGGGCAGCAGGAGCTGGGTCCCTGGGTCTGTGCCCGAAGCCGTGCCCGCCTCCGCTGGGTCCCTTCCCAGCTCCGCCCGGGAACAGAGCGGCTGGCCGGGCCGGGCGGGCGGGGCTGGCAGGCGGGCTGAGGGTCACTGAGGCCTGGGCTGCACCATTTGTCAGGACTCATCCAGCACCGGTTCCGGTCCAGCGTGCACACCACACGCTTCCACCAGCTCCCAGCGGAGGCTGGAGCCAGGAGCCAGGCTGCAAACCTCCCAGGCTGAGAACAGAGCCTGTCTGGCTGAGGCCCAGGGGACTTACCCAACCCGGCCGCTCCCACCTCTGGCAGGTGTGGGCTCAAGCACCATCGCTCTCTCTCCCCCTCCTGGCCCCTCTGGTCCCCTCCCCCCCCCCCATTCCTCCTGCCTCTTCCCGCCCTGTCTTCCTCCCCTCCTCCTCCTTCTCTCCTTTTCCCTCTTCCTCCTCCCCCGTCTCCTCCCTCCCCCTCTCCACCCTTCCTTCCCTCCACACCTCTGCTTCTCCTTTGTCCCACCTTTCTCTTTCTCTCATGTATATTTCGTAGAAATGTGGTTTTGATTTTGGTGAAGTGAGAACCTATGTGTGACCTAGAGATCATGTTTCATTTTAGGTGGTGAGAAAGCACATTTCAAAGAAATATAAATTATTTTAAAATGTTAAAAAATAAAAAGTCAACATCTGTACCCATGAATAGATGTTTATGGTACAAATGCAATGTAATAACACAGTTCCAAAGCAGGTTTGGGGTTAGTTTGTAAGAAAACGGTGTAACTGGATTGGGTCAATGCAAAGCACTCTGTTCATCACTGAGCATGACAGCGGCCTGAACCAGGCTTCCCTGACCTTTCCTGTCTTTTCCGGAAGGTCCGTGGCCTTAGGGCTCCATAAGTGGGTCGATGGGCCATCCAGTAAAGAGGGAATATGCTAATTGACTGCCCCTCCCTCAAAGATGGCGGAGCCCACAGCCACAGATGGCAGCGCCAGTCCCCTCAGGCCCACCGAGGCACCAGCCTCCAGAGTGTCCCAGTCCCCTCAGGCCCCCGGCTGCCCAGGCACAGGAAAGCTCAGATGGCAGTGCCCAGCCACCCAGGCCGGCTGCGGCTGCGGCTCAGGCAACCAGGGCCGGCTGCGGCTTGTGCTGCCACCATGGCACCAGCAGAGGTGTGATAGGGTGACCCGTTCCCCTGATCACTGGGTGGCCTCCCGCCCCTAAGGACTCCGGACTGTGAGAGGGGGCAGGCCGAGCTGAGGGGAGAGCCCTCCCCTCCAGTGCATGAATTTTCATGCACGGGCCTCTGGTTACGAGGTAGCCTCCTATAGGCTTCCAAAAGCAGGAACATAGCTGCTCTGGCATCCCAGCAGGCTGGATCGCCCTGACCATAAGCACAGCTCTGGCCATCGATCGTCAGACTGGGCGGGTGCCCGGACTCACTCTCTCAGGAATCCCGAATGTCACTTAGCGTCAGTCCATTTTGCAGATGAAGAAATTAAGGCTCAAAATCATTGGGTAGTATCAACAGTGACAGAAGACATTAGTTTCTGCAGGTTTTCAAGTATAGTGTGTCCCCCAAAGTATGCACACACTTTGAATAATGATAAAGGCAGTGTTCATTAAAATACATTTCATTTTCAAAATGGAGCTATCAGCTGGTAAAGTGTGTATACATTTTTTTGGGACACTGTATATCCACACACACCCACACACACACATACACAAAACACACACACATATCTAGGAATGTGCATGCAGTATATTACATGCATAATTATGCAGCATATGCATGTGCATATATATTTATGTCTGAAATAAAATGTATATGTGTATGTACAGGTATATGTAGAATAGTTTTATAGATTTTATAGAGGATTTCAATGAAGATTAAAAGAATTCTTTACTATTTTGTTACAAAGTTCAGTTCAAAAATTGACCCTCAATTATTTTCTAAAATTAATGTACTATTTTCTTTTTAATCTATCAATATTAGTTTGGTAGAGATATGAAAACAAAACATTGTAAGGGAATTTTCAGAAATATATGCAGAGTGAGATGAACTTCTTCATACAAATACTTGAGGAGAAAAAAGAAAATCCTCATTCAAACAAAAATATAACATAAATTGAATTAAAAATGAAAAATCAAGAGGAAAGTGAAATAGAGACACCAGCAGAAAATTCTCAGATAGAATTATTTCAAGTTTTTGAAATCTAAGTAATCCAAAGAAACATACCGTATAGATGCCTTAGTCAAATTTTCAAAGCACACAAAATACTTCATGTAACTTTTAGAAATGAGAATACTCCAAGCATCTAAGAAAAATCTATGTATATAAAAGGCTAATATGCTAAGAATCCCATCGAGAGTTTGACTGAGAGAATGGGAGTTTGATTGCTCAAATGATGTGTGCTGCCCACAAGGGGGCAGCTCGGAACACGCAGGTGGCCAGCAGAGGCAGTAGAGCACTGAGGAAGCAAGGAAAGGATGAGGTGGGGAGGCGGGAGGTGGGAGGCGGGGAGTGGGGAGGCGGGGAACCTGATCAGCCCTGATCACCAGCCAGGCCTAGGGACCCTACCTATTCATGAATTTTATGCACCCAGCCTCTAGTCTGACTATAAAAATTAAAACAATACAGATCAAAATAGCATTAAATCTTCATCCCCAGACTTTATAAAAGAATCGATAAAATCATGTTGGTTACCAGTACATTTCATTAAATTACTTATTCTAGCCAACCTCTATGACATGAAAAGGCAAAAGAAATCTTTCCATAAGACTTGAAGGAATTTCCTAGTGGAGGGCCTTGTATTTTAAAATAACAATTTACCACCTTTGTATCGGGTGACCAGAAACATTCAAAAGGAAACAAGAATACTAATAATGGAAGGTTTAATGAATCGATTGATTATGACTTTCAACAGGTGAGAGGCCAAACATAAAGTTAGATTAAAACAAACGTGTGTGAATTCCCTGCTAAGAGTCTACACCGGACCCTCAGCTGAAATCACCACTCTACATGGTCTCTGATGTTCCCAGGGGCTGCAGTTGACCCAGGTCATGTGGTCACGTGGTTGGGCCTGTGTGTACAGACTGAGCACCCTGTCTCTGCCTACGGGAAGCCCCTCCTGCCTTCCGGCCGCTCACCGTCCTGACCACCTCGCAGGACTTCTGTCTGGGCTCTCTCTGGTTTCACTCTCTGCCCAGCGACCACAACCTGCTGGGGCAGGAAGGGCCTCTCACTCTCACGTGCCCTCAGTATCTCCAGCGCATGGCATGCCACCTGAATTGTTGTAGGCACCTAGCAAATACTGGAATGAATGAAAGCTTCATTAATGATCCTGTTGTCTTTCTCTCCAAAGAATCTCAGAAAACATTTGGGGGGAGGGGCTCATTTTCTTCTCTTAGAATTCTGTCCTCTGAGAAGTGAAATAAAGCTCCTTGATGGTCTATTTTCTACTCAGGGCTTTAGGTGGGAGCTTAGGAAAATACCAGAAAGTTACATGAATGTTAAGCCAGTGATTTAGTTCATAGAATCCCCATTTAAAGCCCTGAATGGCCCCAGAGGTAACATAATAACAAAAGCAATGCGTAAGTGGCCTTTTCATAGCTTCTGTGGTATTAAAATATCTGGAGATGGGGTTTGTTCTTAGGGCAATTTTTCCTCTCGGTACTAGAAATAATTATTTCAAGACACAAGTCTAATAACCTTATTTGGAATATTTTTATAATATGTGGAAGATAAGGTGTAAGTAAAACTGGATATTTGTTTTAATATTAAAAAAACACAAATAAATAAATAATAGCTAGCTCAGAGCTGAGCAGAAGAAATAAAAAATTCATTTCACCTTATGTTGGGATTGGACCTTCCATTGGAATAGCCTCCCAGTATTGATACTTTGTCAAATATTTCTAGAGATTTCCTCAAGGTAGAAATTTTAACTTTAGAAATTATTATTATTATTAATAACCTTATAATCTATCCTGTATAATAAAAGCCTAAGTGATATCACTCGATGTCATCACAAAATGGCTGCCCCCACATAGTCACAAGATGGCTACTACAAGATGTTCACCACAAGATGGCTGGCAGAGGAGGACAGTTGGGGGCGATCAGGCCAGCAGAGGAGCAGTTAGGTGTCAACCAGGCAGGCAGGCAGGCGAGCAGGTAGGAGCCAGCAGTTCCAGATTGTGAGAGTTATGTGGAATCGGGCCTAAACTGGCAGTCAAACATCCCCAAGAGGTCCCAGATTGAAGAGTGTACAGGCCAAGCTGAGGGACCTAGTTACTTCATAATTTCTTTTCTTGGTCCTTCTCACTAAGAAAAAAACACTAAGAAAATTTCTTATTTAAAAATTGTTTGTTTACATGGGGATTAAGGTAGAGGCCTTCCTTTGTTGTTGTTTTTTTCCCACTAAATGATATAACCCATTCATTTAGATTCTATTGTGTTATCTGAGAGTTATAGTAAGTGAGCTTACAAAACTACATACAACATTGCTTTAAGTTAGTGATGAATTGGAATGAAGGAAAAATGGGTGAGAAAAAAGATAAAGGCAAGAACAAATTAAAAAACAAATTGTGCGACTGGACCGAAGCAAGATGGCAGCCTAGGAGGTCTCCTGGGCCGCCATCTCCTCAACAATTTGGAAAAAAACAACAGATAAAATCAAAAGGGATCGCACCAGACCCACAGGAAAGCTGGCGAAATGGGAAGGCTACAACTAGACACAAAGCAGGACGCTGCTGCTGCCATGTGGAGTTTAAAACTGAACCTGCCAGAGCCGCTGCCACCTGGAATGAGGGAAGCCAGACCTCGCTCCGCCCCGGGGCCCAGGGAGTGGGCCAGCCCTGCCGGCCGCCACAGGAGCTGATGTGGGCCTACGCCGCCGCGCCTTCGACTCCTGCCTGGAAAAGAAGCCTGTGAGCACGACCTCCCTGCCCGCCCGCAGTGCTGGAGAGCTGGAGAGGAGCGGGCGCAGCGTCTCCCCAGTCCGCAGACAGCTCGGCTCGGCCCCCCGCACTGCAGGGCTGGCGAAGAGATCGCGCAGTGTCTCCCTGCCCGCAGCCAGCTCAGCCCAGAAATGGGAAGGCTACAACTAGACACCAAGCAGGGCATTGCTGCTGCCATGTGGAGTTTAAAACTACGGCGAACCGGACCTGCCAGAGATGCTGCCGCCAGGAATGAGGGAAGCCAGACCTCGCTCCGCCCTGGGGCCCAAGAACTGGGCCAGCCCGCTGGCCATGGGAACCAGGGAGCTTTTATGGAACTTTTGGTGCCTGCCCACAACCAACCCGAGGAGCTGTTGCGGCATCTCCCGGCCTGCGACTAGCTGGGCCCAGTCTCCGCGCACACCTTATTGGTGGGGAGCTGGCGCGGCGCATTCCCTTTGCGCCCTGGCGAGTCTTTCCGCTGCCACCGCCAGCAGCTGGCTCCAAAGCTTATACCACTACCGCCATGTGGATTTTAATACTACAGGGAAAATTGAGACACAGGAGCTACCGTAGCTGCCGCACCCACTGCCGCCCCCGCGAATGGGAATCCACCGAAATCAGAGCTCACTACTCCCCTGGCTCAGAGAGAGTGTGGCTTCAGAAATTAGCCTCTGCGTCCACAGCAGCTCCGCTTCCACAACAAAGGAGACACCATTGAGGGGGAATTCTCCGCCCGCAGCCATCTCAGCCCGCCCACAACCTTTCCAGCACACCCACCATGCGGGTGGGGAGCCTGCACGGCACCTTCCGTTAGCGGCCCTGGAGAGTCCTCCCTCAGCCGCTGCATGGCCGGACCGAAGCTCCCGCCACTGCCGCCATGTGAACTTTAAAACTACAGTGGAAATTGAACCACAGGAGCGACCGTCGCTGCCCCACCAGCCACCGCCACCCCCCACCACCACTGCAAATAAAGGAAATCCACCGAGAACAGCGCTCACTACGCCCTGGGCTCAGAGAGTGGGCGGCCTCAGAACTTAGCCTCCGCGTCTACAGCTGCTCCGCTTCCGCACCAAACGAGACACCTTTGATGGTGGTCTACCCGCCTGCAGCCATCTCAGCCAGCCTGCAACCGTCCCAGCCTGCCTGCCATGCTAGCAAGGAGATAGCGCGGCACCCCCAATACAAGACCCCTGCACCCGAGAGGGGTCGTGTGCCCTGGGTGAGCCATATGTCCAGGGGGCTGTGTGCCCCGGGTGAGCCGTGTGTCCCAGGGGGCCCTGTGCCCCGGGTGAGCCATGTGTCCCTAGGGAAGCAGTGGGACCTAGGGGGAGGGGCGGTGAGAACCAGAGGAGGAGCAGACTCTATTCGGGTGGTCCTGAGATAGCCACCATAAAACAAGCAGACTGCCAAACGAGGAGCAGATTCTATTCATGAGATCCTGAGATAGTCACCATAAAACAAGCAGATTGTCAAATGACAGCAGGGAGGGGAAGGAGACTTGGGGGGAGATAAGAGAACAACCGAAGGACTGGTATGCATGAATACAATCAACGAACACAGAACTCTGGGGAGGGAGGGCATGAAAGGGAGGTGTGGGGGGGGGGGGGACATTGGAAAGATATGTACACATATAATACCTTAATAAAAATGGGAAGAAAAAAAAAAGGAAGAAAAAAAAAACAAATTGTGTGATATCTTACATATTTGCCAGGAGATAGTATTGAGTAAACAGACAGTTTTTGCCCCATTTGTCTTACTTTGAAAACATGTTCATGTCACATAGTTTTTAAAGGCCTATAAAAATGTCTCTAAACTATTTCACATGCAATACAAAATGAGAAATATAATTGGTTATGTGATTTAGCAACTATAAGAGAATTTTTAAATATAACTTGCCTGAAGTCTCAAAATCACTAAATATATTTCTTACAACAGTTCTTAAAAAAGAAAATAATGTTGTGTAAGCACAACTAAACTTTTCACAAAGCACATTATTAAAATACAGGTCCTGACAGACTATTTCTAAGGACTTAACCATCATTTCTGTGAGAGGGTCAGAGCAGACCCTGTGGGGCAGCAGCATGGGAGGGACCACAGGTTTGACTTATTCTGTGGCAAGAGCACGTTATTGAAGGGATGCCCACTATATTTTTTCATGATATTTACTAACTGTGTTTATACAATATGTTAAATGAAATTTAAACCACAACAGACAATAAAGTCTGAGCAGGTTAAGAAAATGTTAAAAATTTAGTAATATAAAAAAGATTCTGAGCATCTTACCTAATAATAGACAAACATGTAAATTGACCATACCTTTGCTATGCCCATAGCTAATCAGAGTGAGTATGCAAATTTACCCAAAAAAGATGGAAGTTAATTTGCATACATAGGAGCCCAGTGCCTATGTCCCAGGAACATCCTGGCACCCCAGTCACTGTGAGGTAAGGCCGTGGGCCCAGAGCAGCCTGGGAAGGGCCTGAGCCAGGGAGCTCCTGGGCGGGACCAAGCCTGCAATCAGAATGAGGGGCAGGGGCGGAGCCGGTGATCAGAAGGAGCTGGGGGTCCCCTGTTCAGGTCTAAAGCTTCGGCCAGAGGCTTTAAGCCTGGGCAGGGCCCAGCCCGAGATTGGTGTGAACTATGGAGGAAACACCTTTTCTGACTGCACATTGGCTAAGCTTCCTGTATGCCACTGGTAATGTTCTTAGTAACTTGGGTAATAAGAATCCAAAAATGTGAGTTAGGGTTTTCCACCATACTTCTGGAGAAAAAAATGAATGTCCACTGCTGGAGGGCTAAGAAATGTCATATCCTGCCCTAGCCGGTTTGACTCAGTGGATAATGTCTGGCCTGCCGACTGCAGGGTCTGGGTTCAATAATAATCAAGGGCCTATACCTAGGTTGCAGGCTCCTCCCTGGCTGGGGCCCAGGTCAGGGCTCATGCAGGAGGCAACCAGTTAAAGCATTCCTCTCACTTTTATGTTTCTCTCTGTCTTTCCCTTTCTATTCCACATTCTATAAAAGTCAATGGAAACATATCCTCAGGTGAGGATAGAAAAAAAAAAAAGAAGAAAGAAATGTCATATTCTATGAAAGACACATCTTGAAAATGCCTAAAGAAAGTTGTCATTTTTCTTGGTGAAGGGACTGGAGTCCGTGTTGATGACAACACCTTGGTGGCTGTGGTGACTGGCAGTGGCAGCAGCAGCGGGGTGATGGGGCTGGTGCCTTCCCCTGATCAGCCCAGTAGCCTCCCACAAAGGGAGGCCAGATTTTGACTTAGGCCTGCTCCAGAGTGGGCCTAAGCCATCAGTAGGACATCCCCTGAGGGCTCCCAGTATGTGAGAGGGGGCAGGTTGGGCTGAGGGACCCCTACTCCCAGTGCACAAATTTTGTGCACCAGACCCCTAGTTAAAAATAAATGTAGCCCGAAGGACTGAGAAGGTGGGGCAGTTCTGTACCGTGCTGCCTTCCACTGGTTAAGACCTCCAAGAGCAAAGGCCTACCAAGGTGAGGATGCCCCTACTGTCACCTGTAGAGGGGCAGCACTGAGTTGGCCAATATTTGTGGTGGTGCTGCTTGTCCTGGCTCAGGAGAAGCGTTCCACTAAGTCTGAAAGACTAAGACATCGCAGGGACTCCCCGCCACCGCCCGCGACCTGCTCTGCCAGGCCTTCACGCGCGCTGAGCTGGCGCTTCGCCTTCCATTGGCAGACCCGGAGAATCCTCTCTCCGCTGCCACATGGCCAGGCCGAAGCATCAGACACTACCACCATGCGGATTTTAAAACTGCAGGGGAAATTGAGCCACAGGAGCTACCATCGCTGCCCCTCCCACCGCCGCCCCCAAGAATGGGAATCCACCAAAATCAGAGCTCACTACACACCGGGCTCATAGAGAGTGTGGCTTCAGAAATTAGCCTCTGCATCCACAGCAGCTCCACATCCGCAAAAAAGAGGACACCATTGAGGGCGGACTCTCCCCATGCAGCTATCACAGCCCGCCCACAATCTTCCCAGCACACCCACCATGCTGGGGGGGAAAGGGAGCTCGCTGGTGAGGAAATGGCACAGTGCCTTCCATTACCCACCCAGGCGAGCCCATCCTGCGATGCCACATGGCCAAACCGAAGCTCTCACCACCACCGCCATGTGAACTTTAAAACTACAGTGGTAATTGAACCACAGGAGCGACCGTCAATATTGCACCTGGCACCGCCACCCGCCACTGCCGCCGAGAATAAAGGAAATCCAACAAGAACAGAGCTCACCACGCCTTGGGCTCAGGGAGTGGGCGACCTCAGAACTTAGCCTCCATGTCTGCAGCTGCTCCGCTCCCACACCGAACGAGACACCTTTGAAGGTGGTCCCCCCGCCTGCAACCATCTCAGCCCAACTGCAGCTGTCCCAGCCTGCCCGCCATGCTAGCAAGGAGCTAGCGTGGCGCCTCCAATATGCGACCCCAACACCCTAGAGTGTGCCCCGGGTGAGCCGAGTGTCCCAGGGGTCCGAGTGCCCCGGGTGAGCCGAGTGTCCCATGGGGCCAAGTGCCCCGGGTGAGCCGAGTGTCCCAGGGGGCCGAGTGCCCCGGGTGAGCCGTACCCCCCAAAGGGGAAGGGGATCCCGGGTGAGCCGAGTGTCCCAGGGGGCCGAGTGCCCTGGGTGAGCCGAGTGTCCCATGGGGCCAAGTGCCCCGGGTGAGCCGAGTGTCCCAGGGGGCCGAGTGCCCCGGGTGAGCCGAGTGTCCCAGGGGGCCGAGTGCCCCGGGTGAGCCGAGTGTCCCAGGGGGCCGAGTGCCCCGGGTGAGCCGAGTGTCCCAGGGGGCCATGTGCCCCGGGTAAGCCGTACCCCCCAAAGGGGAAGGGTGTCCTGGGTGAGCCGTGTGTCCCAGGGGGCCAAGTGCCCCGGGTGAGCCGAGTGTCCCATAGGGCCGAGTGCCCCAGGTGAGCCGAGTGTCCCATGGGGCCCAGTGCCTCGGGTGAGCCGAGTGTCCCAGGGGGCCGAGTGCCCCGGGTGAGCCGAGTGTCCCATGGGGCCGAGTGCCCCGGGTGAGCCGAGTGTCCCATGGGCCGAGTGTCCCAGGGGGCCATGTGCCTCGGGTAAGCCGTACCCCCCAAAGGGGAAGGCTGTCCCGGGTGAGCCGTGTGTCCCAGGGGGCCGAGTGCCCCGGGTGAGCCGAGTGTCCCATGGGGCCGAGTGCCCGGGTGAGCCGAGTGTCCCATGGGCCGAGTGTCCCAGGGGGCCATGTGCCTCGGGTAAGCCGTACCCCCAAAGGGGAAGGCTGTCCCGGGTGAGCCGTGTGTCCCAGGGGGCCGAGTGCCCCGGGTGAGCCGTGTGTCCCAGGGGGCCGAGTGCCCCGGGTGAGCCGAGTGTCCCAGGGGGCCGAGTGCCCCGGGTGAGCCGAGTGTCCCAGGGGGCCGAGTGCCCCGGGTGAGCCGAGTGTCCCAGGGGGCCGAGTGCCCCGGGTGAGCCGAGTGTCCCAGGGGGCCGAGTGCCCCGGGTGAGCCGAGTGTCCCAGGGGGCCGAGTGCCCCGGGTGAGCCGAGTGTTCCAGGGGGCCATGTGCCCCGGGTGAGCCGTACCCCCCAAAGGGGAAGGGGATCCCGGGTGAGCCGAGTGTCCCAGGGGGCCGAGTGCCCCGGGTGAGCCGAGTGTCCCACGGGGTCGAGTGCCCCGGGTGAGCCCAGTGTCCCAGGGGGCCGAGGGCCCTGGGTGAGCCGAGTGTCCCATGGGGCCGAGTGCCCCGGGTGAGCTGAGTGTCCCAGGGGGCCGAGTGCCCCGGGTGAGCCGAGTGTCCCAGGGGGCCATGTGCCCCGGGTAAGCCGTACCCCCCAAAGGGGAAGGGTGTCCCGGGTGAGCCGTGTGTCCCAGGGGGCCAAGTGCCCCGGGTGAGCCGAGTGTCCCATAGGGCCGAGTGCCCCGGGTGAGCCGAGTGCCCCGGGTGAGCCGAGTGTCCCAGGGGGCCGAGTGCCCCGGGTGAGCCGAGTGTCCCAGGGGGCCGAGTGCCCCGGGTGAGCCGAGTGTCCCAGGGGGCCGAGTGCCCCGGGTGAGCCGAGTGTCCCATGGGGCCGAGTGCCCCGGTTGAGCCGAGTGTCCCAGGGGGCCATGTGCCCCCGGTAAGCCGTACCCCCCAAAGGAGAAGGCTGTCCCAGGTGAGCCGTGTGTCCCAGGGGGCCGAGTGCCCTGGGTGAGCCGAGTGCCCCGGGTGAGCCGAGTGTCCCATGGGGCCGAGTGCCCCGGGTGAGCCGAGTGTCCCAGGGGGCCGAGTGCCCCGGGTGAGCCGAGTGTCCCAGGGGGCCATGTGCCCCGGGTGAGCCGTACCCCCCAAAGGGGAAGGGGATCCCGGGTGAGCCGAGTGTCCCAGGGGGCCGAGTGCCCCGGGTGAGCCGAGTGTCCCACGGGGTCGAGTGCCCCGGGTGAGCCCAGTGTCCCAGGGGGCCGAGGGCCCTGGGTGAGCCGAGTGTCCCATGGGGCCGAGTGCCCCGGGTGAGCTGAGTGTCCCATGGGGCCGAGTGCCCCGGGTGAGCCGAGTGTCCCAGGGGGCCATGTGCCCCGGGTAAGCCGTACCCCCCAAAGGGGAAGGGTGTCCCGGGTGAGCCGTGTGTCCCAGGGGGCCAAGTGCCCCGGGTGAGCCGAGTGTCCCATAGGGCCGAGTGCCCCGGGTGAGCCGAGTGCCCCGGGTGAGCCGAGTGTCCCAGGGGGCCGAGTGCCCCGGGTGAGCCGAGTGTCCCAGGGGGCCGAGTGCCCCGGGTGAGCCGAGTGTCCCAGGGGGCCGAGTGCCCCGGGTGAGCCGAGTGTCCCATGGGGCCGAGTGCCCCGGTTGAGCCGAGTGTCCCAGGGGGCCATGTGCCCCCGGTAAGCCGTACCCCCCAAAGGAGAAGGCTGTCCCAGGTGAGCCGTGTGTCCCAGGGGGCCGAGTGCCCTGGGTGAGCCGAGTGCCCCGGGTGAGCCGAGTGTCCCATGGGGCCGAGTGCCCCGGGTGAGCCGAGTGTCCCAGGGGGCCGAGTGCCCCGGGTGAGCCGAGTGTCCCAGGGTGCAGTGTGCCCCGGGCGAGCCGTGTGTCCCAGGGGAAGCAGTGGGACCCAGAGGAAGGGGCGGTGTAAACCAGAGGAGGAGCGGACTCTATTCATAAGGTCCTGAGATAGTCACCATAAAACAAGCAGACTCCAAATGAGGAGCGGATTTTATTCATGGGGTCCTGAGATGGTCACCATAAAACAAGCAGATTGTCAAATGACAGCGGGGAGGGGAAGGAGACCTGGGGGGAGATAGGAGAACAACCGAGGGACTGGTATGCATGAACATAAGTACAACCAATAAACACAGAACTCTGGGGAGGGAGGGCATAAATGGGAGGTGGGGTGGGGGGGCAATGGTAAACTATGTACACAGAAAATACCTTAATAAAATAAAATTTAAAAAATAAATAAATAAATGTAGCTCAGTTTTTGAGCATCAACCCATGCACTAAGAGGTCACCAGTTTGATTTCATATCAGGGAGCATACCCAGGTTGTGGCCTCAATCCCAAGTAGTGGGTGTGCAGGAGGCAGTAAATCAATGTTTCTCTCTCATATTCATGTTTCTATCTCTCTTCCCCTTCTCCACCTCTTTCTAAAAACCAATAATGACATATTAAAAAATAAATATGTGTATATTAAAATGAAGAGCCATGGTGTTTTGAGATATAACATCAAAAGTTAGGAGTAAAATGAAACAATGAACTTGAATGGGCTTCTTATAAAGAAAACAAAGTAAAGATGATATAGTAAACAAAATAAAAAATGCTTCAATAATTTCATAGAAATATTTCAAGCCTGTATAATAAAGAGCTACTATGCAAATGATCTCGCCCTCATGTCCTTATACCCTCTCACCCTTGTGCCCTTGCACCGGGCCAGGGGACCTGAGGCAGAGCTGGAGGACCTAAGACCATGTCCCACATCCTGGTACCAGGCCAGGGGACCTGAGGCTGTGCCCCCACTTAGCGGGGCTTGACAGGGGATCTGAGGCTGTGCCCCCAAACACAGTGCCAAGCTGGGGTACCTGATGCTGTGACCCCTGCCCTTCGGGGCCTGATAGAGGTGAGGCCAGTCAGATCTGGGTCTTGTGTGACTTCAAGGCACATGTGGGTGGGCAGAAACTTGATGGGTGGGTCCCATGGCATGCCCCTGACTCTGACAGGAGGGAAATTTTCACGTACATTTTACTAATTTTCTTTAATCTCTGACACTTCTATTATAGAGAAAGGGAAAATAGAAATATTAAAATACTAGAGGCCTGGTGCATGGATTTCTGCATGGGAGGGGTCCTGCCAGTCCACCCTGATAGGGCCGGACCAGTTGGGGGAGGGGCTGAGGGTGGTTGATGGGCTGACCCCACCCCCTGGTTGAATTACCAGCTGAGGGGAGAATTTCCATATTAGACTTTTATTATATAAAATTTTCTCTAATTAATTCCCTTTTAATGTGCACAAATTTTATGCACTGGGCTATTAGTCTAATAATAGAGGAATATTCAAATTGTCCAGGACCCCATCACATTAACTACCAAACAGTAGGCTGCATGGAGTGACCAGAAAGGGGCCACATGTCAGCGGGGGCAGTAAGGGGCAACTAGGCCAGTGTCGGGGGCAGTTAGGGGTGGTGGGGGGTAGTTAGCTGCAATCAGGTGGGCAGGCAGGTGAGCAGTTAGGAGCCAGTGGTCCTAGATTGTGAGAGGGATGTTCAGCTTGGCTGAGGGGACCACAACTCCATGTACAAATTTCATGCACTGAGCCTCTAGTGTTAATACAAATATAGGTAGCCATAAAATGTTTATCAAGAATCTAATTCCAGATTAGCCACTGCCTTGGATTCCCAAGCAAAATAATTATTTTAGCTTCCCTAAGCTTTAGGTTGCCAATCAAAAAAAAAAAAAATGCCCCCTGCCCAGAGCATAAAACAATAGTGCAATGAAACATTCTTGAGATCTCTTTAATGGAATAAACTGTACCCCTATTAGCATGCAGAAAGAGGGCACTACTTGAGACATCTATTGTGCCTAGTATTTTTAGGATAGTGATATAGTAATCGTGCTTCAGTGCCATGTTCACTTAAACTGGAGACACGTAGGCCATTCAGTCCTTCACATCACAGTTCCTGTTGCCTTGAGTAGGGAGACTAGTGACAGTCTGCGTGGGTGCTGGGAAGGGTAGGGAGCTGTCTCAACAGTGAAACCCCAAGGACCTGTGGCCAGAACAGACAGAAGGTGCCATAGTGGTTGGGACCGCAGGCGAGGATCCGCAGCCTGGGTGGATCAGCACCTGGCGGAGAGGCTGCGGGACACTCTCCATGGCAGGAGGGGAGGAAGGGCAGCTCAGGGGCGAAAGGTGCCTGGTTGGGCTGGTGTGGTAAGTTGGATGAATAAATAAGGTTTACAAAGGTCAGTAAGTGAAACACCTGAGCTGCCAGAGTCTGTATCTTCAAAACTCAAGAGAAGGGCTTCTACACAGACAGTGAACACAGAGACTGACATTTTTAAACAGCGTTTGAAAGTATGAGGCGTGAGCTGCAATGCCTTATTTAACATAAATGATCAATCAGAGTGGTATTTGTCCAGGAAGGAAAGTTCATATTTAACAGTTAATCACCTGAGTCACCTGAGTCAGTAAGATGCCATCAGAATATTTGCTTCTACTTGTAATTTTAAAACCTTTATGAAAAAAATAAGTGTGTAGTTACAAACACTGACTTGTGGATATATATACTCCCTACAGAAAATTCAGCACAAAGATAATGGGGAAGAGAGAGGTCACTGTCCTTCAACTCCTCTCTCCTCCACTAGGGTAACAACTTTCAAAACAGGCATTTTGGGATTGTCCTTCAGGATGTATCCCTGTGGATTTTGTCAGGTGTTTTTATATATCTACTACAGGCCTGGTGCACAAAATTCATGCATGGGGTAAGGGGGTTGTCCCTCAGCCCAGCCTGCACCCTCTCTAATATGGAACCCCTCCAAATGGGCAGTTGGATATCCCTCTCACAATCCAGGACTGCTGGCTCCCAACTTCTCACCTGCCTGCCAGCCTGATCACCCCCTAACCATCCCCACGTCAGCCTGATTGATGTCTAACTGCTTGCCTGTTTGCCTCCAACTTTCCTCCTCTGCCATCCTGGCCACCCCCTAACTGCCCTCGCTTGCAGACCTGGTTCCTCTCAACTGCCCTCCCTTGCAGGCCTTGTTTCTCTCAACTGTCCTCCCCTGCTGGTCATCTTGTGTCCACATGAGAGCAGGATCTTTGACCACATGAGGGCAGCCACCTTGTGTGTTGGAGTGATGGTCAATCTGCATATTACTCATTTGTTAGATAGGATAGAGACCAGGTGCATGGGTGAGGGCCAGCTGGTTTGCCCTGAAGGGTGTCCTGGATCAGGGTGGGGGTTCCTATGAGGCGTGGGGTGGCCTGAGTGAGGGGCCTGTGGTGGTTTGCAGGTCAGCCATGCCCCCTGGCGATCCAAGCAGAGGCCCTGGTATCTGAGATTTATTTATACTCTACAATTGAAACTTTGAAGCCTGGAGCAGAGCCAAGCCTCCTGCTTGCTCTGTGGCCAGCAGCCACTTCTGTTGGGGTTCATGTATCTTCTATAATTAAAACTTTGTAGCCTTGAGTGGAGGCCTAAGCTGGCCATGGTGTGCAGAAAGCTTGGCTTCCGTTTCTGGGAAAACCCAAGCCTCTCTCAACTGCTCTCTGTGGCTGCAGCCATCTTGGCTGGGGTTTATTTGCATATTCTCTCTGATTGGCTGGCGGGCGTGGCTGGTGGGTGTGGCTTGAGAAGAGTGATAGTTAATTTGCATATTACTCTTTTATAAGGTAGGATAATAATAAAAGCAAAATATGCTAATTAGCTGGGAGAAGGAAGACCTACTCTTGCACGAATTTCATGCATCAGGCCTCTAGTTTATATATAATTTTAGGTATTTATGAAAGTATACATGTGATCATATTACTTACTAATGCTTCCATTGTTCTGTTTGCTGGTGTGGGGTTTTTGGCTTTGTTTTCTGTTTTTAATAAGCCCCATGTCAATATATGCAGATTCTCTTCAACCACAGCCTAGCAATGAAGAACCATCAGGGAAAACTCTCAAAATATGTCCTGTTTCCAGCAGACACCCAATCTCTGAAGCTACAGTTAGACTTGCAGTACGGGCACCCTGAGGAAACACTTGCTCAGACCAGCAGCTAGACAGTCTAGCACTTTGGTGAAGTGTGTTTGAACTCCACTCGAACCAGGAAACACGCATGATGCTTTGTGCCGGAGGGTCCCAGGTGCCCATGTGATAAGTGGATAAAAAAATCTATATACATTTATGCCATGGAACACTATGCAGATAGTGTTATTTAAAAAGGAAGGTTCTCTTATATTAGAGACAGCATGGAGGGACCTGGAGAGCATTATGCTGAGTGAAGTAAGGCTGTCAGAGAAAGACAAGTATCACATGATCTCATTCATATGTGGAATCTGATGAACAAAATAAACCAACAAACACAATAGAAACAGACTCAGAGAGTAGACTGACAGCTGTCAGAGGGCAGTGGGGCTTGTGAGGCTGGGTGAAAAAGGTGAAGGGATTCAGCAAATACAAAACAAAACTCATAGACACAGACAACAGTATGGTGATTGCCAGAGGAAAGGCGGTGGGGAGGTAGAAACGGGTATGGAAGGAGACTTGACCTGGTGTGGTGAACACACAGTACAATATACAGGTGACGTATTACAGAATTGCACACCTGAAACCTATATAATTTGTTAACTGATGTAACCCAATAAATTCAATAAAAAATAAAATAAATAAAAACAACCTACTTTTGTTTGTTACTGTGATTAAAAAATAAGAAAGATTCTCTGACACACACACAAAAAAATGTATTAAATAAATTAGACTCTCCTTTCTAGTAGAGACTTAATAATCACAGAAAGAAGAACTGATCCTGAACTCTTGGTTTAGGTGTGTGACTCCATGTGTGTTGACTTGTCTGCCCCCCATTAAGATATGAAATATTATCCTAAAGCACCCAACATTCACTTGGTAAAGGAGTTAGGAATTAAAATTGGGAAACTGAAAGTCTTTCTGGAGAGGTTCCCAACTCAACCCCTCCCCCCCAATATCTAATTAGTATTGGGATCAGTCAAATAATCACTTAGACCACCTCCTGCCTTAACTATGAGCACCAATACCAGATTGTTATTAAATGTGCATATCGACCAGTGGTTTTCACAGTGTGGTCCTCAGAACGGCAGCATCACCTGGGACCTTATTCGACATACACTTTAAACCCTCCCACCCCCTGGGAGCAGCAAGCACAGGTGGAGGACGCACTGCAGTGCATCCCAGTGAGTCTCCGGGCGACGCTGCTACATCCTCAGGTGGAAAAACATTCGTGACCATCTCTAAGCCTAAGCACTAAGGCATGAAATGTAATTCATTCAATGACTATATCCTTACAAATGAAGTGCTTCTACACAGTACATTTTTAACACGTCCAGTAAAATAATTACATTAATGAAAGGCTAATATGCACACTGTTCCCTGGGCTGGTAGTTCAACCAGGAGTTTGACCAAAGGGCAGGGCCAGCCAGCCGGCCAATTGTCCACAGCCCCTCCTCCTGGCCGGCCAGCCTCTAGTGCATATTATAATAGACAGAGAATCAAAATGGAGACACGCATTTGATCTTGCCAAGCATCCCTCCAGAGTCTGTTACCTGTGCTGCCTTTTATCCAGGTTTCGGAAATGGCTTTCTTGCTGAGTAACTTCAGATGGTCATCTGACAGCTGATTAGTTAAATCTGGAACTGTTTTTAGCATCTTCCACACGGCCTTGTGTTCACGCAGTGTTCTGTACATGGGCCTTCAAAAAGGAGATAGATTGCAAATTGAGATACCTCAGCATAAATAGAAAGATACAAACAAACAAAACATTCTTGATTTGAGCTTCCTAATTTGTATTTTCTTTTTATTTAAGTGTTGCTTAAGGACACCTGTGATGATGTTTTCTATTTGTTTGTTTGTTGTTTTGTTTGTTTTACCAACATTCAGATGCATCTCCAAAATACTAAACTCTTGGGAACTGTTGTACCTCCTCTTGGCAGAAAACTCAGTGCTTCGCGGTAAGGTTGTACCTTTTGCTGCTCTTCCACTTCGAGTCACTGAGCTTCCTGGTGAGTAGATGATGCTTTTCACCAAATTGGGAAGTTCTTGGCCATTTTGTTTCACACATTCTCTGTACCTTTCCTCTGAGCCCCTCATGTTCCCACTGCCCCACCCGCTGCGGCTGCACAGGCTCTGGGCCTGTTTATACTGTTTCTTATTTCTCTGTCTCTTTGACTGCATACTCTGCAAGTTTACTGAACCTTCCTTCTGCCAGTTCAAATCTGTTGTTGACCTCCTCTAGTGATTTCTTTGTAAAATTCAATCATTGTAGTTTTCAACTCCAAATGCTTATTGGCTCTATTTATTATTTATTTATTTATTTATTTATTTATTTATTTATTTATTTTGCCGTTTCCATCTCACTGATGTTATGTTTGTGGTGAGAAGTCGTTGTCACACTTTAACTTTATCGTCTGTATGATCTCTGGTGTGCAGCGACCTATCTGAGCTTGTCTCTCTTCAGCCCTCACACTGTTGGTCAGAAATGTCTTTCAGCCTGAACCCGCATGTCCCACAACTCTTGCTGATGAACTGGTTGTATTGTCCTATTTTCTTTAATTTGTTAGACAGGGTTTCCCTTATTTTTTTTAATACATTCATAATAGTGACTTACCGATCTTTGTCTACTAAGAATCAATATGTGAATTCCCGAGGACATTGCTGGCTATTGACTGCTATCTTCCTATGATTCATAATTTTTGTTGAAAACTAAACATTTTCGGTGATATGATGTGGCCACTCTGGATAAAACGTTTCCTCCTCCGCAGATCAAACAGCAGCAATGGCTGTGCAGAGCCCCTTCCAGGGAGCTCGGGGGTCTGTGTGGTTATGCTTCTCCAGGCTCTGGGCCAGCCCGCCCCTCGGGCTGCAGGCTGCGGCTTCAGACCTCACAGAACTGTGTAGGTGAGGCAACCAGCCATGTCTCTTTCACATGAATGTCTCTCTCTCCCTCTCCCTCTGTCCCCTCCTTCTCTCCCTTCTACTGGCTCCTTAAAACCAACAGAAAAAAATACCCTCTGGTGAGGATTCTAAGAGCCTGCGCCTGCTGTTTGCAAAGCTTGGCCCTTCCCGCTGCATAACCTCCAGCTGTTCTAACTGAACGAGGTGCTGAGGGAGCAGAGAGAACAGTGGAAAAGTGAATCCCAAGGCACATTACCTGGAACGCTTACCCAAAGTCCTAGCATGGTCCCCACAGCCCTGCCCACCCACAGAGTGTCCTTTCCTCTGTGTGGTGGAGGGGGAGGGCTCAGGTGTGGAGAGGAGGGAAGGGAAGGAGGGAGAGGGGGGTTGTCATTGGCACGACCTCAGAGAAGCAGGCAGGTGTGGTGGACTCTGTGCAGGTCAAGTGTGTTCTAACGTGGACCCGGCCACAGGTTCCACAGCTACGGGTGCTGCCGCGCTGGAAGGAGGGGAGATTTCAAACCAGCCAGAGTGCACATGGAAGCATGTGCAGAGGGACCACCTCGTCCCCGCAGTCAGCCAAACTGCACTGTTAAATTCCACAGAGAACTCCGGGAAGGAAGTGGCCCTGCCAGTGGACAAGGGGAGCAGTTGGGGCTGCGAGGTCTCTGGGACAGGAGAGGAACGGGGAGCCGCTAGAGGGACGAGGCCAGAGTGCAATGCGAGAGCAGGCAGGGCACAGGCGTGGAGGAAAGGAAACAGAACGAAGGTGGAAGCACACTCAGGAGGCTTCTGGTGGAGGCTAAAAAGGCGGCTTTGGGTGCTGAGAGGGTCAATGGGTCTGAGTTTTGGGAATTCACATAACCTTCAGGAACTGACACAGAGAAAAGACAGGGGGAGGGGACAAGCGAGAAGGAGAGGGGACCAGCAAAAAGGGCAAAGAGGCCGGGGTGTTCAATATGCCCTTTAAATGGAGCTGATGCCCCCTGTGGCCTGCACTACATTGGATGTTAATAGAAGCTTTGAGAATGATGAAGACTTTACTGCATCTTATAAAGAGCTGCACAAGAAGAGGCTATAACCCTGGTAAACATATATGCACCCAGTATAGGAGCACCTAAATATATAAAGAAACTTCTGGAGGACTTTAAGGGAGAAATGGATAGCAATAGAGTCATAATAGGAGATTTTAACACCCACTGACTTCACTGGATAGATCTTACAGATAAAAAATTAATAAGAAAACAGTGACTTTAAATAACACACGGGATCAGATAGATTTAATTGACATTTATAGAACATTTCACCCCAAAGCTGAAGAATATACATTCTTCTCAAGTGCACATAGGTTATTCTCAAAGATAGACCATATGTTAGGACACAAAAACAAGTCTCTATAAGTTCAAGAAGATTGAAATCATATCAAGAATCTCCTCAGATCACAATAAAATGAAATTAGAAATCAACAACAGTAAAAACACTCAAAATCATTCAAATACGTGGAGACTAAATAGCATGCTACTAAACAATGAATGAGTTACCAAAGAGGTCAAGAATGAAATAGAAAACTTGCTGGAAACAAATGTAAATGAACAAACAACAACCCCAAAGCTATGGGACACAGTGAAAGCTGTCCTGAGAGAGAAGGTCAGAGAACTACAAGACACAGAATGACGGGTAATAAATTATCTATTCTACAGCTTAAAGAACTAGAAAGAGAACAGTAAGAAAAGCCCAGAGTAAGTAGAAGGAAGGAAATAATAAAGATCAGAGCTGAAATGAATATAATAGAGACAAAAATAAATAAATAAATAGTCACAAAACCAAAGGCTGATTCTTTGAAAAGATAAACAAGGTTGATGAACCTTTAGCCAGAATCAACAACAAACAGAGAAGATTCAAATAAACAAGATCAGAAATGAAAGATGTAGAATAATAACTGACCTCACAGAAATACAAAGAATATTAAACAATGCTATGAACAACTATATTAGAAAAAGCTGGAAAACTTGGATGAAATGGACAATCTTAGAAAACTCAATCAGGAAGAATCAGAATTCCAATAGGCAGATAATTACTGATGAAATTGAAGCACTAATCAAAAACTTCCAGCAAACCAAAGTCCTGGTCTGCACGGCTTCATGGGGGAGTTTTACCAATCATTCAAAGAAGAACTAATTCCTATCTTCTCAAACTATTCCAAAAAATACAAGAGGAGGGAACACTTCCACACACTTTTTATGAGGCCAAGATTATCCTAATTCCAAAACCATATGAAAACACTACAAAGAAAGAGAATTTCAGGCCAATATCCCTGATGAACATAGATACAAAAATCCTCAGCAAAATATTAGCCAATTGGATCCACCAATATATTAAAAAAATCATACAACATGATCAAGTGGGATTTATTTCAGGGATTCAATGTTGATACAATATTCTCAAATCAATAAATGTGATATCACACATAAACAAACTGAAAGACAAGAATCATATGAACATATCAATAGATGCAGAAAAAGCATTCAACAAAATCCAACACCTTTTTTTGATAAAAACTCAACAAAATGGGAATATAGGGATCATACCTGAACATAATAAAGACCATATATGACAAAGCCTACAGCCAACATCATAATCTATAGGTTAAAATTAAAACCATTTCCCTTAAGAACAAGAACAAGACAGGGATATAACACTTTTATCACTTTTATTCAACATAGTCTTAGAAGTCCTAGCCACAGTGTTCAGACAGAAGAAGATATAAAAGTATTTCAAATTGGAAAGGAAGAAGTAAAACTGTCATTATTTGCATATGAAATAATATTGTACATAGAAAGCCCACCAAAAACCTACTAGATTTAATAAATGAATTCAGCAACATAACAGAACACAAATTAACACCCAGAAATTGAAGGCATTTTTATGCACCAATAATGAACTCTCAGAAAAAGAAACAATCCCATTTATCACTGCAACGAAAAAAATTAAGATACTTAGGAATAAACTTAACCAAGACAGTAAAAGACCTGTACTCAGAAAACTATAGGATGTTGAAAAAAGAGATGGAGGAAGATGTAAACAAGTGGAAGAATATACTGTGTTCACAGATTGGTAGAATCAACATTATTAAATCATCTATATTATCCAAGGCAACCTATAGATTCAATGCAATCCCTATTAAAACACCAATGGCATAGTCACAGATCTAGAACATATACTCAGAAATTTATATGGAACCAACTAAGACCCTGAATATCAACAGCAATCTTAAGAAAGAAGAACAAAGTTGGAGGGATAACAATACCACATATCAAGTTATACTACAAAGTCACTGTGCTCAAAACAGCCTGGTACTGGCACAAAACCAGGCACATAGACCAATGGAACAGAATAGAGAACCCAGAAATTAATCCAAGCCATTACGTTCAATTGATATTTGACAAAGGAGGCAAGAGCATACAATGGAGTCAAGACAGTCTCTTCAATAAATGGTTTTGGGAAAATTGGACAGATACATGCAAAAAAAATGAAATCAGACCACCAATTTACACCATATGCAAAAATCAACTCAATGTGGATAAAAGAATTAAATGTAAGTCATTAAACCATCAAAATCTTTGAAGAAACAAACCATTGGCAGCAAAATCTCAGATATGTCTCAGCAATATGTTTGCTGATGTATCTCCGAGGGCAAAGGAAACTAAGGAGAGAGTGAACAAATAGGATTGAATCCAACTCTAAATGTGTTACTTTAAAAAGGAGAAGAAAGGAACAAATTTTGGGGGAAAATAAAAATAAATTGTAATTCCAAACCCATGTTCTCACCTCCCCCTGGCCCTCAAATCTTTACAATAGGATCTCACCATTTCCTATTGAGCCCTTGCAATCCTAAGCCAACAACTCTCTTGTCACTGACATTCTCCCCAAACCTGCTTCTCCAAGTCCTCTCTTCTCCTGTGTGCCCACACTGCTGTGTGCTGCTCACTGACACAGCCCTGCTTGGCTGTACATGTTCACACATGTTCATTATATACTTCCACAAGACTGTCAGGTTTGTTAAGCTGGAGATTCTCTTTTGATTATACTTCTGTCCACAAAAATACCAAGAGCAATATAAGTGCTTAATTTTGTCGTTATATTGCATTAAGTATTTAGTTTACTTTTTAAGGACACTTGGATTAGAGATTTGGGGTTTTTTTTTTAACTATTCTTTTACCATTACTATCAAGGGGTGTGGGCTTGGTGAGGGATTTGGTGACAAAAAGCTTCTTAAACCAATGTCATGATTTACTCCTCCCTATAATTCTAATCCTAATATTACCACTTTTAACATATAAAACATTTCCTCCAAATACCTTTTTAAAATCTCTCAGTGAACATTATTAAAAGTTAAATTATTTAGCATGATGTTTTAAAAATAAGTACAATAAAAAGGGTCATGACTATGAATGCCAGAGAACAAGAAAAATGGCAAACTTATTGATAATATGAAATAATTTCTAAAACCCACAAATGCTCCTTTCATGTTATCCTGAAAGCCAGCTCCACCACATATATAGACAAGCCATGTATAGACACGTGTATAGACAAGACACGCTGTGTCCTCAGTTGGGCACAATCTAACCAAAACTACTTAGTTTTTCTATAAAAAGAGCATTTTATTGGGCGTATGCTGCCAAGAGGGGCCAGTTTACAACTGTCATTAGGAGTGCATTAGCCTCTAGCATTGCTTACTGTGCACAAGTGCTAGCAGGCGGCAGTGTCAAAGGGGAAGCATTTGAAAAATGTCTTTGAAACGGAGGGGAAACGAATTTGCCCTCGGATTGAAAAGTTGCCTTCCTAAGTGGCACACACGATTGGCCCCTGAGAAGGGGCACAGCACTTTTGCAATCAGTGCATCCCTTCCGGAGGCCATTAGGTGGTGAACAATGACTTCTGGTGCACATACGTGATCACTTTCTTTTTCAGAACAAACATGGGCTAGAGGACAGAGCAGCAGACACAGAGACAAGGAAAGTGTGTTCTCTGCTGGCTTCCCACCTGCCCCCAGGCCTCCGGCCAGTCAGTTCACATCTCTGTGCTGCTACCTTTTCTGTGAAGCAGGGAAGGTGGCTCAGCGCCTCTCAGTCATCTCAGGATCCAAAGTCCTAAAACTCAGCGGAATGAATCAATAGAAGCATCTCTAGGGCATTTCTCTGCAATACCTCCAACAACACGTGTCTGCTGTTTTGCCACATATTGTCATATTTTGCTCTATTTTTGAATGGAGACTGAATTTCCTCCATGCACTCGAAATCTCCAGTGTCTAATTTGGTACTTTACACCCATCAGGCACTCAAAAAACACACAAAACCTAAGTGTATAGAATGGAGACAAAAAATGTTTCGCTAGAATCCATTTTCCCGCATCTCAAGTATTCTCAATGTACATCTGCATTTTATTTTATTCTAAGGAACAGAACAGAGAACCCAGAAATTGACCCACACCATTATGCTCAATTAATATTTGACAAAGGAGGCAAGAACATACAATGGAGTCAAATGTAAGACATAAAACCATAAAAATCCTAGAAGAAACCATAGGCAGCAAAATCTCAGATACCTCTCATAACAATATGTTTACTGATACACCTCCTAGGACAAGGGAAACTAAGAAGGAAATGAACAAATGGGACCACATCAAAATAAAAAGCTTCTGCACAGCAAAAGACACCATAAATAATTGAAAAGGGAACCCAATGCATGACAGAACATATTTGGCAATGATACATCTGAAAAAGGGCTAATATCCAAATATGTAAGGAACTCATACAACTTAACAAAGAAAAGACAAACAATCCAATTTAAAAATGGGCAAAAGACATACATAAACACTTCTCCAAAATGGACATGCAGATGAAAAAAATGCTCAAAGTCACTAATCATATGAGAGATACAAGTCAAAACAACAAAGAGCCCCGGTTAGTTTAGCTTAGAGGATAAAGGGTCAGCCAGCAGACTGAAAGGTCCCGGATTTGACTCCAGTCAAGGGCACATGCCTGGTTGCAGGCCCAATCCCCAGTAGGGGATGTGCAGGAGGCAGATGACTAATGATTCTTTCTCATCATTGATGTTTCTATCTCTCTCTCCCTCTCCCTTCCTTTCTAAAATCATTAAAATATATATTTTTTTAAAATACACAAAAGGAATACACACTAAATTATTCCATTAAGTGAGGAATTTAATATTCAAAAACATGCAAAACAAATCTATGATATTAAAACTATACATCCAGTGTGGCTCCATGCTTGATTGTCGTCACGAGCACCAAGAGATCCCTGGTTCAATTCTGGGTTTCAGGCTCAATCCCCAGTAGGGGCTTACAGGAGACCGCTAATCAATGATTCTCTCTAATTACTGTTTCTATCGTTCACTTCCTCTCTATATAAAATCAATAAAAACATAGTTTTATTTAAAAAATCAAAAGCTTGGTTACCTTGGGAGGACAGAGAGTGTGTGATAGTTGAGCATATCAAGAACAGCACTTCTCCATGCTGGCGCTATTCTGGTGTTTGATGTGGCTGCTGTTTCGTTCTTGTGATAATTTTTGAGCTCTGTGTTAATTCTCTTCTCATTTATGTCTTTTACTTATTTTTTAAATTAAAGGGCATTCTTGGGAGGAGTTTTAAGAACAAAATAAATGGCTAAAGTTAGTATCTATATAATGGATAAACAAAAGGCCCTGTGACTAGTTTGTAAGGAAGAGATAAAGGGGAAGGGGGAAGGAAGAGAGAGGAAAGGGAGGGGGAGGCAAAGAGATACTTGGTTTCATTTATTCCAAGAAATGGAAATTTAACTTAGAGGCTCTGAGATTTAGAAAGAGGAGGAAGGGAAGGAGGAAGGGAGTGAGAGAAGGAAAGAAAGAAAAACTAAAACATTTGATAAATCCATGCTCTGAAAGTACAATTATAGTGTTCCTAATTTAGGTCATATGAAGCTTTACTGGAACAAGACTTCTAAATTTTGTTAGAACTCCTCCTCACTTATACACACTCCACTGCCACCCCTGCTCTAGCCATGTCCGTAGAAACCAGACAGGGCTGTTAAGGATCTGAGAGGACACACCTGGACAGCATGCATCATCCAGTCTCAGAAACCCCAGTCATCACCAATACGACTGTCTTGCCTAGCTCCTTCTCTCTGTGTGTTTAGGAATTCTTCAGTATCTCACACAAAGCATAGCAGATGGACCTATTCCAGAGGGTGGTCAGCCCACTGAGGACCGGCTGAGTCCCACACACAGGACAAACATGCAGGGGAGAGTCTTGGGTTGGCCTGAGAAATGTAGCTCTACCTACCCGATGCTGTGGGAACCCTAATCCAAGCACACCGGATGCTCAGGGTCGTTGGAACGTGGGGCCCTGTCCAGAGCTCCTGGATATTCAAGGCCAGGTTGCCATTCGCAGGTGCAAAGGCAAGAGCACAGCGATCTTACTGCGCGCACTGCAGGCTGCCTTTCTGTAACCCCGATGCTGGTGATGGTTCTGGTGCTTGGCAAGAAGCCCTCTGTCCGAGTTGGAGGAGAGATGTGATGCTGACCCACCAGGGGCCAGCTGCTCGGTCGGGCTCCTTTGGTAGCAGTGGCTCCTGTGTTTGCTATGATGAGCGAGGGGTGTCTGGGGGCTGCTCTGAGGACTGGTTTGTCTGATGGCTCCTTGTTAGCAATGGCTACTTGGTCTGCAGTAAAGCCCCTCTCTCATGCCCAATGACAACTTCTCATGTCTTCTCCGACTGCTCCCGGCGTCTGAGGACTTGTGTTCCCGCAGGAGGTGACGCCATTTAGACCGTCCAGTGCACGGCCCTCTGGCTGAGAGGCTAGGAGGAGGGAGGGATTGAGGAGAAAAGGGAGGAAAATCGACTGCTGACAGATTCCCTAAGCACGTCTCAGTGGTGTTCTGCCTGCACTGAACATCAAACGCCAAACAGGCTCTGTCAGTGTCCTCTCCCTCCGATTTGGTAATTTTATCGCCACACTTTCCCGTTGACGCCCCTTTGGTTCTAGAACAAACTGAAGCCAGCTTATCAAAACTCAAACAAGACGCACGAGCCAGGCTCCACGGGAATCCTGAGCTCTTATGAATGTGGACGTGTTGGTAAGGTATTACCTGGGACTTCAGTTTTGTAAAGATTTTTAATAGAAAACACACCTAAAAGGTTTGTGGTGAACATTGAATTGCGTTAAAGTGGAAAGGCAATTAATATTCCCTTGTCAGAACCCTTAGCCAACTCAAAGTTCAGGAACAAAATGGGATTTTTTCTCTAATCATCTTAAGACTTAATGCTTTACTACATTTATTCATTGGGAACGTTTTAAGTGTCCCCTCGTGCTAGTCATTTGTGCGTTTCCTCGGAGCGTGTGGGATGTGGAGAGGGAGATACCACACGGCCCCGAGCCCCCGCTGCCTGCCGGGAACCAGCAGGGCACGCTGGCTTCATGCTCAAGGTCGAATCACACACACAATTAAAAAGGCAATTAAACGCTGAGAGCGCCGATGATTGCGTGTCCTCCCCTCAGAAGGCCAAGCATGTCCACGAAGCCTATTTGCTAAAGCTGTGCAAGAGAGTACTTGAACCTCCTCCGAGTACACAACGGTGACTGGCTCTTTGGAGTGGTTTCCTGGAAAAGCTCAGCAGGTAATTATTTTTAGGTCAAACTAGCCTCTCTTCTTTGTGAGTGGTTATTTAAATTCCGTATTAGAGAAAACACTGAGTATATCAGAAGCGTGAAAACAATTACACAGTAAATAATGCATCAGTGGATATCACATTTTAAAGAGGCAAATTGTAACAACACACGGTTCTGAGCTAAGTCTGACGTGCAGGCAGGCAGCCCTCCCCGGGTTTAATCTGTGAGGACTGGAGTCCGAAGAGAGTCTGCGTCCTGGAGAGCAGTGCCCCTGACCCCGGGGAAAGGGGGGTGTGGAAATGTTAAATATGTATGACTAGCTACAGGTTCCTTCAACTTTGAAAGTTTCCTCATTGGTCTCATTAAAATTGTTCATATATTAAAATGTGCACAAGGACACTGTCACAAGCTTCACAAATAGCGTCTTGTGTGCGATGAATGCTTTCTGGGAGCACCAGGGGAGGTTAAGCTTCAAGTGGCCGCGGCCAGGGCTCTCTGCTGGTTGGGCACGCTCCCCAGCACCGAAAGGTTGCCGGTTTGATTCCAGGCCTGGGTGCACGCCCATCTTTTGGCTCAGTCCCCAGGAAGGGGCATGCGGGAGGCAGCCAACCTGACTGGATATTCTGTTCTCACATTGATGTTTCTCTCCCTCTAAAAACAAAGTAAAATTTAAAAAATCTCAAGAATGAAGTCACAACACCACTATGAGAATTAATAATCACAAAATAGCTGCACAATTAAAACTTACCATCTATACACTCTGAGAAAAGCTTGTGCTGTCTGCTTGTAGCCTTCATCCATTTCCCCAAACCTACTCACTGGGATAACAAACTATCCACGTAACGCCTTTGTGCGCATGTGAGCACCAGGTAGAGACATGTTTATTTTTTTTTTAATGCATTTTATTGATATTTTACAGAGAGGAAGAGAGAGGGATAGAGAGTTAGAAGCATCGATGAGAGAGAATCATCAATCAGCTGCCTCTTGCACACCCTGTACTGGGGATGTGCCCGCAACCAAGGTACATGCTCTTGACCAGAATTGAACCCGGGACCTTTCAGTCCGCAGGCCAACGCTGAGCCAAACCGGTTTCGGCTAGAGACACGTTTAATACTCCATCTACAAACACGGGAGCTCAGCTCCAAGTGCACCATCATGGAAAGGAGGCGAGGCTCCTCTGGGGGCCCCCCAACGGGGCAGCACTGTGTGCGTTGCACCTGTTAGGAACGCAGCCAGAAGGGCCAGAAGCTCGGCTGGTGGAGCCTTGTCTTGATGCGCCAAGGTTGTGGGCTGGACCCAAAATTATAACTACCCACAATTTATAAAGAACTCAAGACAGCTTAACACCAGGAAAACAAGCAACCCGATTAAAAAGTGGGCAGGGCCGAACCCGGTGTGGCTCAGTGGTAGAGTGTCAGTCTGTGGACTGAAAGGTCCCGGGTTCGATTCCAGTCAAGGGCATGTACATTGGTTGTGGGCACATCCCTGGTAGGGAATGTGCAAGAGGCAGCTGGTTGATGTTTCTCTCTCATTGACGTTTCTAGCTGTCTACCTTTCTCTCTGTAAAATATCAATAAAATATATATTTTTTTTAAAAAGTGGGCAGGGACCAAATAGACACCTCTCCAAGGAAGAGATACAGATGGCCAACAGACATGAAAAGTTGCTCAACATCCCTAATCATCGGGAAAATGCAAATTAAAAACTCACACCTGTCAGAATGGCTATCATCAATAAACCCACAAACAAGGCTGGTGAGGATGTGGAGAAAAGAGAACCCTCATGCAGACTGAGGAGCCAGCGTGGAAAGCAGTAGGAGTTACCTCAAAAAAATTAAAAATGGAACTGCAGTAAGACTTAGGGATTTCGGGAGAGAAAATGGCGGCGGATCAGATGGACCTGTTCTGAACCTAGTCCCAGAGCAGATAGAAGGAGCGCCTGAGAGTCGCTTGGGGATGTTAGTTGGCAAGCTGAGGGGTGGCAGAGCTCTAGGAGAAGGTGGGGGGAGGGGGGGTCTGCTGGACGGGGTTTCCTGACCAGGCAGCCCGCTCTGCAGCGGGAACTTCTCCCGGACCTACGGGTGCAGAGGGAAAACTGCGCCATCTTACAAACAAAAGAGGACCTTACCTGAGGCCTGGGGGGACCCGCAACGGGGGAGTCCACCGAGCAGTTGTGACGCCCCAATCGGCGCAGACGCTGGATTCATGGAAGTTCTTCAATCACCCACGGAAAGCTCAGAGTTTGCCCGGGAGAACGTGGGAGTTCTGGGTTCCTGCTGCGGTGGTGGTGCCTGTAGTGACTGCAGGGCCAGCGCGGCCTCCAGAGCGGCTGCAGTGGCCACTGGCCCAGAGCGGCCTCCAGAGCGGCTGCAGCGGCTCCTGGCCCAGCGCGGCCTCCAGAGCGGCTGCAGTGGCTCCTGGCCCAGAGCGGCCTCCAGAGCGGCTGCAGTGGCCGCTGGCCCAGAGCGGGCTCCAGAGCGGCTGCAGTGGCTCCTGGCCCAGCGCGGCCTCCAGAGCGGCTGCAGTGGCCACTGGCCCAGAGCGGGCTCCAGAGTGGCTGCAGTGGCTCCTGGCCCAGAGCGGCCTCCAGAGCGGCTGCAGTGGCCACTGGCCCAGAGCGGCCTCCAGAGCGGCTGCAGCGGCTCCTGGCCCAGAGCGCCCTCCAGAGCGGCTGCAGTGGCCACTGGCCCAGAGCGGCCTCCAGAGCGGCTGCAGCGGCTCCTGGCCCAGCGCGGCCTCCAGAGCGGCTGCAGTGGCCACTGGCCCAGAGCGGCCTCCAGAGCGGCTGCAATGGCTCCTGGCCCAGAGTGGCCTCCAAAGAGGCAGCAACCCCAGAGAGAATCGCGCGCTGCAAGACCCAGTGCCGGGTTTGGTGCGATCTTCCCAAAAATCAGGACTTTTTTAAAAAACGTCAAGGGATGCGGGACAAATTCTTAAGAATCGTGTCTATCCTGTTGTAAGCGGAACATCTGGACACCCAAAAATCGAGACTTTTTTAAAAATGTCAAGGGGTGCGGGACAAATTCTTAAGAATCGTGTCTATCCTGTCGTAAGCAGAACATCTGGACACCTTGGCGCAGACCATCCTGTGCCGGATCCCCGCCGTCCCCTGGCTTGTGAGCACTAGGGAAGACTGCCCGGTTTGGCTTATCCTGGGAGACTGCAGGGGGAAACTGCCTTCCTGGAAACGGGGGATCTGAGCAGGAGCCACCATAGGAGAGCCATAGAGAAGACTGCCATAGAGAAAGAAAGGCCAGAGGAGCCAAAAGATGGGGAAGCCAATCCAGAAACACTGCCACCTACGGGCTGATATACAAACTGACTTTTTTTTACTACTTTTAATTAATCAAAAGTGAATGACCAGTACTGCACATTTTATGCTAATTTTTCTATATTTTGTTTTATTTTCATTTTTTTACATCTTTTATTTTATTTTCATTTTTTTACATCCTTAAACAATTTTTTTTCTTTTTTCCTCACTTGATGTTACCTCTTCAATAATTACACTTTTTTAGTCCCAATCATCATTATTACTACTGCTATTTTGCACTTTTTGTTTTCTTTTTCTTTTTTTAAGTACCATTTTTATTTTTTCTTTATTTTATACTGAGATTAGTCTTCATTCTAGTCTCATCCCTACTATAGCATCGATCAACCTTATCTCAACTCAACCTTTACACCATCACTCTATTACTAATCTATCCTCTTTTCATCTCCTGTTTATCTTAACCCTTTCCTGCTTTAGTTTTTCCCTTTTCTTTCTCACCCTACTTATATACCTAATTTCCAACTCCCTGTTCCAAGTGCATCAATACCACTCTCTTCAATATATTAACTAGTAAAAAAAAAAATGGTTTTCCTCTCTGTCCTTTTCTTGTTTGCTTGAATGTTGATTATATTGAATTTTTATGCTTTTTAGTGAGATGGATATGTTTATTCTTTTGATGTTAATGTTGCATAGTATTTTGTAATTGCTTTGTTTTGTATGTTTCTTATTTCTGTTTATCCTAGACTTGCTTTATAGTAGTAGGTATTGTATTGTTGTTGGCATTTGCTGGGTTTAGTGGTTGTCCTATTGGAATTTTCTCCATATATATATATATATATATATATATATATATATATATATATAGTTTGTTCCCCTTTTCTCTCTTAGTCAGCTTCTTGTCTCTCTTTCTCACTCTCACTCTTTTTCTTTCTTTCTTTTTTTTCCCTTTTTTCCCTGTTACCCAATTTCAGTTTGACACTACTTTTTTTTCTTTATTCTCTTTATTTATCCCACTTTTTTATTCTCTCTCTCTCTCTCTCTCTCTCTCTCTCTCTCTCTCTGTTTACCTGTTTTCTTTCTCTCCTCTCCCTGAATTTGCCTTTCTCCAGTGGTCACCTTTATTAGAGGTTATTAATATCACAAATACATTCCTGTTCAGTGCCTTATGTGTTGTACCTGGTAGTGTTGTATTTTGTGCCTTTAAATCAACACAGGAGAAAGAGAACTACATACCAGACATCCTGCAAAGAGAGAACATGGGGAGACAAAGAAATAGCCTGCATATGAAAGAAAAGCAGGCAACACCAGAAAAGGAAGTAAATGAGTTAGAGGCAAGCAACCCACCAGAGCAAGAATTCAGAGTAATGATCATAAGATGGCTAAAAAGAATGGAAGACAAATTTGACAATATGAGTAAGAACCAAGAGAAAATGAAGAAGAACCAAGAGGAAATGAAGAAGAACCAAGAAGAAATGAAGATGATCCAAGAAGAAATGAAAAATTACATCACTACTATAAAGAACTCAATAGAAAGCATCAAGAATAGACTAGAAGAAGCAGAGGACTGCATCAGTGAGCTAGAAGACAAGATGGAAAAAAAAATACCCAAATAGAGCAGCTTATAGAAAGAAAAATTTAAAAAGCAGGAGGAAAGTCTATGGGAGCTTTGGGACAATACAAAACAAAACAATATTAGAATAATAGGGGTTCCAGAAGGAAAGGAAACTGAAGAAGACAAGGAAAATGTATTTCAAGAAATAACGACAGAAAACTTTTCTGAGATAGAGAAGAAAAAACCCACACAAATCCACGATGCTCGCAGAGTCCCAAGTAAAAGGAATCCCAATAGACCCACGCCAAGGCATATTATAATTAAATTGGCAAACACCAATGACAAAATTAGAACCTTAAAAGCAGCCAGAGAGAGACAGAAAGTTACATATAAAGGAACCCCCATCAGACTAGCAACTGATTTCTCAACAGAAACTCATCAGGCCAGAAGGGAATGGGGTGAAATATACAAAGTCATGCAAAGGAAGGGTCTAAATCCAAGAATATGGTACCCAGCAAGGCTATCAATCAAAATTGAAGGAGAAATCTGGAACTTCACAGACAAAAAAGGACTAAAGGAATTCATCTCCACCAAACCAGCAATGCAAGAAATGCTAAAGGGTCTACTGTAAACATAAAGAAATGGGAAGTGAAGAAGGAACACAGGGGTACAGAATTAAAAGAAAGATAGATATAATGTCTGTAAAATAACAAGCAGACTGTCAAATGACAGCGGGGAGGATAGGGAGATCTGGGGGAGATAAGAGATCAACAGAAGGACTGGTATGCATGTACTTTTGTGTTCAAAGTACAACAAATGAACACAAAACTCTGGGGAGGGAGGGCATGTATGGGGGGGCAATGGTAAGCTATGTACACATATAATACCTTAATAAATTAAAAATAAATAAATAAATTTTAAAAATAAAAAAAGAATATAAAAAAAAGACTTAGGGATTTCACTTCTGGGAATATATCTGAGGAAACTGAGACACTTATTCAAAAATATACATGTACTCCTACGTTCATTGTAGTGCTATTTACAAACCAAGATTTGGAAGCAGCCCAGATGCCCATCAGTAGGTATGTGGATAAAAAGTTGTGGTCCATTTACACTGTGGAATAGTACTCAGCCGTAAAGAAGAAGGAACTCTTACCCTTTGCAACATCATGAATGGACCTGGAGAGTATTATGCTAAGCAAAATAAGCCAGGAAGAGAGAGATAAATACCATATGATTTCACTCATATGTGGAATTTAATGAACAATGTAAACAAACAAAATGGAAACAGACTCATAGACACAGAGAACAGACTAGCAGCTGCCTGAGGAGAGGGGGTGAGGGTCTGTGAAAAAGGGATTCAAAGTACAAACTCTGGTTAGAGAATAACCACAGAGATGTGGGTTGGGGTGCCATGCGGGAATATAGTCACTATTGGGATGAGTATGTGTGGGGCCAGGTGGGTACTGGAACCAGCAGGGACCATATTGTAAAGAACATGATTTTCTAACCACGTTGCTGTTCATCTGAAACAATGCAGAATCATATTGAATGTAAACTGCAATTAAAACTAAATATTTTTAAAAACCCTGGCCGGCATGGCTCAGTGCTTGAGCATCTACCGATGAACCAGTGTGGGGCATGCAGGAGGCAGCCAATCAATCTCATCATCGTTGTTTCTCTCTCTCTCCCTCCCTCTTCCTTCCTCTCTGAAATCAATAAAAATACATTTTAAAAAAATAAATGTTAATCAAAAGAAAATGCATGGTCTTTCCCACGGTGCTGGGAGCTGGGTGTCCATACAGAGTCCTGTGGACCAGGCTGTTCCCGTCCTCCTCGCACCCTTGTCACCACGCCCTCCACAGCACAGCTGTGTAGACCTTACTGTCAACTATCACATACTCCTGTGTATTCTTGTCTCCGCTTAGCTCCTAAAGTTCCTGATACAGCTTGTCGACCCCTCGTTACCATGGTTACCTTAATCTCCATGGGCTACAGTTCACCATTATCTCAGGACACATAACCAACAGTGAACAGTGCCTAGCGAATCTGAGCTGCATGGGAAGTCCTTGTGTCTCAGCAGTCACACCGATAGCACAGCTACATATTAATTTATGTATTAATCACATAGATAGATAGTGTGTACTAAGATTACAACCAGCTAAATTCCTTTTGTTCCCACACTTTGAATGGTGGAGTCACAGAATAGTTTTAGCCTATGCCCTGTGGTTTACATCAAGACCTATTAAATATAAGGAGACAATAATCTATAATGTAGAAAGCAGTTTAATGTGGCACCTGAGTTATAGTGAACAATTAAAATATTAACTATTAATGTCCCTTTTCTTTAATCTTAACTCTTTCTGGGAGATGAGAAGCTCATGCACGTGCAAACACACAACAAAGACACCCAGGCTCTGAGGCACCCGATGTCCTCAAGCTTCCGTTAGCATGGAAGGAAGCTGGCTGCATTGCTAAGAATGTTTTGTTGAAATTAACTTTATTTGAACACTGACAGTGTAAACCTCCATGGTGTGGGAAGTGAGCACGCTGCCGCAGAGACCTCCGTAGCTGGCTAAGGTGTTTGAATGAACATTACCACCGCCCAGGAGTGCAGTGGGGGCCTCTCAGCCTCAGTTCCCCTCAGGCGGCAGGCGGCATAGCCTGACTCTGATGGCCTACCTCGCTCACCCGCTGCTAGCTCAGCTGACAATAGATGTACTGCTCTGGGTGGCCTGAGCTGTGCCCACAGGACCCGGGCAGGACCATTGCTGGGGTGGCTGCAGGAGCCTCAGGGAGCTGTGCCCTCTGACCAGCTGCCCCTCGCTTTTACACTGAATGCGTGACAGCTTGGAGGGGGAGAGTCTGCCCGCTTTCCTGGGGAAACACTCTCTTACACAGTCTTCATGTTCTCTGGATGCACCTGCTCACAATGCATGGACAAGACACATTAAGCCACTTGGAACGCCCTCAGCTGACCCTCCTGAAGCAGTCTCAGGGGCCCAATGGCAGTCAGGCCAGTCACGCTGAGAAAGGAGCTCCATTTAAAAACAGTCTGTTCAACACACCGTCCGCGATTATAACAGCCAGGCTGGGAGTCAGCGGGGATGGAGATTAGGAGGATTAAATCTTGACGATTAGAGAGAAATGTTTAGAAGGAAAAAGTAAATTAACAACTTGTGGGGATTACAGAGCATCTGGAGTGCACAGGGGTTAGCAGTGGGATTCGGCGTCTGCCGGCAGCAGCTCTCCTCCGGCAAATCCTAATGAATTTTCCACTCGAAGTGACTGATTAGCCCCGATTAAGGACACTAATCCCTTTAGCCTCTTCTTATCTCCCGGTCTCCGGCTGGCCCCGGCGCGGCTCAGACTCCAGCCAGCCGCGCGGAGCCGTTCTCCCACTGGAGTGAGAGAAGCCAGGACAATCCGCCTCTGCGAGCAGCCACGGGAAGGTTTATCGCCAGGTGGACGATCGTGACCTTGGCTTTTTGGAAAGAAATATTGCATTCAACCAGGACTTTGCATTTCGCCACTATTGAATCTGGGCTCTCCC
Source organism: Vespertilio murinus (assembly GCA_963924515.1). Classification (NCBI taxonomy): domain Eukaryota; kingdom Metazoa; phylum Chordata; class Mammalia; order Chiroptera; family Vespertilionidae; genus Vespertilio; species Vespertilio murinus. Next base: position 48,344,919 of record OZ004717.1, on the reverse strand, counting down.
AATGACTCCTGCGATGGGCCGCTCCCTTGCTGGTCACGCCCTTCGACCTTGACCCGAGGGAGGGAGCTCTGCTGCGGCCAGCTCCTTCTTCATGGGCAAACTTTGATGTAAAGTTTATAAACGTTTGTCTTTCGTGAATCACATTCTTTACCCATTGTCTTTTTCAGATTCTATGACCTCCAAATATAATAGATGTATGACCCGTTTTAATGTTTGAAGGAAACATGTATTAATTTTTAAATGTTTAGTTAGTTGTAATATTGTTATGCTCAAAAGTTTTACAATGTCATGAAGACTGTTGTTTATCTGAGACATGTTTCTATCACTCGCAAGCTTAGACTGGAGAAAGGTTTTAAAAGTGCTTTAGCTTCATCATCTTGTGATGTGATTTTTCTCAGTATGACATTCCCAGTCTACCTGCTACTTCAGTGACGGGCGGCGGCTGAGACACGGGAACTTGTGTTCTCCTGTGTGACACACTAGGGGCCAGTGCACCGATCCGTGCAGCTTGAAAGGAACTGTGAGCCATGAGGCTGCGGTGGACAGGTCTCAGCCCATCCCCGTGCCCCCGCCTGCCCCCCCCCCCCCCCCGCTCCCCTGTCTGCCAGCAGCCCCGCTCCCACTGCACCGCTCCGCATGCTGACTGTGCAGGCCCCAATCACGGCACCGTCAGCGCCTCGGGAGCAGGGGCAGGGGGAGCCCTCAGAGCGACCAGGGGCCAGGACCACGGCTCACACCCCTGATGGCACAGAGCAGCCCTCACACCCCTGAGGGCACCGAGCAACCTTCACACCCCTGATGGCACCGGGAAATCCTCACACCACTGAGGGCACTGAGCAGCCCTCACACCACTGAGGGCACCACTGAGGGCACCGAGCAGCCCTCACACCACTGAGGGCACCGAGCAGCCCTCACACCCCTGAGGGCACCAGCAGCCCTCACACCCCTGAGGGCACCGAGCAGCCATCACACCCCTGAGGGCACCGAGCAGTTGGGCCGGCGCTGGACGCTGGCAGTAGGAGTGAGCATCGGGCAGGAGCTGGGTGGGAGGAAGGGTTTTCAGTCACCACCAGAGGCTGGCCCAATGACAGTGCCCAGCGCCCGCCTGGTCTGGTGCTCCCCCATCCTGCTCCCCACCTGCCCCGGCTGATCTTCCCACGAGCCTCCTGTGGTCACACTCACCTGCTCCCCACCTGCCCCGGCTGACCTTCCACACGAGCCTCCTGTGGTCACACTCAAGTCAATGCAGCCAGCTGTTTGTTCAGTTGTTCTGCTATCCAACCTATTTGCATATTATGGTTATATATATATAGATTAGGTTCTTACCTATAATAAACCAAAGGCAGAATATCTCTTCTCCACTGATGCCTGTTCATTCTCTAATACCCTACTTTCAGTAAGGGTTGTCATGCGATGGAGTTAATATTTTCCTATATATTCTGCATTGACTTTGCATTCCTGAACAATAAATTACCACAAATTAACAGCGTACAAAGCACACTGCCGGATATCTCGATGCTCCGCTGATCAGAGCGTCACCCCAATACACCATGGTTGTAGGTTTGATCCCAGGTCAGGGACATACAAGAAGCAACCAACGAATCCATCAGTAAGCAGAACAACATATCTCTCGCTCTCTCTCCACTTCTCTCTCCTTCTTTCTCCAGCATGCCCACACCTTTCCCCCTAATTCTTCCCCAGGCACATTACCTCTGGGACTCATTTCCTGGGCCCATGCAGGCCAGCTGGCTCACTTCTACTTCTGTGACATCCTAAAAAATCCATTAAAATAATAACAAAGTCATGAACATGCCATCCTTTGTCACATTCTATTGATGAGAAGTAAGTCACAGATCCCACTGCACTCACACAGAGACATGGGTGTAGCACCACAGACAGATCACAGGGCCATCTTACAATGCTGCCTGCCACATATTTGTTCTACAGTAAGTGTTAGATTTTTCTTAAACATTTATTTGCAAATAAATCAAGGTCACCTTCTCAAGGAGGCCTCTTGGACAGCATGTCTAAATTCACCTCCCCCTTCTCACTGTCCTTCTCCAGCCCTCATCCTCCCTCATTTGTCTTCACAGTGTTTATCTCATCTTTAGCCTATACTACTCTTTGATTGCCTGCAACCTCCCCCCAAAAAATCTCTTTTCTATATTTGATTATTTTAAAATAAGTTTTGTTACTTTTCTCATCTAAAACAATAAATTATTTTAATTAGGAACCACAATAATGTATCACATAGAAATTAATAATAGAAAGAACCCTTCCAAGGAAATATTCTTTTTATCATATCTCAATAGAAGATAAAAAGATCTTTATTTTATTATTAAATAAAAATATGAAAAATAAGTTAATTAAACACTCAACTCAATAATCTAGCCTGGGAATTATAAAATAGAAAAAAATTTCATGTTAAGAATTTATTAAATTGAAGGGAAAGGTTACATTTTCAAATTCTTATAAAAATAAACAGTAGAAGTGAGAAATAAAGTGGAGTTGCTTCTTAAAAAAAGGACAATAAAACAGATAAATCTCTGGTACATTTGACTTTAAAACAGAGAGAGAGAGAGAGAGAGAGAGAGAGAGAGAGAGAGAGAGAGAGAGCCCCGGAAGATCCCTGGCCAGGCTGGTTAGAGCATCAGCCCCATAAACCATGGTCTCAGGTTCCATCCTCGGGCAGGGCACACACAGGAACTAGCCAGTGCATGGATGCATACTTAAGTGGAACAACAATCTCTACAATCAATCAATAAACGAGGAAAAACTCGTGATATTCAAAAATAATAATGAGAAAAGAGCTATAACTTTGCCAAGAAAAATATTGTACAAACCTCTGAGTACAAACCTCTGATCCACTAAGTAAATAAGAAAGAGAAATTCAGAATGAGGTAGGAACTTGAATAGAAAAAAAACTATTTTGAATTCTAAAGACATACAGCTGCCGCAATCACTAGTGATGATTCAAGTGTACAGACTCAAGAGAAATCAACTGCCAGCTGAACATCGCAGGCTGAAGATAGGTGTTCTTTCACCCCTAAAATATCACAGAAGAGAGCTTACAACAATCAAGAAATCCCTACAGGCACAAATCATGGGAAAAGAGTTAACAGTGGACGTGAGGGGTCAACAAAATTCCAGAAAGTGCAAACCAGATGAGCAATGGTTACCAAGTTCAGCTTCAAGTGCCTCTGTCTGTGATCAGGGGAAGCCCATGAGAGGGAAGGATTCACTGCACAAACCCTGGGAAGACTCAGGAATCAGAGGCGTTGAGATGCTATAAAAAATGGCCGACTGGCTGAACATGCCATAAAGATCTGAGATCTCCAGGCGCCGGCCCGGTAGCTCAGTTATTAGAGTGTTGTCCTCACATGCCAGGATGCCAGGATGCGGGTTTGATCCCTGGTCAGGGCACATAGAAGAGTCAACTAATGAATGCATAAATAAGTGGAAAAAGATATCGATGTTTCTCTCTCTCCCCTCCCCCTTCCTTTATCTAAAATCAATCGACAAAACTTTTAAAAATATCAGATCTCCATTATCTCCAGCCTCATCCCACGTGGGCAGATGGCCACCTCTTTTCAGCCCGAGCGGCAGAAGACAAAGTGCGGCGCTCAGAGCACAGGCCCCCACACCACACTGTGAGGCACACACCACACTGTGAGGCACACACCACACTGTGAGGCACACACCACACTGTGAGCCCCCCCCCCCCCCCCAGGAACACTGCTCGAGGCTCTGAATCCTACGTCCATGTGGATAAAACGTGGATTTCAGTTCATGTTCTACCTGACACGGGACAATTTATTTGCATTCCTGAACAATAAATAACAGCTTACAAAGCACACTGGCCGGATAGCTCGATGCTCAGCTGATCAGAGCGTCACCCCAATATGGCCTGGGATCACTGGACATGTTTCCGTAACACAGTATACCAAGGTCACCATTCTGTCATCTTTTTACTAAACCTGCAATGTCACTTCAAACATTGCCCACCACTTTTCCCACCGAGAGTCCCCTGAGAGATTGACCTCTTGCCATATCTCATTAGACATTGACGGTGGGAAGGCCCATTTATATTTTTTCATCTTTTTTAAAGCCAGGAGCATCCATAAGACCCAATGGTGAGACAATCAGCAACATATCGGGAAAAGGGTTTCTGAGAAAGTTATGTTTCCTCCAGATAAAAAGAGGACACAAATCTCCCCTTCCTCCCCTTCCTGCCTGGCTCCGAGGCCAGCAGAGCTGTGCCTCCCCCCTCCCGAGGCCAGTCCCACCGCTGCAGGCCCTGCTTCAGGGACAGGCGAGCCCGGGTGTGTTCCTAGGGGACTAGGGAGGACAGGCTGACCGCGAGCCCACTCGAAGAGCACCAGAGAGCACGGCAGCTTCACTTCAGAACACCTCACCGGCTCCCGCGTGTGGGTCAGGGGACTGGCAAGGACAAAGGAGAGAAGAATGAGCAAATAAACGGAGTTTACGGTGACAAGAGAATAAGACCGGCCAGATGATTTTTGTGGGTCTAGACAGCTGTCTGGAATTTTATAATGTTCCCACTGCCCTCACTACCTCCCCCAAGTGAGTCAACCGGTACACAAGGCAAACACTGGGAGGACTCAGTAGGAAGCCCACGAATATCTCCAGCTGCTTCTGTCTCATGCTTCTTTCCCCCATTTTCTGAGCTGCACTATCAAATCAAAATGGGAGGAAACGTAAATATTCTTACAGTTGTCGATGTGTTTGTGTTTTTAAATAGATATTTTAAATCCATTCAGCCTTGAAGCATTGTGAGAAGGTTCCCATGGTTACTTGTTAATTCCATAAACATTTAACAGTTGCTTAAAATAAATTAGTGTCATCAAGCATTTAAATTTTTTTTAGAAATGTTGATCTTGACTAGTAGGCATCTCCATAGGAGAAGGTGAGCGCTCAGCATGTTTGCTCCCACAGTGAGCAAGGGAAGGCCACCGGCTGTTCCCTTTCCCTCCTGTGTCTCTGGGCACCAACTGCTGTGGGGACGCTGCACACACACACACACACGCACACGCACACGCACACGCACACGCACACGCACACGCACACGCACTCTCAAGCCATCACGTGTTCAAGATTAGATCAACATGAATTATCAAGGTCTTCACTTTTATGATAGATTATAATTATTTCATATTTTAGTAGGTTCAGATTTAGTATTTCAGGAAATTAATCCCTCAAAACAAAAATACATTTTAAAATCAAAGCTTCATAACCTTACCGTTGTCATAACAATAAGCCCTGCCAGGCAGCTCACGTGGTTACAGCCTCATCCCAAGGTTGCAGGTTTGATGTCTCGTCAGAGCAATACAAGAATCAACCATTGGATGCATAAATCAGTGGAACAATAAATCATTGTTGCTCTCTCTCTCTCTCAATAAATTTTAAAATTTTAATTAAATTGAAAATAAAATAATGCTATACAAATTATTTTCCACAAACCTTTTTCCCAGAGATAAATTTTTGTCAAACATATTAAAGGACTTCTAACCAAACACTGGGAGACCCTCTCTCCCTTCTCCCTGGCCTCTCACGGGACCACCACTTTTGACTGTTTTTATCTTCCACTGCTTTATGTCCCCACTTTTCAATAGAATTATATAACTACACAAAAAAATGCAGTAACTTTGGTTGACTCCATACAGGATGGGGAAAAGTAGGTTTACCGTTGTGGGTTTATTTTGTATTATTGTTCATTACGTACTGGATTGCTTTCCATACAAACAACTGTAAACCTACTTTTGCCCTCCCCTGCCTTTCATGTGAAGGAATTCCCATCTGAAGAGTTCTGTGACTGTGATTCCTTTGCTTTTGCTTGTTGTCTGTCTGTCTAGCTTCTCCTGCCTGATACCACACTCTGCTCCCCTCCTCACGTAACCAATCCGAAAGAATATTTTTTAATTAAACATACTTAGCTGTCATACTTGGGAAGGAATGAGAGGTGAGAACACATTATCAAAAAGCAGTTAACAGACAAACAAGGCTTCTGTTTAAATCGCCTTTATTTAAAGCCAAATATTCTGCCTGTGCGTTAAGTTAGAATAGATATTACAAAATTATTTTTAAATGTGTCTTCACATTCATATATAGAATGGTCATTTTGAAGAAATTTCCTATAAAGTTCTAATATTGCTCTTCTGCTTGCTGATATGGTTTCTAAATCAGGAGTAACTCTGGGGCCCAAATACCTCAAATCATAAACTAGTCCCACAGGCCTCATATGTAATTTTGAAATATAAATCCATAATCTGAAGATAAGGCAGATTTTCTTTTATTTTTGTTTATTTTTATTTTTAAGATTTTATTGATTTTTTAGAGAGAGGAAAGGAAAGAGAGGGGAGAGAGAGAGACTCCCAAAAGGCCCCGACAGAAGATCAAACCGCACCCTGAACACGTGCCCTGACCAGGAAGCGAGCCACCTATGGGTGTGGGGGGCAATGCTCCAACGACTGAGCCACACCTGCCAGGGCTTAGGCTATTTTAGAATAGACACTTTTATGTCCATATGTTTTTAAAATCAGAAATATCACTTTCCCCCTCAGAGTCACTGTTTAGCAATTAGAGGTACTATAGGTAGGAAGGAAGGAAGGGTGAGAGAGAGTGAGGGAGGAGCTCGTGGCTACTGTAGCTTTATTAATTGCAAGGAAGCCATCATTCTCAAGAGAATTTGGTCCTCCTAGTGTCGTAGGTCTCACTGATTTCTACATTTCATTGTATGCACATCATTTGATTCAACTTCTTACTCCTCTTCTCACCAAGTCAGAGACGTATCCTTTCTGCTTCAGACCTCTCCACAATCTTTAGATTATAAATTATTGCTGAATAATTCATGAGATGTAAGTCAAAATGTGAGAAGCCTTTGTTGTTGTTATAGTCATTTTTAATATAACTAGATTCTTTTTGTTAACGACTGATTTTCATTTATTAAAATGAATATATGTGTTCATTTTTCTCTAATATGGGGCTGCTATTAGTATTTGGAAAAGTACGTATCGGGTCCATGTTAGGCACTCATAATGCTTACTGATTTGAGTAACTGGGCATATTTATCATTTTCTCTAACAATTCATTTATGTTAACTTTATATTTAGATCAGAGTTTCTCAACCTTGACACTACCTACACATGGGGCCAGACGCTGCTGTAAGGTATGAATTCAGGGTGCAGAGACATGTTCTTGGCCTCCACTCTCCAGATGTCAGGGACCCTCACCCCCGCTGACAGCCCAAATACCTCCAGATGTTGCTAGATGTCTCTGCGAGGCAAATGCATTCCCAGCTGAGTATCACTAGTTTAAATCAGTGAATCTAAACGCTAACTTTTGGCTTTTGAAAAGGTAGACATTGGGATGCTGAAAACTAGTGTCTGTAATTCAAAGTAACTCACCAGGTAAGAAATATTGCTCCCAAATCTTATTTAACTCTCTACCTACACTTTCGTGTTTCTACAATGCGGATAAGAATAGTCACACACGTGCTACATTTCTAGGCTGTAGGAAAGCTTACTGAAGGAACATGTGTACAGCCCTGCCCCCACAGAAACCACAGCAACAACCAACCAAATGGCCTCATTCCTGAGGCCTCTGCTATAATGTTGGACCGGCTGCTGACGAAGGCTTTTGTCAGTTCTCATAAGGGACTTTCTGATGCAAATCCAGACCACGTGGCTGTCCTACAGCAGAGCTGAGTGACTCTGTTTCCCCTGCACAGTCCTTCCTACACAGCATGAGAACTTCCTTAGCTTCATAGGAAACGTACAAAAACAAGGTTCCCACAGCCTTAGCTTTGAGACTCCAACTAACCTGTTCTCCTTTATCAAGCACAACTTATTTCATGTACATCTTTTTTCATAATGTCAATTATCTGAGCTACTCTTATAATATTGTTTATCTTCTCCAGAGTTTTAATTAGTCGTCTGTGAAACAGTATGAGTCTCCTGTTTATTCTTTAAATACTTTTCTGGGAAAAGCTGACAATATCAAGTATTATAATCTTAAAAGCAGAAAATAAGGGGAAAATATCCTTTTGAACTTTTTTTAGACAATAGTGTCTTTTTAAAAATATATTTTTATTGATTTCCGAGAGCAAGGGAGAGGGAGAGAGAGAGGGATAGAAACATCAGTGATGAGAGAGAGTCATTGATTAGCTGCCTCCTGCATGCCCCCCACTGGGGAATGAGCCCGCAACCTGGGCTTGTGCCCTTGACCAGAATTGAACCTAGGACCCTTCAGTCCACAGGCTGACACTCTATCCACTGAGCCAAACCAGTTAGGGCAAAAATGCCCTATAAACAAAAAATTTTTTCTTAAATAAAAATGCTATCTTGCTCTTATTCAATTGGCACAAAATAAGGATTCATCCATTTAATGAAGCATTTTTTGATTTATTAGAGGATGTTGGATGAAGACACAAACAAGAAACAAGTCCATCCGATGACAAAGTAGCTCCTCTCAAATAACCACTCCAATAAGGAACAAACAGCGTAGAAGTCGGATAAATTTAACAAAAGCCAGGGAACAAACAAGCATGGAGCTTTGAGCAGCTCTGAGGAACCAGGGGAGAGCAGGCACCTCCGTGCCGGGAGGAGGGAGGACACGGCGGAGCTCACAGTACGTGCTGCTCCCCTTCACGCGTTTGGTGATTCGCCAGCTGCACGAGGCAAGAGGCCAAGAAGCCAACAGAAAATAAAGCTCAGCAACATGGATCTGAGTAGAACGTTCTCCAGCCTCGTGGTGCGAGGGAGAGTAAGTACTAGAATCAGGGGTTGCCAAGAAGGAAAAGACCCTGATCAGCACTCCACGTTTTCCAGTGAAACCCCTAAAGAGCCACGCTTTAGGGACAAGGGCAAAGCAAACAAAACCGACCCCAGGAAAGCCTGAATCCCGTCCTAAATCTTCTAGCCGTGACTGCAACACGATCTGTTGCTACTCTTTCTGCCACAAAGCAATGCAATCCCGTCCAAAACAGGTATCATCCCCAAGTCTCCACAGGGCTTCACACTCAGGGTCTGGAGTGCAAGCACATCCCAGGCATGCCAGGAGGGTAAACCAAATTATTAACAACCAAGAAGAAGAATGGGGAGAAGAACAAGGGGGGGGGAGGGGAATGTGTATCTACAAGCAATGCACACACTATATTTTCAGACATGGATTTCAAATTAAGTTCTTTCAATATATTCAAGAAAATAGGTGACAATATGGAGACTTTTACTACAGAATTGGAATTTATAGAGAAAAATAAAATTTGGTGACCATGGTGGTGGCGCTGCGAGGCCTAGAGGAGGGGATAAGGAGGCCGCGGCGGACCAGCAGTGGAGCCGTGTAGTGGAGGATCGGCTTCCCCTCTCTGCTTCCCGTGGCAGAACCGGGGGCACGCACATGGACGCCCGGAGTGGGCTTCCAACTCTCTACCCCGCACCACGCCCCGGGCCCGGGGGATGCTGAAGCTCAAGTCGAACCAGGCCCGCACCTTATGGCGATGGCTACAAGAACTGGCCATGTGCCGGTGTTTCTGCAGCGAGAGCAAGGAGGAGCCCTGGAAATGTTATTTTTAAGGATGAAGGAAGAGGGTAGCCTAGGTAAGCGCCTAATCTGCTGCCTCGCACAACAATTTCAAAACAACTAAAAGACAGAACGGACATCATCCAAAACTACAGGAAAGCTGGCTGAGCAGGAAATCCACAACAAGAATCGGGAGCCGCAAAGCACTGAGGTAGGGAGATGCTCGCTCACGCGGAGAGGGAGGGCTGCCAAGTGCTGAGTTGGTGGGAGGGGAAAGGAAGCCCCTGACTGCACTGAACCTCAGTTCCAACTGCACTGAACCCCAGCCCTGGCCAAAACCCTGTGAACCAAGGCTCATAGAGGTGGAATCTAGACTGCAGAGAAAAGCATCTAGAGACTCAAAGACTGGAAGATCAGGGGAGCCGGGAGCCACAGCGCGCGAGCGAGTGCACGCAGAAAGGTTAGACTGCTGTGGCCTCCATAGTAGAAGGGGTCTGAAGCTCCTAACTGCACTGAATCCCCAGCTCCGACTTCACTGAGCACTGAAACCCAGTTCAGGGCGAGCCCCTGGAGCACAGTCTGAACTGTCAGGCGGAAACTCGGGGGTCCGTGGAAGGCAGAGGTCTGAGGCATGCGCACAAGGGCAGGACTGATGGGAAGCCAAGACTGGTGGCTCAGCCCTGAGACTCTGCCCCATCCAAGCTGAGCTCAGAGGCTTTTGCAATTTTTCAAGTCTGATCCTATAAGACTGTCTCCAATTCAGAAGATATCCCAGAGTAGACACATCGGATACTCACATCCAATAGGTCTGGAGGTCAATTCCTCCCAGTGATACCAACAACAATCAAGACTTAATTACAACAAGGCTGTACACGCAGTCCACAAAGGGGAGCACCAAGAGTGTCTGCCTCAGGTAACTGGGGAGGCTGACCCACTGGGCCATATAGGACACCAAGCACACAAAGCCACCCTACCAACTCAGAGAAGCAGGGAAAATGTCGGGACAAGGAAAGAGATCTCAAACAAAAGAAATGGAGGAGAACAGAAGATTGGATATAGAGTTAAAAACCACATTTATAAGATTTCTCAAGAATGTCCTAGAAAAGGCCAATAAATTTAATGAGACCCTTGAAGATATGAAAAAGGACCACCTAGAAATTAAACATGCACTAATGGAAATAAAGAATATTACACAGAGACCAAACAGCAGACTAGAGGAACGCAAGAATCAAGTCAAAGATTTGGAATACAAAGAGGCAAAGGACACTTCTCTGGAAAATCAAGAAGAGAAGATAATCCAGAAAGTTGAAGATGGTGTAAGAAGCCTCTGGGACAATTTCAAGGTACCAACATCAGAATTATGGGGGTGTCAGAAGAAGAGAGAGAGCAAGATACTGAAAACTTACTTGAAGAAATAATGACAGAAAACTTCCCCCACCTGGTGAAAGAAATAGACTTACAAGTACAGGAAGTGCACAGAACCCCAAACAAAAGAAATCCAAAGAGAACCACACCAAGACACATCATAATTAAAATGCCAAAAGCAAAAGACAAAGAGAGAATATTAAAAGCAGCAAGAGAAAAACAGTTAGTTACTTACAAGGGAGCACCCATACAATTATCAGCTGATTTCTCAACAGAAACTCTGCAGGCCATATGGGAGTGGCAAGAAATATTCAAAGTGATGAATAGCGAGAACCTACAACCAAGATTACTCTACTCAGCAAAGTTATCATTCAGAATTGAAGGGCAGATAAAAAGCTTCACAGATCAGAAGAAACTAAAGGAGTTCATCATCACCAAATCATTATTATATGAAATGCTAAAAGGTGTTCTTTAAAAAGAGGAAAAAGAAGAAAAAAGTAAAGAGAACAACAAATACATATCTATCAACAGTGAATATAAAAGTCAAGTGAATTAAAAATCTGAGGAACAGAATAAACTGCTGAATATAATAGAATCAGGGGCGTAGAATGGGAGGAGATTGATAATTCTCAGGGGGAAAGGGTGACTGTGTGGAGGGTACAGGAAGAGAATGGACAACAGTCATATACCTATGGATGAGGATGGGGGCGGGAGTTAAGGGCTGAGGAAGAGGTGGGGACCAGGTGGAGGGGAGCTATGGGGGAGGGGGGAGAAACAATTGTAATAATCTGAACAATAAAGATTTATTTTTTTAAAAAAAGGCTTGCCTGCCAGTCACACCTGTGAAAAGGTCATTGGCCATAATGGATATGGACATTGCCAACCCACAAAGGTTTGGGATGCTTAGCCCCTAAACAACAGAGTTCCCCCTCTTGGTGTTGTGCCAGCCTCCGGGAAGGGGAAAGGACAGGCCGAGGGCCCGGAGTGGACCAGCACACACCCTGGCTGACTGCCCACGGTGTTCACTTGGCCACAATGACCCAGGAGGGAAAATAGGGCGAGCTCACCACTGCAACCCCCATACCAAAGAGGCTGCCGGAAACCCATAAGCATTTCAAAGTGCATGCTGATTTCATGAGTTTAGGTGTGAAAAATAAACCAGTGGAAATTATTTAGAAATTAAAACGCCAAACCATGTTTTAGCTCATAGCTTTCAATGTTTATCCATGGGTCACTTCCCCTCCTTCTGAAATACTTTCTCTTTTGAGATGTCATTCCTTTACCAACGGATACACTCAGTAAAACCGTGGCTCCAGGTGTATTGCCCCTCAGCGTTCATCCGGGGACTGAGCACACACACACAACAATCTGACCCCCTGTCCCTGAACCAAAGCAGCTACAACGAACACACTCCACGGCTAGGTCTTGGAAAGACCTCCAGAGTTGCTCTGCTTCGTCCTGTCTCCAGATCTATAACTCTTCCATCTGGGGCTGCCAACACTCTTCCATCGATTTTCCCTCTTTTCATTTAAGGATATGTCTTTTTATTCATTTCAGAGAGAGAGAAACAAAGAAACATCTATGTGAGAGAGAAACACTGATCTGGTGTCTTCCATACCTGCCCCAATCGAGGACCCGAACCTGAAACCCAGGCATGTGCCCTGACCAGGGATCAAACCCTCTCCCTTCGGTGCACAGGAATCTTATGCTCCAGCCACTGAACCACACTGGCTAGGGCACTTCCTACCATTTTTCACATTATTCAGAGTCCTTTCCGTTGCTCACAGTCTAAAATTCTAACTAAATACGTGATAAGCTTACATCCAATCTCATATGCCTTCAAATACATGACTTAACAGGAGTCTCCCAACCAACTCTCTCTCTCTCTCTCTCTCTCTCTCTCTCTCTCTCCCCCCCTCCACACACACACACACACTGTCAGCTCTGCACACACGTCCCAGTTACGCCTTGCCCTTTGGCTCCTCCAGCCCTGCCTCTCAGGTGACATCTCCGGATGCGCCCTTCCCCATGATTTTAATGTTTCGAACTCAGTTATCCTTCCTCCCCTCCAGCGCTGTTGACTTAGAGCTGCTTAACGAGGGAGAAGGTAAGAATTAATCAACATAACGAAGGCAAATCACACTGAGTAATCAATGAGCAATAGTTTCTTCTTCTTGTCAGGCAGATTTACATGTCTTCAAAATGAGGCTACTGTTACCCAAAATTGATTTCTCTGGGAGATTTTCAGAGTGTAAGGTAGTTGCTTTTACAAAGTGTTGTCACGTCATGAAGTCGCCCACCAAGCCAGTCATGGTTCAGCAAGTCCCAGGCAAGCACCGGGCTACCGACCTGCCAACTTTCCACCCATGCCCAGGCCTCAGCTGAACTCCGTGCATTCATAAAGCTCTCAGCCCACTCGGTCGAGTCAGCAGGGTCACAGAGAGATGTACAATATTACCAAGCATGGCCAGCACATGCTGAGACCCCCGATCTCCTCTGCCTTCGTTTTGGGACCGGAGAAAAGCAATGATTTGTTTCTAACCAATAAAATCTGGGCAAAGTCAGGTCCCTACAGGCCCTTGATCAGGTTACATACATAAGCCTTCAGTTTAGCAGAAAGAGAGACTCTTCTGGCTGGCTTTGAAGGTGGAAGCTTCCTGCTGTGGAAGGTGTGAGCGAGGACCACACCGCAGGATCTGTGGACTTCTAGCAGCTCTCTGCTGAGAGCCAGGGAGACAGCAGAGACCTCAGTCCGTCAACCACATGAAACTGAATTCTGCCAACAACACAGGTAGCTTGGAAGACCTCATGTTCCAGAAAGGAACACCATCTGGTAAGCACTTTGGTTGAAGTCTGTGACATGAGCAGAAGACCCAACCAATCTTGCCCAGAGAGATAATGAACGTATGTTGTTTAATGCCACCGAGTTGATGATACTTCATTATATAGCAACAGACAGTAAGTAACTAGCATATGAAGGCGACAAGATAAAAAGCACATTCTGTAGAACAAGCACAAATTGTAGACTTAACCTATACATTGCTCTTTTACTCACTAGCTTTTCTATCTTATCTGCCTCAAAGCAGTGATGTGAGGCTTAAGCCAGAAATATGATAGAAACTAAGGCTTTGCATGAACATGAAATACCCCAAAAAGTGAGTTCCCTTGTCAGGTGCTCCCTGTTGTCACTCAGTGGCTGGGCTGTAGGTACAGTACACTGACCTCTAACAGCTAGCTTTAAAAGTATAAAATCATTATATATCCTATATAATAAAAGCCCAGCAACCTTCAGAAAGGGATCAGTGGGGAGGGGAAGGAAACCTGGAGGGAGATAAAAGATCAACCAAAGGACTGGTATGCATGCATATAAGTACAACCAACGAACACAGAACTCTGGGGAGGGAGGGCATGAATGGGAGGTGGAGGGGGGGGCAACAGTAAGCTATGTACACATATAATACCTTAATAAATTTTTTTAAACAAAAGCCCAGCAACCAAATGGCAGAACCACCAGAAGGACTGGTCGACCAGTCGCTATGATGCACAATGACCTTAGATGCTCAGCACGGAGCTGCCTCCTGATGGTCAGTGCGCTCCCACAGTGGGAGCAGTCACTCAGAGGGCGGGGCCACAGCCTGTCCCTGCAGGCCATGCCCCCACCAGTGCACGAATCCTGTGAAGCAGGCCTCTCCTCTAGTTTAACAATAAGAAGTAACATATTAAAAATACTGATAGTCCTGGCTGGTGTGGCTCAGTTGGTTGGGTGTCATCCTGTGCACCAAAAGGTTGCCAGTTTGAGTCCCGGTCAGAGCATATGCCCGGGGTGTGGGCTCAGGATGCAGCAGGCAGCAGATCAATGTTTTGTTCACATTATTGACATTTCTCTCTCTCTAAAAATAAGTTTTAAAATAACTTAAAACACTTACAATTTCTTTAGGATGGCCAGGAATTCTTCTACCTTCTCTTCAAAGTGTTTGGGTCCACACGGTTGGCTGCCGAGCATCTGTTTGATGTAGATGGCTATGTTGTGAGGGTCGCCCTCAGACTGTTGGCGCTGACTCTCTTCTGTGTCCTCAGTCAGATTTCTAGGTAAGGAGACAGATTATTTACAGTTTTGCACACAAAATGCTGACATGAACTTTTGCTTCATTGTCAAGAGTAGAAATGGATTCTTCTGACATTATTTGACATTTTATTTATTTTCTCTTTGTTGCTGAAAGTCTTACATAAGTCCCCCTTT
This sequence comes from Vespertilio murinus, assembly GCA_963924515.1. Classification (NCBI taxonomy): domain Eukaryota; kingdom Metazoa; phylum Chordata; class Mammalia; order Chiroptera; family Vespertilionidae; genus Vespertilio; species Vespertilio murinus. Next base: position 48,329,777 of record OZ004717.1, on the reverse strand, counting down.
CCCCCCATTACTGTTCCCCATCCCAGGCCTTCGCCACCCTATTATCTGTGTCCAGGGGTTATGCATATATGCTTACAAGTTCACTGGTTGATTTCTTCCCACTCACCCTCCCCTGGTTTCGCTCTGAAATTCTTCAGTCTGTTCATGTTTCTAGGTCCCTGGATCTATTTTGTTCTCCAGTTTATTTTGTTCATTAGAGACAACATATGAGTGAGATCATGTGATACTTGTCTTTCTCTGACTGGCTTATTTCACTTAGCATGATGCTCTCCAGGTCCTTCCATGCTGTTGTAAATGATAAGAATTCTTTCTTTTTTACAGCTTTATAGCATTCCATTGTGTAGTTTGTTAATCCACTCATCTCCTGATGGGCACTGGGATGTTTCCAGATCTCAGCTATGGTGAATTGTGCTGCTATGAACAGGGGGGAGCATACATTCTTTCTGATGGTGTTTCAGGTTTCTTATGATATATTCCTAGAAGTGGGATCACTGAGTCAAATGGAAGTTCCATTTTTAATTTTTTAAGGAAATTTCATACTGTTTTCCCTAATGGCTACACCAGTCTGCATTGATATATTTCTTTCCAATGCCTTTTTATTATTATATTTTTAATCTTCACCTGAGGATATATATATTTTTTTTATTTTAGAGAAAAAGGAAAAGAGAGAGAAAAAAACAATGATGTACAAGAGAAACATCTATTGTTTGCCTCCTGGACATGCCTGACCAGGGATCAAACCCAAAACCTATGTGCCCTCGGGCTCCCATCAGCCCAAACCTTTTTGGTGTATGGGAAGATGCTCCAACCAACTGACCCACCGCTGGGCTGCCTTCGTGTTTTTAGCCATCGATAGTTCAGTTAAATATGTCACTCCGTGAGTTCTAAGCATTCGCTTTCATAAAATATTTCCTGCACACAGCGTTTCAGTGTCGGAATTCTAACTGCCCAAGTGACGGGGACATAACACATTACGTGTACATGGTCCAGGGCAATGCTCACAGCTATTGGTTAACACCGTATCTTTACACCCAAACCCTTGTTTATCAGTGCTTGCTTTTGTTTTTATTTTTAACACCAATGCTATAAGTGCCTTTTAAAGAGTTTTCTTTTCAACTGGTAAATTATGGACATTTTGAAAGTGGCCACTATATTTTACTCTTGTGCATATGTTACTTACGTACATAAATTCCCAAGAGATGTAAGATGAATGGCATTTCCCATTCATTTTCCCAGCTCCTGTTAACGGGGCTCTGAGAACCTAAGGCAGGGAATCTAACAAATAACGCCCATCCTGAAGGAAGGTCAGGGAGAGATGGTAAAACCTAAGTGACGACAGATTCATCGCCCTTAGCTATCCACATGAGAAGATTAAAGGACAAACTATAAGATAAACATCAGATGGAATATAACAGCAGTGTCAAAGAAGAAAGAATTGAAGCTGCAAAGTTTATCTGTGGGGCTTTAGGGGTTCAAGTCTGGCGTCCAAGGTTCCAGAGGAAACCTGCAGTGTGCTCCACAGGAGATGAGAGAGCCAGAGCTTAGAAAGCCCAAACCCGCGAATTGTTTCCTATTGGCTGTCAAACATGGCATTCGGACTAGTCTAACAGGGATCGGTCAGGTCCAGGGGGCAAGGCTCGGGGTAGGCGTTGGCCTGGAAACAGGGAAGTAAATCCACGCTGTCCTTGCAACAAGCCCACGCAAATGTGCACCCACGGGAGTCTCATTCCCTGGGGCCTCGCGGCTCCAGGGCCCCTGGAAGTTAGTGATTCCATTTCAGGTTTTTTGTTCACAATGACAGCATACATGAACATACACGAACATCAACACATACTGGAGTCATTAATGTACTGGCTACTCTGCTAAACAATAGACACCACTTTCTCCTCCACGTTAGTCGTATGAGATAAAGAGCATGTCCCCGTTTGTAAAATGAGGAGCACAGCTTGTTTTCTCGGAGAGGTCTCCCTGCTCTTAGCTAGTGGAGCTGGGCAGAGTTTTAAATCTACTTACAGGAAGAAGACGCCTTAGCCTAACTTACAAAGCTCAGTTAAAAGCCCAAATTACTCCCTGACCCCTTCCACAGAGCCTCAGCCACCCACCCACAGGACCGAGCTCCACTCAGAACACTGCCCTCGTCACTGTGTAGCCAGGCTGCAAGGGCGAGTCCGGGAAAACCTGCAGGTGAGGAGGATGCAGGTGCAAGCGGTGGCTGTTCTCTCCCCCTCCCCGCACGCAGCCTGATTCTCAGACACAAATGGGGTCACGCAGTGCTCTCTTATCTTCTGGCGAGGAGGGCCATGGCGTGGAGGGCTGGTGGAGGGAGAGGCGGCAGACTTGGAGACAGACTTGGAGGCAGCACTGTGGAGCGAGGACCCTGGACCCGGGTTCTGGTGGGTTTGTCACCTGTGCATGCAGGAAGCTGCTGGGTCCTGCCTGGTTGGAAATTCCAAGCCCACTGAGAGACTCGGCATCATCCCGAAGGCCCCCCAGACCCTGGGCCCAGGAGAGGCCACACCACGGGGAGCAGCAGGAACAAGCGCGTGGCCACACAGATCAACTGATGGATTGGTGCTTACGTGGTGCCTTGGGCTCTTCAGAAAACAGAAGAAAATTACCCTCATCATCATCCTATCTAATAAAGAGGGAGTATGCAAATTGACCATCATGTCATAACAAGATGGCAGCCCCCACAGCAGAGGCCGGTTCCTTAAGGACCCTTAATGAGCTATCAGCAGGACCTCAGGCTGCGCCCCCCACCCAGTGGTGCTAAACACACTCACAAGCCCGCACCCACACAGGGCCCTCAGCCATGCCACCTGCGCCTCCCTGACCTTCACCCTACAGCCCGGACCCCCTGGTCCCGCCTCCCTCCGGCACGGCGGGGGGCAGTCTGGGAAACGCTCTCAGACTTGCTTGGTGCTGGGCCTGGATGCATCTGAGCTCATGGCAGGCTCCGCAGAGGTTCCTGGTGGCCGAGGGTGCAGAGCCACAGTGTGCACGTGTGTGTGTATGTGAGCATGGACCTGAGCGACACACCCGCACCCACACCCGCACCCGCACCCGCACCCGCACCCGCACCCACACAGGGCCTTCAGCTGCGCCACCCACGCCTCCCTGGACTTCACCCTCCAGCCCGATATTCTTGGTCCCTGCCTAAGCTTTTTTAGTAACCCAGCATGCAAGATTCCGGAATCAGGACTGGGAGCGACTGTGCAGTCTCCCTACCTCCCCAGTCCCGCCTACCCGGGGAAGAGGACAGGGAAGGCTGCCAGGGGCTCTCACTGCTCAGGGCAGAGGGACACAGCCAGAGGGGGACACAGCTGAGCTGCCCCGCCCGCCCGCCCCACAGCCGCCCAGGGCGGGTCCCACCGTGTGCCCCACCCCAGCCCCGGAGCACAGGGCATCCAGGCGTGCCCCCTCCGGGTGGGAGGGTCTCTCTGTGCTTCCACCTCCTTGGGAAATGTTGCCTTTCCAACTCTGTCCCCGAGGGAGAGCCTTAGGGGCACTGGATCCCTCTCCCTCCTTCGAAAGGGCCCTGAGAAGCACACAGACAGCTATGCCAGGAAGGGGTCGCTCACATTCAGCAAGCGTTTGCGATTTGCCAAAGGCGCGTTGAACAGTTTTCTCTTACCCATTTGTGGGAGTGTGATCTGATTTAAAACCAATGGACTAAACAAACAGAAGCACTTCCTAGAAAGTAATTTGGGAATGTGGATCAGCATTCACATGAATTAGCTGTGGGCCAGGAGTTCCACGCCTGTGACTGTGTCCTAAGGAAACAGTCCAGTAAGCCATTAGCTGTGATGCCGGGGAAACTGGAAGCAGCCTGCCCACAATAAAGGGTCCGTGAAGCAAACACAGTATGTCAGACAGCCAGGATGACCCTGAAGCCAGTAAGAATTACGTCTGTACATCCAATTCGTTGACATGAAAAGAAGGCCATAGCCAAATGTGAAGTGGAGACAGGGGAAGCTCAGAAGAGAGCACGTATGTTTATGTGAAAGTATATTGTGTTTCAGGTGTGGCAGGTCCGGTGGCGTCCCAAACACACAGACATCTTGCCTGTGGGACAGCCTGCGCCTTCGCCGCACCTGTCCCTCTGCTGTGGCCCAGCCCACTCAGACATTCCCTTTTGTTGGACTGGTTTCCTTTTCTCCTTTGCCCAAATCATGCCTTTCCAACAAAAGAATATGAACCAAGCAATCCTAACAACAACTTTTTAAAATATATATTTTATTGATTTTTTTAATAGAGATAAAGGGAGAGGGATAGAGAGTTAGAAACATTGGTGGGAGAGAAACATCCATCGGCTGTCTCTTGCATACTCCCTACTGGGGATGTGCCTGCAACCAAGGTACATGCCCTTGACTGGAATGGAACCTGGTACACTTGAGTCCACAGGCCGACGCTCTATCCACTGAGCCAAGCAGGTCAGGGCCCTAACATCAACTTTTGTTGCCAACTGCAACTTATGCCCTTTTACGAAAATGTTGTTGTTTTCAAGCCTACCAGGTTGTATTTCAAAACTTTTATTTTTCTGCAACTTGACCATTTTTTATTTGCTTAAAATATTCTGGAGTATTTTTTTTAAATATAGTTTATTGATTTTTTACAGAAATGAAGAGAGAGGGATAGAGAGTTAGAAACATCGATGAGAGAGAATCATTGATCAGCTGCCTCTTGCACATCCCAGCGCTGGGGATGTACCTACAACCAAGGTACGTGCCCTTGACCAGAATCGAACCTGGGACTTTTCAGTTCGCAGGCCGATGCTTTATCCACTGAGCCAAATCGGTTTCGGCATTCTGGAGTATTTTAAATACATACAAAAAGTAGAGAATAATATGACAAATACTTACCTATACTAATAAAATAGTAATATGCTGCCAATACTGGTTTGGCTCAGTGGATAGAGCGTCAGCCTGAGGACTGAAAGGTCCCGGGTTCGATTCCGATCAAGGGCATGTACCTGGGTTGTGGGTATATCCCAGTGGGATGTGTGCAGGAGGCAGCTGATTGATGATTCTCTCTCATCGATGTTTCTAACTCTCTATCTCTCTCCTTTCATCTCTGTAAAAAAATCAATAAAATATATTTTTTTAAAAAGAGTAATATGCTGATTAGACTGCACATCTTCTGAACATCCTTCCAGAAAAGGCCATGGCAGTGGGGGATGAGGCAGAGGCAGTTAGGTGGTTAGGGGCAACTAGGCTGGCAGGGGAGGGGAGTTAGGGGCAAACAGGCAGACAGATAGGTGAGAGGTTAGGAGCCAGGAGTCTCAGATTATGAGAGGGATGGCTGGCAGTGGGGCATTCCCTGAGGGGTCCTGGAATGGAGAAGGTGCACGCTGGGCTGAGGGACACACTCCCCATGCATGAATTCTGTGCACTGAGCCTCTAGTATTTATATAACAAAAGTAGCAACAATGCAATATGCATAGTCTAAAATCCCAGTCAGACAAAATTCAAAATCATGGTATAAAAGGTTAATGAACTACTTTGCAAGCAGGCAAAGCAAGCAGGAAGTATCAAGAGACCATGGACATTTTGAAGAAATATCTAACATGGGTTTCCACAATTCTGTAAATGCTTTTTATCTGTTTCCTCAATGACTATCATTTTCTTAAACATCTGTTTTCCTCTGGAAATAAAATGATGTAAAAGTGCATTGATTCGAAGTTTATGCCTTTTCTTGTTATTTATGAAGGGTGATATTAAGTTTATTGAAGCAAACACAGTGATTTTAAAATTGTTTTGAAGATTATATGTGTTTCTTTGTCGTTGTTTATCCTGCTTGAAAAAAGGCAGAATTTTGTGTCCGGTGGTATAAATCTCAGTGAGTCACTGTCATCTAAAATGCATGCTGATGGTAAGAGCTGGGACAGCGAAAGTCTCTTCCCGTGCCACCTGTGAAGTGCGGTATGAATGTCACCCTCTTCTGAGCAATAGCTGATGGAGCCAATGGTCATGACCATTCCAAAGCCAGGTTGCTGCTTTGGGACCACACAAAAACTCACGTCCAAGTCTTCTGGGTCCAAAGTCAGCGTTTGTTCTAAAACAATGTGTCCGAGCGTCCCATTCCCTGCAGCCGTGACTGGACCACAGTGTGCCTGCCACGTGGCCCATGAGTCAAATCCATTCTAGACACCCGTCCCAGCTCCAGGCAGCCCCGCGGCCACTCCTGTCCTGTCCCCCGCTCTGCTCACAGGGTTTCCTTGCCGAAGCTAGCCTCCTGCCGCTCAGCCGGTTTCCTGGGCGCAGGCCCTCTGCTCTCCTGCACATGTGCTCACCCCCCTCAGCCACGACGCTCCATCGGCGTTCTGCCAGCTGCACAGGCGGCAGGGCCGTTCCCCAGCGTGCGTCCTCCTGTGCACCTGTCACACCGGTGCCACGGGAGCTGAGTGGGGACTCTGACCGTGAGGAGGGGGAGAGGCTGCTGATGAGCGGTTCTGACAGTGCAGCACTCAGTGTCCGTCCGGCTGTGTTTCCTCGTCCACTTCTGCTGCCAGAGCTTCTCCGAGTGGCCCGCTCCCCCCCCTGGGCAGTGTGGGTGAGGCCCGTACACCAGGGACCAGGGTGAGCGTAGCCTAGAGAAGATTCATAATATTTAAATACATCTTGTGAAATTCGTTTAAGCCAGCTTAAGGTATTTTCATTGCTATTTTCGGGTATAGTTCTCTCTGGCTGGGCATGCGCAGTTTTTGTATTGCTTAACAGTCACTGCACACACGGGAGGTGGAAGCATAATGTTACTTTTACTGTGAGACACGGATACTGAGGTGGATCAAATGCCTTTTCATCCTCTCCAGAGAGCATTGTGTCCATTGGCTGTGGGCAACTAAGATCACACATTTCAATAACGGCTGGTTTGGTGCTGAGCTTTCTTTACATTCAGAAGATGAAGGCAGCCTAACTGTGATGAGCCAATTGGCTAATACCCTGCGGAGTTATTTCATTTGCTAATGTTTTATTTTGTATGTTTGCCTATATAGTCATAATTAAAATGGTTATTTCCGATTTATGTCATTCTTGTTAAATCCTGTGCATGGCAAATTTAGAAGCTAATTTTCGTTGTATATACTCCAGGATAATTAAGTTGCATAAGAATTACTTTTTCTTTAAAGGAAGTTCTAGTGACATCATGTGGGCTTTTTTTGTTGGGATTAGGGTTAGGTTGTTAAGTTTTACTTTTGTGCTTTTTTTGCTTCAAACAATACTTTTGAAAAGTACTTTTCACAACTGCTTATACCAGCATTTTCACAACTATTTATACCATCTTTTTTTAAATGTTATTGTCTTAAATTAATTTAGTATGTAGTTTTTAGAAAACTAGCCAATAGCATCAAGATTATCAAACTCACCTCATTACATAAAGTATTATATCATAATTTACAATTTCCTTCATTTCCCTGTATCCTCATTCCTAACAGTATTTATGCTCGTTATGTTCAATCGACAAGACTAGTCCTTCATCCATGTTAATTACAACAGTGAGAAAGCAACACACTTATTAGCCCAATAAGCACCACATCACCAAAACTCCTGTGAGATGGCCACGTGGGTCTGCCTTCCCCTCCGGCTGCCCACCTCCACTCTCCCCTCCCGGCTGCCCCACCTCCACTCTCCCCCCCCCCCGGCTGCCCCACCTCCACTCTCCCCCCCCCCCCCCGGCTGCCCCATCTCCACTCTCCCCTCCCCCCTGCCCCATCTCCACTCTCCCCTCCCCCCTGCCCCATCTCCACTCTCCCCTCCCGGCTGCCCCATCTCCACTCTCCCCTCCCCGCTGCCCCACCTCCACTCTCCCCTCCCCGCTGCCCCATCTCCACTCTCCCCTCCCGGCTGCCCCACCTCCACTCTCCCCTCCCGGCTGCCCCACCTCCACTCTCCCCCCCCCCCCCCTGGCTGCCCCACCTCCACTCTCCCCTCCCGGCTGCCCCACCTCCACTCTCCCCTCCCGCTGCCCCATCTCCACTCTCCCCTCCCGGCTGCCCCACCTCCACTCTCCCCTCCCGCTGCCCCATCTCCACTCTCCCCTCCCGGCTGCCCCACCTCCACTCTCCCCTCCCGGCTGCCCCACCTCCACTCTCCCCTCCCGGCTGCCCCATCTCCACTCTCCCCTCCCGGCTGCCCCACCTCCACTCTCCCCTCTGGGCTGCCCCACCTCCACTCTCCCCTCCCCGCTGCCCCACCTCCACTCTCCCCTCCCCGCTGCCCCACCTCCACTCTCCCCTCCCCGCTGCCCCACCTCCACTCTCCCCCCCCCCCCGGCTGCCCCACCTCCACTCTCCCCCCCCCCCGGCTGCCCCACCTCCACTCTCCCCTCCCGGCTGCCCCATCTCCTCTCTCCCCTCCCGGCTGCCCCATCTCCACTCTCCCCTCCCCCCTGCCCCATCTCCACTCTCCCCTCCCCCCTGCCCCATCTCCACTCTCCCCTCCCCGCTGCCCCACCTCCACTCTCCCCTCCCGGCTGCCCCACCTCCACTCTCCCCTCCCGGCTGCCCATCTCCACTCTCCCCTCCCGGCTGCCCCACCTCCACTCTCCCCCCCCCGGCTGCCCCATCTCCACTCTCCCCTCCCCCCTGCCCCATCTCCACTCTCCCCTCCCCCCTGCCCCATCTCCACTCTCCCCTCCCCCCTGCCCCATCTCCACTCTCCCCTCCCCGCTGCCCCACCTCCACTCTCCCCTCCCGGCTGCCCCATCTCCTCTCTCCCCGGTCAGAGTCCATTTATCCCTCTGCACTCACAGAAGGCGTCCGTGCTTTTTCTCCTCCTTTTGGAAAAGTCTAGGCAGATTGAATTTTCTCTGCAGGAATACTCTTGGGTAATACTTGATCACAGTACTGTGAGCTGATAGGATACTCTGAGTACTCGGGCTTCAGGAAAAGAGCGAGACAAAGAAATTAAGCTGTAAGTATCATTGGATAATAACTGCCAAGGGCAAGATTTTTGATTTAATACATAGATCTTAATCCTATACTATTTAGTCTAAGAAGCAAATAACAATTATATGAAACAAACACCTTATGCTTTAATAATATCACTATAGAAATTGTCTATAGTGTTTTTCAGTGAAAAACAGTTTAAGAATGTTACATTGATAGTTATTTGTAAAAATGGTTATTTTGAGTTGAACCTCCTGAAAATGATCTTTCTCTTTTTTTCTCCCTCCCTCCCTCCCTCCCTCTGAACCAATGAAAACATATTTTTTAAAAACATAGCAATTAAAATTCCTCTAAAATGATTGACATATTTTTACATATACATTCCTGGAAAGTATATTTATCTGAACATTTGCAATGATTTATGATAATGTCCTGCCTATTTTTTTAGAATTGGGATAAAGATGTTTCAGACTAAAAGACCAACATTTCCCAAATCCCACGCATCCGGAGCATCTTCGGGAGCTTCCTGTAAGCACAGACTTCAGGCCTTTCCTGCAAACAGATCTGCAGGCCCCAGGGACAGGCTGTGGGCCTTAAACCCTCCCCAGGCGGTGCCTGAGGCAGCCAGAGTCCAACCACTCAAACACTCAGCATGTCAACAGCCAGGCTCCTGTCAGTCAGGCTACTGTTGGCTTTGGAATGCCTGCCTCATTCAGTCTCTCACAGGGATGGGGTGAGGGGTGTGACACAGGGATGGGGTGGAGGGTGTGACACAGGGATGGGTGGAGGGTGTGACACAGGGATGGGGTGGAGGGTGTGACACAGGGATGGGTGGAGGGTGTGACACAGGGATGGGGTGGAGGGTGTGACACAGGGATGGGTGGAGGGTGTGACACAGGGATGGGGTGGAGGGTGTGACACAGGGATGGGTGGAGGGTGTGACACAGGGATGGGGTGGAGGGTGTGACACAGGGATGGGTGGAGGGTGTGACACAGGGATGGGGTGGAGGGTGTGACACAGGGATGGGTGGAGGGTGTGACACAGGGATGGGGTGGAGGGGGTGACACAGGGATGGGTGGAGGGTGTGACACAGGGATGGAGTGGAGGGTGTGACACAGGGATGGGTGGAGGGGTGTGTGTGACACAGGGATGGGGTGGAGGGGTGTGTGTGACACAGGGATGGGGTGGAGGGGTGTGTGTGACACAGGGATGGGGTTTAGGGTGTGACACAGGGATGGGGTGGAGGGTGTGACACAGGGATGGGGTGAGGGGTGTGACACAGGGATGGGGTGGAGGGTGTGACACAGGGACGGGGTGGAGGGTGTGACACAGGGATGGGGTTTAGGGTGTGACACAGGGATGGGTGGAGGGTGTGACACAGGGATGGGGTGAAAGAGGGTGTGACACAGGGATGGGGTGAGGGGTGTGACACAGGGATGGGGTGGAGGGTGTGACACAGGGATGGGTGGAGGGTGTGACACAGGGATGGGGTGGAGGGTGTGACACAGGGATGGGTGGAGGGTGTGACACAGGGATGGGGTGGAGGGGGTGACACAGGGATGGGGTGGAGGGTGTGACACAGGGATGGGGTGGAGGGTGTGACACAGGGATGGGGTGGAGGGTGTGACACAGGGATGGGGTGAGGGGTGTGACACAGGGATGGGGTGAAAGAGGGTGTGACACAGGGATGGGTGGAGGGTGTGACACAGGGATGGGTGGAGGGGGTGACACAGGGATGGGGTGGAGGGGGTGACACAGGGATGGGGTGGAGGGTGTGACACAGGGATGGGGTGAGGGGTGTGACACAGGGATGGGGTGGAGGGTGTGACACAGGGATGGGGTGAGGGGTGTGACACAGGGATGGGGTGAAAGAGGGTGTGACACAGGGATGGGTGGAGGGTGTGACACAGGGATGGGTGGAGGGGGTGACACAGGGATGGGGTGGAGGGGGTGACACAGGGATGGGGTGGAGGGTGTGACACAGGAATGGGGTGGAGGGTGTGACACAGGGATGGGTGGAGGGTGTGACACAGGGATGGGGTGAAAGAGGGTGTGACACAGGGATGGGGTGGAGGGTGTGACACAGGGATGGGGTGGAGGGTGTGACACAGGGATGGGGTGAGGGTGTGACACAGGGATGGGTGGAGGGTGTGACACAGGGATGGGGTGAAAGAGGGTGTGACACAGGAATGGGGTGGAGGGTGTGACACAGGGATGGGTGGAGGGTGTGACACAGGGATGGGGTGGAGGGTGTGACACAGGGATGGGGTGGAGGGGGTGACACAGGGAGGGGTGGAGGGTGTGACACAGGGATGGGGTGGAGGGGGTGACACAGGGATGGGGTGGAGGGTGTGACACAGGGATGGGTGGAGGGTGTGACACAGGGATGGGTGGAGGGTGTGACACAGGGATGGGGTGGAGGGTGTGACACAGGGATGGGGTGGAGGGTGTGACACAGGGATGGGTGGAGGGTGTGACACAGGGATGGGGTGGAGGGGGTGACACAGGGATGGGGTGGAGGGTGTGACACAGGGATGGGGTGAAAGAGGGTGTGACACAGGGATGGGTGGAGGGTGTGACACAGGGATGGGGTGGAGGGTGTGACACAGGGATGGGGTGGAGGGTGTGACACAGGGATGGGGTGGAGGGTGTGACACAGGGATGGGGTGGAGGGTGTGACACAGGGATGGGGTGGAGGGTGTGACACAGGGATGGGGTGGAGGGTGTGACACAGGGATGGGGTGAGGGGTGTGACACAGGGATGGGTGGAGGGTGTGACACAGGGATGGGCTGAAAGAGGGTGTGACACAGGGATGGGGTGGAGGGTGTGACACAGGGATGGGGTGGAGGGTGTGACACAGGGATGGGGTAAGGGGTGTGACACGGGGATAGGGTGGAGGGTGTGACACAGGGATGGGGTGGAGGGTGTGACACAGGGATGGGGTGAGGGGTGTGACACAGGGATGGGTGGAGGGTGTGACACAGGGATGGGCTGAAAGAGGGTGTGACACAGGGATGGGGTGGAGGGTGTGACACAGGGATGGGGTGGAGGGTGTGACACAGGGATGGGGTAAGGGGTGTGACACGGGGATAGGGTGGAGGGTGTGACACAGGGATGGGGTGGAGGGTGTGACACAGGGATGGGCTGAAAGAGGGTGTGACACAGGGATGGGTGGAGGGTGTGACACAGGGATGGGGTGGAGGGTGTGACACAGGGATGGGGTAAGGGGTGTGACACGGGGATAGGGTGGAGGGTGTGACACAGGGATGGGGTGGAGGGTGTGACACAGGGATGGGGTGGAGGGTGTGACACAGGGATGGGGTGGAGGGTGTGACACAGGGATGGGGTGGAGGGTGTGACACAGGGATGGGGTGAAAGAGGGTGTGACACAGGGATGGGGTGGAGGGTGTGACACAGGGATGGGGTGAAAGAGGGTGTGACACAGGGATGGGTGGAGGGTGTGACACAGGGATGGGTGGAGGGTGTGACACAGGGATGGGGTGAGGGGGTGTGACACAGGGATGGGGTGAGGGTGTGACACAGGGATGGGTGGAGGGTGTGACACAGGGATGGGGTGGAGGGTGTGACACAGGGATGGGTGGAGGGTGTGACACAGGGATGGGTGGAGGGTGTGACACAGGGATGGGTGGAGGGTGTGACACAGGGATGGGGTGGAGGGTGTGACACAGGGATGGGGTGGAGGGTGTGACACAGGGATGGGTGGAGGGTGTGACACAGGGATGGGGTGAAAGAGGGTGTGACACAGGGATGGGTGGAGGGTGTGACACAGGGATGGGTGGAGGGTGTGACACAGGGATGGGGTGGAGGGTGTGACACAGGGATGGGGTGAGGGGTGTGACACAGGGATGGGGTGAGGGGTGTGACACAGGGATGGGGTGGAGGGTGTGACACAGGGATGGGGTAAGGGGTGTGACACGGGGATAGGGTGGAGGGTGTGACACAGGGATGGGGTGGAGGGTGTGACACAGGGATGGGGTGGAGGGTGTGACACGGGGATGGGGTGGAGGGTGTGACACAGGGATGGGGTGGAGGGTGTGACACAGGGATGGGGTGAGGGTGTGACACAGGGATGGGGTGGAGGGTGTGACACAGGGATGGGGTGGAGGGTGTGACACAGGGATGGGGTGAGGGTGTGACACAGGGATGGGGTGGAGGGTGTGACACAGGGATGGGTGGAGGGTGTGACACAGGGATGGGGTGGAGGGTGTGACACGGGGATGGGGTGGAGGGTGTGACACAGGGATGGGTGGAGGGTGTGACACAGGGATGGGGTGGAGGGTGTGACACAGGGATGGGGTGGAGGGTGTGTGACACAGGGATGGGGTGGAGGGTGTGTGACACAGGGATGGGGTGAGGGTGTGACACAGGGATGGGGTGGAGGGTGTGACACAGGCATGGGGTGGAGGGTGTGACACAGGGATGGGGTGGAGGGGGTGACACAGGCATGGGGTGGAGGGTGTGACACAGGGATGGGGTGAATGGGGGTGACACAGGGATGGGGTGGAGGGTGTGACACAGGGATGGGGTGGAGGGTGTGACACAGGCATGGGGTGGAGGGTGTGACACAGGGATGGGGTGAGGGTGTGACACAGGGATGGGGTGGAGGGTGTGACACAGGGACGGGGTGGAGGGTGTGACACAGGGATGGGGTGGAGGGTGTGACACAGGGATGGGGTGGAGGGTGTGACACAGGGATGGGGTGACGGTGTGACACAGGGATGGGTGGAGGGTGTGACACAGGGACGGGGTGGAGGGTGTGACACAGGGATGGGGTGGAGGGTGTGACAAGGGATGGGGTGACGGTGTGACACAGGGTTGGGTGGAGGGTGTGACACAGGGATGGGGTGGAGGGGTGTGACACAGGGATGGGTGGAGGGTGTGACACAGGGATGGGGTGGAGGGTGTGACACAGGGATGGGTGGAGGGTGTGACACAGGGATGGGTGGAGGGTGTGACACAGGGATGGGTGGAGGGTGTGACACAGGGATGGGGTGGAGGGTGTGACACAGGGATGGGGTGGAGGGGTGTGTGTGACACAGAAGGGGATAATGTACAGAAGCTCGTGGCATTTCTTCTCAGGCCCACAGATGAGGCAAGTTCTGCGGGAACCAATTCCAACATGTAATAATTATAAGTGTTTCACCAAAAGGCTGGTGAAGCTTGTGTGGTTCAACAAGGGTGAGTGAGCCACACATGTAGTTTACCTGTTGGAACGGCTAAACAGCACTTCGCCCAAACCTGAAGAGGATTGTTAACTGCCAGACAGCTCAGGGCATTTGACTGCCTCATGTTGGCCAAACACCTGAGCCAGTCCCCAAATGCATCCGGAAACCCTACCCTTTGGAGTGCATTCTCTCTTTCTTGCCTTAGGAGAAATTGTGTTTAATAAAAGTACGGAATCCTTAGACAAGAATGAGTCTTCTGGTTCCTTTAGCTGAAGCTCCTCTGACCTCCAATGCCTTTCAAAATTATCTTTCGTCCTTGGACTCCTTAATCATCTACGCGCAGCCCATTTCTCCAGAATGCCGAGCCCTTTGTAAGGCTGGGATAAGAACCCCGGCAAAGCTCCTCTCTCTGAGAAGGAAGGGGGAGGGTCCAGGGACAGGACGGACAGCGAGGACGCTGGTTTCATAATACAGAAACCTAGCTTAGGCTAAGGAGTTGGCAAGGAAGGATATTTTTAAAAATTACATCTTCTAGTGGTTTGCAAACTCATTAATCAACAGAGGCAAATATCAACAATATAATGATTGAAATTTCTTTTTAGAGCCGAAAACCGACTTCTGCACTTGGGCCACGAAGTTTCAATTCAGCTGTACGTGCACGCCCACATGTGGTATTTTGTGGAAGAGCCACACTCAAGGGGGTAAAGAGCCGAATGTGGCTCAAGAGCCGCAGTTTGCCGACCACTATGCTAGCCTAACGCATCTTAGGAAGCCTGAGCTTTGAACCATGATGTTTCCCAGTTCTTGGGTCTCATGGGATTTCACCTCCAGGCCACTGGCTCGGGATTTGGGATTTTACCATTGTGTTCTGTCTTGGGCGGCAGGTTACACTCAGGGGCTGGTTCCGTCTTTGGCAGCAGTTGGCTGGCCACGGGTCTGCCATAGGGACTGGGATGATGTCGCAGACCAACAGTACACACAACAGTACCTTTTAACAAGCCAGTGCAGAAACAGCACGGTCCAAACAAACGGCAGGTAACACACTGCTGTTCCAGGCAAGGGGAGACGAAGGGATAGAGTCTAAATTTAATCGAGGTGGGTGGGCCTCTTCCTGGGAGCTGGGGACAGGGAGCCACTCCCTGACTTCCAGCTGCGGCTCCCACCTCAGCCCCCGCTTGCTGAGCCGTGCTGAGGGGTGACCGGTTCTGGGCAGGCTGGCTGGCTGCTCTGAGGCCGTCACTCCACGGCTTAGGGCCACTGCCCACCCAAGGGTCACCTTGGCCACCGTGAGAAATGTCTCCCCATGTTCCGAGAGCTGTTTAGGGCAGAAAGTGTGCCCTGCGCAGCCCAAACCCTCCAGCACTCCTCACAGCCTGGGAGGCAGCCAGGCCGTGGCGGCTTCTCCCCGGGGTCCTGCGGACACGCCCCCCGCTGGGCCCCCAGAGGAGGTGCTGACGTCCTGACACCACTTCACTTCTAACAACAGCCTTTCTGGCCTGTGTCATAAACAAGGGCGTCAAGACAACATGTAAGTCATAAACATGTGGATTTAAAATCACATCAGACAAACACAATGCCATTGACGCTTTGTCCACCACTGCTCCCGGAGCACCAGAAGGGCCTGCTGGGCTCGAGCCACGCTGTGTCCCACAGAATTGTTTCCCTGAAATACGATGTGTGTCCTGGGCCTTTAATCCAGAGAAATAGCCTCCAGGTTCCCCAACACTCTCTGTGCGGTCACCAGGCACCTGTGAGAAGCTTTATTCAGGAAACAAATGCCATTTGAGTGACAAAGTATGCGTGACTATCTTACCTGCCCTGTTGTCTGCACAGGTGGACTAATGCATTCAATTGAACATAATCAATGTGCTTCGGCAATTTCAAGGCTGCAAAAAAAAAATTAAAAATGTGAGTAATTTTCTGTGATCTTATTAACTAAGTGTGTAAATAGAGTTTAATTGCAAACATTCATCATAGTAAAAGAATCCCCTGCCTATAAACAGTCTGTGTTTGACGCATAAGCAGGATTGAGTGGTGTGATTAGAATGAGGAGAGAAGTTCGTGCTTCCCTGTGCCCTGTGTGTCTGATGTTGTTTGCTGGTTTGTTGGTTGTTTCCAGGAGCGCTGGCATTTACAGGTGTCGGGCAGCGTCTCTCATCCGGGAGTGAGCCTGTAGGGATGCCCACCCCACTCAAGTGGGACGCGATGCTTCCAGAGCTCCGGACTGGACAATCCACCAGTTTCCGAAGATTGCTCTGTCCCTCTCTGGAATTCCTGTCACACTGACTGGATCCAGTGCAGGCACCTCCCCTGCGAGCCCCCTCCAGGGCACTTCCGCTCTGGATTCAAGTTTCCGTTCCTTCTGAAGGTCAAGGTAAGCAAATCGCACAAGTTCCTGTAGGAGCAGAGACAGCGCTCGTAGCCAGAAAGCGAACTGTGACTGTCCTGCAGTCCGGAGAGACCGCCTTCCTTCGGGGGAGATGGAGGGAGAGGGTGCGCGCCCGTCACCACCCTCAGGAGGCTACGGGGACCTCCCTGGGCCGGGACGGCGCCCTAGGCACGCCAGGAAATGGGGAGCAGGCCATGCACGCTCGCGCCCTTCCCTCGGTGAAAGGTACTCAGTGAGCAGCTTCACACATTTCTAAAAACTGTCCAAATATATTCCCTGACCACACCCAGCTATGAAGAGCTGGTGTTTGACATATCCAAATGCAATCATTTTCATGTCAGGCGATTGAATCATAAACTCTAACTTTTTGATTAAGCCTTAAATGGTCTAAAAATCTATCATCAATAACAGATACCACCTTCCCAAATATGAAATTGAAAAAAGGGAAATTTAAACAGAAAACTGATTGCTACAAACATAAATCATACCATTGCTACACACATAAATAAATATGAAAGTACTAATTACATTATTTCAGCATTTTTTTATCTACATTAATCAGTTAAGCCTTAAGAAACAAAAAAGTACCTAATTACACTTCAGTCTCACAGGGAGTATTTATTTTAAGTGGGTCAAGTTGCAGAAGGATTATATCAGAACCACTTTGGCTGATGTGGCTCTGTCTGTTGGGCTCGTCCGGTGCACCAGACAGGTTGCTGGCTCCATTCCCAGTCAGGGCACATCCCAGATTTAGGGCTCTAGCCCCTTAGGGGGTGTGCTGAAGGCAGCCGATGGATGTTTCCTCTCACATCTCTCTCTCTCTCTCTCTCTCTCTCTCTCTCTCTCTCTCTCTCTCTCTCTCCACCTCTCTGAAAATCTATAAAAATGTATTTTTAAAAATACTTTTAGTATACAATGTTGCGGTGTAGGATATTGTATAAATTTTAACGAGAGCAGATTTTTAGGTTGTGGATTAAGAAGAGACATCTACCAACTATTGACTGAGCCCATCCAAGTTCCTGACACAGTTTAGTACCGAGTCAGAAATAGTCCTGAGACTGTGGACAGGACAGGAGGATGGTGCCATAAAGATCTGAGAAAGGGTTTAGAAATTATGACTAAAAGGGGAGCTTTAAGAAAGCATATGTCTTCATCCTTCAGCTAAAGCAGCTTACAAAAATAAAAATAAGATTCACAGGACGGACGTTATAAGTCTAAAAATTTCTAACTCAAACAGAAAAGCTGAAGACTTGCCCTGCCTGAGGGTAAGGCTCTTTGCTAGGCTTGGAACAGCCAGGGAAACTCAAAGCCAAAAGAGGTTCCAGAGACACTGCCATAAAGACACTTGACAGCTCACCAAGCATTTCCTCTTCACTCGGCCTCTTTTCCGGGAGGCAGAACATGCCCCCGGGCCTCTGCATCAGGTGGTGAGCCACAGAATGGAGCTTGGCTTTGAAGCAGTTTCATTAGAAAGAAAAAGGCCAAAAAATTTCAACATGAACTTGTAACTGTGTAAAGACCAGTAGTTGAGCTGGTGAGAAGGTGACACAGGTGAAATCCCTCACGGGGTTTCTGAGGCACTGGGTTTTAATAGGTTACAATTCCACAGGACACGTGCCTTTTCCACTTTGATGACTATTGACAGATTGTCTTCCAAAGAGGTTTTATGAATTTCTAGTTCCACCAACAGTGCACGAAATTCGTGCATGGGACGGGGGGGGGGGGTCCCTCAGCCCAACCTGCACCCTCTCCAATCTGGGACATCCCTTTCACAATCCAGGACTGCTGGCTCCCAACTACTCTCCTGCCTGCCTTCCTGATTGCCCCTAACCACTTCTGCCTGCCAGCCTGATCACCCCCTAACCACTCCCCCACCAGTCAGATCAATGCCTAACTGCTCCCCTGCCAGCCTGATGTCCCTAACTGCCCTCCTCTGATACCCTGATCACCCCCAAATGCCTATCTTGTATATTTCCTCTTTGTTAGACAGGGTTTTTTCTTTAGCATATTGGACAGTTCTGACTGGTTTGGCTCAGTGGATGGAGCATTAGCCTGCAGACTCAAGGGTCCCAGGTTCGATCCTGGTCAAGGGCATGCACCTTGGTTGCAGGCACGTACCCAGTGGGGAGTGTGCAGGAGGCAGCTGATGGATGTTTCTCTCTCATATGTTTCTAGCTCTCTATCCCTTTCCCTTCCTCTCTGTAAAAAAAAAAATCGATAAAATATATATATTTTTAAAAAGAAACATTTAGGACTCCTCCATATCTCCCTGGCTGGTGTGACCCCAGGCTGCCACCACTGAAGGGCATCACGCCCTGGCCAGGCTGAGACCCCCGCCCAGGTGCCACCTCAGCCTGGCCTGGGATGGCGAGGCGGGGGAGCACGCCCAGCCAGGCTGAGACCTCGGCTCAGGCTGCCTCCGGAGCCAGGGGGTCGCACAGCGAGGGTGTGGGGCCCTGCTGGTCTGAGACCCCAGCCCAAGGTGGCGCTGCTGTCAGGGGATAGCGAGGTGCTGGTGTGAGGCCCCAGCCAGCCTGCTGCCGCTGGCCTGAAGATCACACCCTGGGGATGCACGGCCCTGCCGGCCTGAGACCTCAGCCCAGATTGCCACCGCTGGTCCCTGATCAGGTGATCGTGCAATGGGGGTGCCAGCCCTGCCAGCCTGAAACCCCAGCTGAGCCTGCCACCCCGGCCAGGGTATTGTGCAGCTTGGATGCTAGGCCCTGCCAGCCTGAGACCCTAGGCCAGGCTGCTGCTGCTGGCTGGGATTGGCCAGGATTGTACCGGGCACTGGCACTTCCAGCTGGACACCCTGGGCTGCCGCCACTGGGCAGGAATTGCTGCGCGAGGGGCAGGTGCCTCCCAGTTAGACACCCTGGACTGCCCCAGCTGGGCAGACTTGGGGACTCTGGCAGGGCTAAGAGGACTGGGAGCCACCATCTTGTGGCTATGGGCTCTGCCATTTTGTCATGGAGTGATGGTTAATTTGCATATTACTCTTTTATTATGTAGTGTATATATATAGCTAGTCAGCAACCATACCACCGTCACGACCAGAATGACCAGAAAACCAAGCCAGAGTCCTTCGCCCCAGCAGCCCTGCCCCCAGCAGGGACTCCCCACTCATATCCAGGCTGTCATCAGGGCAGGACAGCCAGTTCCCACCCACGCACCAGGCCTCTCTCTTCCTCTATAATAAAAGGGTAATATGCAAATTGACTCTAAAGATGAAACTACCAGAACCACCCGTCACCATGAGGCACACTCACCACCTCTCTGTCCTTCCTCAGCTAGCAGGCTCCAATCGCCTGATGACAAACAGGAGACTGGAGATGGGTGGCAGGGGATGTGGGTGGCACCAGGCCAAGGTCCTCACTCTGCCAGTCACCCTACACACAGAGGGCGGCCTGCAGTCGGGGCAGAACCAGCGAGCAGGCAGGAATAGCTGATCTCTCAGTCCCTTCCCCCAGGGGCCAGGCACCAATCACCCAATGGCAAAAGGGGGAGTGCTGAGGGGGGTGGCAGGGAGCAGGGCCAGCTGTGGGCAGCTGGAGAGGATGGCCCTGATTGCAGCCAAGCCTAGACCCCATGCCTGTGCATGCATTCTGTGCGCTGGGCCTCTAGTCCCAGAGAACGAAAGGTCAGGACCAGAAGGATAACAACCAGAGTGACCACTTGACCGGTCGCCATGAGGTGCATTGACCATCTCTCGGCCCCTCCCCCCTGGCCCCCATCATGCTCCCCCTGCTCCATAGCCCCCTCCCCCACTCCACAGGCTCCAACCACAGCTTGGCAAGCGGGGAACCATGGTGAATGGGGGGTGGCAGGGACGGCTGAAGTGGCGGCAGATGGTGGGGAACGAGCGGCAGCAAGCATCGGAGGGTGGCAGGGTGCAGAGCGTCCAGGAGCGTTGCGGGCAGTAGCGGGGAGCGTTGGGGAGGTTGCGGGTGGGGAACTTGGAGCAGAGCAAGGCTGTGGAGGCGAGCATCGAGGACCGCCAAGGCCTGTAGTGTGTTATAAAACCCATGTTGCTGATAGATTAATTAAAAGTTTAATTGCTTTTTAAGTTTGAGGTTTAGAACATTTTCTTTAAGATTGAGGTTTAGAATATTTTCATAAATTTGTATTTATGTGAACAGCCTGTTTCTGTCCCTTCCCCACCAGCGTTCATTTTCCCTTTGGTTTGAAAGAACTCCTGTGTGCAAAAGGAATACACTTGGCAGGTATTTTTCTCAGTTTGCCTTTTCTTTGCCTTGTGGCCTGAGTCAAGGAGAGGGTAGGAAGGTGCCAGGATGCTTGGCGGGCAGGAGGCTGGGCCGGACTGAGGCATGGAAGGTAGGCCCCCGCAGAGGGGGAGACGTGGGCTGCGGCGTGGAGAGGTGGTGAGGAGTGTGAGGGGGTACCTCGGGGATCACCGGCCCCTCAGCAGGGGGACCCCAGCTCGCTCCCTGGGGAATGGCACAGCCGGTGGACTCTGGGTGGCACCACTCATGCTGGCCTGGCTCCTGCCTGGCGAGTTGGGAAGGGACGCTGGGCCCACGAACACCCGAGGGCAGACCCTGAGGGGGCTCCGGGGGCTGACGCTATGGAGAGGGTCACCGGGAACGGGGCAGTGCCGTGCACCATTCATGGGAGACGCTGGCTTCGGCGCCGCGGGGCTTGCGATCCCGCTGCTGCCGGGAGGGGCCCAGACCCTGAGCCTGCACCACCGCCTGCGGGGCCACGGAGGCTCCTCCCAGGCCGCCTCCCCGCTGCGCCGGGAAGGTGGGCTCTGCCCGAACCTGAGCACAGGAGGCTCTGCACCGTGAGTGACCCTGGGAGGCCGTCCCCGAGCCGCGCCGCCCAGCCTCCCGTGCGTCCACCAGGCAGGCGGCTGCGGGGAGACCAGTCCGCCGTCCGGGGCCCTCGGGCAGCGGGAACCAACAGTCAGACGTCAGGCTGAGGACAAGAGATTGCGATCTAAGCTTTGGAGGAGACGAGGACCCTGAGGATTTTTGAATGGAGAGTTAACACGATCAGATTCCTTTTTATTTTTATTTTGCGTTCATTTATTTTAATCCTCACCTGAGGATATTTTCCCATAGATTTTAGAGAGAGTAGAAGGGAGGGCGGGGAGGGGGAAGGGGAGAGGGAAAGAGAGAAACATCAATGTGAGAGAGACATAACAGTTGGTTGCCTCCCGCACGCCTGACCAGGGGCTGGGCTGGAGCCTGCCACCCAAGTGCACGCCCAGGACTGGGGGTGGACCAGCGGCCCCTGGGTGCGTGGCTGACGCTCTGATCACTTAGAAACACTGGCCATGCACACTCAGGAAGGACCCAGCCCACCCGGCACGTGGGAAGGGAGGCAGTGGTCAGTTCAAGCAACGTGAGGGGCCGGGGCTGCAGGCCGGAGGGGCTGATGTGGAGGGTGAGTGGGGGAGGCGCTTCTGAGACGGGTGCCAGCTCTGAGCCGGGCCCTGGGGCACTGCCAATGGGGGTCTGACCTGAGATGCCTGCAGTGTACCCAGTGCTTCCTGCCCAGCACGACCCAGCCCAGAGTTACCACACTGAATTCTTACAGGATGCTCACACTTTCTTCACAAAAAGTACAAGTACCTCAAGAGAGTTAAACCGGTCATAGGGAATGTTTGTTATTGGCAGGAAAATATCCACTTTTCTCTCTTCTGAGATTAAAAATAAACTGACTTTTACATGAAATGTAAGAGCACAGGTTTCCGTCTTCTTTCCCAGCATTCCCGGCGCCCGTGCTGCTGCGCGTGGAGCCCGCACAGGCCGCCGGGCCCTCCGCCTCCTGCAGGTGCACTTCCTCCTCCCCCCGGGGTCAGCCCGGCTTTCCCATCCATCTGTCCATCACTCGGCCTCCCTGCCTCTCTTCTCGCAGCCGGCCCCCTTTCCCCAGGTGCACCCCAGAATTTGAACAGGTTAAACTTTAAAGTGGAGCCATGTCTCCCTCTCCAGATGCCCCTCTGTCTCGGAACCCCTTTCGTCCTCGCTCCCCAAAAACTGAAAGAGGTGCCAATTCCAGGAACTGCCCGTGGAGTGCTGGGGACAGCAGGTCTCTCAGCTTCTATGGCTGTGTCGCCTCTTGCGCCTCATGGAGTGATGGCCTCGTGGAGTGATGGCCGGCAGGACCCTGCCTAGGAGGCATCAGGTTTCTAAGCCTCAGAGTGCCCTGCTCTCTAAGCCCTCACAGGTCCCTGCTCCGTGGGTTTTTTGTCCCAGCTCCATTCTCCACCAAGGGACAGGCAGCCGCACCTGCCCCACCTCCTGACCTGAAGCCAGCCTCCTCCAGGGACCAGGCCTCAAACAGCACATCCCCGCACCTGCTCTTTCTCAGCAACAGCAGGAGGCACACAGCACAGCCTCAGACCCAAACGGTAGCACACCACACTCCTCCGGTCACAGTGGGGAACCTCCCCTCCTTCCCCCCGCAAAGCTAAAGGGTAGCTTGGGGCCTTCCAGGAACAATCAGGGGGCCATTTCCTTCCTCTCATCCATTCGGGAGCTCAGTCTAATACAGGCCAGGGCGCTCAGGCCACAGGCCCTCAGGGTGACACTGCTGCTCACTCTGCACCTCTGTGGCTTCCGAACAGTTGGCGCTCAGGATAAAGGGTGCCATGTCTGCTTTAGCTTCTGAGTCCAATCATCTCTCTCCTAAGACTTCTGTTCCCTGGTCACCCACAGGCGAAGCAATGAACATACAAGGTCACTGAAGGCTACCCCCCCCCCCCGGGACTCCTGTATTAGGGAGGGTGACCTTCAGGTGCATAAGGTGCCTGTGTGCTCCGGTGACATGAACAGGGGAGGCTGTGGAAACGGCCCAGCAGGAGGTGAGGAGGGCCCAGAGTCTGAAAAGAGGATCTGAGGTGTGGAAGGTTAGCACTGCAGAGCTGTGAAGACCCTGGGATACAGGCAGAGATGCAGAACTCCCTAAGGGAAAATGTATAAGAAGAGAGAGACAAAATGGCGACCGAACAGATGGACCTGTTCTGAGCCTAGTCCCAGAGCAGATAGAAGGAGCGCCTGAGAGTCACTCAGGGAGTGTTAGTTGGCAATCTAAGGGGTAGCAGAACTCTAAGAGAAGGTGAGGGTCTGCTGAACAGGATTTCCTGAACAAGCAGCCTGCACTGCAGCAGAGACCTCTCCCAGAGCTACAGGCTCAGAGTAAAAAATACTCCATCTTCCAAAGAAAAGAGGATCTTATCTGAGCTCTGAAAAACCCACAACAGTGGAGACCACCGAATAGCTGTGACACCCCAATTGGCTCAAAAATGAGGATTCAAGGGAGTTCTTCAATCACCCACGGAAAGGAGAAAGAGAACTAGATAACCAGAAATCCTGAAAAGAGAGACCATGAGGAGACAAAGAAATAGCCTGCACATGAAAGAAAAGCATGCATCACCAGAAAAGGAAGTAAATGAGTTAGAGGCAAGCAACCCACCAGAGCAAGAATTCAGAGTAATGATCATTGGATGGCTAAAAAGAATGGAAGACAAATTTGACAATATGAGTAAGACCCAAGAGGAAATGAAGAAGAACCAAGAGGAAATGAAGAAGAGCCAAGAAGAAATGAAAAATGACATCGC
Organism: Vespertilio murinus; assembly: GCA_963924515.1. Classification (NCBI taxonomy): domain Eukaryota; kingdom Metazoa; phylum Chordata; class Mammalia; order Chiroptera; family Vespertilionidae; genus Vespertilio; species Vespertilio murinus. The sequence goes on along the minus strand of OZ004717.1, from coordinate 48,305,728 downwards.
TACTATGAAGAACTCAATAGAAAGCATCAAGAGTAGACTAGAAGCAGAAGACTGCATCAGTGAGCTAGAAGACAAGATGGGAAAAAGTACACAATTAGAGCAGCTTCTAGAAAAAAAAATAAAAGTGGGAGCTTTTGGACAATACAAAACAAAACAATATTAGAATAATAGGGATTCCAGAAGGAAAGGAGACTGAGGAAGACATGGAAAACGTATTTCAAGAAATAATGACAGAAAACTTTCCTGAGCCGAAGCTGGTTTGGCTCAGTGGTAGAGCGTCGGTCTGCGGACTGAAAGGTCCCAGGTTCGATTCCGGTCAAGGGCATGTACATTGGTTGCGGGCACATCCCTGGTAGGGGGTGTGCAAGAGGCAGCTGGTTGATGTTTCTCTCTCATCGACGTTTCTAGCTCTCTATCTCTCTCTCTCTTCCTCTCTGTAAAATATCAATAAAATATATTTAAAGAAAGGAAAAGAAAACTTTCCTGAGATAGAGAAGAAAAAACCCACACAAATCCAAGATGCTCGCAGAGTCCCAATCAAAATGAATCCTAAAAGACCGATGCCAAGGCACATTATAATTAAATTGGCAAACACCAACGACAAAATTAGAACCTTAAAAGCAGCCAGAGACAGAAAGTTACATATAAAGGAACCTCCATCAAACTAGCAACTGATTTCTCAACAGAAACTCATCAGAAAGGAATGGGATGAAATATACAAAGTCATGCAAAGTAAGGGTCTGAATTCAAGAATACTGTACCCAGCAAGGCTATCAATCAAAATTGAAGGGAAAATCAGGAGCTTCACAGACAAAAAAAGACTAAAGGAATTTATCACCACCAAACCAGCAATGCAAGAAATGCTAAAGGGTCTACTGTAAAAATAAAGAAATAGGAAGTGAAGAAGGAACACATGGGTATAGAATAAAAATGGCATCAAATAAGTACCTATCAATAATAACTTTAAATGTAAATGGATTAAATGCTCCAATCAAAAGACATAGGGTAACAGATTGGATAAATAAACAAGACACAGCCGAAACCAGTTTGGCTCAGTGGTAGAGCGTCGGTTTTCGGACTGAAAGGTACCGGGTTCGATTCCAGTCAAGGGCATGTGCACTGGTTGCGGGCACATCCCCAGTAGGGGGTGTGCAGGAAGCAGTTGGTCGATGTTTCTCTCTCATCGATGTTTCTAGCTATCTCTCCCTTCCTCTCTGTAAAATATCAATAAAATATATTTTTTTAAAAAATAAACAAGACACATGTATCTGCTATCTACAAGAAACCCATTTCAGAAAGAAAAGGAAAAAAAAGACACACAGAGACTGAGGGTTAAAGGATGGGAAAAGGTTTTCCAGGCAAATGGAAATGAAAAAAGCTGGGGAAGCAATACTTATATCTGACAAAATAGGTCTCAGAGTGAAGGACATAACAAGAGATAATGAAGGCCACTTCATAATACTAAAGGGAGTAATCCAACAAGAAGAAATAACCCTGGTAAACATATATGCACCCAATACAGGAGCACCCAAATACATTTTTAAAAAACTGCTGGAGGACATTAAGGGAGAGATTAATAGAAATATAATCATAGTAGGAGATTTTAATACCCCACTATCACCTTTGGACAAATCATCTAAACAAAAAAAATCAGCAAAGAAACATCAATCCTAAATAACTCACTAGACCAGATGGAATTAATTGACATCTTCAGAGCATTTCACCCACCCCAAAGCCACAGAATATACTTCTTCTCAAGTGCACATAGGTCATTTTCAAAGATAGACCACATGTTGGGACATAGGCAAAGTCTGTTCAAATTCAAGAAGATATAAATCATATCAAGCATCGTCTCAGATCATAATGGCATAAAACTGAAAATCAACTACAATAAAAATAATCCAAAGAAATAAAACACATGGAGACTAAACAGCATGCTATTAAACAAGGACTGGGTTATCAGAGAAATCAAGGAAGAAATAAAAAAACAGCCTGGAAACAAATGACAATGAAAACACAACAATCCAAAATTTATGGGACACAGCAAAAGCAATCTTGACAGGGAAGTTCATAGCTCTACAAGCATACTGCAATAAAACAAGAAAAATGGTAATAAATTATCTAACTCTACAACTCAAACAGTTAGAAAAAGAGCAACAAGAAAAGTCCAGTGGGAGACGGAAAAAAGATAGCGGCCTAGGTAGTCTCCTAAGCTGCCATCTCATCAACAGTTTGGAAAAAAACAACAGCTAAGATCAAAATGGATCACATCAGACCCACAGGAAAGCTGGCGAAATGGGAAGGCTACAACTAGAGACAAAGCAAGGCGCCACTGCCACCATGTGGAAGTTAAAACTATTGTGGAACCAGACCGCTTCTCTCCCGCCCCAAAAGAGACACCTTTGAGCATGGTCTCCCCGCCTGCAGCCATCTCAGCCCGGTCTCCGCGCCTGCCGTTCTGGTGAGGAGCTGGAGCAGCACATTCCGTTCGCGGCCCTGCATGGCCTGGTCGGAGCTTCTGCCTATGCTGCCTTGTGGATTTTAAAACTATAATGGAAATTGAGCCACTGTCGCCACCGCACCCATCGCCGACACAAGAGAGGGAAGCACATAGAGAACAGAGCTCACTTCGCCCCGGGCCCAGGGAGTGGGTGACTTCAGAGCTTGGCCTCGGCGTCTGCAGCCATTCCGCTCCTGCCTGGAATGAGACTCCTTGGAGCATGGTCTCCCTGCCCACAGCCATCCCAGCCCGCCCGCTATTCTAGCGAGGAGCTGGCGCAGTGCCTCCCATTCGTGACCCCAGCGCCCCAGGGGGGACCATGTTCCCCGGGTGAGCCGTGTGTCCCAGGGGGCCGTGTGCCCCGGGTGAGCCATGTGCCCCAGGGGGCCATATTCCCCGGGTGAGCCATGTGTCCCAGAGGGCCGTGTGCCCCGGGTGAGCTGTGTGCCCCAGGGGTCATGTGCCACGGGTGAGCCGTGTTCCCCAGTGGGCCGTGTGCCCTGGGTGAGCCATGTGCTCCAGGGAGCCCTGTGCCCCAGGTGATCCATGTGCCCCAGGGAGGCCGTGTGTCCCGGGGGAGCCATGTGGCCTGGGGGAGATATGTACCCCGGGAGAGCCATGTGCCCCAGGGAAGCAATGGGACGGGGGTGGGAGCTGTGTGAACCAGAGGAGGACCGGATTCTATTCATGTGGTCCTGAGATAGTCACCATAAAACAAGCAGACTGCCAAATGAGGAGTGGATTCTGTTCATGTGGTCCTGAGACAGTCACGATAAGACAAGCAGACTTTCAAATGACAGCAGGGAGGGGAAGGAGACCTGGTGGGAGATAAGAGATCAACTGAAGGACTGGTATGCATGCATATAAGTATAACCAACGAACACAGAACTCTGGGGAGGAAGGGCATAAATGGGAGGTGAGGAGGGGGGCAATGGTAAAACTATGTACACATATAATACCTTAATAAATTTTTTTAAATGAAACAAAAAAAAAAAAGAAAGCCCAGTGTAAGCAGAAGAAAGAAAATAATAAAAATCATAATGGAGATAAACGACATAGAGACCAAAGAAACAATACACAAGATCAACAAAACCAAGAGGATAAATAAGATTGATGAACCTCTAGCCAGGCTCACCAAGAAACAAAAAGAGAGGAACCAAATAAACAAAATCAGAAATGAAAGAGGTAAAATAACAACAGACCCCGATGAAATACAAAGGATTGTTACAAAATACTAGGAACAACTCTACTCCAACAAACTGGACAACCTAGAGGAAATGGACATATTCCTAAAAAATATATAACCTTCCAAAACTCAATCAAGAAGAATCTAAAAATCTCAATAGACCAGTAACTTGGGAAGAAATTGAAGCAGTCATCAAAAAGCTTCCAGCAAACAAAAGCCCATGGCCAGATGGCTTCACAGGAGAGTTTTACCAAACATTCAAGGAAGAACTAAAACCTATCCTCCTCAGACTTTTCCAAAAAATTCAAGAGGAAGGAATACTGTCAAACTCCTTTTATGAAGCCAGCATCACCTTAATACCAAAACCAGATAAAGACAACACAATGAAAGAGAATTACAGGCCAATATCCCTCATGAACATAGATGCCAAAATCCTCAACAAAATTCTAGCAAATGGGCTCCAGCAGCACATCACAAAGATCATACACCATGACCAATTAGGATTTATTCCAGGAATGCAAGGATGGTACAATATCCACAAATCAATAAACGTGATACATCACATAAACAAATTGAGAGATAAATATCATATAATCATATCAATTGATGCAGAAAAAGCATTTGATAAAATTCAACACCCTTTCCTGATAAAAATTCTCAACAAAGTGGGAGTACAAGGATCATACCTCAACATAATAAAAGCTATATATGATAAAGCCACAACCAACATCATACTCAATGGGCAAAAACCATAACCATTCCCTCTAAGAACAGGAACAAGATAGGGATGCCCACTCTCACCACTCCTATTTGACAGAGTACTGGAAGTACTAGCCATTGCAATTAGACAAGAAGAAGAAATAAATCCAAATTGGAAAAGAAGAAGTAAAGTTGTCCTTATTTGCAGATGACATGATATTGTACATAAAAACCCCAAAGACTCCATCAAAAAACTAATTGACTTAATAAATGAATTTGGCAATGTAGCAGGATACAAAATTAACGCCAAGAAATCTATGGCATTTCTATACACCAACAGTGAACTTACAGAAACAGAGACTAAAAAAGAAATCCCATTTACCATCGCACCAAAAAAAACTAAGATACCTAAGAATAAACTTAACTAAAGAGATAAAAGACCTATATGTGGAAAACTACACGGCACTGAAAAAAGAGATAGAGGAAGATGTAAACAGATGGAAGAACATATCATGTTCATGGATTGGTAGAATCAACATCATCAAAATGTCCATACTTCCCAAAGCAATTTATAGGTTCAATGCACTCCCCATCAAAATACCAACGGCATATTTCACTGACCTAGAAAGAACTCTCCAAAAATTCATTTGGAACAAACAAAGACCCCGAATAGCCACAGCAATCCTGAAAAAGAAGTATAAAATAGGAGGGATCTCAATACCAGATTTCAAGCTGTATTACAAAGCAACTATTCTCAAAACAGCCTGGTACTGGCACAAGAACAGACATATAGATCAATGGAATAGAATAGAGAATCCAGATATCAACCCAAACCTCTATACTCAATTAATATTTGACAAAGGTGGTATGAACATACAATGGAGTCAAGACAATAAATGATGTTGAGAAAATTGGACAGACACTTGCAAAAAAATGAAACTAGATCACCAACTTACTAGATCAACTTACTAGATCATCAAAAATAAACTCAAAATGGATACAGGACTTAAACATAAGATGGGAAACCATAAAAATTCTAGAGGCATCCACAGGTAGCAAAATCTCTGACATATGCCAAAAGAATGTCTTCACTGATGCTGCCCCTAGAGCAATGGAAGCTAAAGAGAAAATAAACAAATGGGACTACATCAAAATAAAAAGCTTTTTTTACAGCAAAGAAACCATCAACAAAACAACAAGAAAGCCCACTGTATGGGAGAACATATTTGCAAATGCTATCACTGATAAAGGTTTAATCTCCAACATCTACAGACAGCTTATACAACTAAATAAAAGCAAGATAAATGATCTAATTAAAAAATGGGCAATGGCCGAAACCGGTTTGGCTCAGCGGTAGAGCGTCGGTCTGCGGACTGAAAGGTCCCGGGTTTGATTCTGGTCAAGGGCATGTACCTTGGTTGTGGGCACATTCCCCGGTAGGGGGTGTGCAAGAGGCAGCTGGTCAATGTTTCTCTCTCATCGACGTTTCTAGCTCTCTATCTCTCTCCCTTCCTATCTGTAAAATATCAATAAAATATATATATATATATATATATATATATTTTTTTTTTTTAAATGGGCAATGGACCTAAATAGAATCTTCTCAAAAGAAGACAGAAGGAAGGCCAAGAGGCACATGAAAACATGCTCAAAGTCACTAATTATCCGAGAGATGCAAATCAAAACAACAGTGCGGTACCATCTCACACCTGTCAGAATGGCTATCATCAACAAATCAACAAACGACAAGTGTTGGCGAGGTTGTGGAGAAAAAGGAGCCATCGTGCACTGCTGGTGAGAATGCAGGTTGGTGCAACCACTGTGAAGAACAGTATAGAGTTTCCTCAAAAAACTGAAAATGGAACTCCCATTTGACCCAGTAATCCCACTCCTAGGAATATATCCTAAGAAACCAGAAACACCAATCAGAAAGGAAATATGCACCCCTATGTTCATAGCAGCACCATCTACAATAGCTAGGATTTGGAAACAGCCTAGATGCCCATCAGCAGATGATTGGATCAAAAGACTATGGTACATTTACACAATGGAATACTATGCTGCCATAAAAAAGAAATTCTTATCATTTGCAGCAACCTGGATGGAATTGGAGAGCATCATGCTGAGTGAAATAAGCCAGTCAATGAAAGAGAAACACCACATGACCTCACTCATTTATGGATAATAAAGAACATTATGAACTGATGAACAAAAAGATAAATACAGAGACAGTAAAGCAACAGACTGTCATATTACAGCGGGGAGGATAGGGAGATATGGGGGAGATAAGAGATCAACCAAGGACTTGTATGCATGCATATAAGCAAAACCAATGGACGAAAAACTCTGGGGAGGGAGGGCATGTATGAGAGTCGGGGGAAGGGGGCGAAGGAAAGATATGTACACATATAATACCTTAATAAAAATAAAGAAAAAAGAAAAAAATAATAAAAAGAAAATGTGTAGGCGCCTCAAGAAGCCCAGCTGCGTGGTAGTCTGAGAGGGTGCGGTCCCGGGCCGAGCAGGCAGAGGGCAGGGAGTGGGCGATGAGCCATGGGGTCCGGTCGCTGGCTGTGGGAGCGCCTGAGTGGGCAACAAGTGAACGCAAGCTGCCCAGAGCCCAGACGTGGCAGGAGGACCTGGTGAGGCCCTCAGTGCCAGGGAGGAGCCGGTGCTGGGGTGCTTAGGGGCAGAGGGAGCTCATTATGGGGTTCTGTGCAGGCTCCACCCGGACACCTGGCGCCTCGCAAGAGGCCTCGGCCTCACCACTTCCACTCGAGGGTGGGCCCAGTGTTCCTTTCCCACCACAGCTTCCGGCTCACACCCACACCAAGGCAGTCCCTTCTGTCTGGGAGTCAGGAATCCGATGCTCTCCCCTGGCTACCTTGCTCTCAGCAGGCTGCATTCCTTCCCTAAGGCTGAGGGAGAGTCCATGTCTTTGCCTCTTCCAACCTGGAGGGGCATCCCAACTCCTTGGCTTGTCACCCGCATCAGTCTTCAGTGGGCCAGTGGGCCTGTGTCACCACCATCACACTGACGCGCATGCCTCCCTCTTCCACGAGAAAGACGGACCCTGGGAGTCCCTGGCCCACCTGTAAGGGAGGCCCTCTCCTCCAGATCACATGATTGGCAGGGCGTAGCCCCTGCCCCACAGCATGGCATCACCGCAGATTCGGGGCTAGCAAAGGCCGTCACCGGGCCATGCTCTTCTACCACAGACCTCCAGTGTCCCTGTGAGGAGCAGCTGAGATGGCCACGGTGCGCCAAGAGCTTACACAGCCCTGGGTGGTCCTGAGACATTCCTCACCAGGAGTAAGTAGCGCAAGGGAGACCTGACTCCTAATCGCAACCCGGGAACCTCATCCCAGGAAAACAAGGATGTGACCGATGGCCCGGTTTTTAAGGTCCAGAGAGGAGCCTTCCGATTATGCCCAGTGCATCTGAACTCCTTTACGATTCAGGTCCAGTCACCTTACAGGTGAAAGCATTGACCCGTCCCATCCCTGGACCACTGCTTCAGCAGGGACCATCAGAGCTCACAAAGGAAAATGGCCAACTTGCTGGAATTAGCACAGACACGGTTACTCAGCAAGCAGGACACGTCTCCAAAGAGAAGCCACAGGCAGAAGAGGAGTCCGGGCCGCTGCAGGCCGATGGGCTCGCTGCGTCCACTCCGCTGTGTTCACTCTGAGATCCAACCAGGTGCTGATTCTTCATCTTTAATCACTTCGCACACCGAGTGTCCTCGGAGACACGACAGAGGGCAGCACGTGCCTCGTTCCTGAGATTCTAACCAACATGCTTTTTCAGCTCCCTGTGCTTCCTGGGCCGCTAAAAACAAAACCACTGAGGGGGCCTTCGCTTTCTCCTTCACAAATAAATCCTGTACGCTAGGAGCTGTAGTTTTTGACAAAATTACTTTTTTAAATTATGTTTTTATTAATTTCAGAGAGAAGGAAGAGGGAGAGAGAAACATCAATTATGAGAATGAATCATCGATCGGCTGCCTCCTGCACACCCCCTACTGGGGATCAAGCCCGAAACCTGGGCATGTCCCTTTAGTCCAGGACCCTTCAGTCTCAGGCCAACGCTCTACCCACTGAGTCAAACCAGCTAGGAAGACAAAATTACATTTAATACTTATTTCAACTCACATGGAAATACAAAAAGTTTTTCACAATGAAAAACTTTTATATATATATATATATGCTAATTAGCCAAGTGTCACTACCACTCAGGAGAAGGCTGCAGCACGACCACTCAGGAGGAGCTGCACGTGCACGTTGGGGGCAGGGGGAGGGACTGTGTGCCACCCCCAGCCCCAGTGGCCAAAGGGAAGCTGAGCTAGGGGGTGGCCCAGAGTGGAGACAACACACAGGAGAGCCTGCCCCACCCCAGTGGACACAACACAGAGGCCGGGGGCATGCTCCAAGCAGCTGCCGCGTGGCTCAGAGCACACCCCGACCCCAGCCGACACAACACGGCAGCTGGTGCTATATGGGTCAGACATGGGTCCCAACCCCCCTCGTGGTGCCTCCTTGCATGGCAGGAGGCTCATCACCTCCTCGCACAATTTCAATTGTGCACTGGGTTCCTAGTAAAAACTAAAGAAGAAGCATATGTAGAAATTAATTTGCTTTAAATAAAAACTTTGTCTAACACTGTTCAAAACATAAGCATACTCTTCAGGGTCTCAACTGCTGCCTGAGACACCTTTCACCTGGAGACCATGGCCATTAATCTATACTGATAAAAGGGTAACATGCTAATTAGACCAGGAGACCTTCCAGAAGTCCTTCCAGACAAAGCCATGGTGGCGGGGCTGAGGCAGAGGTCATTAGGAGAGATCAAGCCAGGAGGGGAGGATAGTTAAGGGTGATCAGGCTGGCAGGGGGGGGGGGGGCAAGCAGAATGTTGGGGGAGGCAGTTGGGGACAAGCAGGCTGGCACGTGGAGTGGTTAGGGGCAATCAGGCAGGCAGGCAGATGAGCAGTTAGGAACCAGTGGTCCTGAATTATGAGGGGATGTCCTACTGTCAGTGAAGTGGGATCAGGCCTAAACCAGCAGTTGGACATCCCCCAAGGGGTCCTAGATTGGAGAGAGTGCAAGCTGGGCTGAGGGACACCCCCCTGCATGAATTTCGTGCACCAGGCCATTACTTTATCTATATAAAAGTCTAAATGACCATTGCAACCGAACCAACAAGAAAACAGGCTGTGTGGAATGACCAGGCCAGCAGGGGGGGCAGTTTGAGGCAACCCCCCCCCCCCCCCCACACACACACACAGTAGAACTAACTCTCACAGGAAGATAAAAGAATAGATAAGTTAGTTCTTCAGTCAATACTATAAATTTACCCTACAATTAAAATAGTATACAATTCAATAAAGTAATGTTCAATAAATTAAATTCTTTATCTTATTCAATATAGATTCTCTTGTTATTCATTTATTTTCTATTCAATAAAGTAAATGCTTTTTAAATTTGAAAGGGTCACAGTTGTTACCTTCATTGCCTAAAAGATGTTTTTAAATCTCAGCTATCACTAGGACTATTACATATAATTAATTCAGTCCACTGGTAATCAAATAATAGATGCATAAATTTGATACCTACGATAAGAAGTCTTGAGAAAAACATTCTGGGTTTAGACTGGCTATAGAAAATAAGAAACTGTCAATTGCAGAAACTACAAAATATTTAATCTACATTTATAGTCCCCATGATATTGTAAGTCAATGACTGCAAAGTAAATTGAAATAAGAATACATTTCAGAGCAAGCATAATGAGGACTGTCTTTTTTATTCCTTGAAAACGTAAAGCGAGGCAGGCGGGACACCTGCGCCTCTGCCTCTCTCCTCCTCCAGCAGGTTCGCTGCCGGAGGCCTAAGGTCCCCCCATCGGAGCCTCATTTACAAGCAGGAGACCGAGACCAAGGAACCGAAATGGCCTCAGAGGACACGGAGGGTCTGTTTCCCCACCACCACCACCACCACAAGCCGTCGCTAAGACTGCCGGCTCCCTGCCAACCGTCCGAGACACCCTGCTCTGACGTCGGGCCGGAGCCGCTCACCTGGCACGCTGCGAGGCGGGGGAGGCGGCACGTTGTTGATGGCCTTCATGTGGGCCAGGATGGTCGAGGAGAGCGAGGACACAGGCATCCTGGCGGCTCGGAGGCAGCGGGCACAGCAACCGGAGGGCAGGGAGCCCTCCTCGCGCCTCACAGAGCAGAACCCCGAGGTGCCCCCTGATAGGCTGGCTCCCCGGAACCTTCCCAAGGTTCTCACACGTGGTCCAGTGTCTGAGGGCGCGGCCAGAGCCCACAGGGCGCTCAGGTGGCAAAGGCAGAGCAGGAGTTCCTTTCACCCTGAGCCCAAGCAAATCGACTCTGAGCATCACAACACACACAGCTCCCAGCCTGTGGGCTTCTTTGATCAGCGCTTTCCTCAGGAACACGGGGAGAGACGTCCAACTCGGCATTCTGTCCACATTTCTGTATCGGGAGAGTGGCAGCTGAGAACCGCTCATGTGTGGACTGCACTTCAGTTTCCGAGCGGGGCGGTGTCCTGCATCATCTCTTCTTCAGTTCGATCTTTGCAGAAGTCAGTGAGGCAGAAACGGATGTGTTCCCATTTTATAGATTTAGAGACAGAGTTTGCTGATGATCAACAATTTCCCGGTCTTCCAGCCACCGGGATGCATGTCCAGGATTCCCCTTCTGGCTGACGCCCGGCCCTCCAGCAGAGGAGCACGTGTGGACAGGCGTTCTCCCGGGCCTGACAATGCGAGGCCTCCTGGGAGAACAGGGTGTGTCCTCACAAAGTGTGCAGACCCTCCTGCTGTGGACACTGGCGGGCATGCGTTTCTAGAGCATGCAAGAGTTTCTATTCTTTCTCGACTTTTCTCCAGATAACATTACTTTGAATCCACAGCATTTCACGCTGCAGATGCTCGAGTTCATTTAAATTCAAAAGTGCAATATCCACTTTCAACCCTGAGGACAGGAGCCATTGCTTCTTGATCTAAAAGAGAAAAAATTAATAATGCCCCTTCTCTTTCTTCCTCGCTTGCATTTCCTTGTGTGACTTAATTATTCTCAACCCCAGCCCAGCCCGGCTGTGTCCACAGACGCCTGGAGAGGCACTGAGAGAGGTCACACAGGTGTGCCTGGCACATGGATCCTTGTCCAGTCCTGTCTTGGGCACATGTGTGCTTTCTAGCTGGGGGATCACACGGCCAGAGGAGTCAAGACGAAGGGCTCAGGCGTTCCTCCTCCTCTCGGGGTGACCCCCCACCCCCCAGCACCCTCGGTTCCAGAGCCCAGGAGGGAGTCCCGTGCCACCCGCACAGCAGACAGAATGGGACTCCCACCGCAGGCGTCCTCGCCCACCTTTCTGAAGGTCACATGATGAGTTGGGAACGCAGTCATGATGAAAGCCCTGGAACAAGTTCTTTGCCCGCCACATCTGCCTCCTGGTCTGCATTCCTTCCTCGCGCGTGGACGGAGAGACCCGTATCCCCCATTTACCCACTGGCTGCCCTGCCCGTCCACCCCCTGCGCGCTCGCACACGCCCTGCAGGCGCCCCGCCCCGGCGGTTTCTCTGGGTATTTTAGGAGGCTGTTAGAGGAAGTGGAAATGAGGTCAGCTACAGGAAGAGCGAATGGTCATGGAGATCCATTAGCAGCACCTCATGTGTCTTTTCTAATGTCATCGTTGTCATTTAGGTTGGACATTTCAGACACTTGGACGTGGATGCAGTGCCTGTGCCAGGCTGCCTGCCGAAACCTGCTGAGCTGTGCTTTTCCCAGTGATTCCAGACAGAACGTTCCTCTCCTCCGCTGCAGCCAGCCTGCATGCACACTCCCACAAATCACCATGATTTGCACCCACAGCGCAATGTCAGCATGAAGGGGCCTGTGCAACTTGCAACTTCCGAAATGCCTGTGATATTGTAAATCACTGGACCGTGCTGGCACAAAATACGACGTAGGGAAATATCCTCGGCTCTGAGTCTCCTCCCCGGAGAGCCGTTAGTCGCCTCTGATTGTTCGGGAGGAAAGCCGGCGCTCTGCCGCGTGGCTGCCTCACGGCCACTGTGTCTTTGGACAAAAAGCATATATGTGTCCGCTCATTAGGAGACAATGGGTCATGTACCAGGGCTGGGGTCCATGTGGATGTTTTCATTAAACAGCATTTCCTTGCGTGGTATTTGCAGCAAACATAGATCAAATTTATAGGCAACGCCATGGCTCAGTGGAAGCAAAGCCCTAGCCCATTAGGTCAAGCACACTGCCCAGCCCCGGGACAGCTCCGGGCCACCCATCCTGGTGCTTTCTCTGTTTTCTGTGACACATCAGGTTATCCTTCAAAATTGTGCATCACTGGCTTTTTTGATGGGTTGTATCTAAAAATAAAACCTGTCCTCGCTGTTTTTCAGAGCTGGGACTGCAGCTGCCTCTACCCACCCCCCGGCCAGGGTGGGTCAGAGAGGCAGACGGGCTGGGTGAGCGTGGGCCGCGGGGCTGGCTGCGGGTCAGGCTCGCTCTGCAAACCCCGAGCGCATCGCTCCTCCGGTGGCTGGCCTCATCCCGTTTTCCTCTGACAGCCTCCTAAAATGTCCCGAGAAACCACCGGGGCGCCGTGCAGGACGCGTGCGAGGGAACAGGGCGGCAAGATGGCCAAAGCGGCCTCGGTACCACCTCCGGACCGTTCCTCCAGCTCACAAACAGTCATACACATGCTACCAATGGCAGATTGCTTACTGCAAACATTAAAAGTGATAAGTAACCTATCAAATCTGGAAGAGGTCTATAAAATTTTATATGGAGGGGGATTGAGGAGAATCTACCTGTTATGGGTTGAATTGTGCCCTCCCTCCCAACCCCCCCAAAAAAAAAAAACACACAAAACAGTTTCGGTCTGTGGAAACAGCCCGAGAGCACAGTGTGGCTGCCTGCTGGATCTCCCTTGGGGCTCCACAGAGCAGGCACACCCGGCGGGCGCTGCGGTCCTCCGAACCTGACGCCAGGCCGAGCAGCATCTTCCCGGGAGACGGTGCTCGGGAGCAGGGAGGGATTAGGCTCCAGCTGCTTGGCTGGGGCCACATAGGTGACCTTACTTAGAACGAGAAGTCATACGATTCTTGGTAATTGGTGACTTGCTGGCTGGACACTCCATGTTTCTGGTCAGGGAACATTTCAGGAACGTAAAAGCTGTCTATGTTTCTGTTTGCTGCTGCAGCATTTTGGGCCTAGAAATTGATTTCGACAAGTCCTAACCCTGTATCTCTAAATGTCCCTGATTTGTAAGTGGAGTCTTTACAGAGACCATCACATTAGAATGAGGTCGTTAGAGTGGGCCCTGTGAGGCTCAGCGGTTGAGTGTCTCCCATGCACCAGGTCATGGATCCATTCCAGGGCAGGGGACAGGCCCGGGTTGTGGGCTCCATCCCCATTCCGGGTGTGCAGGAGGCGGCTGATCAATATTTCTCTCTCATCGGTGTTTGTATCTTTCTCTTCCTTTTCTTTCCTCTCTTTGAAATAAAATAAAAACACGTCTTTAGATGAGCTCATCAGAGTGGGCCCTCGTCGATACAACAGGTGCCCTTTATAAGAAGGGGAAGTTGGGCATTCGCAGAGGGCAGCCGATGCCATGTGCCGGGCGCAGTCCATCTACAAGAAGAACCTAAGGACCCAGGAAACATGGGGAGCTAGCAGAGGCAAGAAAGGGTCCTCCCCACAGTGGTCAGAGAGCCAGTCCTGCCCAACCCTGGCCTCCCAACGTCCAGCTCGAGATTGTGAGACAATGGGTTTCTGCTCTTTTAAGCACCCCAGTTTGGGCCTGTTCCGGCAGGGCCAGCCCATTACATAGCTCATTCCCAGCACAGTCCTCCAGCTCTATCTGTGGTACCCTTCCTCCCAGGACCCCGCTGAGGCTCCGGTATGAGGGCACTGAACGCCGAGACGCCCCCTCACACACACCTGGAAAGCTGCCCTGGCCGCCTCCGGCACACAGGTCAGAACAGTGCCCCAGGGACAGAAAGGTCCGCCACATGTTCCAGATAACTAGCCTACACTTTTTTCTAAATGTTTACCAGTTTAGATGGCAGTCTTTCTAAAATATTAATTAATTATTAGCTAGTTAATTAGCCGACGCTGCGGGTATGCGCGTTGATTTGGGGCGGTCATGAAGAACACCAGTTGTCGTGCTGCAGCAACAGGACCAGCTGCGGGAGCTGCTGAGGGGCCGACGCTGCCGGCGCCCACGGCACGGGCCCTCCTTTCATTCGGGAGAAGGCCCTCCGAAGCTCACACTTGTGAATCCTGCAGTGATCCTGGCCTGCGTTACTGTGGAGCTTCACCCTCCTCATCTGTTCTTCTCAAGCAGCACGGCGAGGCGCTCTGCCACGCTGGCTTCCTGGACTCGGATTTATGCACCCGGAGATGAACTGCCCGAACCTCCTTTAAGGGAGGACCCAGGTTTAGTCTCAGCCACAGAGAAGCTGCCCCTCCCACGCTACCCCTGCCCACGAGCTCATGTCCTCACTGACGCACACATGTGGAGATAGATGCACAGATTATAGATGGTGAGAGAGAGAGGTATGCATGTGTGTGTGTGCGAGACAGAGCTGGGATATATCATCATTCCAGATGGTTGGTTGGTTATTTAAGATCTAGCTATACTTCTTGCTGCATTTCATTATATTTGATGAAACCCATCTTTGTAAAATATTATTGTGTTTTTAAATAACCACATTGTTTTTCTAAAATTATTAAAGCCCTATCTTAAAGATTTTATTTTAAGTTTTTAATAGTTATTATATAAATATGTTGTTTCTTGATTAAATAAGAATTAATTTTACTTTTGGACTTAACTGGCAATTTAATTAAAAGGACTTTCATCACAATTGGACTTTTGTGTCAGTTGCTTGTTGGCAAATTCAATTGATTCAGATACTTTTCTGTTACATGTGTGTCTTTCTTGGGCAATTAAAGTGAGGTATGTATTGAACGCCAGCTGCATTGCTTGGCCGAGCAGCCTCACGCCGGGTAGAGAGGGAGACCTGCCCAACTCTGCCTTCCTAGTCAGTGCAGATGTTTGGAATAATATGCACCATATTTCCCTCAGATTGTTAGCTGCTCAAAAAAATAAAAATAAATCGTGTGCTTTTAAGAGTTCTATATACAATTGAATGTAATTGGTCCTGCAGTTTCTTGAGCATGATGACATGATGATGATGACGACATATTGATGATGACATGATGATGATGATGACATGATGACATGAGGAAGGAGGAGGATGATGAGGAGTGTGTCTGAGTGAGCCACCTGTCCAGGAAAAGTGAGTGAGGTTGTGTTGGCATCAGTCATCACTAAGAACATATCAGTAGTGCATGAATCATTTAGAAACCGAAAAAAGATCCTTGATGTTATACTATTTCATATTAAATTATACTTGTTGAACTGAAATCAAGTAGAAGACATGTTTTGAGCTCCCAATTTAGAATGCCTTGTCTATTTTAAGTCTTAAAAGCAGGTGCTCTGGGGAAGATGGCATAAAGATTCCTGGCTGCACATGGAGAGACTGTCAAGGAACGTCTGACTGGTGATGGCCTAGTTGACATGTTCTTAGCTGTATTTTCAAAAGCACCAAAGTCATTCTGCAGCCTCCTGGTAAATTGTCAACTGTGTCTGGGATTGCTGTTGGATTCGGGTCATATCTGTCTGTTCACAAAAAGTTTAAAAAAAAACTACCAATAAACTTTGGCCTTTGAATTTGAGTTCCTGTCAAAGAGAAGTTGTATATTTTTTTCTTTTCTAAGAGCATTTACCCTTTTAGTGAATTGCCTGAATTATATGCTACAAAAAAAGAAAATTTCAGAATGGGTTGAAAATGGTATAACAGACATATGAAACAACTAAGAATTCAATATGCAGTTTTAGGTTAAAAGAGATTATTTCCTAAGAACTACAGTTTTAGAATTACTACTTATGGTCCAATTGATGTGAAAGGCATTGTGGTACACGACAGCACTAAAATATCATGAGAATAAAGATACAGCTACGATATACCCAACTGAGGATTGAAACTATATAGAGGGGAAACTGACCCTAATAAATAATTTTCTTTCCCTTGGTTCAATTTAGGGGGCATAAGCAGAGAGCCCCAGAGTAAGGAGCAGAATGGTTATTTAAATTCCTACCCACTGAGTGAGGTAGATGAACCCAATAAGTACAGGAGAGTCAGGTTACAGAGAAATGAGAGCCCAGACAAGAGGGTGCAAGAAGGACTAAAGCAAATTAAAGAGACTTATTAACCAGTACGCGGCACCAATAGCAAGAATGGAACCCAAGACTTCTGAAGAAGCTCACTGCCACCAAGTCTGTGCTAGTCTCTGGGTGCTGTATGCCAGCCTGACTGGAGTCATTCAGACGCTGACATGATTGCTGACCCTTTTATAAATGCAATACTAGAAAACATATGACTTATTATGCCATCGATGGCCACTGTTAGAAAAATGAAAAGATCCAAGAGAGTGATTGTTCTAATTACCTCTGAGTGTGAGTTCTAGACCCTTTGACAAGGAGGGCCTCTTCCTTCTTTTGCGTCTCTGACAGTGTTCACAGTGTGTAATTCTGATCCTGGGAGACAGAGTAGCCTTCATCCAGTTCTGCCTGGCATTCTCCATGTAGGAGTAAAGATCAGGAATAAATTTAAGATTAAAGAGCTATTATTCATTGATGGTTATATGTAACCGTATATCTTCAAAGAATCTTATCAGGGAAGTATTTCTTAAGCCAAATACTACAAGGTTTCTTTTCTTAGATGAATATAACCTAGAGAAACATAACAAGCTAATAATCACCGAGTTTTCAGAATAATGTAATTTAATAAAAGAGAAATAATATCACTTTCCCATAAATAATCCTGCTTCCTATTAATATGTGTGCCTTTTAAAATCATAACCATACAATTGCTGTACAACCAAAGAGGGAAAATCAAGTTATAACTGAGTATTCATGAGTATTCATCACTACCTCCTCCTAAAGACAATGTATGTCATCCCCACATCACAGTTGTTCTGTGGGTGATCTGACGCTTTAGGTCAAAACTTGAGCTGCTGAAATAAATTCCTCTAAGGAGGAGGTGATGGCGAATTTGCAATCCTCTCATTACTTTAAAATTGGGAGCAAGGCTAGGTCATTGGGGTCGTTGGGGTGGGATGTGGCTGTGAAATTCAGTTGCAGCATGAGTCAGAATGAGTGTGACTGGCGGTGTTCATTAAAGTCATACGATGAGTAGAGAAAGCCTGCAACTGGCATCAGAAAGCAGTGCAGCAGGCAAGGCATGAGGAAAGAGCTGGAACTGGGCTCAGTAACAAAGTTCACTGCCACCCAAACAACCGGGTCAGGTCCAAAGGGGCCACAGGAGAGTGGGAACTATGAGCTTATCCCTGGGAGAGCAGCATTTCCGAGATGATGCGGACACACCGAACCTTTATCTCCAGAGCCCAGACCAGTGGACCTTTCCATGCTCTCGGGAGGCCCCTGGGACAAGGGAATCATTGCCGGCCTGTGAAGGTATTTGAGGCTAGTCATCTTGTCTAAACTTTTGCGGAGCATATTTTATTCCTTATTATATCCCCCATCCATAAACCAGTGCCAGGCACTTAGTAGACAAATATTTTACACAATGCACCCCCGACTTACCAGAGTATGTGTGCCCTCAGGGGTTCAACTCTGTCAATGGCCTTTACAAAGTAGCACAGCGATCCTGCCTGCTCACACACATGGAACACTGACAGTTTGCAAGCACCCACCAATGTCATCCCATCTAGTCTTCGCTGCCATTCCAAAGTGAATACTAATTATGACCATCACTTCATTGGCGTGAGAAAGCTGAGCCTCAGAGAGACTGAGTGCCTTGGTCCACTGACTTAGAGTAAGTGGAGGAATTAGGGTTAAAAATTAGATTTCTTAGATCGAAGTCCTGTTCTCTCCTCCTTGAGTTCCAGTGTTTAAAGTTAGAGAAAAATGCTATTCCTTTTTTGCTTCTGGTGACTGAGAAAAGAAAGCATATATTTAACCTCTTGCAAGTTCTTCACAAACATGGGCCACATCTTCAGCCCAACAAGTGCAACGCAGATCACAAACAAGACTGGCTTACAAAAGGAGGCATTTGCTAAAAAGAATCAAAGAGAAAAGCACTATAAAGCGGAAAACAACATGCATTATGATTTTATAAAATATGTAAATAGCCCCAGCTGGTGGCTCGGTTGGTTGGAACATTGCTCGATACACCAAAAGGTTGTGGGTTTGATTCCTAGCCAGGGTACATACCTAGGTTACAGGTTCATCCCCAGTTGGGGCACATATGGAAGGTAGGAAAGCAACCACATCAATGTTTCTTTCTCTTTTTCCTCTTCTCTCCTCTCCTCTTCTTTCCTCTCTTTCTCAAATCAATAAAAGTATATCCTCATGTGGGGATTTAAAAAAAAAAAAGATTAAGAACATAGTTTTCCTGTATTCCTAGAGTACATTTTGGCATGCCTTGTCCTTGTGACCACTGCCCCATTTAATTGCTTCTTTCCAAAGGTGAGCAGACATATTCAATTATAATCATGGAAATCAAGCCTTCAACTCTTAGTTACAGGTAGAGGCCTGATGCACAAAGATTTGTGCAAGAATGGGCATGCCTTCCCCGGCTGCCGGCACCACCTTCCCTCCTGCCAGAGCGGCCTTTTCCCTCCGGCCCTGAACCGCCTTTCCGCCTTCTCACCTGCCCAGGGGCCCAGAGTGGCCGGGGCAGTGTGGAACGCCTGTGTATGCAAATTGACCCACCATTATTAGTGTAGGTAGTCTTCCAATCTTTTCACATATGTGTATACATTGTATGCACCTGTTCAAGTAGTGCTGCTAACGTAGTACATGATTTTTGGCAGAACAAAAGCTCCCCCATCATAGTTACAACACAGAATGGAACATGGGTAAAGAAAGTGCATGGTGCACATACTCATAAAAAGTATCCTTAGACTCCTTGCTTAACCAGATTGGATAGGGAGAGACGGGCATTTTCTGTCTGTGAGCATACTAACAGGATTGTTAGCAGTTCGTGGCCGCGGCAGAGCAGCACCTTAATCACTACTTCCCAGTCCCCACCTCACATTCCAAAACTGCGTACACTCAGGTTGAGTACAGAAATTAGCCACACTTCATTGTAAGCTTCACCCCTATGCTGCAAGTATGCTGGGCTCAGATGCAGAAAGCACATAAAATTGATAAATTAGCTCACCTAAGGCCAGGCAGTATGGGACATATGCCTTCCCAGATTAAAAAAAAGAAAGAAAAGAAAAAAGAATATAATTATAATATAGTTAGGGTTCAAATTCAATTTTGTTCATAGAAGGTAATTCCATTTTCAGATTAAGTAAAATTCTGAGTTCCTGCTGAAAATCTGCAGAAATATCAGGGTTTGTTTGTAATGCATTTGCATAGCTCTTAGGTAACCTGGCCAGGGAAATTCCTCAACTTAAATTCAACTATGTGGACTAAGAAATAGGAGAGTAAGAATCCGTAAAACCAAGTTAATTCAAAATGTCAGTATAACCTGCAACTGTTATTCATCAATCCACTCATACTTGTGTTACGTCACTAGCATGTTTGTATCAATGATATGCCCATTGTCTATGATATACCTCTTATAACTAATCAACATAACCCTTGACCCCTTGTCCTTCCACCTGGAAAAATCTCTCCCCTCTTTCAATATTGAACACAACTATCCTTCCCAGACCCTTAGGTGCTCGAAGCTCCAACAACAAAATGAAGGGCTCACGCTGTCCACTTTTCGTACTTCTCCCTCGTCACCGACAGCTCCCCTTAGGCCAGGACGACTGTCGTCGCCTTTGTTATTGACTTAGCCTGGTATGAGCAAAGCCAAGTGCAATGCCTACGACATATTAAACATTCAGCAAAAATCCAATCAATGATCCATTGATTGATTAATTGATTGAATGTTAGGAAGTAAGAATATTGCTAGTCACTCAGCTGTTTTGAATCACATTTACTCTTTCCTTTGTCCATTTCCAGCTTACAGAAATAAAGAGCAGAAAAGAAAACATTATCAATACGTTTAAGTAGTAGATTATTCCTCTAAAATCTTTCCATAAGGATTAGGTATTTGGGGAGTCCTATTAGGTAATCAGTATTTTCTTCACTTTTATAGAATCTGATTTACTTATTTATTTACTAGAGGCCCGATGCACGAAATATGTGCAAGAGTAGGCCTTCCTTTCCCCCGCTGCCAGCACTGGTTTTGTCCGGAAGGATATCTGGAATGATGTCCAGTCTAATTAGCATATTACCCTTTTATTATTATAGATTCATGACCCATGACTCATCTTCATGAGTCATGAATATCCTAGCAGTAGTGTTCCTGGTTATAAGCAATAGAAATAAATTCTAATGTAAAACCAAGTGGTTGATGAGAAGTGTGTTAGGAGGAGGCTCACAGGCTGGGCTGGAGGCTGAGGATCACGGGGCAGGGATAGAGCCACAGAGCCACAGAGCCACCTGCTGGCAGCCTCGCAGCACCTGCCGCACATCAGGATGGCTCCGTGGCTGCCTCCCCCTCTTCCATTCTGCATCCTGCGCTCTGTGTACGTTTCTCCAGGCGCTCACCGGCCCCGGTGGTTTGGGGCCACTGCCTCCCAGGGGACCCTGGCTTTCGCAGGGGACACTGTCACCAGCACGGCCTGCCCCCGTGAAAAAGAGGCGATGCCGTGCAGAGGCAGGGTGCCATTCAGGAAGGAAGTGGATGTTAGCGGCGGCCATGTGATGCATGTGTATGCAATGCTGTCTTCAGAAACTGTAGTGATGTCCGGTGAGCAGCTGGGCGTCCTGCCTGCTAAGCAGCGGTCTCCACGGAGCTCGTTGCTCAGATCACAGTGTCACATCCCCTAGGAAATGAGCACAGGGTTTCCCATGGAACTACATGTGACTGCTAATATTCAGTCATGTTTTACTTATAAAAATGGCAATTTCATATGGTTCAACCTAAAATTTAGGCCAAACAGATAATAAACCATTAAATTATCAAATTCTGAGAACTAATAAGCAGTTTATTTATTTATATATTTTTTGTAACCACTAGAGGCCTGGTGCATGGGATTTGTGCACTGGTGGGGGTCATGGCCTGCAGGGATTGGCTGGCTGTGGGAGCACAGCTCATCCCAGTCTGACAAGCTCCTGCAGTGAGCGTCTTCCCCCTGGTGGTCAGTGCACGTCATGGTGGCTGGTCAACTGGTCATTCTGTCATTCCACCATTCGGTTGCTGGGCTTTTATTATATAGGATTCTTCCCAATGTGTAATAGTTACCTTAAACTCAGTGTGTACTGCTTGTCAGCTCTGATCTCTGTTACCCAAGTATTCACCTTAACTTCCTTTACTAAGTAAAGGATTTCAGTGGTATCTGCAGATTCACAAAGCAAAATAATGTTGTGGTATGTTTTATTCTGTCATTATTAAAGTGAGTATATCCTGATGCATGAAAATAAATGGGGCATAAAAAGTAGGCCATGTGGCCCATGGGAATTCACCAAGAGAAACATTTTCTGTGACTGCTGTATAAGTACATGGAACGGCTTCGAAGGCAATTATAACGCAAAACGATTGTGTGTGATGCTCCAGAATAGTAAGTGGGAAATCTTCTTTTCAAGAAAAGTATAGAACTCTGAATGGGAGGGGGAAAGAATCCCAATCAGAAAAGTGCTGCCAAAATTGCAAGCCTAGTCTTCTAGTTCTTCAAGATCATGGAGAAGGTGGTATGGAAACAATGTTTTCATGCCAACTCAAATGATGAGCAGTAAAGGGGCTATTTTTCCAGGTCTCTCCCTGAGCCAGCTCTCTCACAGGGACGAGTGAGCCGCAGCACGTGGCAGAGAGGTGCTTGGGGCCCCGCCTGCCTCAGCCGCTGAGACCGGACCAGACGGACTCACAGTGGGCGGGACGGGGACACCTGAGATGGCACAGCTCCCCTGAGACTCAGAGTGAGATTCTCTGAGCTAGAGTGCTTTGTGGCTTAAAAGGAGTCATGCAACTTCTCACTTGCCCAATTATTCTCAGAAACTTTTAAATAGGAGTAGAAAGGACCCCTTTTTGAACACTTCATTTATTTATGCACATGGTTGTAACTACTTCACAGTACTACATTTCTTCATCTTTGATATTTTAAGGATGACATTTAGGTCTCAGTCAGGAATCCCTAAGATCACACATGACTCAAAAATTCACTGGAAAGATTACCACACTCAGAAAAACTGTTCAAATCGCATTTCTGGATTATTATAGAAAGAATCCAATTAAAATCAGGGAAGGAAAAGGCTCCTGGGAAAATGCCAGGAGAAACCAGACAGTCCCGGCGCCTCCTTCAGTGGAGTTACATGGCACGAAGTCTCCCAGCAGCATGGTGACACATGCCACTGCTGCCCACCAGGGCAGCTCCCTGGGGTCTGGAAGTCCAGAGTGTTTCGTGGAGGGTCAGTGCCACAGGCATGTGATGCCTGCCTGCATGACTGACCTCACAGAGCAGGCTGTTCACTGTAAGTCACAGGATTTACAGGCACTATCTGCTCAGACTGGTAGCTCATGCCTCAGGCCTCTCGAATATAAACACACTCTTGTTGGGCAGACTATCCCAAGGGCTCAGAGCTCATCTCCCAAAAGCTGGCAGGCATCAGCCCAGAAGAGGAGCTCCTTCTCAGAATATGCCGGACTTGAGCCCCTGGTGCTGAGTTAACCTTCTCCTGCATGGCAAACTGCTCATTGTGACATGAAATCTCCTTAAACGCCTCTAATTGTATCTGGGCGCACAGCAGGACAGTTAGAAATTACATTTCCCAGGGGGAAATCTGAGGGACATGGACAACAGTGTGGTGGCTGCCAGGGGGAGGGGGAGGGGCAGATGGAGGAGAGTGTAGGGTGGATAAGTGGTGATAGACAAAGACTTAGCTGGGAGTGGAAAACACAATGCAGTTGTGTGTTGAGGAATTGTGCGTCTGAAACCTGTATAATTTTGTTAACCAGTGTCACTCAATAAATTCAATTTTAAATAAATAAATAAATAACATTTCCCAGCCTCCCTTGCTGCTGATTCTGACTATGTGACCAAGTTCTCTCCAACAGATGACATGAAACCCACCATACTGCTTTAAAGAAAATTGCTTTCTTTGTTTGCTCATTCCTGTGGAACAATGATGGGTCATCAACCCAACTTCAACCCAAGACCAAGAAGTTCTGTATCTGGTAATATAACCCAAGAATTCCCACACATGTCCTTAGGGCACATACATAAAGGTGTTCACCAAGCATTGCTTGAGGCAGCAGCGAATTAGAGGCAATAGAGAACGTGGTGTGTTCATACTAATCAGAGGGATGCTCAAACTATGGAACAAATGCCATTCGGCATCAGTCCCAGAGAGAACAAACCCCAGCCTTGGCACTAGAGTAGGTTCTGAGAGACCCCTTAAATCCCCTCCCCGCAGAGCTTGGTGTCAACCCAGTAGGTGCTGGATTGTGGAGGAGCCCTCATGAGACCCGAGCAGAAACTACTCACCAGCTGTGTGGCAACATGTCTATATTTTAACCACCAGAATGACCACGCATGGGCACACCAAGTGAAAACACCCTGAATGCAGTGCTCGGCATATGGTTAGAATAAGTGGACTACACAGTCACAGAGCAACACAAATGAAGAAATAAAAAATAAAATGAGATGCATAGCAAGAAACCATTCATTCGTTCATTCATTCATTCATTTACTTACTTATTTTTTAATCTTTATTGTTGACAGTATTAAAGATGTCCCCCCTTTTTTCCCGTTTGCTATCCTCTATCCAGTTCCCAGCCCACCCCAGGCCTTCACCCCCTACTGTCTGTGTCCATAGTTAAGATGTTTGGTTAATCTCTTTCCGCCCCCCACTCTCCCCTTCCCTCTGAGATTCTTCAGTATGTTCCATGCTTCTGTGCCTCTGATTCTATTTTATTCACCAGTTTATTTTGTTCATTAGGTTTTTTTGTTTGTTTATTTTTAATTTTAGATTAAATTGTTCATAGATATGTATTTGTTACCATTTTATTGTTCATATTTTATTTCTTCTTCTCCTTCTTCTTCTTCTTCATACCCTTCAACATTTCATATAATACTGGTTTGGTAGTGATGAACTCCTTTAGCTTTTTCTTGTTTGTGAAGCTCTTTATCTGACCTTCAATTCTGAATGAGAGCTGTGCTAAGTAGAGTAATCTTATTTGTAGATCTTTGCTATTCATCACTTTGAATATTTCTTGCCACTCCCGTCTGGCCTGCAAAGTTCCTGTTGAGAAATCAGCTTACGATTCTATGGGCTCTCCCTTGTAGGTAACTAACTGCTTTTCTCTTGCTGCTTTTAAGAGTCTCTCTTTGTCTTTAGTCCTTGGCATCTCAATTATGATGTGTTGTGGTGTGGGCCTCTTTGAGTTCCTCTTATTTGGGACTCTCTGCTTTTTAGACATCTAAGTCAATTTCTTTCATCAAGGAGGGGAAGTTTTCTGCCATTATTTCTTCAAATAAGTTTACAATATCTTGCTATCTCTCATCTCCTGGCACCTCAATAATGTGGATGTTAGTATGCTTGAAGTTGTCCCAGAGGCTCCTTACTCTATCTTTATACTTTCTAATTATTTTTTTTCTTTTTGCTCTTCTGATTGGGTGTTTTATGCTTCCTAATATTCCACATTGTTGATTTGATTCTTGGCATCCTCTACTCTAATGTTGGTTACCTGTAAATTATTCTTTATTTCAGTTAGTGTATGCTTAATTTCTGACTGGGCCTTTTGCATATCTTTGACTTTCTCGCTAAGATCCTTGAAAGTCTCATGAAGATTTTTGAGTAATCTTATAACCATGGTTTTAACTTTATATCCAAAAGTTTGCTTGCTTCATTTATTGCATTTCTGACATGTTTCTTTGTCTCCCCATTGGCTGCTTCCCTATGTTTGTTTCTATGTAGTAGGTAGAGCAGCTATGTCTCCTGGAATTGTTAGAGTGGCCTTGTGTAGTAGGTGTCCAGTAGGGCCCAGTGGCTCAGCCTCTCCCTATCACCTGAGATGTGCGGGCTGTGTGCACATTCTTCTAGGTGAGCCTTGCTTAGTGAGCCTTGGCGTCACTGAGAGGAATTGACCTCCAGGCCATTGGCTGTGAGGACCAGCTTCAGCCACAGTGGGAGAGCTGCTGTGCAGGAAACACCCCTGTGGAGCAGGACTTGCTTCAGAGGGGCATTGGTGTTCACTAGGTGTGTTGCTTATGGATGTGTAGAGTTGTAATCTGCTGTCATCTGAAGCTATCCACTGGGTCCACTGGCTCTAGGGTCTCCAGGGAGGTGCAAAGTCAACCACTGGTTGGGGCCATCCTGCAGGAGCTGTTTTCATTGTGCTTGGAGATTCCCATGTGAGACCCAGCTCTGAAGCAAGGCAGGCTGGTGCTAGTGCTGGGTCTTGAGCCTTTTATTGATAGGTTTGGAGCTCACTGGCCCAGCTTTAACTTGTTTGAGAGATTTTAGGAAAGTCTGAAGCCTGAGCAAGGACAGACCATTCATATACAAAAGCAAACAGTTTGGGTGGGGCTGCAAATTGACTGGGGCAGGGTCTCAGGAAATCTCCAGGGTGGAGCAGTGTGCTCCAGGCTGATGGAGAGTCAGAAATGACTGCCAATCAGCTTTACGAGCAGGGAGGTGCCAGCCCAACAATAACCCTCGAGTTCCTCCATCTGAGAGAATGCTGTCCCTGAGTTCCTGCCTTGATGCCAGACAATCCAGTTCCTCCTTGTATGTGTCTGTGTCCCCCAGAACCTCAACCTGGTGTTAAAACTCAAAGGCAGTGGGATCTTGTAAGTTCAGTTTGTGTGCTGGCCCTTTAAGAGGAGCAGCTGTGTCTCCAGCAGCCAATTCCCCCTGGATTTTATAGCCCAAAGTTATGGGGACTTCTCTTCCCATCTCTGGGAGACGGGTATGGGGGTGTGATGTGGAGCTCCTCATGGGTGGCCTCTGAAGAGACAATCTCCCTCCCAATTTAAAAAATGGCACATATGGGTGCTGGTTCACCTTGTCTCATACCTCAGCATCTCCTACCAGTCTCAATTTGCTTTCTTTACTTTTCTAGTTGTAGGATTTCTGTTTAGCCAGATTTCAGGCAGTTCTGAATGATGGTTGTTATGTATTTTAGTTGTAATTTTGATGTGGTTGTGGGAGGCAGCAAGTACAGGCATTAACCTACACTACCATCTTGGTTCTCAGGAAACATTTAAATGAAATACATAATATTTATACACAAGACATAGCACACACTTTATAAGAATGCTTTATTTATACTTATTACACGAACAAAGGGAAATGGCAAAAGGGAATAGAGATGAAGGAGATAAATAAACAAGAGGGGGCCTGTGTAGATCAATGATGATGATGTCCAGGATATTCCATAACAACTAGTCTCTCTGAGTCCAGACAAAAGCTGCTGTGACCTGCATGGCAGGGTTCAGGATCTGAAGGAGGGGCTGATGCACAAATGAAAATGCTATACAAGAAATATGAATTTAGAAGGCATTGGGGGCCAGATGGAGCCTCTTTCTTGAAGAGACACCGACTTCTGGCCTGGTCCACTATTTATTTACTTGAATACACATTTTCCCTTTAGCAATGCATACAGGCAGATCAAAGGTAAAGTTTGGTAAAAAGTATAAGGATTATCAGGTTAGGAAATTGCCTTGAGCCATTGAGCCCACAGCAGGGGAATATTATGCTGACTTTCAGCCCTGCTGAATATCAAAGTCCATTGGCTTTCCAATGATTCTTTTTTCATTTTTATGCTAAATGCTATTTGCTTTAGCCTCTAGCATATCCCTATAAAGTTCCTTGAATTAATAAAGTTATGCAGAAGAAAATAACTGGATCAGAAGCAGACTTTTGCTCAGATAAACTGTTTCAACAACTAAATAAAAAAAATATTTTCGAAACTCAGTTCACAACAAGGAAATGATTTACTAAGGATTTTGAGAAAGAAATATAGAGAAGATAGGGTTTTCTATGAGCCTTAAAGGAGAGATAAGATTTCAGAATCTGACAGTATCTGACAAAGAAAACACACAAGCACAGACAGGGATGGCAATGCCTGAGGTGACAGGAAGAGGAAATGAAATGAAGAAGATCAAATAAAGTGAGAAATCCAGCAGTGAAAATTGCTGTGTCAAATTGGAAGGGTGGTGGAAATTCCGGAGAGAATGAAAAGTAATTGAATGCTGTTGTTACTGCTATTGTTATTAGTATTAGCATAAATATTACTTATTCAAGTCGATGATTTAGGAGGATTAATCCCGAAGCTCTGCTTAGAGTGGATTAGAGGGAGGGAGTTCTAACGAAATCAGTTTGAAGCAATTACCATAATTCAGATCATAGATGATGAACATTTCCTCTTGGGCTCAAGATTAGACAGAAGAGGACAGAAATGGGGGAAAGTTTCAAGTGAAAATCTACAGGCTGTGAATGAGTAGAAGAGAACTTTGAAGGTAAAGAAATAGAAATGACTCCGTTTTGATGTTTCAAAGACAAAAACCATTGTTTTTTGTACACAAGACATAGCACACACTTTGAAAAAGAGAGAGGGAAGGAGTGTTAATTTTAGGCATTAGAAGGAAAATTCTGAAGGGGAGAGCTTTTTGGATATGCAAAGTGTGAGCATATTTCCAGGCAAGAGGGCGTGGCTAAAGATGAAAATTCAAGCAGGCAGCATTTTAACACAAGGCCCTAAAGGAAAAGCGAGAGGAAACCATGGCCTCGGTAAGTAGTCCAGACACGTCCTCTCGCCCGCCTGGCTGACTCTATAAAGAACTATGTTCATTATTTTCTTTATAAATGTCTCTGATTTTTTTTTTCTTTGTCTCTGCAACCAGTAACAAGGCCCCTGCCTAAACCCACTGCCATTTTCAGACATTGACTTGTGAGCACATTGTGATTTCTGGGGGGAGTAAGACGGATTGCCGCCGCCTCCTGACGGCTCTTCTGTGCAGTGTGTGCAAACCTACCACAGACAGCCAACACCCCTTGTGAGCGAGCGGCTATGCCCTTCAAGCGGCGGGTGCCAGGTCTCCCTCCCAGCAGTAACTGGCAAGATTTCAATCCAGGGAACCGTGAGCAACTTTACCATCTCCGAACTGTGATTTACTCACTAAGCACCTGGAATCGTTTCCACAATAACAGTACAATGATGTATATGCAGACGTTGTATGTGAGAAGTGAAATGAGTTTGCCATCCTAATCCACTTTTCACTTAGAAAACAAATACATATTTTGACCTACCTGGGAGATACGTTTCAGAGAGCATAACAAGGACCCCATGAAGATGTGCACCTGTGAGTCTAAGACACATTGAATTTTTATTTCCCTTGGGTCAAAAAGTGATTTATCCCAAAGTGATTACAGATTTTTAAAAGGCAATTGACTCAAAAGCGATTTCAAAGGGAGTGTTTTTGCAAACAAAGTCACAAGCTGGCTATTTTCAGTCCCTCTCTGCTCCTTCCTATGGGCACATGCAGTGACCTCCGAAGCACCAACGCGACATGTTTGTGACTTTGTCCCGTTCACCTGGATGAAGTGCTGCTCAGGAACAAGGGGTGAAAACTGTGTGGAATGACGTGGTTGTGGTCCCCACAGCCCCTAAAATCATTTTCGCATCCATTCTATTGAACAGCCATCCCTTTCCTTAGAATGCCCCAATGCCATAACTCTGAGACAAATACCGTAGGTATTAAGCTTCTATAATTTTCAGACATTGGGCTGGAATAATTAAATAGAGTCTTGTAGGTAAGAATTATGATGATCACAGGAATTGGGTAAGAGTTACTACCATATTTTCCTACCTCATAGCTATTTCTTCTGTCTTCTGCTCTCTAGGCTAAGTTTCCATACCCCTTCCCTGCAACTAAATGTATCCTGGGGGTCCCTCCTGCACCAGGCCGAAAGCCTCTGCTGAAGCAGTCTGAAGCAGAAGGGGACCCCCAGCTCCCTGCAATCGATCGCTGGGGGTCTGCTTCTGGCCAGGCCTTACCTCACAGGGACCTGGGTGCCAGGATGTTCCTGGGACACAGGCGCTCAACGCTTGTGTATGCAAATTAACCACCATCTTTTTGGGGGTTAATTTGCATAGTCACTCTAATTGGTTATGAGCATAGCAAAGGTACAGTCAATTTACATGTTTGTCTATTATTAGGTAAGATAGATCACTCTTTTCCTTTGGTCTCTTTATCTCATGACCCTGTTTTGTGGGATCTCTGACATTCAATCATACTTACTTGTCTTTATATTTATTAGACTGTAATTTCTTTGGGAAGAAAAACAATATCTTATACAGAGGGTCTGGCTTATTGTAAGTGTTCAATAAATGTTAATAAATGAATGAATAAATATTCAGTACTAGACCAATCTTATGTATAGTAGTCTAGTCTTTCTAGGGACTACGTTTTAGCTTTGAAAGTAGAATAAATTTTCCTTGATCTTCTCCCTACTTTAACAGTCCTAATATGTCTACTGCCTAAAAGGGTGCTATTGAGAGAGCAGTAACGTTCGGCGATCGGAGCTGCAGCTCGGCAGCTCGATGAAAGTGGATGTGAATCCCACTCAGTCATTTTCCGCCTGTAGAACATTCGTATTGTTTTTAAACACTTGAAGATTCCGTTTCCCCATCTCTTAAACAGGAACAATAAAAGCACCATCTTCCTAAGGTCACCGTGAAGGTGAATGAGAGGAAACTTGAAAAGAGAAACTACTAGTCAATTTTAGCTATAATCACCTATCATCGATCGCTACTACTAGAGCTATGTAACGGCACCTGGTTTGAAGTGTGTAGGCCTTGCCTATTCTTCTGTTTGATGCTCCCGCGTGCAAAATTGCACATCCCTGGGGATGAGGGACGGGAGTTACTTTTTGTTTTCTTTCACCCACTTCAAAATACCTTTATACCAGAGGTGATAATAAAGTTGGTAGCAACTATTTTTAATCAAAAGATATTCAATTTCAAAATAGATTTTGCTATGAAAATTAAGGAAAGCTAAAAGGTAGTCAGAGTATCTTAATGGATTTATACTACAGACTATTTCTATCTTCATGTACCTGGACAGGGTGAGCTGTAAGAATGTTTATAAGAAAGCAGTCAATGTAACAAACTAAATAGTCAAAGTAATAAATCTAAGGATAGGAATTTTATAGGTGCCAATTGAATGTCTAAATTATGATTTAGTGGGGCTAAACATTCTCAAAACTATGCCATGTTTAGTGCCTCTAAAAGAAAATGTTAATTTATTTTTAAAGAAAGTGTAAACTAGTTCATGTTTAGTTGTTCTATAAAATAAAGTACAATTTAAAGTGGGCAAATGTTCTTCCATTACTTTTATTTTCACTTGATAATTCAGCATACAAGTAGGGTGCTTTAAGAGATTAATCATTTCCATTTAGTTCTATTTTTATAATTTCTTTCTTTCTTTATGACTGTGTTCAATTACGTTGTAGCAGCAAGTAATATACCTTGGTTCAATAAAACATCAAGAGATTGCCAAAATTAGATGGTTTTAATATGAACAATTATAACTCCCCACCCTCTTCCTGAATTTTAAACTATACAAGTTGAAACTTTATTGTAGAATATAAAAGCCTTCTCCCAGGTTCAGTGATGTGGAGAGCAGCACAAGTCCGACTCACAACAGAGATTTAACAAGGGTGCATCACATTGGATCTACCACTTGAATGAAAATAACTAAGTCACATATGAATTAACTTTGTTTCTGCAAAATTCTACAACCACGACTTCAGACAAGTTGTTCAGCTTGAAAATTCTCCACTGAGAGTACTACTCACCTCATCTGAGTACTAGACTTGAAACCAGAAGGTACATTCAAGTTGATTTGGGGGTTTTTTAATATATTTTATGGATTTCAGAGAGGAAGGGAGAGGGAACGAGAGAAACATCAATGATAAGAGAGAATCATTGCCCAGGTGCCTCCTGCACGCCCCCTACTGGGGATGAAGCCCACAAGCCGGGCATGTGCCCTGACCAGGAATCGAACCTAATCTCCTGGTTCACAGGTCACCACTCAACCACTGAGCCACACCAACCAGGCTCAAGTTGTTTTTGTCTCCTGATAAAAACACATGAGAGGACTTTGACTTCGACAATGTACCAGAAGTTATGTAGGGAACAGAGATCTCTGCTCCCAAGAAAGAGCACATAACATAGTAACAAATCAAAAGAGAATAGATGGAGCCCTAGCCAGTTTGGCACAGTGGATAGAGTGCTGGCTTGCAGACCAAAGGGTCCCAGGTTCGATTCCAGTCAAGGGCATGTACATTGGTTGCAGGTCCTCCCTGACCCAGGCCCTGGTAGGCTTGTGCAGGAGGCAACCAATCAATGTGTTTCTCTCACATTGACATTTCTCTCTGTCTTTCCCTCTCTCTAAAAAACAATAGGAAAAGATCCTCGGTTGAGAATTAACATAAATAAATAAATAAATAAATAAATAAATAAATAAATAAATAAACTTTTAAAAAGAGAGAGAGGGAATGGGTGGAGACTGCAGTGAACCACCACGACTGCCAACTTATTTCAAGTCTCATCTTCTGCATTCTCAGAATGTATTGCACCTCAGGCACAAAAACGTGGCCTAACTTTTGCCGATGGCATGCCCAGATGGAGTTGGGTTTGCAATCTAGCAGTGTGCAATAGGCTGCTCTGGGGAACTCAGCTTCTGGCAAAAGAGGTAGACAGGAATTAGGTGAGTTTTTAAAGAAGAACGTGTCCACCAGCTGGCTGCCGCTGGTGGCAGGTTGTAACCTAGCAGTGGAGCCTGTGGTGTCCCACCTAATGGCCACCTGCCGAGAGCAGCAGTAGAACAGTGTCTTCATCACAGAGACCTCAGCTCATGACTCCTGGGCTGCCGGGTTTCTCTAACTCTCCGAGAGATTCTGAGAGCTACAGATGCTTCCTAATAAATTCCTTCCCTATTTAACCAGCCAGAACCCATCCCACCGCTCACAATTGTTAGTGGAACTCCCAGACTCTGGATTCAAAAAGCAGTGGTTCATGCCTGTCTCTGATGTTAACTGGCAGTGTGCATCAATGACCCTCTCTGGGTGATGTTTGCTTCATGAATGAATTAGTAGTAGGAAGCAAATAAATTCTAAATGTTACAAAGACATCAACATTTTTAAAATATGAAGTCACTAAAGTTCTAGAAAAAAATGTAAGCACACATATTTGCAACTTTAAAGAGAAGCTATGGATACAACAACACCCAAGTACTAAAATATATCAGATTAATCAGTTCAATTAAGGAAAAATTTTAAGTGTGTGACAAATAAATACCTTAAGCAAATGATGACATGGATGCAAGTGTGCAATTTTTATGACAAGAGCTAATTTTCAAAAGACTCACACTAATAAGAAGAAAAGAGAAAATGGGCAGATAATTGCCTCCTCCCACCTTCAAACACAAAAGAAGTCCAAAAGGCCAATAAGTTCAGGAGAAATTAAAATTAAAATAAAAACAACTCGATACTACTTTGCATCTGTCAAAATGGGGAAAAGGTTACAGTTGTATGATACCAAGTATACACCCAGATGTGGGACCAGGCACTTTCATTCACTGTTGATAATAATGTAAATTAGCACGGCCCTTGGAGATGCAACTTGGCACTATCTCAAACTCAAGAACATACGTGCTTGGACTCAGCAATTTCATTTCAAAGAATTTACCCCAAGGATAATCCTGCAAAACTGCATGAACATATCAAAAAGGATATGGTTTTCTAGCAGCAGATAAACTGCAATGACCTATAATTCCATGAGTATGACAGTAATTTTATAAATTATGGTGGAAGCATGCCGTGGAGTGTGCTGAAATCATTAGAAGGAATGAGTGCAAGCTAGATGTAACATTGGAGAGTTTGCAAGATTAAATATTAAAGGAAAATAAGCATTGACCCTTTGGGAAGCTGTTTAAAAGAGGACATGTGAAAGGAATGTCGGTTGCCTCTGGTGGCAGACTTACTTAAAGTTTTCAGCAATACCTTCCACCCCACTGTCCTCCTCAGTGACTTGCTGTGGATCGGCCGCATGCAATGGAACTGCCTGTGACTTCTGAGCTGCAGGAAGGAGCCCAAAGCTCCGCCTGGCCCCTGATCCTCGCTCTGCCACCATCCCTCTCATGATACTTTCTCTCAACCTCGATCTCTCTCTATCTCTTTTTCTCTATATCTGTATCTATGTCTATCACCTGTTTATCTCTCTATCTTTATGTATATGGCTATCATCTCAGTATCTCTCTATGTGTAGTTATATCATGTCTCTCACTCCATCTTTTAATCTCTTTCTTTATCTCTACCTATCTCACCTGTCTATAGCTATCTCTCCATCTCTTTTATCATGTTTATCTCTATATATCTTTCTATTTCTATCTTCATCTCTATGTATCATCTATTTTTCTGTCTCTATCATCTCTCTTTTTATCTCTTTATCTCTGTATGATCTGTTTACCTCAATCTCATTCTCTCTCTCTCTCTCTCTCTCTCTCTGTCTCTCTCTCTCTCCCTCCCTCCCTATCATCTGCTTATCTATCTTTCTATCTATTTAAATACATTTTATTGACTTTTTACAGAGAGGAAGGGAGATGGATAGAGAGTTAGAAACATTGATGAGAGAGAAACATCACTTCCTGCACACCCCACACTGGGGATGTGCCCGCAACCAAGGTACATGCTCTTGACCAGAATCGAACCTGGGATCCTTCAGTCCACAGCCCGATGCTTCATCCACTGAGCCAAACCAGTTAGGGTTGCATCCTCTATTTCAATGCCTCTCTGTCTGTTTCTCTATGGAAGACCACCTGCTCCTGGTCAGCTGCAGAAAGAACACGGGCCAGCCCTGAAGCAGGCGAAGCCCTGAGGTGACTGTTGAGACCCCTGGGTGGGGCCAGGACCCACAGGATCTCCAGTTCTGGCAGAGCAGTGGGCTTGGGCTGGTTTTGCTCCAAGGATACCGCTGGACTAGAAACCTGTCATCCATCAGACATGCTCACAGGAACAAACTGGAATTACAACTAAAACTACATAAAAACTTCCTAAATAATCAACGGAAAACTCACAGGAGAGAAACCTGATACCCAAGGACCGAAAGTGGAGATTGCATAGAGACTGGCAGGAAGGATGGAGGCACAAAAGGGCTAGCTGGGCACCCACAGAGAGCAACTGAAGTCCCAGAGAGATATCTCAGCTGTAGGGGGAGCCACTGAAAACACTGGGATCTAATCTCCAAGCTGGACCCCCCAGAAGAGAGCATCAGAACCGAGGAGGGTACCCACATAACATCTGGCTATGAAAAGCAGCAGACACCAAACATCAGACACCCTCTTAAAGGGCCAATCACAAAATTCCCTGTGCTCCAGCAGAGGGAGGATGAAGTGGACTGGAGCTGTAAGAGCAGAAACCAGGAATGGATATTTGAGAGATAGAGCTCATAAGGCAGACACCCCAAGTTTCCTGTGCTGAGTCATTTCCTCACGTAGCAGAGGACATCTTCCTTACATGGAGGAAGACACTTGACACACCCTATTGGAAAATGCCTTGCTCTGAGGCCACTAAGATATTAAAAATAAAAATTAGCCTCAAGGCAGAAGGAACTGCCACACCCTGTTGGAGGGGGGGAAAAAACACACACACACACCTCTCTCCATACATGAGGACTATTGCCTGGGGGCAATTCAAGTCAGAATCCTATCAGTCTGTAAGCAGTGGTGTCTCTGGAGTCTTTGAGTCTTTGCCTGATCTAATTAGTCAGAAACAGCCTTTAACACTGTCCTGCACTAGAGACTGAGAGGTGTAGAGACTGAGAGGCTATGTATCTAATACATAGCCTCAAATCCAAACAGAAAGCCAAAATGAGGAGACAAAGAATCAACCCCCAAGTGAAAGAACTAGAGAATTCTCCAGAAGCAGAGATAAGTTTATCAGAAACAAAGTTCAGAGTAATCATAATAACAATGCTTAACAGCATTAAAAAAAAAGATATAGTTACTATGAAAAAAGAATAGTCTGAGATAAACAATGACATAACACAAATCAAGAACATATTGGAATGAATACACAGCAGATTAGAGAAAGCTAAAGATTGAATCAGTGAATTAAAAAACAGGGTTGAAAAAAATCACTCATAGAATAAAAAAAAAAACAATAAAAAAAAACAATTAAAAAACAGGAGGACAGCTTCAGGGAGCTGTGGGACAATGTGAAATGTAACATTATTAGAATAGCAGATGTGCCAGAAGAGGCAGAAAGGGAGAAATGTTTGAAGAAATAATGGGAGAAAACTTCCCTAACCTAGTAAAGGAAAAAGTCACACAAGTTCAGGAGGCACAAAGAACCCCAATCAAGAAGAAGCAAACAGGCCCATGCCCAGACACATCATAATTAAAATGCCAAAAATTGCCAGGACCGGTTTGGCTCAGTAGATAGAGCGTCGGCCTGCGGACTGAAGGGTCCCAGGTTCGATTCCGGTCAAGGGCATGTACCTTGGTTGTGGGCACATCCCCAGTAGGGGGTGTGCAAGAGGCAGCTGATCGATGATTCTCTCTCATCGATGTTTCTAACTCTCTATCCCTCACTCTTCCTCTCTGTGAAAAATCAATAAAATATATATTAAAAATAATAATAATAATAAAATAAAATGCCAAAAATTAAAGACAAAGAGAATCTTAAAGACAGTAAGAGAAAAGAAAACTGTTACCTACAAAGGAGTTCCCATAGGCTGACATGTGATTTCTCATCAGAAACTCGACAGGCCAGAAGGAAATGGCATGAAGTACTCAAGGTGGAAAGCAAGAATCTGAGACCAAGTTTACTATATCCAGCAAGGCTCTCACTCAAAATAGACAGTCAGATAAAGGTTTCCCAGATGAAAAAAGGCTAAAGGAGTTCATCACCACCAAGCCAGCATTATAAGAAATACTAAAGAGATTGTAAAGGCACTCACCTTCCACCTTCTGGGGATACCAGCTGCACAGAAAAACATTCTTGAAGATGGAAGGCTCATGAGGTCTCCAAACGCCCAAAGTCCCTTTCCCTTCGGCAGGGTGTGACTTGAGGAAGGGTGGGGAGGGCTCCTGGAGTCACCTGGACCTATTTTTTGAGGTTCTAGGGAAATTAAAACATAAAGAATTGCCTAAATAGGAGTACAGAAATTATGATATAGTAAGTTTAATGGAATAGTTTTAGTGTGGTAAATTAAATATAAAATATTTAAGTTGTATTAATATTAATATACATTGATTTAATTATTCAAATTGTTATTTATAATTATTTCTTAATTTAATAATAAGAATTTATTAATTTATGATAATTATCTTTATAAATTATTGATTTAATTATTATTATTATTTAAAATAAAAATATAAAGAAACCCACCATCCAAACTGAATGCAGAGGAAGAACCCTCAGCATCCCCAGGAGGTGGACCCCAAACACTGAGGTCCCTTCAGACAGGCCCGCAGTCCTGGGGTGGCAGGAAGCAGGGTCTTGGACAGCTGGCCACCTGCACAGTAACCACCCACAGGCCCTGCGGCTGGAGTGTAGGTCCCCCTCCCATGCAGTCTCCCACTCATCCTTTCCCCCATCCTCCTTTCCCCCATCCTCCCACCCCCTGAGGGCCACTGGAGGGAGAGCGCACCTGACCAGGAGCGTGGGCTCTGGGACAGGACGGTGAGAGTGGCACAGACCGTGGCCGGGTTTAGCAGGCAGGTGTCTCCTGGGCCTGGCTCCAGGTCCTCACCAGGGGACTCACTGCTGCTCCCCCAGGGATGGTGGAGCGTGTGGGCCAGGAGCAGCGTGAGGGAGAGAGTGGCCTCCCGGTTCTTTCCCCTATTTCTCTCATAAAACCTGCAAAGGCTGCTTCTTGGTATTTTCTCTTTTTTAATTTATTTATTAAGGTGTTATATGTGTACATAGCTTACCATTGCCCCCTCCCACCTCCCATTCATGCCCTCCCTCACCAAAGTTCTATGTTCATTGGTTGTACTTATATGCATGCATAACAGTCCTTCAGTTGTTCTCTTATCTCCCCGCAGGTCTCCTTCCCCTCCCAGCTGTCATTTGACAATCTGCTTGTTTTATGGTGACTATATCAGGACCACACGAATAGAGTCTGCTCCTCCTCTGGTTCACGCCGCCCCTCCCCCAGGGCACACGGCTCTGCCAGGACACACAGTCCCCAGGGACACACAGCTCACCTGGGGCACTCGGCCCCTCTGGGGCGCTGGGGTCGTGAATTGGAGGCACCGCGCTAGCTCCTTGCTAGCACAGTGGGCAGGCTGGGACGGCTGCAAGCAGGGAGACCACACTCCAAGGAGTTTCAGCGGAACAGCTGCTGACGTGGATGCCAAGCTCCGAAGCCGCCCACTCCCTGGGCCTGGGGTGGAGTGAGCTCTGTTCTCCATGGGCTTCCCTCACTCGGGGCAGTGGCGGCGGGTGCGGCGGAGACGATGGCTTTTGTGGCTCAATTTCCACTGTATTTTTAAAATCCAAATGGCAGCAGCAGCGCCCCTCCTTGGGGTCCTGGCAGAGGCTCCAGCTCGGCGGCCCTGTGGCAGTGGGCCTGAAGGGCGAAGGGCTAGCCGGGGCCGCGAATGGAAGGTGCTGTGCCATCTCCTCACCAGCACGGCGGGTGGGCTGGGACGGCTGCAGGCGGGCTGAGATGACTGCGGGCGGGGAGACCGCCCTCAAAGGTGTCTCGTTTGTGGCGGAAGCGGAGCTGCTGTGGATGCAGAGGCTAAGTTCTGAGGCTGCCCACTCCCTGAGCCCAGGGCAGAGTGAGCTCTGTTCTTGGTGGATTTCCCTTATTCGCGGCGGGTGCAGCAGCGGGTGCGGCAGTGACAGTCGCTCCTGTGGTTCAATTTCCACTGTAGTTTTTAAATCCACATGGCAGCAGTGGTGGAAGCTTCAGCCCGGCCATGCGGTGGTGGCGGAGGAATGACTCACTGTGGCCGAGAACGGAAGGCGCCGCGCCAGCTCCTGACCAGCACGGCATGCGCGGAGGCCTGGCTGAGATGGCTGTGGGCTGGGAGACGCTGCACCATCTCCTCACCAGTATGATGGGCAGGTTGGGACGGCTGCGGGCTGTGATGGTTGAGGGCGGGGAGACCACGCTCAAAGGCTTCTCATCCCTGCAGGAGCCGAAGGCGCAGTGGAGGCCCGGCATCAGCTCCCTCACACCCACGGTGGGCCAGCCGGGATGGTCAGGGCCTGGGGCAGAGCGAGGTCTGGCTTCCCTCATTCCCAGTGGCAGCAGCTCGGGCAGTTCCAGTTCCGCCATAGTTTTAAACTCCACATGGCAGCATCGGTGCCCTGCTTTGTGTCTAGTTGTAGCCTTCCCATTCTGCCAGCTTTCCTGTAGGTCTGGTGCGATCCCTTTCAATTTTAGCTGTTGTTTTTTTCCAAATTGTTGATGAGGTGGCAGCTTAGGAGACTACCTAGGCCGCCATCTTGTTTTGGTCTTCCTTGGTATTTTCATGACACGGACATGGAATCTGTGAGGTCTGTGACTGAGGGTTCTTCAATGTGGGCACCTGTGGGAGATTGGCCTCACCGGGGCACCTCCAGTTTCCAGGTCATGGATCCCCTCACCTATCCCACAAGTCACACCTGCCTCCAGCCCCTCGTTCCCACCACACCCGTCCCCTGGGTCACACCCGTCACCCTAATCACACCTTCCACCCTGAGTCACATCTGTCCTCAGGGTCACACTTGTTTCCGGGTCTCACCAGATCCCTCCCCTCCCTTACACTTGCCACCTGAGTTACATCTGTACCCTCCAGGTCACACTTATACCCCTGTCACATGGGACCCTGGTCACACCTGCCCCTAGTCACACCTGTCTCCTGGGTCACACCTGTCCCTGTCTTACACCTGTCCCTGGTCACACCTGTCCCCGTGTTACACCTGTTCCCTGGGTCACATCTGTCCCTGGGCCTCACCTGTCCCCTGGGTCACATCTGTCCCCTGGGCCACACCTGTCCCTGGTCATACCTGTCCCTTAGATCATACCTGTCTCCTGGGCCACACCTGTCCCTGGTCATACCTGTCCCTGGTCACACCTGTCCCCTGGTCACTCTCCCCTCAGGGAAATATATCTCAACTAGATTGTCAGAGCAAGTTCAAAACTTCAGAAAACTGTAAAAACTGTATTTAGAAATAGCATGTTTCTTCTTTCCTCCAAATCAGGACCATTTTGGTTACTACGTTTTTTAAATTCCCAATGCCTTTCTTTTCTGTCGAGGTGTGTAGGCAGATGGCTGTTCTTGGGCACCAGGGAGTCTGGAAACAACTGGTTTGGAGCTCTTCGGGGCAGCCTCCTTCCTGTAATGTTTCTCTCCAATGTGCCGACTGTGGGAAGCATACATGATTCCCCACGGGCTGTCCTGTGGTCAGGAAACGGAAAGGCTCCGTGTTCTCTTTTGGGCACTAATTCTCACCCAGATACTTCAAAGACCCCTTCCTTTTCACTTAGCTGCTTTAAAATATAACTAGTAAATAATATTAATTCAGTCACCATGCTGTGCATCATATCCACAGGACTAGTTCATTTTATAACTGGAAATTTGTACCTTTTGACCCCCTTCATCCATTTCACCCCCCTTTCCTAACACCCTTCCCCCGCCCGAAAAAAAAAAATAGCCACTAGTATGTTCTCTGTATCCATGAGTTTGGGACCTTTTGTTTGGTTGTTTTTGTTTTATTTTAATATTCCACATATAAGTGAGGTCATATGGTATTTATCTTTCTTTCTGACTCATTTCACTTAGCATAATACCCTGAAACTCCACCCATGTTGACACAAATGGAAAGATTTCATTTATTTATTTAGTTACTCATTCATTCATTTTATTCATTTATTCATTTCCTCACCCAGTTATTTATTTATTGATTTGAGAGAGAGAAAGGGATGGAGAGAGAGAAACATTGATGTGAGAGAGAAGCATCAGTCGGTTGCCTGTCATATAAGATCTGACCAGGGATGAAACCTGAGACCTATTATGTGACCTGACTAGTAATTGAACCCACAACCTTTTGTTGTACGGAACAATGCTGCAACCAACTAAGCCACCTGACCAGCAAGATTTTATTTTTTATGGCTGAAATACACACACACACACACACACACACACACACACCATAACTTCTTTATTCTCTTTTCCATTGACGGACACCTGGGCTGCTTCCATACACTGGCTGTTGTAAATAATACTGCAGTGAACATAAGGGTGCATTTATCTTTTTAAATTTATGTTTTCATTTTCTTCAGATAAATACTCACAAGTAGAATTGCTGGATCATATGGTAGGTCTAGTTTAAATTTTTTGAGAAGCTTCCATACTATTTTCCAAAATGACTGCACTAATTTACAATCCCACCAATAGTGCACGGGTTCACCTCACACCATTCTTGCCAGCATTTATTATCTATGTCTTTTTGATGACAGCCAATGTGGAGGTGTGAGGTGTCATCTCACTGTAGTTTTGATTTGCATTTTACTGATTATTAGTGATGTTGAGCATCTATTCATGTGCCTATTGTCCATTTGTATGTCTTTTCTGGAAAAAAATGTCTATTTAGACCATCTGCCCACTTTTTAATCAGATTTTTTGGGGTTTTTTTGTTTTGTTTTTGCTATTGCATTGTATAAGTTTTATATATTTTAGATATTAATCACTTTTCAATTATACAATTTGCAAGTATATCCCTTTTCATGTCATTGATGGTTTTGTTTACTGTGCAGAGGCTTTTAATTTAATGTAGTCCAACTTGGTTTTTGCTTTATTTTCTTTGCTTTTGATGTCAGATCCAAAAATTTATTGCCAATATGTATGCCAAGGAGCTCATTGCCTGTGTTTCCTCCGAGGACTTTTATGCTTTCTCGTCTTACATTCACGTCGTTAATCCATTTTGAGTGAGTGCTTGTGTATGGTATAAGACTGTGGTCAGTTTCTTTCTTTTGCATGTAGCTGTCCAGTTTTCCCAGCACCATTCATGGAGAGACAGCCCTTTTCCTACTCTATATCCTTGGCTTCTAGTCCCCAGCCCTCCCTGGTTGTCCGCCTGCGGGATGGGTCACAGGTCAGTGACACCCATGCGGCCTCCTCTCGGCTGCTCTTACCCAGGTGTGCCCCTGTGCCCTCGGCAGCCCACGTCACCCCTGCAGCTGTTTTCCTTGGCCACACTCCCGGCTCCACTGCCCGGAAGAGACTGACTCTATGCCACTCCCTGATATCCTGATTGTCCTGGAAAATGCACGTAAAAGCTTTTATTAGCATGTGCCCTCTCCCTGCAGGCACCTTTCTTCCCCAGTCCATGAAACGGGCCTTCTCTACCAGAATGTGCTCACCGTGCTGGGCAGAGCACGGTGCTCCGTCGCGTTCTGAGAGCACCCAGGGCGCTCCGTGTCTCCTGCCCACATCCGGGGAAGAGGCCAGGGCTCTGTCACCCTACCAAGTGTTAACGCTTTGTCTCATGAAAACACTTCCCTGTAGCGGGTGATAATTAATTGCTCCCTTCCACAAGGCACCGCAGGCTTTGGCGCAGCACCCAGGAGTCATGCTCAGCTCCATAAAAGCCGACACATGAGGAACTGACTGACTTGGTCTGATTCTGACTCACCACCTGTCATTGTTTGTGTCAGAGTTCATCAGTCTTGCTTTGTTTTGGAAAAGATGATTCATGGGTAGGCGTCAGCTGACCAAATAACAACATAGAGGAGAGCACAATGCATGGGACTTGGTATACCCAGTTCTTATGGCAATAAACTGCTACAAATGCATTTTCATGTTTCAACTTAACAAATTCTAGTAGTTCATTACTGGGAAAATGAAGACAAAGTCAGTGTGAAATAGCTATTGGAACTATGCTATGAAATACTCCCCTACATTTCAGACCCTGAACGTTGTATGTATTAATTTGCCCATCTTTGACCTTGAAGACCAGAAAAACTTTATTTAGCTAAGCTTTAAGAATACGCCCCATCAATAACAAGAAAACCAAAATCACCTACAAAATCCTGAGCATATAGTACAGGAAAGATAAGGATACAGAACATCTAATTATGGTCTAACCAGACGATTAACTTTTCTCACACTTTGGCGATGATTAGATCCCATCTGTTTGACCCTGTCATGTGTCTATTCTCACAATCCTCTCAATATTTAAGTACTTTTAACAGAATGGCTTGAATTAAATAGAATATTCCAAGGTGATGAGAACATTATCAGTGTCAAATACAGAAAATTCTAGTGTTGGGTTGATTAAAATAAAAGAAAGCATTTTGATTCCATGAAAGTGAGGCCATAGATTAAGGAGAGAAGACTTCGCAGTCCTGGCATAACTGTGTGGGAATGCTGGCAGATGTTTAAATGTCGCTCTGCTGCCTCGACAGACACAGTGCTCGCTGTTCTATTTCAGGAGCAGGGAGCGTGATAATGAGATAAACACGTCTGACGACAAGAGATCGTTTTCATGAATTAAATTGTTGGAAGGTGAAGGATTTTAATATAGTATATCATTGTACCTGGTATAAATTTATAATTTTTTCCCCAAACTAGACTAAGGTCAAGTTTAAATGAGATTAAATGAACTGATGAAAAGCTGTTTCTGAATCTTTGAAGTGGTTTGGGCTTTTTTATTTTTTATCAAAGTAAGTCTGTCTCATACATGTTAATGTAAATTATGAGAGTAAATGTCATATCTCCATCTGCTCCAACAATCTGCTAAAACATGCAGTTCTTTTGTGGAGAAAATTTGTAATCTTTTCAAATATTGTTATCAGATAATCTCCTGAATAAACTGTGTGTGGGGATCTGTTCTTCCCCAAAGACCTAATTTCCTGCTCCGGCAGAATTTCTCGGCGCTATCTATCCCCAGAGCTCGTCAGTCATCACGTCTTCTCTGTTCCTAGAAAGGGCGCTATCAGCTCTTGACAACATGCCTGCTCCACGTGCTCCGCCCGCCTCTGTGCAGCAGCTGTTGCCGTTGGAAATCGCCCTGGAAGCCAGAAGTCCTTCACAACAGAACGTGCACATGGCAGAAGAGGGAGAGAAGTCAAGGGGGCCGGCTTTCAACCCCAGGACGGGTGGACTCAGAGCACCTCCGGGGTTCAGTTTCCCAAGAGCCAGCATCAGTGGAAAGGGCCTGCCCCACGGCCTGGAGGCTGTGCTGCTTTTCCCCGGAGAGCTGGGCCGGTCACCCCTGCTCCCAGCCTCACTTTCCACATCTCTGGTAACAACCGACAAAGCGCTATACAGCGCTAGCCAGGTTAGCTCAGTGGATAGAGTGTTGGCCTGCGACCAAAGGGTCCAGGGTTTTTTGATTCTGGGCAAGGCATGTGCCCTGGTTGAAGGATCCTCCCCAGCCCAGGCCCTGGTGGGGCTTCTGCAGGAAACAACCAATCGATGTGTTCCTCTCACACTGATGTTTCTCTGCCTTTTCCTCTCTCTTCCACTCTTCTCTAAAAATCAATGGAAAAAATATCTTCAGGTGAGGATAACAACAACAACAAAATAAAGTGCTATATAGACATCCTATATAATAAAAGCTTAATATGCTAGGTGTCCGGTCGCCCGTTCAACCAATGAAAGCATAATATGCTAAGGCCGCTCAACAGCTCACTCTGACATGCACTGACCACCAGGGGGAAGATGCTCCGAACAACAGTTTAGCTTGCTGCTGGGGTCCAGCCGATCAGGACTGAACGGACAGACCAAACATGCCCTTCAGCCCTTCTGAGGTCCCTCCCCTGCTGGCCAACCTCCCATATCCCTCTCCAGCCCCAGTTGTGCACCATTGGGGTCCCGCAGCCTGGCCTGCACCCTCTCACAATCTGGGATCCCTCAGGGGATTTTGGAGAGCTGGTTTGGGCCCCATCCCGCAAGCCAGCTCAAGGGACCCCACTGGTGCACGAATTTGTGCACCAGGCCTCTAGCTACA
The DNA here is from genome assembly GCA_963924515.1 of Vespertilio murinus. NCBI lineage: Eukaryota > Metazoa > Chordata > Mammalia > Chiroptera > Vespertilionidae > Vespertilio > Vespertilio murinus. The sequence goes on along the minus strand of OZ004717.1, from coordinate 48,261,252 downwards.
CATACAGCACTATGGAGCTCAAAACCACCACACGGTTCTTCTGTAAACTTAAAGAAGACAAATATGTATATTATTTTCCCATGTTGCATTTTTAAGCCCTAATTTAAATTTGACAAAGCAAATAAAACATAGCAAATAGGATTCTAAAATATTAAATTGCAAGACATCTTAAAAATTGTTTACTTCAACCGAAACCGTTTTTGGCTCAGTGGATAGAGTGTCAGCCTGCGGACTGAGAGGTCCTGGGTTCGATTCCAGTCAAGGGCATGTACATGAGTTGTGGGCACAACTGAGTTGATGTTTCTCTCTCATCGATGTTTCTAACTATCTGTCCCTTTCCCTTCCTTTATGTGAAAAATCAATAAAATATATATTTTTTAAATTGTTTACTTCAGCTCCCTCATTTTAAAGGACTTTTTAAAAATTATTTGGAAAGTTAAATGGATTGACACTAATCTTAGTGGAGTCATATGATAAAATTGGACTAAATATTGGCTTATTATAAAGCCATATTAAGGTCAGAATGTTTTGCTTTTAGCAAAAAGACACCTCATTACACAAAATGTAAGTGTTTATGGAGACAGCATGTCAGGTCAGTGCAGGGTCGGACTGAGCTAGGTGATCTTAGGACAGATACTGAGAACAATTCACACAGCCTCTGCCTTCAAGGTGCTACACTCTATAAGTCAAAGAAACAAACAAAACATTGCAGTTTCTTATGAAACTAAACATACTCTTACCATATGATCCAGCAATCACTCTCCTTGGTGTTTATTCAAAGAGCTGAGCTGAAAACGTATGTCCATACAAAACCCTGGACATACGCTTACAGCAGCTTTCTTCATAAAGCACCAAAGGCTCTCCAGCAGCTGAATGGATAAATAACTGTGGCACACCCAGACGAAGGCATGTAATTCAGCAGGAAAGAGATATCAGCTATCAAGCCATGAAAATACATGGAGGAAACTTAAAAGCTAATTACTAAGCAAAAAAAGCCAATCAGAAAAGACTACATACTATATTATTTCAATTATATGACTTTCTGTAAAAGTAAAACTGTGGTGGCAGTAAACAGATCAGGGGTGTCAGGGGTTGGGAGTGCGTGAATAGGCAGAGCACAGAGTATTTTTAGGACAGTGAAACTACTCTGGTACAATAGTGGCAGACCTATGGCATTACACAGTTGTCCATACTCAGAATTTACAACACCGAGAGTGAGTCTTAATGTCAGCTGTGGGCTTTGGGTGATGATGGGTCCACGTAGCAAGTGCACCACTGTGGCAGGGGATGCTGATGATGGGGGCCTGCCTGTGTAGGGCAGGGGACATCATGGGAAGCTCTGTATCTCCTACCAGTCTCCATGTGGTTTCTTGTTCAAATCTCTACTTGTAGGACTTCAGTTCAGCTAGATTTCAGGCAGTTCTGAATGATGGTTGTTCTGTAGATTAGTTGTTACCTACACTCTCATCTTGATCAGAAGCATTTTAAATGATCCTATCTAATAAAAGAGTAATATGCAAATTAACCATCACTCCGCTAGACCCACAAGCCATGCCCACTCCCACCAGTCAATCAGGATCAAATATACAAATAAACCCAACCAAGATGGGTCTACAGCCGCAGAGCAGGAGGGAGGCTTAGGTTTCCCTGGCAATGGAGGAAGCCAAGCTTACTACCTGCCCTTGCTGGCCTAAGCCTCCATTCAAGGCTACAAAGTTTCAATTATAGAAGGTAAACAAATTCAAACAAAAATGGCATCAGCCACTGAGTTGAAAAGAGCAGGAGGCTAGGGTTGCCCCTGGCAATGGAAGAAGCCAAGCTTTCTGCCTGTCCTGGCCTGCCTTGGCCTCCACTTAAGGCTACAAAGTTTCAATTATAGAAGATACATAAGTCCCAACAGAAATGGCTGCCACCACAGAGAGAGCAGCTTTGTCTCCATTCCAGGCTACACAGTTTCCATTATAGAAGGTAAATAAATCCCAGATACCAGGGCCTCCCATTGGGTTGTGAGGGGGTGTGGCTGGCCTGAAAACCACCACAAGCCCCTCATCCAGGCTGCCCCACACCCCAAGGGAACCCCCACCCTGATCTGGGACACCCTTCAGAGCAAACCAGCTGGCTCCCACCCATGCACCAGGCCTCTATCCTACCTAATAAAGGAGTAATGTGCAGATTGACCATCACTCCAACACACAATGTGGCTGCCCCCATGTGGTCAAAGATCCTGCCCCCATGTAGACACAAGATGGACACCACAAGATGGCCAGTATGGGAGGGCAGTTAGGGGTTACCAAGCCAGCAGAGGAGGGAAGTTGGGGGTGACCAAACCTGCAAGGAAGGGCAGTTGGGAGGGGCTCAGGCCTGCAGGGGAAGGCAGTTAGGGGTGACCAGGCCTGAAGGAGAGGGGAGTTAGGCTCAAAAAGGCTGGCAGGGGAGTGGTTAGGGGGTGATCATGCTGGCAGGCAGAAGCGGTTAGGGGCAATCAGGAAGGCAGGCAGGCGAGCAGTTAGGAGCCAGCAGTCCTGGATTGTGAGAGGGATGTCCATTTAGACCTAATCCCACCTGGCAGTCAGACATCCCTCGAGGGGTCCCAGATTGGAGATGGTGCTGGCTGGGCTGAGGGACACCCACCCACCCACCCACCTCTGTGCATGAATTTCATGCACCAGGCCTCTAGCTATGATTATAAAACTTTTCAGGACCAAGTTCCCCCAGGTAGAGGTTGCTGATAGCATTCTGGGCATTTTGCTCTTACAAAGTCTCTCTCGGTGTATGGCCATCACCAGGTCTCTTCTCTGTTCAGGGAGATCCCAGAGAGGGACAGGATGCCTTCTCCCAGGGACATTCCTCCTGCGCATGTGGCATGGCATCCACGACATTGAGAGCCTCCAAAAAAATGTTTGTCAAATCAATGTGAGTGCTTTTAAGTGACAATGAAATGAGCGGACTAAATCATCGTCTTCCACAGAGAAGCCAACTATGATGAAAGTGGTTCCAGATGCTCTGCTGGGGGGAGACAGTTCCTACTGCATTGATCCATGGCTGTAGAACTCCCAAACTTCCAGAGCCCTCGACATTGTAGGGCCATCAGCAGAGTACAGACCGAGAGAAGGAGGAACCAAGGAGCCTTAGCACTCGAGTTAGAGGGAGGCAATGCGGAATTGTTCTCTCGGAGAAATTAAACAGGTAGGCCTGTCTGTCCATGGTGACTTATGAACACAGTGCAACTCGCTATATTAGCCTCCCGACTCTTCACTGATTGCTAAATGCCAACAAAACCTTACCTTTACCTCTATGCCTAAGTTTATTTAACAATTATTTTAAAGATCAAAACTTTAAAGAAAAAAATTAAAATACATTTTTATTTTAAAACTTCTACTACTAAAGAAATTTTAAAGATTATAATATGAAGCCTTTAAAATATGCATTTTAGAAATGTGTTTACTCTTCATTTGAGGGATATTTTAAAATCTGTTTTCCCACACATATGCACTATTCTTTAAGAATAAGAACTAACATGTAACATAAATATAGGAAATTTAAAATAATATATTTTATAAGAAAAAAAATATAATCATTACACATCAGCCACTGCCAGCCATCATGAGGACATAGGTATGACTTGAGGTTCATTATAAAAGCACAGTTTTATCAGAAAACATGGTAGAGGTTCCTGTGCTGTTGATACTGGTGTGTCCATGAGCTTGGAAAGACACTCTCCGAGGCTTGCTGCTCAGCTCGGCAGGTCAGCGCATGTCCCAGGAAAAAGCTGTCTGTGGATGCATCCTAACTCCTCCCCTCGAGTTCTGATGGTTTAGAGTCGCTCTTCATCTTTACCCAGAAAAGCACACTCCAGCTCTGTGCTCCAAACCCATCCAACTTCTATAATAAAACTCTACTTACTTGTAAAAAGCAAAGGGAACACATTCTTTGAGCTCAAAGAAGATATTACTTGCTTTTTCTGGTTATTTTGCATTATATATTCTTGTATAAAGTCTTTTCAAAAAATAAATATTACCCTGGGTTATTTAAATATGATATTTAGAACTTTTTAAAACTATATAGCAGAGTATTTGCTTAAACTTAAATGCAAACTAAAATTTTAAAAAACTCATTGATTAAAAAGCTCAGGAAAAATTCAAAGTCAAAATAAATAATAAAACATGAATCCCAAATAAATAGCAGGATTTTAATCAACCATGAGTAAATGTCAAAGTGGGAAAGAAAAATAATAATTTTTATCCAGAAGTTCATGAAGGAGTATTTTTTTGAGGGGGTTGGGTAGGGACTTAACCAACAGAAGTTTATTTTCTCGCAGTTGTAGAGGCTTCAAGTCAAAAGCAAGGTGTCATCAAGGTTGGTTTCTTTTTTTTAATTAATCTTTATTGTTCAGATTATTAGTTGTTCCTCTTTTTCCCCTTATAGCTCCCCTCCACTCGGTTCCCACCCCACCCCATGCCCTTACCCTCCCCCACCCATTGTCCTCATCCATAGGTGTATGATTTCTGTCCAATCTCTTCCCATACCTCCACACTCCCTTCCCCCAAGAATTGTCAGTCCACTCCCTTTCTATATCCCTGATTCTATTATATTCACCAGTTTATTCTGTTCGTTAGATTAATTCACTTGATTTTTAGATTCACTTGTTGATAAACATGTATTTGTTGTTACTCCAAAAATATGAAGATAGTGTAAGGAACCTCTGGGACAACTTCAAATGTACCATCTGAATTATGGTGGTGACAGAAGAAGAGAGAGAGCAAGATATTGAAAACCCATTTGAAGAAATAGTGACAAAAAACTTCCCCCACCTGATGAAAGAAATAGACTTACAAGTCTAGGAAGCACATAGAACCGCAAAGAGTTTCACAGACAAGAAAAAGCTAAAGTAGTTCATCACTGCCAAACCAGGATTATATGAAATGCTGAAGGGTATTTTTTAAGAAGAGGAAGAAGAAAAATGTAAAGATAAAAATTACGAAGGGATATTTTAGTTGAGGCCAGAGAAAGTTTGAAGGCTCATCTGACCATGGAAAGCCTGTCTTTCAGTTTATTAATATGAAGCTTGACAGTCACTAATTGCCAGGAAATGATCTTCCTGGCTGGGAACAAATTGGGAGGAAAAGGAACTGCAGCGTACCAAAGCATCAGTGCCTTGAGAGATCACCATCAAAAGTCAAAACACCACGTTAGGGTTAGTGCTGCTTGACCAACAACAACACAAAAGTACTTTGGAAGTTTATAAAGTTCTATGGATTTAGAGCATTCAAAACAGGCTTCAGTAAATGGTGGAGTTTGAACTGGGCCTTGAAGAACAGATAAATTCTGAGAAGGTAGAGAGGAAATGTTAATATAAACAAGGGGATGGCAAGAATTTGGTTGTCTCATCATGAATCTGGATTGCATACCATAGAAACTATTTCTAAATAAACATTTTGAGTTGTAAGTCAGGATGTACATCAGATGACTTCAAATGATCCTGGTGAACTAATTAATGAGTCATAATTGGTTATCTACTAGGCACTGACATCATACAGGCCTCCACTTTTTGCCATGTACTGTGCTCATTAACCAGAACATCACTGTGAGAAAAAATAGCCATGTGTCCACCTCTGGCATAATCAAGGCAACAGTCTTTATTCAGAAACCCACAGATGCATATGAGACAGAAAAATCACCAACCTATAGCACCACTTGTGAACAGAACAGACAGCATGTTAATTCAAGATGAGTAACCCAAAGCTCATGTCCTCCACCCAACACAGCAAGGTCTCCTGTGGCAGTTTTCTGGAAAGTGGTTGTACTTAATGTGATAGAGGAGGAAGACAGAGGTTCCAGGGGGTTAAGTAATAGAGACACCGATTTTAGTCCCATGGGTTTCTGTTACAATTACAAATGCCACAAACTTAGACTGGCCTTTGCTTCAGATAGAAATTTACTCAAAGACTAAATTACTGCATGCCCAGGAGATTGTAAGGTGGTTCCTGCACTGAAGTTCCTCCTACTTGAAGGTTCGGTCAAACCACGCTCTTCTTCTATACATAATATAATTCCTGAACTAATAAGCATTGATGATCCTGTACAAAGAGGTGTACCATCAAGACATTTCAACAAGTAAATAAATAATATGACCTCTGCTCTAAAATGATTGCATGTTCACCTATCATTGGTCTTTGCATGGATCGTATTATTTCTAAATATAATCTCCCTACTAATTCTTACCTGAAAGCTCCTTTGTTTAGTATTCCTTTTTCAGCCTTATCAAATCAAAGGGAAACTTGAAACATTTGGCTTTCTCGAGCATCTTTTAAATTCTCAACAGTCTATATCAAATTAGCATTCAGCATCATTTCTGTGAAAACTTTAAATTAAGACTTGATTTTAATTACCTCTCAATTGCATCCTGTGCCACTCCTGTGTTAGATATTTTAAAGGAAGTGAAGTTGCTAGGGAAAATTCAATTTTAAAATGCAATATGACAACTTTAGACTCAACTTCTGTTGCAATTATGAAGTGATTCTTCAAAACAAGGCGCCTTCATAATTTGTTTTCTTTTTTTGATTACATATCTTTTACCTGTCACCTCAAATTTCCACATGTATCTATGCTTTTTCAAAACCAGTGGGTAGAAAACAGCCAGGGGGCCCACGTAGAACCAGACAAAGCCCAAAGCACGAGCGTTCTCTGCATCATTGTTTGTTCATGGTTGTAAAGACTTTGAAACAGTTTTTAAAATTTTATAAATGTTAACAGTTTAGAATTTTATGGATTTACTAGAAGCCCAGTGCACAAATTTGTGCACCTTGAAAGGAACTGTGGGCCCCAAAGCTGCAGTGGACACAGTGGAGTGTCTGGGTTCATCCTCTTCAATCCTGCCCGGCCGCTCCAGCTGTAGCCCCGGTCCCCCGTCTGTTGGCAGCCACATTCCCATGTGCAGCCAGCACCAGCCCCCTCACACCTGCTGATGGCAGGAAGCCATTGAGGACAGCACCATCAGCGGGTACGAGTGGAAGCTGCTGCCTTGATCCCCCCTCGGGAGCAGGGGGGGTTGAAAAAGCCCTGAGGGGCGATTGGGGCAGGCAGCTGCACTGGTCCCTGCTGACAGCACTAAGCGATCAGAGCAGGTGCCGGGCGCTGGCAGCAGGTGTAAGTGGGGCCAGTGCTGGCAGCAGGTGTGAGCACCTGGTGTGTCCGCAGCACATGGGAGCAAAGAATTTTCAGTAACCACCAGAGGCTCACCCCAATGACAGCGACTGGCACCCCACCTTGATCTGGCACCTCCACTCACCTGTTCCACCATTCCTCTGCAGCAGATTCCCACCATGTTTCACACTCAGCCACCTGCTGCTGATGCCTTCCATGCCCACGTGTGCCCCCTGGTGGTCAGCCACATCATAGCAATTGGTTGTTTGGTTTTCCACTGTTCGGTCTATTTGCATATTAGGATTTTATAAGTGTAGATAACCTGATCACTCCTGCTAACTGGCTTTGGAAGTGGTTTCAGTGAACAAAGGCTCCTGCTAGCACTTAAACATTTCCTAATGAAGCAAATATACATAAACAATAATGAAGATGATGGTGGTGGGGTGGTGATAACAGCTACATTTATCAATACCACTGTGCTCCAGGGGCAGTTATAGGCACGTTATGTGTATTAGTTAATCTAACCCACAACCACTCTTGGAGAAAGATTCCATTTTCTCCACCGCTTTATAGTAGAGAAACCAAGGCACATAGGTTTCATTGCAAGTGAGAAATAGAACCCAGATTCTATTCTGTTAGTGGGGGGCCCAAAATTGTTTTAAGCCACGATATCATTGATTTCTGCCTCTGTCTTTGAAATAAAGAGAGGACTTTCTCACACCACTTTTTCCACTTTGAATAGGAAAACTAACTGTTTTAAACTAAACTCAAAATGGGTTAAAAAAAAAAAAAAGACTTCAATATAAGTCATGACACCAAAAAATCCTAGAAGAAACCATAGGCATTATTGTTTATGTATATTTGCTTCATTAAGAAATGTTTAAGTGACAGCAGGAGCCTTTGTTCACTGAAACCACTTCCAAAAAAAGCTCAGACATCTCACATGTTCGGGAGTGGGGAGGGGGAATGGTAAGATATGTACACATATAATACCTTAATAAAAAAATAATAATAATAAAAGCTCAGACATCTCTCATAGCAATACATCTACCAATACATCTTCAAGGGCAAGAGAAACTAAAGGAAAAAAATAAACAAATGGGACTATATCAAAATAAAAAGTGTCTTCACAGAAAAAAAATCAACAAAAATTAAAAGGGAGCCCACTGCGTGGGAGAACATATTTGGCAAAGATACATCTGATAAAGGGTTAATATCCAAAATATATAAGGAACTCCTACATCTTAACAAAAGGAAGACAGACAATCCAATTAAAAAATGGGCAAAGGACCTAAATAGACACTTCTCCAAAGTGGACGTACAGATGGCCAAGAGACATATGAAAAAATCCTCAAAGTCACTGATCATCAGAGAGATGCAAATTAAAATGACAATTATCGCCTCACTCCTGTCAGAACAGCTACCATCAACCAATCAGTAAATGACAAGCGCACTGCTGGTGGGATGCAGACTAGTGCAGCCATTATGGAAAACAGTATGGAGTTGCCTCAAAAAATTAAAAATGGAACTGCCATTTGACCTAATGATCCCACTCCTGGTAATAGATCCTAAGAATCCTGAAACACCAGTCAGAAAGAATGTATGCACCCTATGTCCATAGCAGCATTATTTACAATAGCTAAGATCTGGAAACAGCCCAAGTGCCCATCAGTAAGTAGATGAGTGGATAAAAAGCTGTGGTACATTTGCACATGGAATACTATGCAGCAGTAAAAAAAAGAAAGATATCTTACTCTTTGCAACAGCATGGAGGGACCTAGAGTGTTATACTAAGTGAAATAAGCCAGTCAGAGAAAGACAAGTATCATGTGATCTCACCATATATGGAATCTAATGAACAATATAAACTGATGAACACAGTAGATCCAGAGACATGGAAGCACAGAACCGACTGACAAATCTGAGGGAAACAGCAAAGGGAAGGTGGGGCAAGGGCTGTGGGTGAGGAGAGATTAACTGGGAATGGACATGCATATGTACTTAGCCCATGGACACAGATACCGTGTTTCCCTGAAAATAAGACATCCCCCGAAAACAAGACCTACTTCATGGAAACATAACACATCCCCTGAAAAAAAGACCTAGCGCACCTTTGGGAGCAAAAATTAATATAAGACACTGTCTTATTTTCGGGGAAACAGGGTAATGGTGTAGTGAAGGCCTGTGAGGGGCAAGTGTGAGGTGGAGGGGGGTCAATGGGGAAAATAAGGGGCACATCTGTGACACTTTCAATAATAAAGATAAGTTAGAAAGAAAGAAAGAAGAAAGAAAGAGAGAGAGAGAGAGAGAGAGAGAGAGAGAGAGAGAGAAAGAAAGAAAGAAAGAAAGAAAGAAAGAAAGAAAGAAAGAAAGAAAGAAAGAAAGAAAGAAGAAAGGGAGGGAGGGAGGAAGGGAGGGGAGGGGGCTTTGCAGGCACATTGATTGATTAATAAATGTAAACAGCTAATGATGGCATCACATTTTGCAGAACACAGAGCTAGATCCACAGTGAACAGGGCACTTCTGACTTTAAAACAGTGCTTGGCCCCTTCCTATCTCAGAGATTTCCCAAAACAAAAAGGAAAAACCCTGAAGCCCAACCTGCCATCCTGGAGCAGGAGTGGGGGCTGGGGCTGACAGGCACCAAGCACAGAGCTGCAGGAGCCTGAGGAGCATGGTGGGCAGGAGCCACGCAGAGGCCTGCTGGGAGGAGGCAGCCTGCTGCAGAGGCCGCTCCACAGGAGAGGAGGACTTCGTGTATCGCCTGGAGCTGCTGATCTCAACCGCCTGGAGGCAGGATGACTGTAAGTGCCTCACTCACACCTGCTGTGTCACACCCGCCTGTGTCACACAGGAACTGCTACCAACCGGCCAGAAGCTGGCCACCTTGCTTGGTCCCTTTCTCATCTGAACTCGTGGGAGGAATATGTCAGGTGGAACCCACCCCTTTAAAAAATGGGTAAGGATGCCAAGGACTGTGCCCCAGACCTCCCCTGGCATCCCAGAGGAGGTAACAGGAACAAGAGAAACGAGTCCCTCCTAGAAAGAACTCTGGGAAGGAGCAAGTGATAATAGGACCATCGGTGACACCATGATATTTTTTTTTAATATAATGAATAGATTGTTCCAGAAAATAAAAATCCAAAGCAAAGAGACATGAGCTCTGAAGAGAAATGGTAGGAAAACAGAAAAAGGAAGGTCCAATTGGCTGAGAAGAAGTGGGGAAAGACAACGCCATCATATGGATGAAGCAAACAAGGGAAAGTACATGGAGGTCAAAATGGGGGAAAGGAAGCAAAATGAGATGAAATGAGCAAGTTAAGTGATTGGAGAGAAAAATCAGGCATGTGGAGGAGAAATAAGATTTCAATATGTGATATGCAGCCCGGCTGCTGAGGCTCAATGGTTGAGCATCAGCCTACGAGCCAGAAGGTCACCGTTCCATTCCCGGTGAGGGCACATGTGGGTTGCGGGCACATGTCCCAGTATCGGCATGCAGAAGGCAGCCGATCAATGATTCTCTCTCATCACTGATGTTCCTCTCTCTCTCCCCCTCCCTTCCTCTCTGAAATCAATAAAAATATATTTTTAAAAAGATTTCAAGATATACAAAAAAATCTTAATGTAATGGTAGAAAAAAAAAGGAATGGTTTAAGAAAATTATCCAGAAGTTTAGAAATACTTAAACATGTGAGTCACAAAACAGTGGATTCTCAGATAAAAATGCCCAGAAAATGTGCGACATGAAGGAATTTCCAGCTAAGCTCCTACTTGTCATACCTTCTGGAGCTGGAGGTAGTATGGCAACAGGTAAGCCCAATACCTTCTCACACTGGAAATCTTAAAGTAATGAAAAGGATAAACATAAGAACTAAGAAAAGAGGGACAGGGACTGAGGGAGAGGGGCCAGGGCTGGAGCAATGGGAATATTTGCATAGTGTGAACAATAAAATGTAAAATAAAAAGAAACCACTTTAATATTAATTAAAATCAGGTATGGAAAAGGAAGATGTAAGGTGGGAAAACCTAGAAATATCATTATTTTATCAATGACAATAATTAATTCAATAGATCCTCCATTAATAAATAATTGCAAATTATGCAAAAGAGCAGAACAAATTCACACGATATTGTAACTGTCAAAAAACACACAACAAAAACCTTTTTTTCTCCTCTAAGTCATCCTCTATCAAAGATAAAATCAAAATACATCATTAGTTATTGAATAACCTTATCTGAGAATATTAGGTAAGGTTTACAAACTAGAAAATATCCCTTAAAATAAAGAGAAATCCTTAAAAGCTAGCACTCGTGTGCCCCAGGGGGGCCATGTGCCCCAGGTGAGCCGTGTTCCCCAGGGGGCCGTGTGCCCCGGGAGAGCCGTGTGCCCTGGGGAAGCGGTGGGACCCCGGGGGAAAGGGGCGGTGTGAACCGGAGGAGGAGTGGATTCTATTCGTGTGGTCCTGAGACATTTGGACAGTCTGTAGCCATTAGCTACAGAACACTTTGTTGTATTTCCCTACAAAAACAAATGAGAGAGAGTGTCCCACTTGAAATTCATATATGGAAAAAAGGAAAAGAGAAGGGAAAAAAATCTGTTGAACGGAATAAAGTGGTGAATATAGTAGAATCAGGGGCAAAGAAGGGGAGTGGACTGATAATTATCAGGAGGATAAGGGGGTGGGGAAGCAGTGAGAGACTGGATTGAAATCGTATAACCAATGGATGAAGACAATTGGGGGAAGAGGGGGTAAGGGCAGAGGGTGGGATGGGAACTGGGTGGAAGGGAGCTTTGGGGGAGAAAAAGGAGAAACAATTGTAATAATCTGAGTAATAAAGATTTATTTGTATTTACATTTTAATTGAGGATCCAAATCCTCACAACGTGTTACAAGGCAACTGCTTCCATGCAATTGTCTTAGCAGATGGGCTGCCGCTGTTTAAAAACCACATGTCAAGCCACGCTGTTACCTGAGCCTATGTGTTCTGGAACAATCAGACTCCGGGCTGCCTAAAGAGCAGATCCAGACTTTCCTGCTGTTTCTATAACTAAACAGAGAGAGATCTTTGGCCTTCATTCTGAGTCTGCAGGCGGACTTTCCTTCATGGCGAGGCTGAGCCCTCTTTAATGAAAGACACGCTCTTTGCTGATGGAAATCTCTAGAAAAGGATAGCGACCCGCCACTTCTGCTCCTGACAATGAAGAGAACGTGTGTTGTTTCCCTCTATTCTACTCTTACTGATGCTTTAACCTTTGATGAACCCACTAGTAAAATCGCGGCTTTTTAATTTAGGGTTTAATGTTTATTTCTTTCCTTTTTTCTCTCTTTTCTCTGCCTCCCTTTTACCTGCTTCCTCGCTGGTCTCCTCTGCAAAATGACCTTGGTAAGAAGTGATAATGAAGGTAAACTGCAAAAGGCCACAGACTGGTTCCAGAGAAGAAAGCTGTTGTCTGGCACCCTGAGCAGGCCCAGCAGGAATTCCTGCACCTTGAAATTGGTGAGCTCTGTCCTCGGCTCAGCCTGTGGGGGGGGGGGGGGGGAGGGTGCTGGTGGCGACTCACAGGTGAAGGAGGAGGTGGAAGCAGCTGCTGCGGGAAGGGAGAGACAGAGAGGGAATGGGCCAGGGCAGGTGGGGAGGTGCTCAGGACCCAGCCTCACTCTCCACCCTCCATGCCGGAGGTGGGCGGGAGGGGGGGTAAGGGGGGGCTGGCTGAACCAAAAGGGAGCTGCAGAGGAAGGCACACCCCGGGCTGGCGCTCAGTCTGCAGGGGTTCCAGGTTGGGGGGAGGGAGAGGGCCAAGTGCATTAACACTCTCATAGACGCCCACAAACACACACCCCTTCCTGGGCACAGGGTTCCTATACTCAGCTCCCCATTAGCATCAACCAACCAGGTCCCTGGAAGTGCTGGGTCTATCATAGAGGGGGAGAAGGAGGTGTTGTACCGAGATTCCGTGATCCCCAAGGACCAGCAATTAACGAGAGAGCCTCTTCCATGTTAACATGGGCTTTGTCCCACTCTCACCGACAGCATGACGGACAAGAGACTGAACTTAGACAGGTCAAGGGGTTTTATACAGGTGGTAATGTCACTGCTTTGGCTGATCCTGATTGGTTGGGTGAGGGCTAGGGTCCAGTTAGCTCCACCCTGCCCTTTCATTCCCCCCTTGTCTTATGTGCATGAGTCAAATCATTGGCTCAGCCTATTTCCTTTCAGCATAAACAACAAATACAGTTACCAAGACCCTTAGTACCACAATTCCCGTCAGTACTGTCCTCACTGAAGTCCAGTTCCCCTCCTGCAGGCATCAAGTCTCCTCCTGGCCTGCGTGGAGCCCAGGCTGGAGATATCACAGGTGAGGGCACTGGTTGCCAGGATCCAGGCCATGCAGGAGCTGGGAGTCATGTAGTCAGGTCTGGGTGCCTTCTACTTCAACAGCCGTGGGCATGCTCAGAATCATCCCTTTGAGTCCTTGGGCAGTAAATTTCTTTACCCACACTGAGTTCCCAGGCTACAGGGTCTGCGGTGGGCACTGGCAGTGCATCTGGAACAAGCAAACTGCAGAGCCTGTAAGAACTTGAGCAAGTAAATGGTTACCCTACATGATCCAAAAAAAAAAGGGGGGGGGGGGGGGGAACTCGTCCCAGTAAAGGGTTGGTCCAATTTTCACCAATTGGACACATTTAGTTAAACCTCTTTTCAGAGTCCAGCTCACACCTGTCCTAAAGCTTGAGCTATCTAGGTATAACCTCCTGGAGTAATCTCTGTAAAATCCACCTACCAATGGTCTCCTGGGGAATTTTCCTGGGACCCAAATTCCCAAGGGGACCCCCTTACCTTGCTTAGCCTTTACCTGTGCTCAGACAGTACTTCTAGCAACTCTGGCCCACAGAAGCTCAGAAGTCTTGGTGACACCTAAGTGGATAACCTGGTGTCACTGGACTACTCTGACCTAGAGCCTCTGAGACCAACAGTCTGTCATCTGGAGGGTCCACCAATCATCTGGTCCTTCAGTGGCTTGCAACTGTTCAGCCAATTCCTTCCAGCTGCAGTTGATAACCCTCTTTCTCTGTGGATGGCACAGTGTCTCCATCAAAGGGCCTGGATTAAGGCCAAAAGTTCAGGAACGGTGCCCAAATGGTATGGTCCAGGGTGACTACCGCTGCTTCTCATGATGGCAGCACTGTGTCACTTCCATGCAGCCACGAATGGGCTCCTCTGGACCATCATCCGGAAGCAGGCCGGCAGGGCTGACAGCCAGTGTAGCTCCTGGCCCAGAGTCTGCTTATCTGCCTCCTTCACTAGCAATGCTGTGGTGGCCACTGCCCGGAGGTATGGCCACCCTGCTGCCACAGGGTCCAGTCTTTTAGACAACAGGTCTCTGCCAGGGACCTAGATTCTGAATGAGAACCCCTTTGGCAATGCGCTTTACCTTACTCACATAAGGGCTTCTCAACGTCTGACAAGGCTAGGGCAGGTGCTGAGACTTCCAGTTCAGCAGCTGCATTCCCCCGGGGTCCACAGTCCTTCCAAGGTCCACAGTCCTTCTCTGATGTCCAGTGGCTCCTTGGACTCATGTATGGGTCCCATGGGCTCTGTAACTAACAAGCTTGCCTCTCCTAATTAACCTGTCAGGACATTCTCTTTACAACCTTTAAACCTTCTTTTTATATCCTTCAAAAATACATAACCATGCCTCAAATCTTATAGAAAAGGCAGGGGAGGAGGGAGCAGGTTGCGTACACTGTTTCCAGGCCTCCGGCCACTTGAAATTTAAATGCCACATTTTCCCTACAGATACAGATTTATCTGCATCTCTAAGCCAGCCCCTCCTACCCCCCCCCCCCCGCCCAGAACATGCGTGAAAAGTGTCCAAGCAGTCGTGGGGGGTTAAATCATACAAATAATTATTCTCACGTTGTTTTAGCACAATTCTAAATAAACTACAAACATTTGTGATGAAGTCTACTTAAATCTATAAAGTAGACACACATGACTGAAACCAAAACTGACTACCAAAGTTTAAGCAACCTAGTGTACAAAATACAAGATGCAGGTACAAGCCCAAATTCAAGCTTACAATGTGATTATAAATGATAACAACAATGGCATATGAGAAAAATCAAGTCATAAAAGGACATAAAACAATCAAAACAAATTAATATGGCTATCACTTTTTCTACATTAAGAGAAAAATATATGACTTGGCCTACTTTTTCACAAGAGGCACACTATAAATTCTCAATAAATTTACTTAGGTCTGTGTGAAACAATCTGGATAGGGCTCAAGCATCACATAGATTCCTCATCTGACAAATGAGAACAAATCAATCCTTGAGATCTTTGATCATTCTAACTGGAAAGTGCTGCTAATACAGTTCAGCCTGCCATATAACATTCTAATATTTCTCTCCAAGCTCTTGTCTCTTATTTGTACTCTAGGCATTTAGTTACCACATATAACTTCTCTCAATTCAATTTGAACCTTAAACTTTCAGAGCTTGCAAGTCAAATATTTAGCAATTCTTTATTATATTCACATGTAAACTTGTCCTTTAAAAAAATGACCACTGGCAGAAAGCTGATTTCAAAGGAGCCACCTTTAGCCATTTATATGCAAATGAACACATTCTTTAAAGATGGCTGAAAGCAGGAACTTGCCTACCTGGAGCTGGGGGGAAGGGCATCTCACCCCTTCCTCCATTAAAAATTGTTTTCATAGCCAGAAAAGACTCTAAACTTTCAGAACTTTAAATTTTTCAAGTAGCAAATCAAATACTTAGCATTTCCAAAATTAATAATACTTTTACGTTTTTTAAGCAATTCTCTAGACTTCATGCAAGGCATCCTTGGATTAACACTTCAATAAACTTGTTATCTATTTTCTGTTTACCTGCCTCAGGGCAGGAATTTCAGAAGGGCTTTTGTTTTGGGGAACCCAGCTTTAATTTATCTCCCTATGTGCACTCCTTTGAACTAGCCTTTCGTCTTTACCTGAGAGCACAAGGCCTCCCAGACCCAACTCCGTTCAGTGCTGCCACACGCTGAAGCAGCTTCATGGCAAGCTGGCCCACATCAGCTCCAAGTCGGCTGCTAGGCGCTGCCCTGCGATGCCTGCCCAGCAGCGACCAGCCACCCACCAGGCTCCCCGGGGACCACTGCAAGCCAGTCTCAGCCGGGGCGATCCACCCGAAGGGCCAGAGAGCCCTGCCTCCCAAGCTAGGCTGCCACTGTCCCAGCCGAGCTCAGACGCGCAGACCAAGCCCCCATGGAAGCTCCCCCTCCCCAGACCTGATGCCACCAGGGGGCCCCAGGCCACCACGCCAGCTCTGCCCCTCAAACAAGACCACCCTGCTCTGCTTCGCCGGCTCTGAGACCCAAAATCAGACCTGGGAAAGGCCTCCATTCCTCTCCCATATGTGAGACCTCGGCTCATGCCACTGCCTCCTGACACAGGTGTGTTCACACACTGACTTTCCTGAGAGGTTGGGTATGTCTCCCAACTCTCCAGCCTGTAGTCTTTCAACGGCGCATCCTCCCAGACGTGTTCAGGCACCACCAACACGAGGGGTTTCCTCGTCCCTCCAGAGCGTTAACACAAGCACACAGACACACACTCACCGCGTCCAATCAGGGGCTCTTCGGATCCGAGTCCCTCAGGGTCTTGGGGATCCCGGGAGATCCCGGATGAGCCCCCAATTGTTGCACCGAGATTCCATGATCCCCAAGGACCAGCAGGGAGCCAAGTCCTATGCAATTAACAAGAAAGCCTCTTCCATGTTAACATGGACTCTGTCCCACTCACACCAACAGCATGGCAGACGAGAGACCGAACTTCGACAGGTCAAGGGGTTTTATACGGGTGGTGATGTCACTGCTTTGGCTGACTCTGATTGGTTGGGTGCTGGGAACCGAAACCTAATATTGTCACTGGTAATAAAATGTAAAAAGATCTGGCCAACCTTGATGGCTCTGAAAGGTCAGAGCTATTAACTCATTGACTCTAAGTTGAGTCACCAGTGATAAAATGTAAAAAGAGCTGGCTAACCGAAACCAAACATTGTCACTAGTGATAAAATGCAAAAAGAGATGGCCAACCTCAATGGCTCTGAATGGTCGGAGCTATTAACTCATTGTCTAGTTGAGACAGTGGAGCTTGAGGCAACTTTAATTTGTTAATCATATGTAAATTCTTGTTGATTTTCGGTTGCTGGAAATTTTCCCACCTAAGAGATGTCTTTGTCTCAGAATCTCAATAAAAGGAATGGTAAGCCAAAACTGGTTTGGCTCAGTGGTAGAGCGTTGGTCTGCGGACTGAAAGGTCCCAGGTTTGATTCAGGTCAAGGGTTGGTTGTGGGCACATCCCCAGTAGGGGGTATGCAAGAGGCAGCTGGTCGGTGTTTCTCTCTCATCAACATTTCTAGCTCTTCCTCTCTGTAAAATATCAATTAAATATATATATATAAATGGAATGGTAAAAGGCTAGAGCAGGGGCTTAGTCTTCCCACTAGAGATGGACTCCCCGCCTGGCCTCCATTTTCCCAAATTAACTCTTTTCCAGTCTCTTCATTTTAGTGTGCGGCCTTCTCCAGAAACCGGACCCTGAGTGGGCCCTGAACCACGTGGAATCCCACAGTTGGGTGAGGGCTAGGGTCCAGTTAGCTCTGCCCTGCCCTCTCAGAGGGAGGGAGGGGAGGACTTAGTTGAGGTTCACTAGCCACTTTCATCAGATTCCACTTCTGTGGCCTGGGCTGCAACCCAGAGATGTGCCACCACTGCCAGGCGTCAGAGGTGACCTTCATCGCTAGAGGTTTCCTTTGCTTCCCTGACTTTGAAAGGCACTGACACGAGAGGTTCAGCCTCCCAGGGCCCGGGGAACTTCGGCCTTCAGGCCACCTCTCCATCCTCTTGCTGCTAAACCACAGTTCACAGGCTGCCTCTGCAGCCGCTGGTGGGTCTGCACTGCTGCCACAGCTCTGGGGAGAGGTGGGCGTTCTCAGGGCATAGAATAAGGAAAAGGACTGTTAGGAAAGAATTGGCCATCAGAGGTGAATGCCTCGAGGTCACTGCGCTAGTTGGAAACGTGCAGCATGGGGTTCAGACTCCAGCCTGTGGGACTCGCCAGCCTCTCTGGAAGAGGTGTCTGCGTTCTCCCTGGACGCCGTGTCGTCTCTCTCGGGCCATGTCCAGATTCCGAGGCTCTGTGGCTTGTTCTCAAGGCTGAAGTCCTTATTCTGAGTAACATATATTTGTATATTTTTGCATATACTTGTCAATTTACAGTCATTCATTCTACACTCCTCATTAGCATATTTGCATAGCAATATTAATTCTTTACCATAGCAATCACTGCACAGTCCCAGTTATTCTTGGCAACTCACATTGTTAATGACACTGATTCTGCCTTACTGTGGAAAGTCCCATTCTTAGCTGTGATCATCCTCCCTGGGCTAAGACAAGGGATGTGATCGAGGAAGAGGAGGGGGGACTGGAGCAGGTTGGGTACAGCAAGAGGGGGGAACGGGCGGGGTATGAGCAGGGCGGGGTCCCAAGGCCAAATGAACGTGTGGAGCCACTTCTTCAAGCAGCAGGGGAACCCGGGGAAGGTACTAAGACATTCAGCTCTCCTCTTCCATTTCTCTCTTGGTCCCCTTGGCAGCTTTACTTGCTGCGTGCCCTCACTTCACACGTGTCGAATCCCAAGGTGACTCCACAGGCAGGTGAACACTCCTCTTTCAGGGAGAGGATGATAGAATGGGAGGTTTGACTTTTGCAAAAGAAAACGGACTGATATAGCATAATAGATGCAAGACACTGGGGGGAGTGAGGGCATGTGTGGGAGTGGGATGCGGGGGCAATGAGGGGATATAGAAACATGTAATACCTTAATCAAATGGTTAGAAAGAAAGAAACAAAGAAAGAGAGAGAGAGAAAGAAAGATAAAGAAAGAAAGAAAGAAAGAAAGAAAGAAAGAAAGAAAGAAAGAAAGAAAGAAAAGGAAAACGGACTGAGGCTTTGGTCCAATGCATAAGTTGATGCTGTTTGCAACTACTGCTTCCAATCTCCATTTGGAAACTCTTGCCTATTTTTAAGGAAAATTATCTCTTAAAATATACACTGAGTAGCCAGATTATTATGATCTCTGAATGAATATAATAGAGGCCCGGTGCATGAATTTGGATAATTTGCATATTAGTTTTTATTATATAAGATATACACTGAGTGGCCAGATTATTATTTGTTCAGAGATCATAATAATCTGGCCACTCAATGTATTTCCTCTATTTAACACCACTTACTGTTGTTATCCTTTGGAGGATCATGGGTCATTATATTCAAAGTAAGGGAAAGATTACTTCAAAATAAGCATAGATAAATTCCAAGAAGGACAGATAGGTAAGGCAGGGGTTGCATATGTATGTATTTTAAATATAAGCTTGGATTATTTTTATTTTCTTCTAAAGAAGTTCTTAAATATGTGAGAATTTCATGAATGTGTCTCTTGCACTGACTGAGTGAATTAGAAGAAATGTATGCTTCACAGTTGAAAAACCAACTTACCTAGCAGGGCCTCACAAGAGGCTAATTGCAGGGGGTCTGTTGTGAAGGT
Source organism: Vespertilio murinus (assembly GCA_963924515.1). Taxonomy (NCBI): domain Eukaryota; kingdom Metazoa; phylum Chordata; class Mammalia; order Chiroptera; family Vespertilionidae; genus Vespertilio; species Vespertilio murinus. Next base: position 48,241,496 of record OZ004717.1, on the reverse strand, counting down.
CATGGACAGTCCAGGCATCATGCCAAGCATGAAATCTGCCCTAAGTTTAGTCACTGGAGTCTCAATCAGACTAAAAATATCAACAATTATTTATTTAATAAGAGACAAATGAAGTAGATGTCAAGAGTGTGTGAGAAATTCCCAGTATGTGGAATTAAGCACATTGCAAGAAACCTCCAGGATTGGGGTTGGAGGGATGGGGGAGGGGTGTTGAGCACATAAAATGGTCACAAGGACAGAAACCAAAAACCACAGGCCTAGGAAGACATTCCCCTGGGTTGTCTATTGGGAAGAATGCTGAGGTTCTGGGGAGACAATCCCCAAACCAGGACAGGAGATACTTCTCTGCTTCATGGCTTTTTATGCAGGGCATTCTGTGGTGTCTGTGGCTGGACAGACAAGGAACACAGTAAGAAGCTCTTGTCTGAGTTGTGCATGCCTATAAACCTATAATAATAAAAGGGTAGTATGCTAATTAGACTAGACATCCTTCCAGATGAAGCCGGGGCCAGACGGAAGCCCGGGTGCTGGCAGCTGAGGGAAGGAAGGCCTATTCTTGCACGAATTTTATGCATCAGGCCTCTTGTATTGTATAAAAGAGTGTTTCTATTGATGTTTTGTATCTTGGTTTAATTTGTTTAAAGATGGGGCATGTCCCACTTTGGGGGCCCATCTGTTTGTGGCAAGGCTAAACAGTGGCAGAGATTGCAAGAACATCCCAGCAGCTGCCAAGACTTCTTCATCTTGGGGACTCTTCCTGCTCTCCCTCTCAGGCATCAGCCACCATAAACTCTAAGCTAGTGAGAGTTCTTGTCTGCCTGTCTGTAATGTGACTTGGTTACTGATGACTTAGTTTGCCATTAAATGACAAGGCAGTAAGCCAGGAATAGGGAAACTCAGATAAATAAACAGCCAACTAGTAGATCTTATCTTCCTTAAACCAAGTACACTTAAGTATGGGTGATTTGCATTTTGTCAGAGGATAAGTTGCTTGTGGGAGACCAATGGGAAAAGATCTGTTTTTTGTTTGTTTGTTTGTTTTGTTTGTTTTGTTTTTATGTTTTATTTGTGAAAGAAAAGAGCCACATGCTAATCTGACAAGCTCAGGAAAAGCCTGAGTGGCAGTCTTGCAAACGCAGAGACCTAAAATAACCACAAAAGATGATTTGAAAATTTAATATCTACAAACAGGTTATAGTGCATTGTCATGTCCCAGATATTTCACCTGACTTTGATCTCTTTACTGAGCCCATCTGCCTTCCTGCCTCTAAGATAACATATCTGTGAGATATCTGGGTAACTTGTAACTTCCTTTTTACCCCAGACCTCTCAGGGCACAACAAATGGCCTTGAGACATTCCCTCATTGTTATTGTTATCAAGTTAATTGCCAACTGTTAATTGTGTTGGAGTGTCCGGTATCCATCTCTGTAAAAGAAGCTCATGTCCATCATTTCACCTTTTACTCTATCCCAGAGGTTTCCCCACTTCGCTCTGTCCCACCTGCCTAATCAATCACCAGTGAATTTCATGTAACTCACTACCTCCCTTTCCTTTGATTGCAATGTATAAATATAGAAACGTAACCCGCCATTCTCCGGAGCATTCTCTCAATCCATTGAGGTTCTGCTTCCCGGCAATTGTCGACAGTTTGGCTCAAATAAACTCACAAAAATTCTTTACAGGTTTCAATGGTGTTTTTTTTTTTCTTCATTAACATATTTTTCAATTACAGTTGACAGCCAATATTGTTCTGTATCAGTCTGGGGGGTACCGCACAGCAGTTAGACAACCATATACTTACAAAGTGTCCCCCTACACTTTCATGACCCACCGGACCCCATATACATTTCTCACAATGTTACTGACTTCCCTGTGCTGTGCTTTACATTGCTTGGCTTTTAACTGGAACTGTTATAAATTCTGTAATTTGGCTTGATGCTCTTACTTTACTAGCTCTTTACAAGTTACTTTGTCTAGAAGTTATTAAAAGGTATTTTCTGAAAGAAAAAAACTCTTTGGGAGCATAAATATGTAAAGCAAGTTTTAGAATGGAGATTTTTATTTAGAGTACAAAAAAATGCTATTAATTTTTTTCCTTCCCATCAAAAGGTGTCTACCTTTCTCGCTATTGAAACTGGGTTGGACGTGGACTTGACTGGCACGGTGGGGCAGTACCAGCCGTGCTGCCCAGGACCGGAGAGAGCCTGTGTCCAGGGGCTTGGTTTCGTGCTGCGCGTTTCGTGCTTTCGTACCTGAGACCCCAGGGGAGGCGGGGAGTGACGGCACCTAAAGAGAACGGAGGAGGTTTGAACGGTGGTCTCGTAGACGAGTCCTGGCTGGAAACACAGTGGACATGGGACATCGTGTGTGCGGCTGCTCTCAGCTGTTCGGGAAAAGGATGACACTTAGTGTATACACAGGGAGAGGAGAGGGAACAAACACAGTGAAAGTAAAATGTGATCCAACTGGGGGCCCTTAATGAAGCAGATACTGATTTCTCTGTAGTGTGCTTGCAACTTTTCTGGAAGTTTTAAATTATTTTAAAATAATTTGTTGTTTTTTATTTCTAACGAGGGTGTGGGGAGATTCAACATGAGGGAGATTTACAAATCAATTTCAGAACATATGGTCAATGAAACCTGTGATTTCTTTGATATCAAGAAGAATATGGACAACATTATTCACACAAGTGCTCTGCTGGGCACCTGACGACCTCCTGGGGGTGGGCTTCCCCCGCCCACATGCTCTTGTGTAGCATCTGGACTCCAGATACATCGCCCACCACCTCCTCTGGCCAACCCCGAAGTAAAGCCTGCTCCAGGGCTCAGGCGTGCCAGTGTGAACGAGAAGGAAGAAGGAAGGACTGGGAGCAGCAGGAAGAATCAAAGGAAGGAATAACTCATGCATCTACTAAGCATAAGGTAAGTTAAAGGAGTGATAGCACCTTAATAAAGCACAAAGTAAGAAGATAAATTTGTTTTAAGTAGACTGATCAGAAAGTGATCATAGGACATTACACATTAAAACCCCAGCGGACTGTAGGAATCTGGGCTCACACCTACAGGTGAAATGGATCCTGGCTTCTAACTAAAGAACTGAGAATACTCATTCTCCGAAGATTTTCAAATTGCTCTATATTACAGGTATCCCTCAGACCTAAGAAGTGAAGTAAAGCTTTCACTGCTGGTCAATGTGAGTGTTGGAAAGCCATGACATCCTTACATGGGGTCAAGGATCAATATATTTGCTTCATACACATTGGTGTCTTAGGTCATAAACCAACAATCACGTTCATTGGCAGTTGGGTGTATTTTTCGTCAGGACTAAGAACGTCTTGGTATAGCTCAGAGATTCCTAAAGCATTAGATTCAGATCATTGACAAATTTAGAATATAAGGTAAAATCCAGGGAAAAGCAGCTTATCCAGGGAGCTAATTGTATATAGACAACCTTCTTTAAGAAATGCACTTCTAATCCCCTTACATAACAGTAGACCATGCTGTCCAATTAACCAAAGTGTTTTCAATTAGTTCACTTGATGATAAAAGATCAATAAGTAAGCAATGATATTCCATAATTGGAACCAAACATGAAGCAAGCCTATTAACTTAGTGAAGAAATGTAAAAGAATGAAGAATCTTCATAGTTACCCCCCAATATTCATGCGACAAGTTCATCACGACCAGATTACTGTTTATGAAATACTAGCATAAGGATTTTTTTCAAAACATTTGTTCTATTAGTCACAGTCTAAGCCAATATAGCATTCATTAGTCACAGATGTCATGAGTTAGTAGCAATCTCTCCAGAAGACATTTTCACCCTTCATGTCTGTTCCATTCGCTGCTCAGACATTTTAATTATAAATTGAAATCAATAAGCATTTCTGCGTGCTGTAATTCTATATTTAAAATCACTTGAGTCGCATTACATCCAGTCCCATTCATTACACCTGCAGGTGACTGGAAACATCTAAATAGTCTAAATTTGTCATCTCCACAAAATCACACCGGCAAGTACTTCTAAATACAGCGCTGCATGTTTTATGATGGAGATGTCGCTAAGGATGAATCGTTATAAATCCACTTCGTAAGATCATTCCATGTCATCAACTCAAGCAAAATAAATACATTTGGAAGTCTCATTGGATACTCATTTTTTTAACTTGGTGTTTTGCTAAAATGAACATTAAATCAGTGTCTTTGCTTCCTTTTGGAAGTAATATGGATTACGGCTCATATTTAGTGTAAAGAAAGTTGTGTCTGTACAGAACTTCCTAGTTCTGGTTGATATTCGCCAGTGATTTAACGAGGCCTGGTGCGGGCCTCTGCTCACTGGGACACGGGGACTAGGGACTAAGCTTTGGCATCTGGAATGTCCCACGGGGGCGGGGTCTCTGGGAGTCCCACCTCCTTGCAGCCGGTGCTGAGCATTAACTGGGCTTTGCTCTCCGTCTGCTGTGCCCTGGGCCTGGCACACTGTGCTGCCTGCTCCTCTGAGCCAGTGGACAGTGCTCACAACTCCCATGGCCGATGCCCAGTGCTAATCGCTTACACCTCTTCTCTCTCAAGAACCCGTGTGCCCCTGGGCACGTGATGGTCATCTCTGTGTGCACGGCATACGGCAAAGCAGCTAGCAGTAAAACCTCGAGTGTTAGGAGATCATGTGCTTTCGTAAGCAGAGTAAGTTGAATTTATTGCCCTTCAAAACATACTTTGTGTTACCGTTAATTAATAAATGTTTGCTGAGCAGATGTATCCAGGAGCCTGAGTAACCTTCCCAGCCCCTCCGGCCTGGGAAGCTGGCTCTGCCCCTGCCCCTGCCCCTGCCCCTGCCCCTGCCCCTGCCCCTGCCCCTGCCCCTGCCTCTGCCCCTGAACCTGCCCCTGCCCCTGCCCCTGCCTCTGCCCCTGAACCTGCCCCTGCCTCTGCCCCTGCCCCTGCCTCTGCCCCTGCCTCTGCCCCTGAACCTGCCCCTGCCCCTGCCCCTGCCCCTGCCCCTGCCCCTGAACCTGCCCCTGAACCTGCCCCTGCCCCGCCCCTGCCCCTGTCCCTGCCCCCTGCCCCTGCCCCTGCCCCTGCCCCTGCCCCGCCCCTGCCCCTGCCCCTGCCCCTGCCCCTGCCCCTGCCCCTGCCTCTGCCCCTGTCCCTGTCCCTGCCCCTGTCCCTGCCCCTGCCCCTGCCCCTGCCTCTGCCGCTGCCTCTGCCCCTGCCTCACAGACACGCCAGCGCCTGCCCCAGCACTTCTCAAACTTGCTTAACTCGGAACTTTATTCTGGCCCCTCGGCATCCACCTGGATGACTCTATAAGAATAAGATGCAAATACATTTAAGCCTGAACCGGGAGCACACTCCACTTGCTGGTATCTTTGTCGCTGTTGTTGGAAATCCTACGGAGGATATATTCCCACTGACTTTTAGAGTGAGTGAGAGGGGGAAGGGATGGAGAGAGAGAAACACTGACGTGAGAGAGACACATTGACTGGTTGCCTCCCGAATGCGCTCTGACGAGGCCAGGAATCCAACCTGCAGCCCACGTTACATGCCTACATTGGGACCGGGACCCACGGCCCTGTAGTGGGAGGGCCGCCGCTCTAGCCGCTGAGCACACGCTCCCGGCGCTTGTATCTTTTCTGTAACTGGAAAGCTGATACCTATTTGTAAACTTAGCCTAAAGCGTAAACATCCGATTGCGGAAAGCCCTGGTGGGCTGGACAGCGCTGAGACTGCTGCTAGTCCGAGGGGGCCGGCCGGCCCTGCGTCTGCTGGACCGGAGCCTCCTCCCTCCTGCCGGGAGCCAGCGCTTCCGGAGGTCACAGGCCGTGGAGACGTCGGTGCCTTGGTCCCAGCATGGTTCTGGGTCTCCAGACAGTGGAGGGCGCTGGCACACTGTGAGAGGGTGCTGGAGCCTCGCCCATGCCTGCGTGGGGCCCACTCCAGTCCAACCGTGCCCTCGGGAGAGGGATTTGGGCACAGACAGGCCAAGGAGACAGTGTGAGGACCGGGGGAGAGGCCAGGCAGTGCCTTCCCTCGTGGCCTCAGGGGAACCAGCCCTGCAGACACGGGGTCTCGGACATCAGCCTCCGGCGCTGCGAGAAACACATTTCTGTTGAGTCTCCTGCCTGTGGTGCTGGCTGAGCAGCCCAGCAAAGGGGTGCTCCCCTAATTAGCTCTGGTGGAGACTCTCCAACCTGGGGGGCATTCAGCGCCTCGGAGTGGGAAGCCATAGGTCTCACTTTCCATCACATTTCTAAGAGGCCCATTAATCCAATCAAATGATAAAGCACGGAGGCCTGGACAAAGAGAAAGCGAAACAACAGCTGCTCCCCGCACGGGCCGGGAGCTGGGCCGTGGGGAGTGAGTGCCTGCCGCTTTAGGATGTAGGACTCTGTGCATGCTCTATATTTTTTTTTATCATTTGCATGTGTTACTTTGATTAACATGAGATAGATGAAGATGGATAATGAGAAAGAAAAAAATACACCAATGGGCAATTTGATCATATTTAGTTCAGATCAAGAATAATGTTTTATTCAATCCTCTGCTCATAAATATTCTCAGGGCACTTTGACGAACGCAGATCAGATTGCCCAAGCAGACGTGGCCTGCTGCTCTTAAACCAAAGCCCGGATTATCTAGTTGCCTCCAGGAATTACCCTCAACAAAATCGGATTAAACAACTAATTGGCTTGTCTCATAATGGAAAGAAAAGCAGAGGGCATTTCTCTACCTGAAGACAGGGTCAGAAGAATAGACGTTTTCTGAACCGCGTCTCAGATGTCCAAGTCGCTGACGATGAAATTCAACAAGGTGCAGCCCAGAGAAGGGGACCATGAAAATAAACAAGCCCCCGATCCTCGCCGCCCGCCTCCTCAGCCTAGGACACAGGTATGCTCCTGACATTCCCGGCAGGGCTTTATTCTCAGCTGGGGGCCCAGTGCATGAATTCATGCACCTTGAAAGGAACTGTGGGCCAAGAGGGTATGGTGGACACAGGGTGAGTCTCAGCCCATCCTCCCCACCTTCCCACCGCAGCCCGCTCCTGCCGCCGCCATTCCCACACGCTGACTGTGCTGGCCCTGTTTGCAGCGGCTGATGGCAGGGAGCGATTGGGGCTGATGCCAGCAGCGGGTGCAAGCAGGGCCAGCACTGTCAGTGGCTGCAAGTGGCGGCTGCTGCCCCGATCGCCCCTCAGGAGAAGGGAGAGGCGGAGAAGCCCTCGGGGGCAATCAGGGCTGGCAGCTGCCGCTCGCACCTGCTGACGGCACTGAGCGATCAGGACCAGTGCTGGGTGCTGGCAGCTGGTCTGAGTGGCGGCTCTGGTGCCAGCAGTAGGTATGCGTGGGGCCAGCGCTGGTAGCAGGTGTGAGCATCCAGTGGGACCATGGTGCTGGGGGGAGGAAAGAATTTTCAGTAACCACAACACCAGAGACTCATGACAGCAGCAGCCAGGGCCCCATCTTAGCCTGGCGCTACCGCTCACCTGCTCCTCCATCCCACCACCCCCACCACGTTCCACTCTGCTGCCTGCTGCCGACACCAGCCATGTCCCACGCTCGCCCCGGTAGTCAGCACACGTCATAGCAACCAATTATTAGGTTATTTGATTGTTCCGCCTTTTGGTCTATGTGCATATTAGGGTTTTATATATATAGACTACAGGCCTCGTGTACAAAATTCATGCATAAGGGGAAGGGCTCCCTCAGCCCAGCCTGCACCCTCTTGCAATCCGGGACCCCTCAGGGGATGTTTGACTGCCAGGTTAGGCCCAGCAGTCAGACTTCCCTCTCACAATCCAGGACTGCTGGCTCCTAACTGCTCACCTGCCTGAGTGCCTGCCTGATCACCCCTAACATCTCTGTCTGCCTGCCTCATCATCCCTAACCACTTGCCTGTCTGCCTGATTGCCCCTAACCACTCTGCCTGCCTGTCTGATTGCCCCTAACTGCTTGCCTGCCTGATCACCCCTAACCACCTCTGCATCAGCCCCTGCTGCCTCGGCTTCATTTAGAATGACATCCAGAAGGTCATTTGGCTGTCCAGTCTAATTAGCATATTACACATCTTAATTTTAGATTCCTCATCCAGTTATGGGTCTGCCAGACCCTATGGTCCATAAGACTGCACCACACTTCACCCACCACCATCTGGGTCATGCACTTTCTGTCTTGGGGATTTATGTATACTGCATAAATTTGCTCTAAAACAATAATAAACGTTCAGAAGACTATACTGAGGTTTGGAAAACCAAGTAAGACTTCTCATTATTGATTTCACTCCTGCCATTATCCAAATAAAGTCATCTCATGAATGTGAACTTGGCTGTATGATTTAGTCTCAACAGAGAACCTCAAACACCCTGGTCTTATAAACTACGACGGATCGGGAACCTCTCCCAACCAGGCATTCTGTCGGGAGCAGCTGTCCCAAAGCCTGGACAATGTCAGAAAGCCAAAGAAAGGAGAGTACTTTTCATTTAGAGGAGGGCACAGTCATGGACAAGATAAGGCATTTAGTCTAAGGCAGGGGTGGGCAAACTTTTTGACTCGAGGGCCACCATGGGTTCTTAAACTGGACCAGAGGGCTGGAACAAAAGCAACCTGACCATGCTGGCACTCTCATCTTGGGCTGCTGGTGAAGGAGCAGAGGGGAGAGCAAGAGAGCCCCCCGCTCTTTCGGCTCCGCGGGCCGGGTAGAACAGCCGAACGGGCCGGCTGTAGTTTGCCCACGGCTGGTCTAAGGAATGGCTCAGCCTTGTGGGGTGAGAGTGACACTGGAGCAGGTGACTGTGGTTTGGGACAACTGGGCTTTATGAGGGGATGCATGGTAGCTGTGGCCGGGCACCGAAGTAGAATGAGAAGAGTGGATGGGGAATTTAGTAAGAGGCAGTGTGGGGTGGAGTGGCTAATGGCTGTGAGACTGATCTGTCATCCCCCATAACAGAGACTGAGGAGGGGACCAGGGTCCAGTGAATCAGAGAGGGGAGAATACGTGTCAGTGAAAAGGAGATCGGCTTACCTGCCACCAGTCATTACTGAGGCCTGTCCTGGTGCTGAGTCTGTGGGGCCCTCGGGGCCTGGGCAGCTTCTTCCGTGGCCAGCCCCAGGGGGTCTGGGAGCGCCAACCCAGGTCCAGAGGGCGGCCTTGCTGAGGTCCAATCTGGAGAGGCCAGACTACCGTCTGGTTTCCAGGGGCCTCCCCTCCGCACCGTGGGCAGAGCCCAGGCGGGGTCTCGGGCTCGGGCAGGACTGGGCCCAGGGTCCTTCCTTGTTGCATGTGGAGCTGGGCCCGGAGGAGGCTCATCCCCTGGCTCACCACCGGTTGGAGGACCGGCACTTCGTTTGCCGTTCGTGAGAGCGGGGCGAGGAGCTGGGAGGCCTCCGCTGGGCCTCAGCCTTGGCCTGGTCTGGTCTTGTTGTTGGATTTGGTCTCCTCATCTGTTATTAAAGACCTTCAAGGTCAGGCTAACGAGGTCTTTTGAGGGCTTTGTGGACCCGTGTCTATTTTTCGGTTTGCAGCATGTGTCAGGGGGTGATTGGGATATAAAATGGATGTTCAGAGGAAGGACTTCCTCTGGGGAGGGGGTCTAAGGTGGTCGATGTCTGTAAGGCCCCTGGGAGGCGGGAGAGGAGGAGAGCGGGGTCTTCGTCAGGCCCTGAGTGACTTCCTTGATTTTGTCATAATTGACCACGACGCCCTCAGCTCCCGCTGCCTCCCTCGGGGGTAGAAGGGGCATGGGGAAAAGAGGCTGTTGAGAGTGGCCTGAGAGCCAGTGTTAGGTGGAAAAGGCTGTTTGGAGCTTGCATTCTTGGGAGTTGGGCTCTCAGGGGCCAGGAGGTGGCTGCTGGTTAGGAAGTCTGTGTTTTGGGAATCTACTGCAGGTGAGGGAGTGGGTGTAAGGAGGTGGAAGTCAGTGGTCTGCTGAGTCAAAAGTAGATTCAGAATCAGGAGTGTTAGGGTAAGATGTTTTGTATGAAGGAGAAGGATCTGAGGGGCTGAGCAGGACTGAGAGAGGATGGGACTGAAGAGCGAAAAGGCCTGCACGTGGGGAATCTCTGACCATGTTCCATTGCGGTGGCAGCACTTATCTAAATTGTGCAATGTGGTAAAATTAAAAGTGCATTCCCGGGCTGTTTTCTATGCCTCATCCATCTGCACAGAAACCTCATCACTTTGTAACGTCCAGTCGCTTCCTTTGTGACCACGTGCATCCCTTCCTTGTGCTCCGGCAGCACGAGCCCGCCTCTCCCGCCTCCCTGCAGCCCCGGCCCCCCCAGGGAACTGGCTCCCCGGGACAGCGTGTGTGTCTGCCCCGGCCGCACTGGGAGCACCCAGGAGCCTCTCCCCACGTTCTCCCCACAGCCTGCTCCCCTCTCTCCTCGTGGGAACACTCTCAGGGGACACTGTGAGCGCGCTGACCTTGGGGAAGCTTAGATGGGCAGACTGACGGTCAGGGAGGTTCATGAGGCCATGCAGGGGAGACAGCAGTGCACTGAGTGAAGGCACTGAGCTCTCTCTTCTCCACCACTTTACCTTCTTGCCATAAAGACTAGACCAGGACCAGCACGGGCTGGGAGACAGGAGGACCAGACGCAGGAGGAAGGTGTGTCCAGAGAGCATCCTCCTGCCGAGGGAGCGTGCCTGTGGCCAGCGCTGCAAAGGCGCGGGGGACTGATCTCTCATCCTGGCAGGGATGATGGTTTTCACTGTGTCATAAACTAAGATCAATTCTAATGATTGGATTGATGATAGAATGAAAAACTGCGTTGTATCTTACATTCAACTTCATCTTTATAAGGCGTAGTCACGAACAATCTCTATTTTGCTTCTTAAAGGGAGAAAACAAAAGTGAAAGGACACCTCTCAAAGCCACGCTGACTTCCATCCCATCTGAAGAGGCTCATCTCAGAGCCCCAGGTCAGAGCCCAGGTCAGAGCCCCGACCCCAGAGCCCCAGGTCAGAGCCCAGGTCAGAGACCCGGACCCCAGAGCCCCAGGTCAGAGCACAGGTCAGAGCCCTGACCCCAGAGCCCAGGTCAGAGCCCAGGTCAGAACCCAGGTCAGAGCCCAGGTCAGAGCCCCAGGTCAGAGCACAGGTCAGAGCACGGGTCAGAGCACAGGTCAGAGCCCAGGTCAGAGCACAGGTCAGAGCCCCAGTCAGAGTACCAGGTCTGAGCCCCCCCCAACCCAGTGCCCCAGGTCAGAGCCCAGGTCAGAGCCCAGGTCAGAGCCCCGACCCCAGAGCCCCAGGTCAGAGCACAGGTCAGAGCCCAGGTCAAAGCCCCAGGTCAGAGCCCCAGGTCAGAGCCCAGGTCAGTGCCCAGGTCAAAGCCCTGGTCAGTGCTGGGCGTGGGAAACAATAGAAAGACCTTCACGCTTCCCTGAACTCTTCGTCTGGGCAGCTGGCCCGGGCCAGGCACCCTCCAAGGACCAGGCCAGAGCCTGTTTGAAATCTGAATATTCATGGCAACATCCTCTCTTCACTGAGTCACAGATACTATTACATTTAATTGACGGAGGAATCTTGGTTAATAGCATTGCTTTCAGGTGTGCAGCGCTGTGAGTCAGCACCTCTGAGCTCTCTAGCACTCGCACCCCAGCCCACCTTCCTCATGTCCACAGGTCTGTGACCCCTCTTCAACACACCTCCCTCTGCACCCACCCACCTGGTGTCTGCATCTAGGAAGTGCTTTCTTTCTTTTGTTAGTTCATTTGTTATTTTTTTTTGTTTCATGCGCCACATCCTATCTAATAAAAGAGTAATACAAAAATTTACCATCACTTCCCTACACTCACAAGCCACACCCATAATCCATGCCCACAATCCAATCAGGATCAAATATGCAAATAAGCCCAACCAAGATGGCTACAGCCACAGAGAGCAGGAGGGGGGCTTGGTTTCCCCAGCAATGGAGGAAGCTATGCTTTCCTCCTGCCCTTGCCAACCTAGGCCTCCCCTCAAGGCTACTAAGTTTCAATGATAGAAGATACATAAATCCCAAGAGAAATGGCGGAAGCCACAGAGCTGGAAAGAGCAGGAGGCTAAGGTTGCCCCCAGCAATGGAGGATGCCAAGTTTTCTGCATACCCTAGCTGGCCTAGGCTACAAAGTTTCAATTATAGAAGATAAATAAATCCCACAGAAATTGCTGCCACCACAGAGCAAGCAGAAGGCTTGGCTCCACTCTAGGCTACAAAGTTTCAGTTGTAGAAGGTAAATAAATTCCAGATACCAGGGCCTCCACTTGGGTCACCAGGGGGCCTGGCTGGCCTGCAAACCTTCGCAGGCCCCTCACCCAAGCTGCCCCATGCCCCAAGGGAACCCCCACCCTGACTTGGGACTTCAGGGCAAACCAGCTGGCCCCCACCCATGCACCAGGCCCTCTATCCTATCTAATTAAAGAGTAGTATTCAAATTGACCAACACTCCAACACACAAGATGGCTGCCCCCATGTGGTCAAAGATCCTGCCCCATGTGGACACAAGATGGCCAACAGGGGAGGGCAGTTGGGAGGGACCAGGCCTGCAAGGGAGGGCAGTTGGGGGCAATTAAGACTGCGGGGGGGGGGGGTAGGGACAGTTAGGGGTGACCAGGCTGGTAAAGGAGGGAAGTTGGGGAGGGGGGGAGACCCAGGCATGTGGGGGAGAGCAGTTGGGGGGACCAGGCCTGCAGGGGAGGACAGTTAGGGGTGACCAAGCCTGAAAAGGAGGACAATTAGGGGCAAACACACTGGCAGGGGAGTGGTTAGGGGTGATCAGGCTGGCAGGCAGAAGTGGTTAGGGGCAATCAGGAAGGCAGGCAGGTGAGCAATTGGAAGCCAGCTGTCCTGGATTGTGAGCGAGATTGTCCAACTGCCCTTGAGGGGTCCCAGATTGGAGAAGGTGCAGGCTGGGCTAAGGGACATCCTCCTCCCCTGTGCATGAATTTCATGCACCGGGCCTCTAGTATAACATAAAGTGAAATCAGACAATCTTTGAGCTTTCCTATCTGACATATGTATAATATTCTCACTATCCACCCATGTTGCCACAAATGGAAATATCTCATCTTTTTATGGCTGAGTAATATGCCATTTTTACATGTACCACCTCTTCTTTAACCAATCATCTGTCAGTGGACACTTAGGTTAGGTAGTCATTGGAAATTGTGCTGCAATGAACATAGGGGTGTATATAGTTTTATAAATTAGTGTTTTCATATTTGGAGTATATACCCAGAAGACTTGCTAGACCATATGGTAGGATGTTCTTTTTTTTTTTTTTTTTTTTAATAAATCTTTATTGCTCAGATTATTACAATTGTTTCTCCTTTTTCTCCCCCATAGCTCCCTTCCACCTGATTCCCACCCCACCCTCTACCCTTACTCCCTCCCCCCACTATTGTCCTCATCCATAGGTTATACAATTTTAATCCAGTCTCTTTCTGCACCCCACACCCCTTCACCCTGATAATTATCTATCCACTCCCTTTCTTTGCCCCTAATTCTATTATATTCACCAGTTTATTCTATTCCTCAGATTTTTAATTCACTTGACCTTCTTCCTCTTCTTAAGTAATACCTTTCAGCATTTCATATAATACTGGTTTGGTGGTGATGAACTCCTTTAGCTTTTTCTTATCTGTGAAGCTCTTTATCTGCCCTTCAATTCTGAATGATAACTTTGCTGGATACAGTAATCTTGGTTGTAGGTTCTCCCTATTCATCACTTTGAATATTTCTTGCCACTCCCTTCTGGCCTGCATGGTTTCTGTTGAGAAATCAGCTGATAGTCTTATGGGTGCTCCCTTATAGGTAACCAACTGCTTTTCTCTTGCTGCTTGTAAGATCCTCTTTTTGTCTTTTACCCTTGGCATATTGATGATGATGTGTCGAGAAGAATTTTTCTTTGGATTCCTCTTGTTTGGGGTTCTGTAGGCTTCCTGTACTTGTAAGTCTATTTCTTTCACCAGGTGAGGGAAGTTTTCTGATATTATTTCTTCAAATATGTTTTCAGTATTTTGCACTCCCTCTTCTTCTGGCACCCCCATAATTCTGATGTTGGTGCGCTTGCAGTTGTCCCAGAGGCTCCTTACACTATCTTCAACTTTCTGGATCCTCTTTTCTTCTTCCTTCTCCAGCGGAGTGTCTTTTGGCTCTTTGACCTGATTCTTGTGTTCTTCCATTCTGCTGTTGGATCTCTGCATAATATTTTCCAATTTAGTCAGTTTATCTATACTTTTTAGTTGGGTCTCATGAAGTTTATCGAGCTTTTCTAGGATATTGTTGCATAACCTTAGAACCGTAGTTCTGAACTCTATATCCTCCATCTCTTTTGTTTGAGATCTATTTCCTTGTCTCGGCATTATCACTATTTTTCAGAGTTGGTAGGATGGCTTTGTGTGTTTGGTGTCCTATATAGCACAGTGGATCAACCTCCTCAGTTACCTGAGGTAGACACTCTTGGTGATCCCCTTTGTGGACTGCGTGCACAGCTTTGTTGTAGCTAAGTCTCTATTGTTGTGAATTGACCTTCAGGCCAATTGGATGTGGGTATCAGCTGTGTCTACTCTGGGATAACTTCTGTATTGGAGACAGTCTTATAGGATCAGACTTGAAAAACTGCAGAAACCTCTGCTCACCTTGGATGGGGCGGAGTCTCAGGGCTGAACTGACAGTCTTGGCTTCTGCCCTGCCCTTGTGCACTCGCCTGAGTTTCCGCCTGACCGTCCCAGTTTCCCCAAGCAAGAGCGTGGGTGCCCCAGGGGCTCACCCGGACTTGGGCTGGTCTCTGTAGTCTGGAGCTTCTGACTCCTTCCGCTACAGAGAGGCCGCCATCTTGTACATAGAGGCAGCGGCAGCCTCCGTGGTCAGACCTGGAGCTTCTGACTCCTTCCACTACAGAGAGGCCGCCACCTTGTACAGAGAGGCGGCAGCAGCCTCCGCGGTCAGACCTGGAGCTTCTGACTCCTTCCGCTCCGGAGAGGCGGCGGTCAGACCTCAGCGCGTACTTGCTCACGCGCGCGAGTCTGTAGACCCTGCCGGCTGCGACTGCGGCTCCCGGTCCCCGGTCTCTGAGTCTCTGAGTCTCTGAGTCTCTGGGTGCCTTTCTCTACAGTCCAGACGCCACCCGTATGAGCCTGGGACCACGGAATTTCAGCCGGGGTTGGGTTCAGTACAGTCCAAAAGGGTTCCGTGCAATCGGGGATTCCTCCCCTCCCACCGCCAGGCAGGTATTCGGCGGCCGCGTGAGCGAGCGTCTCCCTACCTCAGTGCTTTTCAGCTCCCAGTCCGATCCGTGAGCCTCTCTCTTTCTTTCTAGTTGTAGCTATTCCACTCCGCCAGCTTTCCTGACGTTTTGGTGAAGTCCTTTTTGATTTTAGTTGTTTTTTTAATTAAATTGTTGATGAGGCGGCAGCTTAGGAGACTGCCTAGGCCGCCATCTTGGATGTTCTCTCCGGTAGGATGTTCTTAATTTTTTAAGAGCCTCCATACTTCTGAAACCGGTTTGGCTCAGTGCATAGAGCATTGGTCTGTGGACTGAAAGGTCTCAAGTTCAATTCTAGTCAAGGGCATGTACATTGGTTGCTGGCAAATCCCCGGTAGGGGGCGTGCAGGAGGCAGCTGATCAATGTTTCTCTCTCATCGATGTTTCTAGCTTTCTATCTCTCTCCCTTCCTCTCTGTGAAATATCAATAAAATATTTTTTTTTAAAAAAAGAACCTCCATGCTGTTTTCCATCCCCTCCCCACCAATAGATGCTTTTCATCACCTACCATGTGCCAGGCCCTGCCTGTGGGCTGGGGATACAGCAGTGGGTGACATGGGCTAATCTGAGTTGACGTGGCTCATAAGGAACAGTACCGTTTCAGAGGAGGGTGGTAACACAGTAGCACAGAGGGACGGCACCTGTGTGAAGGCTGAGCTCACACCGCTGCTCTCCTCCCTGTAAACGCTCTCATCAGAAACTGCGTCTGCCCTAAAGGGTCCACTCGCGTCTCTACGTTGTGATTCCCAGTCCATCTCAGGCCAGTCCCTTTGCAAGGCCCTGCCCAGTGGTGTCCACATGACACTGACGCACACCTGTGTCCTGCTGCCATCACAGGAAGCGTGTATGAAGCTGAACATGCTGCCTTCGCTTCAGGAAGCTCCCTCTCCTGATGTTTTCTGTTCCTGCTCCTGCCACTTCAGTGTTCCGAGCGTGAACCCTCATTCCTGGTCTCCTCCTCTCCCTCGGTTACCCTGTGAAGGAGATCAGTCCCCAAACCGTTAGTCCTGGCCTCAAGCCCACTCCATTCCTCTCCTGCTCTACCCGTACTGCCTGCCAGGAGCTCAGCCGACCTGCTCCCACGCCCTCCACGTGGTCTCTGCAGGGGACTCTGTTCACCCGTCTCTCCCTTTTTCCTGCAGCCCAGACGCTGTAGCAGGTGACTAACCACCACAGTGATCTCAGGTCTCTGCTCAGAGCCCCAAGGGGACAAAACCTAACCACCCTGGCCTGACTTCAGGCCCCATGCAGTTCCTGCAGCCCGAGGATGAACACTGCCCCATGGCCAGGAAGATGCCGAAAAGACAGAGCGTCGCTGGGATGGAATCTACTGTTGTTAAATATAAAGCAGATGAGTGTCAAAAAAAATAAAGTAAATGGCTTTGCACCTCACCCTCAGTTTTGTCAGACAAAATCTGCACACAATGATTTTTAAGGGCTTTCTGTTTTTATCAGAACAAACTTTCAAACTGAAGCAAACTTCATTTTTACTAGCCAAAACTTCTCTAAGGATAAACTAAGAAATACAAGCAGCATCCTATATAATAAAAGAGTAATATGCAAATTAATCTTCACTCCATCATACAAGATGGCTGCCCTCATGTGGTCAAAGATGGCTGCCCCATGTGGACACAAGATGGTCTCCACAATATGGCCAGCAGGGGAGGGCAGTTGGGAGGGATGAGGCCTGCAAGGAATGGCAGTTGGGGGCAATCAAGCCTGCAGGGGAGGGCAGTTGGGGGGGACCCAGGCCTGCAGGGGAGGGTGGTTAGGGGCAAACAGGCTGGCAGGGGAGTGGTTAGGGGGTGATCAGGCTGGCAGGCAGAAGCGGTTAGTGGCAATCAGGAAGGCTAGCAGGTGAGCAGTTGGGAACCAGCAGTCCTGGTTGTCAGATGGATGTTTGACTGCCTGTTCAGGCCCAATCCTACCAGAATCGTGACAATTGGGCAGTCAGACATCCCTCAAGGTGTCCCAGACTGCAGAGGGTGCAGGCTGAGCTGAGAGACATACACCCCAGTGCACGAATTTCATGCACCAGGTCTCTAGTCCTATAAAAAATAAAAGTGTAATATGCAAGTTGTTCCCTCTACTGGGAGTTGTCTGGGAGCTAGACCAGGGGGTGGGGCCGGCCAGGGGGAGGGAGGGAATACCCGGCCAGCAGCTAGCAGTCGCTAGGGACCCTAACCAGTACGAAAATTTCATGCACTGGCCTCTAGTTGTTAGTAAAGAAACAAGTCACAAGAATAATTGTGGGTAAGCAAGTTCCTGGCAGAAGATCCCCCAATTGCACACTGAAGAATGGCCCCATCTCGCCGCGCTTCAGCCCTGTTTCAGCGGAAAGGAAAGGCCGTGGGGAGAAAACGCCGCCGCTGGTGCAGCAGGAGGAGGTTCAGCGACCCGGAGCAGCTGCAGGAAAGCCGCCCTCCCCTCCGGCCTCTGCGAAGGGAGGGAGGGAAGGAGGAAAGGGAGGGAGGAAGAGGAGTTGTATGAACAGGATGTGGCACAATGTCAGGGATCTATGAGTGAGCTTTTTGGTTGGATAAAGAGAAATGGAACTATGGCTTAACCCAAACACATAGGGACATAGAGCCTTCTCTCTTATCTCTAACCAGAGCCTCTCGGTACAAAATGGCTTGTTAAAGTGCTGTCTTTCCTCTGACATCGGTCCAGGACGGTCAGCTCCCTGCTTACCCCGCGCGCTTGCACCAAGGCTCCTGTCCCGCAGCGGACCAAAGTCCGCACAGATGGCCGTATTCTCCAGAGCAGTCCTTAAGCGCGCCTTCACCCGAGGGGCTCCTTCGCTCCTGGCAAACGGGGGTGTTTGGGGTCTTTCAATGAAATGTGACAAAAACACACTTATTCCTGTGTTTCCTAGTTTTGTATCCAAAACTACTGTAATTTCAAAATAAAGGCAGATAGGAGATGCATAATGAAGAAAACTGTCTTGGGAAACCCAGGCTTTCGACTTTCTTAGTCACTAACTTTTAAAAACTGTAAATGGTGACTCAATTTTATCATTCCCTCCAATCCGTGAACACGCTCCTGAGGGTTGAATGCGTTGAAATAGTGTAGGTGGACCGTGGAAAGTCTCGTGTTACAGGACTTGTACGGCGAACTCGCCCGTGAAGTCAGCCATCGCCCCCTCCCTGTGACAGAGTTTCAATACTGGATGGCTTAACTTTCTAAATTAAATGTGATACCGTGAAATAAGGGTTATAATTTGGGCCTTGATTTCCATTTTCTAAGCCCAGTTCCTCAAATCAAAAAGAAGTTAGAACCCTGGGTAATGAGTAACCCTTACATCGTGCTCATTGTATTTCTATGCTTTTTCTATACATTTTTTATCTTTAATTTACTTTCATTAAAATTTTCTCTATAACCCAAATATTTACCAGAGAGTTGATTCTCCTCTGGGTAAAATGCAACTTAAAACATACTAACTGGGAGTTATATTCGTAGACTTGAAGGGAGCATTTCATTTTTTGGAGTGAAATTGAAACCAACACACATGGGTTTGTGTTGCTTCTTCAGAAAAGATGTTGTAGCTAAAGATCAAACCAAAAGCAAGAGTTTGATTGCATTAAAAATTATCAAACAATGACACCATTTATGCTTATCTTTTTTTAAAATATTTTTTTATTGACATTTTACAGAGAGGAAGGGAGAGAGATAGAGAGCTAGAAACGTCAATGAGAGAGAAACATCGACCAGCTGCCTCCTGCACACCCCCGACCGGGGATGTGCCCGCAACCAGTGTACATGCCCTTGACCGGAATCGAACCCGGGACCCTTCAGTCCGCAGACCGACACTCTACCACTGAGCCAAACCGGTTTCGGCTGCTTATCTTATTTTTCTGAATTTCATGATGCATCGAATCCAGCCATAAAAATATGAGTACTTTAGCAGAACTGAGAATGACAGCATCTCAGCTTACTAATTTTACAAAGAAATATGCTCTGTGAACGTCTGTGATATTACCCAGCAACTTTAAGGATATTTCCCATCAGCCCAAAGGTGCTGTCTGCAGGTCAGCTCCTCCTGCAGAGGGCCCTGCCTCCTGTGGCAGGGCGGAGGCGGTGTGGGAAGAGCTTCTGGGAAAACAAGCGAGTCGTCGGCACAGCCATGACCGGGCTGGCGTAGATTCTGTGTCTCTGTTGTTCCTTCCCCAGATAGCATCTCCGGGGAGGACTTGCTCAGAGACCGGACCACAAACCCTCACTCTCCAAAAGCAGCCGCATCGCCCCGAAGGACGGCAGAGCAGAAGGGCACGGGGGCTGAGCAGGGCGGCCCAGTCAGGTGAGCAGTCCTGAGGCGCTGGCCCGAGGTGGGTGGGCCAGGGCGGGGACAGCAGTCAGCGAACCTCAGGGACTGGCCGGAACCAAAAGGGCCTTCTGTCCAGCTCCTTGTCCCTCACCAGCTCCTCGTGGCCACCAGCTGACCGTCACCAGACCTCAGCCACCAGCCTGTTGTGCTCTGTGTCTGGTCATTGGGGTCCCTGGTTGCTAGGCAAGCTTCTGAAAAGAAGGAACTTTAGAGGCTGCAGGAGAAGTAGCTGTTCCAGCAAAAGCTTTCTTTAACGGAAGACTGGCCATTACTTCCTTTCACTGCACAGCCACCCGGTGCCAGGATGGGAGTGGCAATCTCCGTGCCCTGAGGGTGCAGCTCTACGCACACTTCCCCCACGCTAACGGGACTGTCACAGGAGGCCGCAGTTCCGCGGAGTCGCTGAGCTCACAGCACAGGAGCCCCGGGCTCCACTGCAGCTGCTCCTCGCTCAATAGGGCGGTGAAACAGGGCACGGCGCCTCCCACCTCCGGGGGGGGGGGGGGGGAGAGGAAACTGTCATTTAAAAAGAAATTGGAAGCACAGATCCCACCCCCTCCCCATCCCTGCTCCTGCGGGCTCTTCTGCACATCCATCCTGTTGGTTTTCTGGTACCCGTCTCTGCCCATCTCTGAGTGTGCCAAAAACTCAAGGTGTGATCAAAAATAGTGGACTATTTTTTATCACACCTTGAGTTTTTGGCACACTCAGAGATGTGCCATGTTCCAGCTCGTGAGAGGGCCAGAAAGGCCCGGCCAGCTCCCGCCGGCAGGCCCACAGGCTTGCCTCTCACTCGGGAGACGCCAGCCCTCCTGCGCAGTCACCCTTCGCTGGCCGGAGAGGGCAGTCCGCTTTGTTCCCGGGTTGCTCACCCCACAGCCCCCCCAGACACAGCACTGTTCTCCCGCAGCCTGAGCTGACACCCTCTCCGCGGCCCGCACAGGAGAAGTGGCCGCCGGCGCTCCCTGACGCTGCAGCACAGCGTCCCTCACCCCTGCCGCCCCGCTGAGGGGCCTGGTCTCCCCCTGGGCCTCCTAGCGTGGAGCTGCCGCAGTGCGATGGTGTCAGGAGGGATAGCGGGCCCTTGGAGAATGGGATTAGTGCTCTGAGGGAAGGGACCCCCCAGAGCGGCCACCTCTTCCCGCTCGCCAAGGGACAGGGGATCCTGCCACCCAGAAGGGGGTCTCCCCAGACCAGCCGGGCTGGCCGGCACCTGGACCTCCAGCCTCGGCGGGAGAGGGAGCCACGGCCTGTGTGCCTCGGCCTGTGCGGCATGCCCATTGGCGGTGGCACAGCACACGGGGGCAGAGAGCATTGCACGGCGGCCTTCCAGCTGCCCGGGGGCATCCGGTGGGTCTGCAGCCACCTGCCCCGCCGGGTGATGCCCCGCCTCTCCGGGCCACAGCGGACCGACCCGGCTGCATGTTCCATGCTTTTCTGTCCCATCGTGCGTGTCTGACCGCTCCGGAAAGAGAAAGTCCTTGCAGATCTCCCCAACGAATAGCAGCTCCGGCCAGAGGTCCGCCGCTGCCTGGGAGGGTGCTCACCTCGGGCTGGCTGGTCACGGTGAGCGGAGCTGGTCCGGTGAGCGGAGCTGGTCACGGTGAGCGGAGCTGGTCCGGTGAGCGGAGCTGGTCCGGTGAGCGGAGCTGGTCTGGTGAGCGGAGCTGGTCCGGTGATGGAGCGGCTGCTGGAGCTGCCCGGGCTGGGCGGAGGAGCCGGAGAGGCTGACAGGTTCCTGGTGCCACGTGAGCGGAGGCGGTGCGGTGTCCGGGCAGGAGGACCGGCTCCCAGGGCCAGAGTGACCGGCTCCCAGGGCCAGTGACCGGCTCCCAGGGCCGGAGTGACCGGCTCCCAGGGCCGGAGTGACCGGCTCCCAGGGCTGGAGTGACCGGCTCCCAGGGCCGGAATGACCAGCTGCCGCCCGGCGAGGGAAGCTGGTTCTGTGGGCTGGGCGTCTGTCCTGGAGGCCAGTGGTGGCCCAGCCCCAGCGCAGGGCAGTGCTCCCACCGCACTCTGGTCCGGAGGCCGCAAACCAGCAGCCACCGCTGCTTGGACCCGGGGCCTGCGCAGGAGGCGGCGGCGGGGTGGGCGGGCAGGTGGCCCAGGGCCGAGCTGGCAGGAGACCACACCCGGGGCGCGGGGCCTGAGGAAACGCTGTGCCCAGCGAGGCCCGTGGGGGACAGGCTGGCCCGGCCTGGGCAGCACGGGAGGGTGTGGAGTGAGACCAGGACGGGGGCGCTGGCAGCCAGGTGCCAACTGCACCCGCTCAGACCCCGCAACACCGGCCCCGACCTGCCTCACGGGGCGCTCCCAGAGCCGCGGCCACCCGCCTGCCTGGTCCCGGTCGGAATTCACGTCTCCGCATGAAAAGCGCGTCCCACAAAACCATAAGCAAGAGAAAATCCGCACCGTCAACGGAAACGCTCATCGCCACTGTCTTCGGGGATCGATCCTGTTATTTTGGATTGATAACAGGCACTTAGACAGTGTTTTACTTTAAGAGACAGGGCCCGGCTGGCTGGTGTGCCCACCCCAGTGGAGGGAGGGGGCCAGCTGTGGGAGGAGCTGTGGGCAGTTGGCGGCTGGCCCGCCCCCATGGTATGTGGGGGAGCTATTGAGGGGGGAGCTGGCTGGGGGAGGAACTGGAGCCTGTCTGGGTGGTGGGGCTGATGGGAGGTGAGGCCAGCAGTGGGGAGGGGTTGCAGGAGGTCGGCTGCCTGCCTGCCCCCTATTGGTGTAAAAGGGGTGACCAGGGGCTGATCAGGGTGGGGCAGGTGATGAGGGAAGCTTAGGCAGGCTGAAAGAAGGGGAGCTATAAAGAGCTGGCCATCCTCCCCACCCTAGATCTGGCCGGTTAGCTGGCTGCAGTGGGCATCATAGCAACCAGTCCTTTGGGTTGCTGGCTTTTTACATATATAGACTAGAGGCCTGGTGCACAAAATTCATGAAAGGGGGGCTGTCCCCTCAGTCCAGCCTGCACCCTCTCCAATCTGGGACCCCTTGGGGATGTCCGACTGCCAGTTCAGGCACAATCCTGGGAACCACTGGCTCCTAACTACTCACCTGCCTGCCTGGCTGATTGCCCCTAACTAGCCCCCATGCCGGCCTGGTCACCCCTTACTGACCCCCTGCCAGCCTGGTCACCCCCAACTGCCCCCCTGCTGGCTTAGTTGCCCCTAACTGCCCCCCCCACTGGCCTGGTCACCCCTTCCTGCTCCCCATGCCGGTCTGGTCACCCCACACAGCCTGTTTGATCATCATTCGCTTGCAATGGTCACTTTGGCTTTTATATAGATAGACTAGAGGTCCGGTGCATGAAAAGTCATGCCCTGGAGGGAAGTCCCTCCTCTCACAGTTCGGGAGCCCTCAGGGACAGGAGGTGACCCAGTGATCAGGGGAAGGTGATGTCCCCATCACACCTCTGGTGCTGCCACTGACGGCAGCGCAAACCTCAGCATCCCTGGTTACCTGAGCCTTGGGTGGCCTGGGAGGCTGGTCAGCCACCATCCGAGGTTTGCCTGTGCCTGGGGCCAGCCCAGGGCAGCTGGGGGGCTGAGGGGACTGGGGGACTCCAGAGGCAGGCAGTGGAGTGGCCTGATCCGCCTGGGGACAGGCCTGGCTGTGCCACGTGCCTGCTGCCCTGGCAGGGCTGAGGGGACTGGGCACCACCATATTGTGGCTGTGGGCATTGCCATCTTTGAGGGCATGGAAGTCAATTAGCATATTCCCTCCTTATTGGCTGTGGACTAACCATCTTTGTGAGGGTGTGATAGTCAATTAGCATATTCCCTCTTTATCATATAGGATTTGTAGGCCTACTCTTGCCCACTCCTATGTGTGTATGTATGTGTGTGTGTGTGTGTGTGTGTGTGTGTGTATAATATACAATATTCATATATTATGCACCTATCATTTATATATGTGTGCATTTGGTGTAAATTACCTGCGAGAGCCTCCACCTGTTCATACCCGCCAGGAGTTAGGTGTGCGAGCAGGATGAGCCAGGGCTGGGCACAGCCAGTGTCCTCTAGTGGGCAGCTGGACATGAGTCAGCAGACGAGCGGGCACGTGGCCCCAGGAGGAGCCGTCCTGCAGACTCCATTTGTGGCACCCTGTAATCTCTTCTCTGTTCATCATAGAGAGAAGACAGATCCGTTGCCTGTTGCCATAGAAACTGGAGCAGACACACTTGTGTCTACTTCCTTTCTTCTGGCACAGAAAGAAGAAAAATAGGCAACTTTTGTATCATTTTGCAGCACCTACATGATGACATGCAAATCTGGACCTTCCCATGTCCCTAGAAAGCAGTGGTGCCACTGGGTGATTGGCTGACAGGGTGTCTGAGGCCGGCAGGTAACACTGTGCAGGAAGCCACTGCGGGCGGACGAGTGGCCAGGAGAGGAGGCGGCCGGGTGAGCGAGTGCACCTGAGCGTGCTCCCCGTGGACCGCCATCTGCCTGAGAGCTGCCTGTGGAATTTGGGTCCAGTGATGCCAATATCATCCATTTTTCAAGAAAACCCTGAAATTGCCAAAACCGGTTTGGCTCAGTGGTAGAGCGTCGGTCTGTGGACCGAAAGGTCCCGGGTTCGATTCCAGTCAAGGGCATGTACATTGGTTGCGGGCACATCCCCAGTGGGGGGTGTGCAAGACGCAGCTGGTCGATGTTTCTCTTTCATCGAAGTTTCGAGCTCTCTATCTCTCTCCCTTCCTCTCTGTAAAATATCAATAAAATATATTTTTTTAAAAAAACAAACCCTGAAATCTAGAAGTCCATATTTTGAATAGCACCAGAATACACTGAAATTCTTTAAATAGAGGCCAAATAAACAGCTCTGGACCATAAGTTTCCCATCTCTGTGAGGTCACTGGCACATGCTGAGATGCAGCCCTCAGGCCCCGCAGCGGGCCCGCCCCCGCCGCTGCGGACCAAGCCTGGGCGCCCAGAGGCTGAGGACACGGCCCCTGAGCCCGCGGTCCGGCCTGCGGGTGTCCCCTTGGCTGTCTCTCCGGGCCCTCTCTGCGCGCCCAGGGAGGGATTTCTGCTGCAAGGGCCGGCATGATGCGCAGGCCCCAGGTCCTCTCCTCGTTTTAGCTCTGCCCTTGGCCACTGAGGTGGCACACGCCATCTCCCTCAGCTTCCAGGGGCGGCTTTCCCGCAGTCACAGCCGGGCTTCTGCACTCGGGGACCTGAAGGTCGACTTTAGCAGCTAAATTCCATAAAAGACTGAACAAAACTATGGAAATGAGAACTCCCTCACACCGGAGTTTCAACTGGCCTAGTAAAACGCTCTTCCCTCTCCCTCTCCCTTTCTCATTCTCTAAAAATTAATAAAAATGTTTCCTTTGTAAAAGTAAAAATCATTCAAAATTTCAACACTTGGCTATAATAGCACAGCAGCTATTCACTAGGTTGAAAAGTACGGATGGATGGATGGGTGGACGGACGGACGGACGGACGGACAGGGTCGGGCTGTCCGTGGCCACACGGCCCCCAGGCGAGCCCCTGCCCGCAGCAAACGCTGAGCCAAAGCTGGGTTTCATCTGGGATTCTAGGAACCAAACGCCCTGGAGCAGCCTGGGCATGCACCCCACATGTGCTGACACTGCCCTCTGGTGCCCACCCGGAGTAATGCGGGCACCAACTAAAAAATTTAAAAACTGGGTTGCAACCAAAAGAACAATGAGGGATGGAAGGAAAAGATTGGAAAAGAATTCAAGTTGTGTGCACTCAGTGAATTCCTAGTGTGGAAAAGTAAATTACCAAACTCATCTTCTTCTCCTCCCCTGCCCCCTCCCCAGTCTGTCTCTACCAGCACCACACCACACACTCCATTCTGACCAGGCCTGTAGTAAGCCTATGAACAAAGAAATAGATGCTAATTTGGGGATATGGGATGGGTTAATTGGCCTTGTTTGAAATAAGAAGTTTATTAACTGAAAAAGAATAATACACTAAAAGAAAACAAAGATGACATCAAAAGTCACAAGCACATCAAAGATGATTTGAATGCTAGAGGCCTGGTGCATGGAAATGGTGCACAGGTAGGGCGACCAGGCCAGAAGGGGAGCAGTTAGGCCTCAGTCAGGCCGGCGGGGGAGCACGCAGGGAGCAATCAGGCTGGCAGGCAGAAGTGGTTAGGGGCAATTAGGCAGGAAGGCAGGCAAGTGGTTAGGAGCCAGCAGTCCTGGATTGTGAGAGGGACGTCCGACTGCCGGTTTAGACTTAATCTCACAGTCAGACATAACCTTGAGGGGTCTCAGATTGGAGAGGGAAGTTGGGAGGGGCCAGTCCTTCAGGGGAGGGCAGGTGGGGGTGACCAGGCCAGCAAGGGAGGGCAGTTGGATCAGCAGGGGAGCAATTAGGCATTGACCAGGCTGGCAGGGGAGTGGTTAGGAGCAATCAGGCTGGCAAGCAGGCAAGTGGTTGGGAGCCAGCAGTCCAGGATTGTGAGAGAATCTCCCTAAACTGGCAGTTGGACATCCTTTGAGGGATACCAGATTGGAGACGGTGCAGGCTGAGCTGAGGGATATACACCCCCCACCACCACCCAGTGCATGAATTTTATGCACCAAGTCTCTAGTATCAGAATAAAAGCTCTGTGTTAAAAATAACATAAGCAGGGACACATGAACAAAGAAAGTGTTTGCACATACATATTAAAGACCGGCCTGCCAAGGACCAAAACAAGATGGCGGCCTAGGCAGACTCCTAGGCTGCCACCTCATCAACACTTTGGAAGAAAACAACAGCTAAAATCGAAAGGGATCACACCAGACCTACAGGAAAGCTGGCGAAATGGGAAGGCTACAACTAGACACCAAGCAGGGTGCCGCTGCTGCCATGTGGAGTTTAAAACTACAGCGAAACTGGACCTGCCGGAGCCGCTGCCACCAGGAATGAGGGAATCCAGACCTCACTACGCCCCGGGCCCAGGGACTGGGCCAGCCGGCCGGCCGCCGTGGGAACCAGGGAGCTGATACGGGACCTCCACCGCGCCTTTGGCGCTTGCTGGACAAGAAGCCTTTCTGCCCGCAACCATCCTGGCATGCAGCTGTCCCAGCCCGCCCGCCGTGCTGGTGAGGAGCTGGCGCAGCGACTCCCAGCCCACAGCCGGCTCAGCCTGGTCTCCGCACGCGAGGTGCTGGTGGGGGATGGCGTGGCACCTTCCGTTTGCGGCCCCGCAAGTCCATCCGCCGCTGCTGCCCACAGCCGGCTCGGCTCGGCTCGGCCCGGCCTCTGCACACGCAGTGATGGCGAAGAGATGGCACAGCGTCTCCCAGCCCGCAGCCAGCTAGGCCCAGCCTCCGCGTGCTGTGCTGGTGGGGAGCTGGCACGGCACCTTCCATTGGTGGCCCTGACGAGTCCTTTTTCCGCCGCCGCATGGCCGGGCCAAAGCTTCCGCCACTACCACCATGTGGATTTTAAAACTACAGGGGAAATTGAGCCACAGGAGCTACCATCGCTGCCTCCCCCGCCACCGCCCCCGCAAATGGGAATACACCGAAATCAGAGCTCACTGCACCCCGGGCTCAGAGAGAGTGTGGCTTCAGAACTTAGCCTCTGCGTCCACAGCAGCTCCCGCTTCTGCACCAAAGGAGACACCATTGTGGGCGGACTATCCGCCCGCAGCCATCTCAGCCAGCCCACAACCTTCCCAGCACACCTGCCGTGCTGTTGAGGAGATGGCACGTGCTGGTGAGGAGCTGGCATGCGCCTTCCGTTAGCGGCCCCGGTGAGTCCTTCCTCGGCCGCCGCATGGCCGAGCCGAAGCTCCCACCACTGCCGCCATGTGAACTTTAAAACTACGGTGGAAATTGAACCACAGGAGCGACCGTCGCTGCCGCACCTGCCACCGCCACCCGCCACCGTCACCGCGAATAAAGGAAATCCACCCAGAACAGAACTCACTATGCCCCGGCCTCAGAACTTAGCCTCCGTGTCCGCAGCTGCTCTGCTTCCACACCGAACTAGATACCTTTGAGGGCAGTCTCCCCGCCTGCAGCCATCTCAGCCCGCCTGCAGCCATCCCAGCCTGCCCTCCATGCTGGTGAGGAGATGGCACGGCACCTCCAATACTCGACCCCAGTGCCCCAGAGGGGCCATGTGCCCTGGATGAGCCATATATCCCAGGGGGCCGTGTGCTGGCCATGTGCCCCGGGTGAGCCGTGTGCCCAGGCATGTGCCCCGGGTGAGCCGTGTGCCCAGGCATGTGCCCCGGATGAGCCGTGTCCCCCAAAAAGGCCTGGTGTCCCGGGTGAGCCGTGTGTCCCAGGGGGCCGTGTGCCCCGGATGAGCCGTGTCCCCCAAAGGGGCCGGGTGTCCCAGGTGAGCCGTGTGTCCCAGGGGGCCGTGTGCCCCGGGTGAGCCATGTGTCCCAGGGGGCCGTGTGCCCCGGGTGAACCGAGTGTCCCAGGGGGCTGGGTTCCCCGGGTGAGCCGTGTCCCCCAAAGGGGCCAGGTGTCCCGGGTGAGCCGTGTGTCCCAGGGGGGCATGTGCCCCGGGTGAGCCATGTGTCCCAGGGGAAGCAGTAGGACCCAGGGGGAGGAGCGGTGAGAACCAGAGGAGGAGCGGACTCTATTCGTGTGGTCCTGAGATAGTCACCATAAAACAAGCAGACTGCCAAATGAGGAGCGGATTCTATTCATGTGGTCCTGAGATAGTCACCATAAAACAAGCAGATTGTCAAATGACAGCGGGGAGGGGAAGGAGACCTGGGGAGAGATAAGAGATCAACCAAAGGACTGGTATGCATGAATATAAGTACAACCAATAAACACAGAACTCTGGGGAGGGAGGGCGTGAATGGGAGGTGGGGGTGGGGGGCAATGGTAAGATATGTACACATATAATACCTTAATAAAAAATAATAAATAAATAAAAAGACCTGCCTACCATCTTCAAATACTGGTATTCAACACCATGTAATTGGCCATGGAAATTTAAGGCTAGAGAATTTCCAAGAATAAATCTTTTCAGTGAGCTCTGTTTAAATTGTAGCTACAGTAAAAATTCTGGATATTTTTCTTAGTGTAGGACATTTTTAAAAAAATGTTTTCTGTTTAAAAAAGTTTCTGTTACAACTAAGAAGGTTAAGTTATTCAAATTCTGACTTCTTTTCTCCTCCACCTCCAATGCCTTCAGGCTATGGTATAAGTCCAAGCCAGCACCCCCAAAGTGGGGAAGTTGCGGGGGGAGGGCAAAGGGAAAGGGTGCTTCTGGATGTTTCCAAGTCCTGATTTCTAGACTCTGGAAAATTATCATGCTCCATATCACTTAAAATCTGAACAATACTGCCAATACCCAGCCTGGCCAGTTATTAAATCCCCTGCCTCCTCAGCCCTGAGAGAATGCTATCTTTATCCTTTGATAACCCATGGAAATGGACACTTTCTACTTTATCAGCTACTAGAGGACCGGCACATGAAATTCATGCACAGAGCGGGGGGGGGGGGGGGGGGAGGGGGAGAAATGTCCCTCAGCCCAGCCTGCACCTTCTCCAATCTGGGATCCCTTGAGGGATGTCCGACTGCCCTCTCATAATCCAGGATTGCTGGCTCCCAACTGCTCACCTGCCTGCCTTCCTGATTGCCCCTAACCACTTCTGCCTGCCAGCCTGATCACCCCCTAACCACTCCCATGCCATCCTGATTGATGTCTAACTGCTCTCCTGCCAGCCTGTTTACCCCCTAACTGCCCTCTCCTGCAGGGTTGATCACCTCCAACTGCACTCCCTTGCAGGCCTGGTCCCTCTCAACTGCCCTCCCCTGCAAGCCTGGTGCCTCTCAACTACCCTCCCCTGATGGCCATCTTGTGGTAGCCATCTTGTGTCCACTTAAGGACAGGATCTTTGACCACATGGGGGCATCCATATTGTGTGTTGGAGTGATGGTCAATCTGCATATTACTCTTTTATTAGATAGGATAGAGGCCTGATGCATGGGTGGGGACCAGCTGGTTTGCCCTGAAGGGTATCCTGGATCAGGTTGGGGGTTCCTTTGGGGCGTGGGGCAGCCTGGGCAAGGGGCCTGTGGTGGTTTGCAAGCCAGCCATGTCCCCTGTGGTTTGCAAGCCAGCCATGTCCCCTGTGGTTTGCAAGCCAGCCATGTCCCCTGGTGAACCAAGTGGAAGCCTTAGTATCTGAAATTTATTTATCTTCTATAATTGAAACTTTGTAGCCTGGAGTGGAGTCAAGCCTCTTGCTCACTCTGGGGCCAGCAGCCATTTCTGTTTGAGTGTGTTTACCTTCTATAATTGAAACAACTTCAGTGGAGGCATAGGCCGGCCAGGGCAGGCAAAAAGCTTGGCTTCTTCCATTGCCTGGGAAACCCAAGCCTCCCTCCTGCTCTCTGTGGCTGTAGCCATCTTGGTTTGGTTTATTTGCATACTTGCTCTGATTGGGTGGTGGGCGTGATTGGTGGGTGTGGTTTGTGGGTATAGTAGAGTGATGATTAATTTGCATATTACTCTTTTATTAGGTAGGATGAGCTCCTAGCTACCCAAACGAAGTCATGCACGTAGTTCCTCCCTTCTCCTCCTTTAGACCCCGACAGACCTGGGCTGTAGAAAATCCCTTTGGAGGCAGAAGGAAAGAGTATGGACTAGAACTTCAACTTTTTAAGTCTAAAATTGCAAAAGATGTCAACATTGGCAATATTACCGAGTTGAGGAGATTACGTTTCCTTCCGTGTTGAAGTGGTTCCTGAAATACCTGTGGGGCGCCAACTAGCAATAACCCACGCTTCTCGTAAAAGTGGGTGCGATGGCACCTGGAGGCCTCCCATCCCACCCTGAGCACCGCACCCAGGCCCGCAGGCAGCACCGCTTCAGGCAGGTGCTCTGGGGCTCCTGGGGTGTTTCACAGGGACAGGGAGGTCGCAGCACAGCCGCAGCACCCAGCACAGCTCTGTGGGGCCAGCCACTGTCACGCCATCTCACGGAGACTGCGCCGCTAAAGGCTTTACAGTGATTCTCTAATTATGAAAAATGAGTATCACTAATGAGGACTTGGAAACTACATAAAGGTGAAGGAAGAGAACACAAATGAGTTTCAGGTGATTATTCAAAAAATATCATTGCTAACATCTGGTGCGTATTATTCAAGTCTGTGTTCTCCATATGGGTTTGAAAACATATTTGAGATTACATGACACGCACAACTCTGAGTCTCCTTTATGCTTTTAACAACGTAACATGTTGTAATAAATTTCCTTGTAAACATTTTAATATATATACTATATAATACTTCTCATCTTTTCTTAGATCATGACTATTTTTAAGGCACTCTGAGGTGAATAGAGGAAGCTGTGTGAGGCCAGAGGCAACTCTCACACCCTTTTTAAAATATATTTTTCATTGATTTTAGAGAGGAAGGGAGAGGGAGAGAGAGACTGAAACATCAGTGATGAGAGAGAATAATTGATTGGCCGCCTCCTGCATGCCCCCTACTGGGGATCGGGCCTGCAAACCTAGGCATGTGCCCTTGGTCAGGATAGAACCCGGGACCCTTCAATCTGCAGGCCAATGCTCTATCCACTGAGCCAAACCAGCTAGGGCAACTCTCACACCCTTTGATCACCATTGAGGCCTGAGAGGATCAGTCTGGAACCTTCCTCCGTGGGGCAGGACCCACCTGTGGGCAATTATTCCTAAGGCTCTTCTGCGCTGTCCCATCATTGGCCATGTAAGAGGTGTGTCCATTTTTTTATTAGATGGATGATGTTGCAATACCACCTTTGACCATAAAGTTTTCACACAGTTAAGGATATTTCCTTAGAATTGTTGAAATAAAGAAGAAACAAACCAACCATGAAAATTCCCTGAGCAGACAAAACCAGTTTAGTCACATGAGCAAAGGTTAATTTAGCTTATTTTGCAAGACTAGCTTGACCTGGGTCATTTCTTGCTTATACATCTGCAAATCATAAGCAAAACTTGAACTGTTTCCCACGGTTGGCATAGGGGAATCTCTGAGCCACTCCAGTCGTGTAAGAAAATTCGAATGCCATCACCCGCCGGTGTAACCGGTCCCTGCCTCTCCGTCCCAGCTGCTTTGTCACAGCGCCTGGGCCTCACGCCACGGTTGGGTTTGAGGGCTTCCTGTTTGCAAACTGTCCTTTTTTTGGGGGGTGAGGGAGGGAGGATGCAATAAGCTTGACTAATTATGGCTTCAGTGATTATTGGTTTTACTTCTGTTATTGCTAAACTTTTTATAGAATAAATTCTCAAGAATGATTGCACTGACTATTGAGAACTATTCCTAAGAATGCGATGTGTGCCGATGTGTTTTTAAGGCATACACCACATTTCAGAATGTCCAGCTTCCCTTCTCCAGCACTGGGTATGCTTTTGAAAACATTTCTGCTCGCCTGGTAGGCTGGAAATGGCCGGTAGTTCTAATTCGCATTCTAGGTTACTCTCAAATGAATGCTTTCACATTTACCTGTAAGCCCCTTTTGTTTTCACTTGTTAATGGCCAGTTTTGAAATCATATTACTTTTATCTTTTTGTGTGAGCTTTCCATGTATTATATAGAGTATACACTGAGTGGTCAGATTATTATGATCTCTAAACACATAATAATCTGGCCACTCAGTGTGTGTGTGTGTGTGTGTGTGTGTGTGTGTGTGTGTGTGTGTGTGTGTATTAGAGGCCCGGTGCATGAATTCATGCATAGGAAGGGTCTGGCCAGCCTGGCCAGGGGGAGGGGACATGGACGGTCAACCGGCCTGCCTGTTGGTGTAACTCCTGGTCGAGGGATTATTTGCATATTAGCCTTTTATTATATAGGACATACACTGAGTGGCCAGATTATTATGCGTTCAGAGATCATCATCATCTGGCCACTCAGTATATATACCATATATATATATATATATATATATATATATATATATATATTGTTTAAACAAATATCTTCCCAGTGATGAGAGCTGTCCATACATGGAGTGGGCAGATGAAGTTCAGAGAGAGACAGTGACCATCATTTTGAATGAGGTAGAGACGGTGTGGCCATCCACCCTGAACCAGGTAAAGAGGCGTCTCTCCTGACGGGGGCTGTGCTGGGCCCTGGGAGCCGGGTTCTCCCCTCCAACCTGGTCGAGAACAGACCCTCCAGCTGCGTCCTCCGCTTTCCCCACTGGTCACCTCAGGAGCCTGTGGCCCCAGGCCTCCCTCAGGGTCCTGCCAGGGGAAGAGGGTGTTTGTGTCTGTGAAAGCGAAGCTCCTCCCCTCCCAGGCAGCCAGCTGCCTGCTGGACAAGGACGGGACTTCCCTCCTGGGATCAGACCCCCTCCACAGGGTGCTCCCTGGGCCTTCGGCATGGGCTGGAATGTTGTGATGTTGCCGCATTAGTAACAGCCACTGACCAAGTGCATGAATGGACGGTGATCTAAGTTAATCAGGTGAATGAATCATAAAGCGTAACGTTAGCCATTTCGAAGTGAACAATTCAGTAGCATTTTGTGCAGTCACCACGTTGTCAACCACCTCCGTCTGTACCGAGCATTTCCATTGGTTTAGAGCCAAATGCTCTACCCACCAAAGTTCCCCCCGAACCCCTCCAGAGGGCGCTGGCTCCCACCCACAGGTGTTCTGGGTCTAAATGGAATCATCCGAGTGACCCTTTGTGTCTGGCTCCTTTCACTTAGTGTGTTTTCCTATGTCGTGGCATGTATCGGTACTTCCTTCTTTTTTAAGTTGAGTATAATCCATACATGTGTGCATATACCATAATTTCTTCATTGTCCATTGATGGATGTTTGGTTCCATCTCGGGGCTGTTTTACAGGTGCATGTGCCTGGATGTAGTTAGTGGGTGTGTTGCTAAGAGCAAAACTGTGGAGTCATGAAAACTCTAGGGTTAACTTTTTGAGGAACCGCCAAACCGGTTCCACGGCCGCTGAGCCCCCAGTGTGCCCCCAATAATGTACAAGGTGTGAGGTCTCCAGTTCCTCCACATCCTCTCCGCAGTTCCTTTGTTGTTATAGCATCCCGCTGAGTGAGGAGTGGTCCCTGGAGGGGCTGCTGTGCCCACACCGGGCGCCTGCAGCTAGGAAAGCTGGCTGCAGCCTCCTCCCTGGGCACTGTGTCCAAATCAGAGCTCATCATCATCGGTGGGTGAGGTGTAAGGAGTGAGCAGGAACCCATGTGCCTTTGTCTTTAAGGAACTGCTCAGATGTCCTGCTGTCCAGCCAGCAATTTCCTGTTTCCCAGTACTGTCGATTTTTTAATCATCTCTCTGTCATCTTGAGAGATTTATGGCATTCGGCTTATTATCTTGATCCAGTTGTTCATCTGCTTCATAAAATAGCTTTCCTGGTTTTTGCTAGACATGCAAGCATTCCATCATCGTCTGCTCGGGCGGCCAGAACCACGCCTACACACTGGAGCTTACACAGCAGAAAGCTGTTCTCACTGTTCTGAGGCCGGGCTCCCAGTGGCTGCTCCGCTGTGGCCTCTCCTGGCCTTTCTCCAGTGTCTGCAGGAAGCACGGATTCTCTGATAAAGAAAAGAGCAGCCGAAACCGGTTTGGCTCAGTGGTAGAGCGTCGGTCTGCAGACTGAAAGGTCCTGGGTTCGATTCCAGTCAAGGGCATGTACGTTGTTTGCGGGCACATCCCCAGTAGGGGGTGTGCAAGAGGCAACTGGTCAATGTTTCTCTCTCATTGACGTTTCTAACTCTCTCTCTCTCTCCCTTCCTCTCTGTAAAATATCAATAAAATATATTTTTTTAAAAAAATAAAAGAAAATAAAGAGCAGTCTACTATGAAAAGGTAGTCAGTGGGAAGAGGTGCAAGGGCCTGTGTAAGAGAAAGAGGAAAAGTAACGAAGGGCCTTCAGAGCCAGCTAGCCCAGGTCCTCTTCCCGCACCGCCAGCGTGCTGTCAGCGGGAGTGAGGAGACGCTCAGACGCCCGCAGAGCCCGGCACCGTTGTCGGGACATCCTCTGGCCTGCCGGCCGCCACTACATGGGAAAATGGCAAGAGCACAGCTGTTGCTGACTTTGCTCTCAGAAAATGCCTGAAATCATGAAGGAAGTTAAGCTGCTTGTTGACATGAAATGTAGGTGGTGACTATTTTGTGTTTATACTGGTGTCCATATTCAGTCTCTTTACTGTTGGGTTAAGATTTGGGAAGGGCTACTACTCTTACGTGTGCTGGTGTGTATGTTAATGTGTGTGCATATATGTGTACACATGGGTCTTACAAATGTAAATTTATAATGTTGTAATATTGTTATGGCTTTTTTGTTACTTCAGTCTTAAAATGGCTGTTAAACTTTTTAAGTTAGGCACCGTTCCGTTTGTGGGCCACGAGGATGTGCTTCAGGAGAGGTACAGACGAGCAGGAGGCGGCCCGGAGCAGACCGCTGCGGGGCATGAGCGCTGCGGAGCGCAGGCCGCGCTCTGGACAGACCCGGGGCATGCAGCTGGGAGCCCGGCCCGGCCGCATCCACGTGCACATCACCCGTGTCCACACTGCGTCCCCGTCCTGGGCACGTCCTGGCTGTGATGCATCCCCGCAGCCTCGGCCTCCGAGGCCACCCGGCCTCTCCGGGTCTCCGGGTCTCCACCCGCCTCCTGCAGGCACCGCGTCAGGTGAAGGGCCCGCTGCTCCGAGTGGCCTCGTCTCGCTCACCAGGGACTCGGGGGTGGCCCGTAGGTCAGGCTTCGGGGTCCAGGTGAGCACTGCGGTGGCTGACTCGGCGGGGGGAGCCGGCCCCGCCTGCCCCTCCTGCCTGCCGTGAGCCTCAGTCCGCTGCCTCCTCTCCACGGCCTGACCTCCTTCCTCCTGCAGTCACAGCGCAGCTCCACCCTCCTCCGCGGCGGCCCGGCCTTCCTTCTGGGTGGGGGGCTCCTGCGTCAGCCTGGGCTGCGGCCTGGCCTCCGTGTCCTCCCCCTTCCCAGCCCTTCGCCTCCAAGCTTCCACTGGAATGGTCCCCCGTGAGCTCCCCCGCCCGCTGCCCGCTCCCCACGAGCACGCCAGCCCTCTGGTCGGGGTGGGCGCGCACAGCCTGACTCCCCTCCGGCATGTGACAGTGGAGCCGGGGGCGGGACGCTTTCCTGACGAGCTCAGAGGCCGAAGAAGCACTTTCCAGGATCACGTCCCACGCGTGCACTCACCGGGCATTCCGAGTCCCACCCACCCGCAGACACACACGGCTCGGCCTCCCCACGGCGTCTCTCTGGGCGCAGGAGCCCCCGGCCACCCAGGGCCCTCCCCCCAGCCTGCCCGGCACTGGCCAGTCCATGGCTCTCCCCGCCTTCACCCCGAATGAACGTAAAGAAATGGGGAACACTGCTGTAGTTCTATGCTTTACCACCTGGTTAAAAATCGCGTTTTCTCAGGCCCTTGTCAAAAAAAGGAATAAGTATTATTCCAACTACTCTTTATGTTTCCATAGGTACATAAGCAAATGCTTACTTCTTATTTTTGTATTAGAGAAGTTTACATTTGCACTTCTGTTCTGAACACAGAGACTGCAAGTAAGGCTTAAACAGTAACATTCCGAGGCTCTTCTGTTTCCTTTTTATTGGGGTGTCACTGGTTAACCAAATGGTGCAGCTTTCGGGTGCTCAGTCCCACAGCACACCGAGAAGCCAACCCTCAGTCATCTCAGGAAGAGTATTCAGTAACTTTCCTTCTACATTTATCAAAATTGGTAAAATGCGTTTATCGTTTACTAGATCTTTCATCAGGAATAGTGATAATTATTTTAAAATATATAACTAATAATGTGAAAATTAACTAATTATTATAACTAATAATGCTAAGTGCAGCTCAAATGAAGCATAGTCACATGAGGCATGTACGCATTGGTTTCCTCTCTTACCCTCATTTGATTTACCTCATGGGATATGTTTCTTCAACTCTATCATCTCTTTTTGTTCAAGCACAAAATCACCTAAAAGAAAACCACACTCCTGGCCTCTGTGTATATGTGGACGACGGGCAGAGATCACTCTAGAACAGAAACCGGAGAAGAGGGAGAGATGATGGTGACTGATGCACCAATGCTCAGACACCCCCAAAAGAACGAGGTTCAGAAGTTGAGATTTAGCTGCATGGTTCTACCTCAGTTCTCAGCGTTTTTGGCCATGAAGCGGGTTTGCACGGTGCAAACTGGATGATGAAGGGCAATTGCATGGGCAGTGAGGGCTTTTAGATAAGTCAGCAAAAAAGCATCCTGGGTCTTAGGGCTTCAGTTAGGCCTTTTGACAGTTTGAATATCTGGCTTTATGGCTAACGATCCCACAACCCTCAGCTTCCCTTTTTATAGAAATGCTCAGTGCATTGAGGCACATCAAATAAGGTCAGCAGAAGCGGAGGCATGTGGTTGATTTAGTCAATAAGCATTTATTCAGAACCTCGCTGCCTGAGGTCTTGTGGAGGCTGAATACGCTCCGAGCTTGACCTTGAGAACTTCAGTCTGTGACGCTGTCAGCTGCGTGCAGGGCTGCGCACATCCCACAGCCACCGCTGACACCAGCTCACGTCGCCAGAACTGTGTTCCCAAGGCCTCGTGGGTGTCACAGGTGAGGCCCACCCACAGACAGACGCGCCTTTTCCACCCACTGTCACCTTGCTCCTTTCTGAATCCTGTGTCATGTGACTTCACCTTCCGGGATCTGGTCTCTCACAGCAGAAACTGGCATTCTTCTCAACTCCTTCTTCGGGTTCATCCAAAAGATCCAGAGAGTTCCGATCCTTTGATTTCTGCCTGTAAATAGCTCTTTATTCTCTTTTCGCCCATGGGCTCTAATCTCACCTCCCGCATGCTCTCCGCTCCTCTTCTCCAAAGCACCCACCTGCTCGGCACCCGCGTGGTCCCTTCAGCCTGCGGCCGGTGCGGCGGCGGGGCAGCGTCAGAACCCGGCCACTCGCCGCCGACACCAGCCCGGGTGCGCCGCCCCGGCACGGCCAACGTCCTGCCACCTTGGAGCGGGTGTCCTCACACCGCCCTTTCTCCGTGGACACTCTGCCGAGCTTCTCAGCCCGAGACGCTCTCTGTGTGCAGCCCTCACCCACCCCAGGCCGAGCCCCAGGTGTGCGTGTCTTTACGGCTGATTGTTACTTACACCCCCGCCTCCGTGAAGCTGTGAGCACCCACCGGGGACTTGGGCTAACGGAGCTGTGTTTCCAACACATAGAGACTCAACAGCTGTCTGACGGGGGAATCAACGTCCAGGTATACCAGGTTTGAAGAAGGAGTCTGTGAGGCGGTATCTATGACAACACTTCTTACTCATAGGAAGAGGGTTTTTCGGGTTTTGTGTACCTAACGTCCTATTTCCATCCCCGTTAAGGGTGTATCGGGTCTCCTCCCACCACCTCCGCCTTCTCTCCCCTGGGGAATAATCCGAAAGGTGGACACAGTTGAAGAATCTTGGTGCTCGCACAGGACTTGTGACAGTTGCGAGAGAAATGAATTATTCTGTGATAAGAGGAGAGAGAGACCGCTGGCCTGGGAGCCCGCAGCAGGTCAGAGAGGCTGTTTGGGGCCTGGCCCAGAGGGTTGGGTGGGTCACACTAGCTTCTCTTTAAGTGGAATCCCCTGGTTCCCGGGTTCCTGGGTTCCACGTGAGCCCCAGGAGTTCCAGCTGGAAGCGGACGAAGAGGGCAGTGAGTGATGGAGGCTGTGAGGGAGGGCCCGGGAGCCCAGGCCAGACCTGGGAAGGAAGGTGGAGAGTGAGACGACGCCTGGCGGAGTCAGATCCTTAGGAAATCACTCACTCACACCTTGTACCGTGTCCTAGCTGTTTGTACCGTGTCCTAGCTGTTTGTACGCTTTTTTTTTTTTTAAGAAGGAAGTTCCTTAAAGGACAAGTCATCACAAACTCAGCGGCTTAAAACCACACCCATTCCACAGCTCCCAGGTGCACAGGCCGGAGGGCTGGCGTTGGCCGGCTTTGGCCCAGGTCTCACAAAGGAACCGAGGCGTCAGCCAGGCCGGCTGCGCTCCACCTGGAGGCACGAGAACCTACGCCCAGGCTCATCCCAGCGAGGGCAGGAGGCAGCGCTGGTGGCTGTAGAACGGGTCCTCAGCAGTTTATGGGGGCCCTTTCCTCCTCAGAGCCAGGAGGCAGCAACTCTCAAGCAATCCCCCTAGCGCCCCAACCGCTGCCTGCCGCTCCGCCGGAGCTGGAGAGCTGCGGTCCGAGGCCGCCGCCTGGGGTGACCCTCTGGCTCCCCGCGGGCTGGGCTCCCCTGTGGGTCCCACCACGTGCACGGGCCGGGGCGATGCAGGGCCCGCTCACCACGCCGCCCTCGAACCCTGCCCACAGGCCAGCCGAAGCTCCTTCTCCAGCCGCACGAGCCAGGTGGCCTCAGGCCTGGAGGTGCAGCGTGGCCAGGAATGGCACCCGTGTTTCTCCTTTCCCGCAGGAAAAGAAAATCTGCTCCCACCTGCCTGTCTCCATCAAACCTAATGCTTGGGTTTTGTAGGCCTTCTAGTCAGCTGCAGATTGGGCATGCAGGGAGGGGAAAGACACCCCGTCCCTGGCTGATCTTCTCATGAGCCCTTCTCTGTCGCTGCTTTCCTCTCATTTAGTCACAAAAGCAGACCACCCGGAGCCCCTCCTGCAAGTGGGCCTGCGGCGGCCCAGTGGCGAGGCCTGGTGAGGAGGCTGCGGCTCAGGGCCGGCCTCTGCGGGAGGCCGCCGGCAGAGGGAGGCCTGTCCTCCGGGGCCAGCCCCTCACCCGGTAAGCTGGAAGGAGGTCATGGGGACACGAGCCGCCACGAGCACACACAGAGCAGGGTCACCGACCAACCCATCCCGTGATCCCGGGAGGCGGGGACCACTGTCAGCCTCCCTCCGGATCTCAGAGATGTGCTATGGAGACGCAGGGGAGATGGCTGTGGCGCCAGGTCAGTCAGTCAGGTGGCTGACCACAGCGCGGAGCGAGGTCCCCGGGTTCTGGACATGAAGGCTGCATAGATCTTCGTTTCTTTCTAAGGGAAGAGGCTATAATGCAGCTGTCCCTGGAATTTGGCAAATGTGCTGAAAGGGATGTGTTGTGCCCAGATTTCGTGATCCCCAAGGACCACCAGGGAGCCGAATCCTATGCAATTGCAGAATGCCTGAATTCCCAGCTAGCATGGGCTCTGTCCCACTCACCCCGACAGCATGGCGGACAGGAGAGCGACCTTCCACAGGTCAAGGGGTTTATAGGGGTGGCGATGTCACTGCTTCGGCTGAGCCTGGTTGGTTGGGTGAGGGCCAGGGTCCAGTTACACAAAATGGAGGATAGCTCCGCCCTGCCCCACAGTACAGATGGAGTCAGGAGTTAGCCTCGCCCTGTCCTCTCAGATGTTTTGAACTTTATTTGTCCGTAACCTGCAGGACACAACCTGACTAGTTGTGCTCCAAACGTGTGAGCCACGCTGGCGTTCTAAGAATCCTACCTGTGACCTCCGGGCACCGCTCAGGGGCTTCAACCTGTTTGTTTCTAAACCCGGTGATTCCAGGGCCTGGCTATTTCCACCAATGTCACAGAAGCCGCCTCCGCCTGCACTGGGAGGGGGTTCTGGGATGTTCTGACTCCAGGAGAGCCAGGCTCTCCGCTCCGGAGGCTGACCGGCCTGAACACTTCCCTTCCCCTCACAGGCCCGCCCGCGGCGGCGCCGTCCGCACCGGGGCCTCGGGAGCTCCCCGGCCGCACGGAGCCCGGCACAGGTACGCCTCCCCGGGGTCCGGGGTCCGGGGTCCGGGGTCCGGGGTCCGGGGCCGGGCCCAGGCGGGCGGTCCTGCCCCCCGTCCACCCCCCGAAAGGCAGGGGCCGGCCGGGCCTCTCACCCAGAGCCGCCCGGGTGCGGCCTCCCTGCCCCGCGTCCCATGCGGCGCCCCCAGGCCCGGGCGGAGGACCTCCGGGCGGGGGGCGGCTGCGGGAGGGGCGGCCTGTCCTCCTCACGGGGCGCCGTCCCGTGGGCACGGCTCGGTCCACTTCTCCGCGCTCCTCCACGCGGGAGGGCCACTGGTCCCTGGGCCCGAGAGCGGCGGCTGGAGCGACCCCCACCCGACCCGATCCCAGTCTGCGGGCGGCGGCGCGGGGCCGGCGGGCGCAGGGGGCGGAGGGCGCAGGGGGCGCAGGGGACGGGCGGCGCAGGGGGCGGGCGCAGGGGGCGGGCGCAGGGAGCGCCTGGCACACGGTCCGCCCGCCCCCCAGCCCCGCGCCGCCTGCTGTGGCCGCTGCTGGTGGCCGCCGCCTGCGCCTGGAACTGCTGGCTGCTGCCCGCGCGCCTGGCCTTCCCCTGCCACACCGCCGGCAGCGCCCCCTACTGGCTGGCGGCGGACGGCCTGTGTGACGTCATCTACCTGTGGGACGTGCTGCTGGTGCAGCCCCGGCTGCCGGCCACCCGCGGAGGCGACGTCATAGTAAGTGGGGCGGGGTGACGTCATAGTAAGGAGCGGGTGACGTCATAGCAAGTGGGGCGGAGGTGACGTCAGAGTAAAATGGGCGGTGTGACGTCATAGTAAGTGGGGGGTGGAGGCGATGCGGGCGGGGTGTCAGCTCTGAGTGGCAAGAGAGTCACAGCCTCCTGGAGCCCATTGCCCTCGCACCACCACGGGTCCGACCGACTGACCGCCGGGACCGGCAGAGCAGTGATGACACCGGAACCGCAGTAGCCAACCCCCATCCCCACCCCCACCCTCCTCACCCCCACCCACCCCACCCCCACCCCCACCCCCACCCACCCGCAGCTCCCGCGCCTCGGGCCCCAGTCTGGGCAGGAGAGGAGGGTGGCGCCTCCGCCGCGTGGGGGCTGAGCTGGGAGGGGCCGCGCGGAGGAGGCGGCCTGGTCATCGGCCTGGGACCCGGGCAGAGGGACCCGGACAGGGGGACCCGGGCAGAGGGACCAGGACAGGGGGACCCGGACAGAGGGACCCGGGCAGAGGGACCCGGGCAGAGGGACCAGGACAGGGGGACCCGGACAGGGGGACCCGGGCAGAGGGACCAGGACAGGGGGACCCGGGCAGAGGGACCCGGGCAGAGGGACCCGGGCAGGGGGACCCGGGCAGGGGGACAGGCTTCGGGGGCGGGACTCGCAGGCCTCAGACCGGAGGGCCTCGGCAGGACTCACCCCGCGGGGCGGGGCGGCCGGGCGGAGGGTCCGGAGAAGACCTGGGTCTGAAAGGCCCGAGCCTGACCCACAGCGGCCGGCACCGAGCGCACTCGGCTCCAGCCTCCCAGTGCCAGTTAGGAAGCCGCCTCTGTCCCCTGACAGCCTGCCGTCCCCTCAGCGCTGTAAACCAGGCGGAAAAAATAAAACAATAAAGTAAAATAAAACTTCATCCAGCGCTGCCCGCCTCCCGGAGCCGCAGCTGTGGGCTTTGCGGGGACCCGCGCAGCCGAGCACCGCCTTGGGGACACCCAGTGTCTGCCCGCACCCAGTCTACCCGCACCCAGCGCTCTGCCCCCACCCAGTGTCTGCCGCACCCAGCCTCTGCCCGCACCCAGCGTCTGCCCGCACCCAGCGCTCTGCCCGCACCCAGTGTCTGCCGCACCCAGCCTCTGCCCGCACCCAGCGTCTGCCCGCACCCAGCGCCCTGCCCGCACCCAGTGTCTGCCCGCACCCAGCGCTCTGCCCGCACCCAGTGTCTGCCGCACCCAGCCTCTGCCCGCACCCAGCGTCTGCCCGCACCCAGCGCCCTGCCCGCACCCAGTGTCTGCCCGCACCCAGCGTCTGCCCGCACCCAGCGTCTGCCCGCACCCAGCGTCTGCCCGCACCCAGTGTCTGCCCGCACCCAGAGCTCTGCCCGCACTCAGCGCTCTACCTGCACCCAGCACTCTGCCCGCACCCAGCGTCTGCCCGCACCCAGCACTCTGCCCGCACCCAGTGTCTGCCCGCACCCAGCGCTCTGCCCGCACCCAGTGTCTGCCGCACCCAGCCTCTGCCCGCACCCAGCGTCTGCCCGCACCCAGCGCCCTGCCCGCACCCAGTGTCTGCCCGCACCCAGCGCTCTGCCCGCACCCAGTGTCTGCCGCACCCAGCCTCTGCCCGCACCCAGCGTCTGCCCGCACCCAGCGCCCTGCCCGCACCCAGTGTCTGCCCGCACCCAGTGTCTGCCCGCACCCAGCGTCTGCCCGCACCCAGCGTCTGCCCGCACCCAGTGTCTGCCCGCACCCAGAGCTCTGCCCGCACTCAGCGCTCTACCTGCACCCAGCACTCTGCCCGCACCCAGCGTCTGCCCGCACCCAGCACTCTGCCCGCACCCAGCGTCTGCCCACACCCAGCACTCTGCCCGCACCCAGCGCTCTGCCCGCACCCAGTGTCTGCCGCACCCAGCCTCTGCCCGCACCCAGCGTCTGCCCGCACCCAGCGTCTGCCCGCACCCAGCGTCTGCCCGCACCCAGTGTCTGCCCGCACCCAGCGTCTGCCCGCACCCAGCGCCCTGCCCGCACCCAGCACTCTACCTGCACCCAGCGCCCTGCCCGCACCCAGCACTCTACCTGCACCCAGTGTCTGCCCGCACCCAGTGTCTGCCCGCACCCAGCGTCTGCCCGCACCCAGCGGTCTGCCCGCACCCAGCGCTCTGCCCACACCCAGTGTCTGCCCGCACCCAGCGTCTGCCCGCACCCAGCACTGTGCCCGCAGCCAGTGTCTGCCCGCACCCAGCGTCTGCCCGCACCCAGTGTCTGCCCGCACCCAGCGTCTGCCCGCACCCAGCGGTCTGCCCGCACCCAGCGCTCTGCCCACACCCAGTGTCTGCCCGCACCCAGTGTCTGCCCGCACCCAGCGTCTGCCCGCACCCAGCGGTCTGCCCGCACCCAGCGCTCTGCCCGCACCCAGTGTCTGCCCGCACCCAGCCTCTGCCCGCACCCAGCGTCTGCCCGCACCCAGCGTCTGCCCGCACCCAGCGTCTGCCCGCACCCAGTGTCTGCCCGCACCCAGCGTCTGCCCGCACCCAGCGCCCTGCCCGCACCCAGCACTCTACCTGCACCCAGCGCCCTGCCCGCACCCAGCACTCTACCTGCACCCAGTGTCTGCCCGCACCCAGTGTCTGCCCGCACCCAGCGTCTGCCCGCACCCAGCGTCTGCCCGCACCCAGCGGTCTGCCCGCACCCAGCGCTCTGCCCACACCCAGTGTCTGCCCGCACCCAGCGCCCTGCCCGCACCCAGCACTCTACCTGCACCCAGCGCCCTGCCCGCACCCAGCACTCTACCTGCACCCAGTGTCTGCCCGCACCCAGTGTCTGCCCGCACCCAGCGTCTGCCCGCACCCAGCGCTCTGCCCGCACCCAGCGCCCTGCCCGCACCCAGCGTCTGCCCGCACCCAGTGTCTGCCCGCACCCAGCGCTCTGCCCGCACCCAGCGTCTGCCCGCACCCAGCACTGTGCCCGCAGCCAGTGTCTGCCCGCACCCAGCGCTCTGCCCGCACCCAGCGCCCTGCCCGCACCCAGCGTCTGCCCGCACCCAGCGCCCTGCCCGCACCCAGCGTCTGCCCGCACCCAGCGCTCTGCCCGCACCCAGCACTCTGCCCGCACCCAGCAGTCTGCCCGCACCCAGCGCTCTGCCCGCACCCAGCGTTCTGCCCGCACCCAGCGCTCTGCCCGCACCCAGCGTCTGCCCACACCCAGCGTCTGCCCGCACCCAGCGCTCTGCCCGCACCCAGCGTCTGCCCGCACCCAGCGTCTGCCCGCACCCAGCGCTCTGCCCGCAGCCACACACACAGCCAGGCCCGGGTGCCAGCGGCGCTCGGGGACAACCTGG
This sequence comes from Vespertilio murinus, assembly GCA_963924515.1. NCBI lineage: Eukaryota > Metazoa > Chordata > Mammalia > Chiroptera > Vespertilionidae > Vespertilio > Vespertilio murinus. The sequence continues at coordinate 48,197,212 of OZ004717.1, read as the reverse complement.
CGGAAGGGAAGGAGGGCCTGGCCCTGCGGTCAGAGTGGCTCCACGCTGTCCAGTGCACTGGCTACGAGCCATGTGTCCATTCAAATGTAAATCCTAATTTAGAGGAAATGACACAGCCGAAGCCGGTTTGGCTCAGTGGATAGCGCCTCGGCCCGCGGACTTACGGGTCCCAGGTTCCATCCACGGCAAGGGCATGTACACCGGTTGCTGGCACATCCCCCATGGGGAATGTGTAGGAGGCAGCTGGTCAATGTTTCTCTCTCATCAGTGTTTTTAGCTCTCAATCCCTCTCCCTTCCTCTCTGTGAAAAATCAATAAAATATATATATTAAAAAAAGATGAAATGACAGAAAATCCTGGTTTCTCAGCCACACCACCACCCTCCCAGGCCCAAACCTCTCGTGGGGGGGCTGCATGGCAGGCACACAGGGGAGGCCCCCCGTGAGACCGCCGTGGGCGGTGCTGCTGGGAGAGAACTATGAACACCACCGTCTGCACGGGAGCCAGACCCCACGGAGGAAGCCCAAGCAGGATCAAGCCTCGGCCGTGCACTATGGACCTGTCTTCTGGCCACACTTCACTTTGCAGCTTTCTCCCCAGACCTGCAGCGCCTGCTCAGAAACCAGCGCCAGCTCGCCAGTGGTCTCTGCGCCTCACTCCCCCTGCGGACGGCACGCCCAGCCAGCTGAGGCAGACGAGGACTTCCCTGAGCACCACCCAGTCTGCAGCCTCTGCCCTCGCCTCCCGCCTTCCTTTCCAGCCAATGCCACTGTGCCCACCGGTGGCCAGAGAAGACCCACGACGTCCTGGCAGGGAGAGCAGAATGGCCAGGGGGTGGCCCTGAGTTCCTCTGTATTTTGGGGAGAAGAGGGGTAGGTTTCTTAATCGCCTCAACGTTCTCTTCTGAGTCTCCAGGTGATCTTAAATTAGCAGAAAGCTGGAAGGACTAATGTTGGTGACTTTTAAAATGTTATTTGCTATAGAGTGCTTCCTGTACTTGAAATCTCTCCTGGAAAGGAATTCTAAAGGCCAGAGCTGACGCTGTAGCAAAACTGTGCTCACAGCACCACTCCTGCGGAAAACTGTGCTCACAGCACCACTCCTGCGGAAGGCAGCCTCAGCGCCTCCCGCTGCCCGGCGCAGCGCGTGATGAACGGCGATGCTGGTGGACAAATGGGAAGTAAACATCACACACGGAGCTCATTTCAACCTCCATTAGATGCACAAGGGGGAGAAAATCAATGTCTGACAAATGGAAATGACAGAACCAGTAAGGGGAGACTTTTATTTTCCATTTTCTAGGAGGCCTTTGCACACAATGGACTGTTGAAACCAGGAAAAATAACCAATGAAAACACACTCAGTAGGCTCTATTTAAAATGCATTATCACCAGCTACAAATGTAGAACAGAGATGAATTGCCTTGTTTGTTCAAAAGACATGTAATGGTTTCTTCAATTTAGGGGAGGTCATTTCGCCTTCGAGACTTGATTACACTTTGGGAAGAAGACACGCGAGTTGCCAGTCGAGCACCCGTCCTGAGAGTCTCACTAACTTTGGTGGATGGGCAGATCATTCACTCACCCACTCATTCATTCATTCCTTCACTCATTCATTCATGCATGCATGCAGCAAGCGTTTATCAAACACCCTCTATTGCCAGGCATTCCTGGGCTGAGGATGGAAATATTAATTCCCCGGGGCCTGGAGGGGAAACAGAAAAGTAGCAAACAACAGTTTGAGATGCTGAAGGTCCCAGCAGAGGGAGCTGGGGGGTAAGAGAGGGGGAGGCCACAGGTTTTCCATCCTGTTGAGTAGTTTCCACAATAGGCTGCCCTAACAGACAGCAGCTTGCTAATGAGAGAGCAGCATGCTAATGAGAGAGCAGCATGCTAATGAGAGAGCAGCATGCTAATGAGAGAACAGCAAGCTAATGAGAGAGCAGCATGCTAATGAGAGAGCAGCATGCTAATGAGAGAGCAGCATGCTAATGAGAGAGCAGCATGCTATGAGGGACCAGCAAACAGCTCATGGACAGCAGTGGTGGAGCGGAAGGAACAGTGGGATGGTTGGCTAGAAGCTCTCAGGCCCGCAGTACTTTGCAAAGACCAGGGACACACTCAGTGCCCCGCAGGGACAGTGCTGGGCAGACCTGCCTCTGAGTCACTGTGTATAAACTGACCCACCAGGGAGCAAAGTAACGGCTCCCTGCTCGGTGCGCTGCGGGCCTTACTCAGACTTCCCTGTTCAATAACACTCGGCTAACCGGGTGAAGTAGAAGCAAACATCAGGGTCAAGCTGCATCTCTGAAGCTTACCAGCAGCATCACTAGAAGAAAATAAATGCACCCCGTGTTGCACACCATCACTTTCATCCACAGAACGGAATAGCGGGACCCCACTCACAGCCCCTGTGAGGGTCAAGAAGACACGTGGGCACCTGGGAGACACGCATGAAGTTGCTGACCGGCCAGAGGGGTGACATCCGCACGGGCTCCTCCCTCTTGTCTCCTGGCTGCGCCCTCGCCCTCGCTCTTTCCCGAGGAGAGGCCGTTGTTCAGCCCTCCTCTCCCGGGATCGCAGAGTCTGCACAGAAAATGGGTGGCAACCTCGGTCCCAGGACTTCCTTTCCTGGAGTCACGTTTCGTCCGCACTGAAGTTGCTACAGAGAACGTTCCGATTTTGGAAACACATCTCTCTGTTCCATGTGAAATTACGGCATTTTTACGATTGTTTACCAGAAGAGGTAAATAAGTAAATATAATAATTCCTGGACACATTCAAAGAGTTTAGACGCATTGCCACACCCTCCCAAAGTAAGCCTCCCCTGAGGAAATGTGCCGCAGATCGCCAAGGCTGGGAGGAGAGAGGACAACGCAGGGCAACATTTTAAAAACAAGTGCCTGTTGTAACTGGCACGCTGGTCCTCATAAAACCAACGACGCCACTTAGGGCCCCGGAGGAGAGCCATTTAGAATCACTTCCGGCATTTCCATTCAATCTACCACGTTGCAGTTTCATTTACATTTTTCAGTCATAGGAGCTTAGACAACTCTGAAAGGAAAGGCACAAACGCGCTAAATCCATTCTCCCAGCATTGGGAGGGGTAATTCGCCTTCTTAGCACTTGCGATGAGTCTGTCAGCCCCACTTAAGCTCGGAAGGTGCTCACGGGTTGGTCCTAAGCTTGGCCCGGGTTAGCTAGCCTTCTGTGGGTGCCCACCCGTGGCTCGGTGAGCCGTTTTACACAGTAGAAACCATTAAACAAGCATGTCTTGTTTATTTTCGGGGATATTTCTGTAACATTTAGTATGTGTGCATGGGTAGAATTCTCGCCAAAGGGGGAGGGTGGGGAATGGGGAGTCACTCGTACACCCAGCAGAGCCAGAGCGTGGACAGCCCGTGGTCAGGGGCAGAAGAGGCTGTGTCCTTGTGTACACGTCACCACGCCTTGTCCACTAATTAATGCACATAGACAGTCCTCCTGCCTGTAACTAAACGAAGGGCCCAAATTCAGCATTAGCACTAGTTCTTGTAGGTCTGAATGTTAACAAACGCCATCCTACTCCTGTATCACTTACCACACATTTATTGAGAGCACCTGCTGTGTGTTAGACAGTGTGTTAGAAAGTGAAAAACAAACAAACAGTATTTTTAAGTGAGAAAGTAGTTTATTAAAATGTTAAAATATAAATATATTTCAGACGGATCCCCATGAGCTAGCGAAGCTCTACAGGAGTTCTACAAAATTTCAGGTAGGTGACTCACAACAGCAAAATTATTCAAGCAACCCATTGCATTTTACTTTTAAGTCCCACCATACATTTCTCCCTGAAAACCTGCTTTCTTTCACCACTGTAGCCTCGGGAACAGTTTGCGCAGGGAGGTTTGTTAGCGGCGACCGAGGTGGTGCCCAGCGGTGCACGCAGATGTGTCGCTCCACCTGGGGGTCTTTCCCGCAGGACAGAAGGCTGGCCACACGGCTCTCGGAGTTCGACGCCAGGAAGGAGTGTGGCTGAGCCCGGTCCTCCCCGCACGGAATGCTAGCCTCATTCCTGTGCCTGACGACCTTGGGGCTACACAGCTACTTCCCCTCCCCTTCTCCTTCCGTGAGAGGATGAGGATACAGGAGAGCAGTAGACATGTCACAGGCGTGGCCTGCCCGTCCTCCAATGGCAGCACACCCTTGTTTTCACCGCAGCCATTCACAGCCAAGAGCTTGTTACCTTCCGTCTGTTCCCCCTAACGCTGAGACACCGGCAGGGTTTTGGGGGTCACCCAATGTCACCCAAACTGGAGGGGTGAACTCCAACCTCCCATTTCAAGGACAATGCCTCAGTGGCCTAAAATTTTATTTAAAAAACCCAAATCTGGGTTGAGGTGCCTGATTGCCCACCTGCTGCCGGGTGCTGATTAGAATGCCGCTCCGTGCGTGCAGCCCCGGCTCCTTTTCTTTGTGAGCAAGGCACCTGCGCAGACGCGCTTGTTAGAAAGCTGCTGACAGGGTGCATCTACCGAGAGGACTGCCTCTCTTCTAAGTGCCCAGCTCACTCCAAACTTCTCCCTCTCGAATGTGATGAAGGGAGACCGACTCCTGTGTTTAATTGGGTTGATAAAGATAGATGGTTGCGTTTACTAGTGTTTTGTTGTGGTTGCTCCTGCTTCCGCCTGCCCTGAGCCCTTCCTGCGGCTTCTGCCCGAAGGCAGGGGCACCTTTGTGCTTGGCGACTGCACTCCGGCCTGGCAGCTTCTGGGCACAGACGCCACGCGCCTCTCAGCCTGTCCCCCAGGCTTTGCCGGCGCGTGCACAGCACACAGCACACACCAGCACCACTCAGTTCCCATCACGGAGAAGTGAGTCACACACGACGCCCCACACGTGTCAACATCAACCAGAACGAGGCCTGGCCCTGTGAGAAGTCCGGGGGCAGGTGGATAGACAGCGAGTAAAAGCTTCATTTGGACAGAGCAGCTTTTTACAGGTTAAAAAAAAAAAAAAAAGATGATGATGTGGGCCAGCCAGAGCGCTCAGTGGCTGAGCGTCAGCCTGTGAACCAGGAGGTCACAGTTTGATTCCTGGTCAGGTCACACGCCTGGGTTGTGGGCTCCATCCACAGTGGGGGACGTGCAGGGGGCTGGTGATCAATGTTCCTCTCTCATCATTGATGTTGCTCTCTCTCCCTTTCCCTTCCTCTCTGACATCAATGAAAGCATATTTTTAAAGAGTAACATGATCTGAACCACCCAGGGCCCAGAGGGCACAGGCCGGCCGCCTTGTCTCCACGGGCTGTGGCTCCAGTGGCACGTGTTTGCCTGCAGGCAGCTTTGTGTTAAGGACACAGAACGGTGATGGTGCTGTCAGCTCTGCATACGTGGGTATAGTCCTCATCCAAAAAGCACACGGACTCCGCATGACCGCACACGTCTTGTCCCAACAGCTGGATGTCGCCGCAGTGGTGCCATTGGATGTGTTGTGCCTCTTCTTTGGCTTTAATCCAATATTTAGGACAAACAGGATATTGAAGGTGAGATAACTCTATTGGTATTCTTACTTGTGATTGTCTTATGGGAATCTTGAAGTGATTTAAAGCGTCCTAAAAGTGCAATGTTCGTCCTTCACCCAAACTGTCCTTCGTTTTTCTGTCCTCATCATTGCTATGAATTTTAAAAACTCAGGAAGGAAGCACATCGTGGCATCCACTGTGGGAGGTGACATGGCTGTTTTCACCCTGTATCTCTCAGCAGGTGTTTCATCACCAGAACAGGAATGCTTCTACACACAACTATAGCTACCAATGAGTCCCATGTTTCATTCTCTTCCATTCGTCTTTTTTGCTCAGACAGTCTGAATGCCTGGAGTCCTGGCCATGAAAGGAGAGAGTCCGATCCCACAGCCTTCCAGTTCCCGCTCTCACCCAAACTCTACAGTCCCAGCAAATGCAGACATACTTTTCCATAGCAAAATTATTTATGTAGCATGGGTACAGCTCAAATGTCCATCAGCAGGGGACTGGTTAAATAAATTGTGGTACATCTATATAATAGAACACACTTTATAATGCAAAAGTAAATAAATAAAGAGGAAGTTTTCCATGAACTAGTATGAAAGGCCACCAAGATAAATTGCTGAGCGAAAAGCAAGCTCGTTACAGAACGGTGTATATGATAATGCTAACTTTTGTATAGCAGAAAGTGAAAATATTTCATTTTTCTGATCCTATGTAAACAGTGGAAGGCTACAAAAAAATCTAGTGAAAATATTAGCAGGCAGGGATGGGAGACAGGGCGGGAAAAGGGACAGACTGAGGCAAGGCCCGTGAAGGGATGTGCCTGCTACTGTTTGAATGTGTAAGTGCATTACCTCTTCCACAGATTCTAAGACATGAACACTTTATGACTCATAGCTTCATGGGGTAACTAACACAAATATGGCGAGAGCCCGGGTCTGGAATTGCGTGTAAACCGTCAGCCATAGCAAGAGGAGCTATTTCCAAAGAGCCTCCTGAGAGGAAGGCCGGAGATCGTGTAAATCTCGGTGGGCTTCCCCCGATGCTGGCGCCCGCGCACACAGCCGCGGCGGTCATGGGGCGGGGAGGGCTGTGCTTCGTCAACCTGGATATTCATTACCTCGCTGCCGGTTCTTCAGTAGCGGCGAGGACAATGAGAGAGGACTGCATTGTAGCGGCGAGGACAATGAGAGCTAGCCGGGGAGACAGTCTGTCCCCGTGCTGTGCTGAGCAGGAACCTGGGTCCCTCTCGGGCTTCCCCACCAGAGCCCACCCTCCAGGCCCACGATCTCTCCAGTGGAGAGGGAAACAGCCTCAGGCCCTCGGAGCGCCTCTAGATGGGGAAGGCCTGGCCAGGACTGTGGCCGAGGGGGCAGAGGCCTCACGCTGGCACCGGGGCAGGCCACCCTTTCTCTTCTCAGGTGAGAGAAGCAGGAGGCTGCCGCTCAGAGATGACCAACTTTCAGACACTCATGGGCTTGGGAGTTCGGCTGGCAGAGCAATAGAAGTGTGTAAAGTGCCAGCGCTTCCCACCCAACCCTGTGTGCCTAAGGGATCCAAAACCCGTCTGTATGCAAAAGCTGTTTTAGTACAGGACGTTCTGAACGGCAGCATTGGTCTTTTTAAAAAATATATACAGAGAAGAAGGGAGAGGGATAGAGAGTTAGAAACATCGATGTGTGAGAGAAACATCGATCAGCTGCCTCCTGCACGCCCCTCACTGGGGATGTGCCCGCAACCAAGGTACATGCTCTTGACCGGAATCAAACCTGGGACCTTTCAGTCCGCAGGCCAATGCTCTATCCACTGAGCCAAACCGGTTTCGGCAGCATTGGTCTTTTTTCTGCAGCCCTATGGTCCAGTCATTTCACATGTAAGTGAGTCATTTTGATGCACAGTTCTCTGGGAAAATATTGTTAGTCACTAGTTGAAAAACACTAAGAATATAAAATTTCACTTCAGTGGTTACTTAAGCTAACATTTAAACCACGCCTTGGTGCAAACTTCTGTTAAGAGCACCATAAATAATTTATCACCAATTGGAATTACCTTCATCTGAATGTTTGAGGGATTTTTCCTCCTCAGCAATTCTGGGAAAACAAACCATTTGTGTATATTTATAGTTAAAGAGTCATTACTATTATGTCTGTTTTTTAATTCCAAATGTTCTACTAGAGTCAGCTATACATTGGATGAAATTCTGAACCAAATAATCTTGGAACAAAATAATCCCTAATAGTCTCTCCTCGCTATAGCATCCTGTGATTCTCAGCACAGTAAATAATTAAAATGCAGTAACTGGGTGTGCGCCCAACCCCTTCAAGTGGGGTTATTGTTCCCGTTTTACAGATGAGGAAACTGAGGCACAGAAATGTTAAGCGACTTTTCCAAGGTCACACAGTTAGCAAAGGGCAGAGGCGCAGTCTTACTCCTATATTCCTCTGCCTCGGCCAGTAAAGGAGGAGCTGGGTGAGACGCGTGCGGGGCAGGTGAGTTGAGGTAGAGGTAGATGTAAGCAGGAAAGAACTTCAAGGGAAATAGCCACTCCGTTTGGATTCAACCTGTGTAAGCTCACTGTCTCTTTAAACAATGTCATGAATTACTAACTGATGCTAATATTTACTGGACTTGAAATTTTGTTGAAATTAAACACATTTAATGGAACTTTCTCAGGATCAGCATCTACTAAAGACTTCAATGTGTTACCATCTTCCTCTTTCACGGATGTTCTGGGGAGTGTGATTTTAATTCTTGTAAAATAGAGTTCTACTCTATGTTTCATAAAGAAACAGGAAAAATGCTTTTCAGCTTGATTTTCATTAGCATTAGGAATGAGACTAACTGGAGGGTGGAAGTCCAATGAGCCAGGAGCGGTGGAAGTTGGTTAGGCACTGTGCTAAGTGACCCTAGAGGAAAATCCACTCAACAGACACTAGTTCGTCTTTTTTTTAAGACATGTAGATGCAATTATTTTGAACAACAACAAAATGTGTGTCCTATAGTTTTATTTAAATGGATGTCTTTAAAACTAACACACTTTGAGATTTCTTCCGCTTGTTTTATACATAGTACAGGTCATTCTTTGAATTTAATCATCTCCTGGAATCGATCATGGACAAAGCATATATCTACAGGTAAGATGGAGTCAACAATAGACAGGGTGTATATCCATAGGAAAGATGGAAGCAATCGTGGACGGGGCATATAGCTACAGGTAAGATGGAGTCGATCATGGATGGGACATATATCTATAGGTAAGGCAGAGTGGATCATGGAAAGAGCGTGTATCTACAGGTAAGGTGAGCTCAGTGTTTGTTGGCTGGAAGAGAAGGCAGGGGTACATTTCAGATGGACGAATGTGACCTCCTGCAAAGAGGAGGGATCAGCTCGGATTTTGGCCATGTAACATGTAAGGTTATTTCCTAAAACAGACTTGAATATATTTTGAAGTGAGATGAGAGTATGGAAACCATACTGCCTAAAAGAAAGGGTATAATATACACCGGAATCTGATAACTTTTCCTCAAATATGACTAAAAACAGGCCAAATTCCAGCTTCCATGAGAACAGGTACAAATGATCGTGCTCGGTCACAGGCTCGGTCTCCCGCAGACAGTTCATTCCCAGCAGAGTATCATCTATGTGCTCCGCTGAGCTCCGGTGCAGGAGACCTCCAGCCACAGTGAACCACAGCAGGAAGCTGGCGAGCTTTCCCGAGGTTAAGTCAGCGCGGCTATTTCATGGACTCGAGGTGGATGGTGACCCTGGGAGCAGATCCACAGCGTCTGTGGAAACGGGGGGAGGTTACTCTCTCAGTGCCAATCCAGACACCCTGGCCCCATCCTGTCACTGCCGCTTGGGAGGTAACGCCCAGACTTGGAGCAAGGAGACTCGGCAGCCTGGTCAGAGGAAGGAGCCGCCAGCGCGAGTCCTGCTCTGCTGTCCACAGGGTGGCTCGGACGGCGGGCTGCTTGCTGTTTGCCCTTCACGTGAACGCCTGCATCTACTACTGGGCGTCCGACCACCAGGGCATCGGGACCACCCGGTGGGTGTACAACGGCGAAGGAAACATGTGAGTTTGCATTCCGAGGAAATTTTTATTGCCTTCTTAACTTTCTGTTTCAGTGTGAAAGTATTTTTGAAAACAGTTTGGAAGCCTCTGCCTCAGACAGCCGGATACTCCCCCTCCCCCCGCGAGGAGTCCTGGTTTGGAGAGGGAGCAGGCTGGGCTGCAGGGACTCCCTCACCTGTGCAGGGATTTCACGCCCTGGGCCTCTAGTTATAAATAACTTATTTATATAGGAAACTGAGTAAGGTATCAACTCTGGTGAATATTGCCTAAAAGTGAGTGTGTAATTCACGCCAGAGCGTGGTAACTGGTTTTCGAAAATCAGCAAGCTACCGGTAGTACAGAGCTGCACCAGAATTCCTTCTGGGAATTCTGTGGGCAAAAGTGCGCTGACCGGATTTTCTGATCCCGGCTGCAGTGCAGGCCAGATGTCCACCGGGCCATCTCTAAACTCCAACCAGACCCGGTACCTGTAATGTTTGTTGTTCATGACTACTTGTTACGTTTCTAGATAATTTATGATCACAACTGCTTTCAGTCATTGCAAAATTGTAAGAAGGATCGCAAAGTCTGCCAAACAGCTGTGTGTGTGTGCTGAGGCCTGAGCAGGTGACGAGACGCCACAGGGGAACAGAAACAAGGGACGGTGTCTCCATCCAGAGAAGGGACAATAGAATCAGAAAACTAAAAAGCCGAATCAGTCAAAAAAGAATGGACCAAATTTTCCAACCAAAAGAGATTGTCAATATCAGTCCAATAAGCTTTAAAACAAAAATAATTTTAGGAAAAGGAATGCCACCATATTAACAGTAAAAGTTTTAATTCCCCATTTATATATCTCAATTCTAAATGATATGCACTTAATAAAATACTTACAATAAGACTGAGAAACTCATATAGCAAAAATGAATACAAGGAAGAGAAATTAGCCGTCCACACTATCAAAGTGTGGACGGCTGCACATGACAGTTGGTTGGTCTAGAACAAGAACAGTTTGTTAATGAAGACAGAAGACGTGAGAACCCAGCTGACGGGTTGGATTCAATGGGTATAAACAGAACCTTGCAGCGAATAATTAGAAGCCACCTGTTTCTCTTAGTCACGCACAGACACATTATAAAGTGACCCCTTCCCGGGCCAGGAGGCCTCACACACTTCCCAGCAGCGTGCCTCCAGCCCTCGCTGAGGGTGGGCGTGCCTTCCCCAGGAGCCCACGCCGCTGTGCAGCCAGGAGACGCCCCCCCCTCCCCCAGAGCCAAAGCTCCCACCCCAGGGGCCAGCGGGGACACGGGTGCCGTCCTGCGGAGAAGTGCCTGGAGCAGCAGCGTGTTCACATGTCCTAGGACGATCTGCACGGCCGGCTCCTTGGTTGCTCTGTGCCCTTGGCCTTGTAAGCCTGTGCGGCTTCTGATGGCCCTAAAGGGGAGGCGCCCTGAGGCCCCTGGACTTGGAAACGTTGCCCAGCGAGGACCAGGCGGCAGGCTGCGGGGCCTAAGGCGGGCGCTGGGAACATTTAAAACAGAATCCAGTTTACTGCTGCCCCGTGAGTCCTCGCCAGACTGACCTGTGCGCTTCAAGGGAGACAAGAAGCCCTTCCATTTGCTGGGTGAGGGCGCCTCCCTTAGGAGGCGGAGGGCAAGGACCGGCTTAGCCAGGGAAAGCATAACCAGGTCAGTTACCTGGTTCCCGGGAATACTCCCTGTCCACCTTTGACCATATATTTGTGTCTTCTGACAAACTCCCCAATATGCCCAAACCTCCCCGCGAACCCCGAGCCCAATGCCAGCACACGGTCTCCACAGGAAAGCGGAGCGCCGGGCTGTCCTGGGGACCACGGCAGAGGACTGAGGAAGGGTACCCCCTTCTCCCACAGGAGACGCAGGCCCAGGTCTGGGAGGGCGTCTCCTCCGAGTCCCCCAGATCCTCAGCCCAGACCTGGGCCAAGCGCAGGAGGACCAGCCTTCCCCTCCAGTAGCCAGGCCGCCAGGCGCAGAGCCTGCAGCAGAGGGGTCAGAGGGCGTGGGTCATTAGCTGATCCTAGACAATGCGGACGATGTCACCTAGTTACAGGTCTCACCTTCGGTGTGCTTGTCTGGACAGGAGACATGACAGGAAAGAATCCCACACAAACTCGGAGCCTCGGAGCAGGAAACCTCCGATTAGACGCAGACTATTCACACACACACAATAGTGTGAGCCAGGCCTGAGCGCCACAGGGCCGGGACACTGAGCATGGAAAACAAGAGAGAGAGGAATCCACATGCTTGTCCCCGCTCGCACCAGGTGACAGAGGCGGGCACAGGAGTCCCAATGCTGTCAGAGCAGGTCACACAGGGAGCGGAGCGGCCTCCCCTCTGCGGGCAGAAGTGGCCTCAGTGGACACAGACCAGAGGGGGGGGAGGGTCTGGGGTGGGGGCAGGGTGGGCTAGAAGAGGGGACATATGTAATAATTTCAACAGTAAAGATTTTAAAATAAAAATAAGGTTCCTTATTTTAAAAAGATACATAGGTGCAGGTAACAGGAAATGATAAATTTGAAAGTTAAAACGAAATCCATAAAATCCATTCCATACTTCTTCAAGGTGGTTCTCTTTAACACCCAAGTTCACTGTGATAGCGCGAAGGCCAAGGAAGCTGCTGGAAGAAAGTGCAGTGATGGCATCGCCATCCCCCTGGCAGAGTGGTTTCCAACCTCCAATGAGCTCATTGCCTTTCTCTGCCTATATCTGCCAAGTTACAAAAAAAAAAAAAAAAAAAAAAAAAAAAAAAAAAAGCAAGCACAACTCATGTCCTTCAAAGGTGCTGAATTTCAAAATGAGTGATTTCTTTCCAGATCTGATGAAAATTCCATGCTTCGCCCTGGCCAGGTAGCTCAGTTAGAGCATTGTCCTGTATGCCAAAGGTGCGGGCTCAATCCCCAGTCAGAGCACATTCAAGAAGCAGCCAATGAATGCATGAATCAAGAGAATAACAAATCGACCTTTCTCTCTCTCCCTTCCCCCCTCTCTCTCTAAAAATCAATCATTAAAAATGAAATTAAATGTAAAACCTTCAAAAAAATTTAAAAGAACATTCCAAACTCATAATCATGGTGTGGTCCTCCAGCGGGCAGCCTCATCCAAGATCCAGCCCGGAGTCACCTCCTTAGGACAGAGAAATACCCCTGTTGCCCAGGAAACCACAGGTGTCAGGAGCCGGACAGAGACCAGTCTGTCTGCTGGTACCTCCCAGCGCTCCAAGCAGACAGTGCAGAACAGAGGACCGTGCAAGGCACAGGATCCAGGCCCCATATATCTGGCCTCAGTCAAGTCTTTCCAGCTCCCCCCAGCCACCCCTCCCCTCCTGAGGCCCACTCCTCATGGGCACAGGGGACCCATCTCTGCTGGACCTGGCACAGTTCCTGAGCCAGAGTATGAGCCTAAAGAGATAGTTGTTGATTTATAGCACCAAATTTTAGAGTGATTTGTTTTGCAGCAAGAGTAGACACCCTCCTTGGGTTTGTTGAGTCATTTCACAAGGTTTATCAATAGGTGACATTAGCCCCAGCTGGAGTGGCTCAGTTGGTTGGGTGTCCTTTATGTACTAAAAGGTCATTCCTGCTCAGGGCACTTGCCCAGGTTTCAGGCTAGATCCC